>OX381707.1:18090717-18690717 GCA_947462335.1 Harmothoe impar | reverse complement strand
AGGATCTATATAAAATAAAACAAATATTTCTGCACTTTTTGTCAGAATTGCCTCTCAAACATGAGTTGAAATGTATAACTGAAAATGGTATAAATACATCATATCCCAGAATAAATATAGAACCCTTGCAGCAAAGATTTAGAGAAGAATTTTCTCCTTTTAAAAGTACCCTAGTGCATTTTATAGCCTATTTGTCACTCTTTTGCTATCCCTGTGCCCCCTGGTTGTCAAAACAAGAACTAACCCCCTTATATGCATTGCCCCCCCCCCCTCCAGCAAAGATTTCCCATCTACTTCCCTGAAATACTGTTTGTTAATTAGTTGCCAGTTTTTTTTCTCCATCCCCTTTTCCTCCATCATCTTTCTTCTCCTCTCTTTTTTTGTGAGGGGGGGGGGGCAAGGCCTGTTGCCCCCCCCCCTCTCCCCTGGATCCGCCAAGGGGGGGGCACCAATTATCTTGCAGTGACCAACTCCGCCTGTCAGGTGCAGGTGCCTCGGGCAGTGACTCGTAATATTACTGCTGCTGTTTCCTTACCAGTTTAACCTGCACATTTATGCGATATTTCTTGTCATCCCGTAAACATATAGGGGTTCCATGATATTGTTTCTGGTATATTATATTTCATTCTGGTTTAGGGCTTTGTACAAATCAAAGAAACAACTAAATGAACCTGAAAAATATGGGTTCATGTGATCTGACTGTCATCTTTATGAAGGGCAGCCATCTTGAATTTTCAAGGCATTGATTTAGATTTGAATATTAACCTACATATATAGTTACCAGTTCAGCATCTTTTACAGTTTCAGTCCTAAATATTACTATAAAAGTTCTTAAAATTAAGATTTCCTCTTTATTTTAATGATTTTGGTGACCACATTTCAAAATGGCTGAAAAACGGGGATAGCATGGAAATTTCTTTTGGAGCAAGGAAAAAAGTGAAAGTTCTTGGTTCAAACCATGTGTAAAATAAAATTGGCACTTTTATCCAACAATAAAGTATAATGCCATTTCGCTCCCTTAATTCACTAGACTACTCATAGAGTAGTGGTTAGCATGGTGAATTCATGATGCAGAAGACCTAAGGTCAAATCCATGTCAAGTCATATCTTGGTGACCAAACCATGCATTTATATTCTTGTATATCAAATATACTTTGCTTTGATAGGTAGAAGTGATTAACAACCTTGAAATGATATCAAAGAAATATCAATAGTGTTTGGACAAAAATTCTTCAAAGGAACTTTAGCAAACCCTACCTATCTCATTAAACGCAGAAGCCACATGGTAATATGCTTTCATAAGCTACCTCTGGTTATGTTCACTCTGTACTCTCTAACACACATTAACATATATGTGAAGTGTGGATTCAACAGGGACTCGACCTTTCAGTTGAAATACTACCACCTCCTCAATAGAGCAGGGGTAGAGTGTGAGACTTACATGCAAGAGGTCCCGTTTTCTAGGCTCTGTTAAGCCGTGTAGAACAATTTTTTTTATCCTATGTGTAGCATAGTGAGAACCATAAAACTATACATTATTTGGTTAGATTTTTGGTACTTATCTATACCTATACAGTTTGGTTATTTTATATGGAAAAAAACGTTAAACAAACGTTTATATAACGTTACAGACAAATGTTTGGCTATAACGTTATAAAAACGTTATTTAGTGTCAACGTTTTTACGTTAAAAAAACGTTCTATGTACGTTTTTGCAAACGTTTGCAAACCTTCTTCAAACGTTAAATCCTGGTAATGTAAACGTTTTTTTGTTAGCTGGGTCCTTTATGAAAACCCTATCCTCTTTGAACCTATGTCTACCTGGTTAAACCTTGGTAAATTGAAAGTGGACCAGTTTCTAGCTCTAGTCTACAACACGGTTGGCTTCCTCCACCCTGTGAGCCTATTTTACATTCCACCAATGACAAAGGGGGTGATCAATAATCAATACTCATTGATCTGGTGTGGCTCTATTAGTGTATGCCTCCTCCCTACTGTGGTGTTTACCTGCCCCCACCCATCAGCTTACTCAGACAGCCTGTTCCTGCCACATGCAACATTTCGTAACTCTCCTTTTTAGATCTGACGAGATCAGATTAATTCAATAAAGATAGATGGAGATTGCCTGACAGTCATCTTACCCACTGTCGTTATAATGCTATGGTAATGCTAATAAGAAGTAGCAACTATACATCTAGACCCTAGGACTCCTGGATAAATAATCATGTAAACCCCAATAACTGATAACTGGCCAGTGTTCTTCTGCAGCACCCAAAGGGAATGCTTTACCTCGGCATCCATGATGCATCATTCAGTATCTGAGAGGAGAGAGTAGTCATCTGGCATTCGAGGTCAGTCTAGCTCTAATAAACAATAAGTTTTCAAGTACCAACAGTTTATTTGCACACATAAGATACATCTTTCCAACAGCATACAATATTAATATAGACAATTAGACATACATATTCTATATATCAAAGTCTTACATAAATGTATAACAAACACTGAAACTGCATAATACTTAGAGATAGGGGTTAATCAATGTCATGAAGGGTATTTATAGGTCAGAAAGGGATTAAATGTCGCCAAACCAGGGGGTTTTCTACTGTATTTTCAATGGGGGGAATAAAATCATGCACAATTTTATATCAAAATGACCCTATACATGTATTGGGCAATAAAACCAAATTTGAGCAAATTCTTAGGAGATGAGGGGGAATGGGATAAATAAGGAGTTGAGTCATTTTTAGGGATTTTCTTTTGTCCCATATATCAGATGTACTAATCTTAAATGGGGTTGCCCAATATGAGATGATCTATAAACTGTGAAGTGTCCATACATCATCAACATCGATGTATACCCTATGTTGGTACTTCACTAAAATTGTCCCGTCAGTGCCGGTAAATGCAAATCTGGTACTCTGGGTAGAATAGCTTGGTGTTGAGATGAATCTCTGCCACACTGATGACAATGTTAACCTAGCAACTGTAGAACCAACAGTGAATAGTCTGCTGTAGTAAGTTGACTTTTGTCACATATATATGTAAAGGGTTTCGTATGTGTACAAAATTAATATCAGGCTCTCAAACTCCCCCATTGTAGAAGTATAGAAAATACATGTTTAAGTGGCATCACAGGCTCTCTATAATTGCGCAGGGCATGGTACACTTAGTTCCAATACACTGGACTAACATCAAAACAAAACAGGTCTGTAAGCATGTATAATATCAAAATAAGTAAATCTATGTTGATGCCATTTATATTTCCTCAAAGCATGAACACAACTATTATGACATGTCAAAACAACATTAGTCTGTGTTTGGTCCATCTTCATGACATACATGTCCCATTGCTACTACCAAACAAAGTAACAAATGTATATATCTCTACACAAGCATACTACCTATAAGGCAATAGTACAAAAATGTAATATGTGCCCCTGCCATCAACCTATCAGGGTACTTACTTCCCATACATTGTCATAGAGAAAGCATGACTACAAGGGGGAGGCTCAGAAATGTATGGCCCCCTCACTGTGGCACTCCTATCAGGGTACATGCCAAGGTACATGAACTATGGCACTCCTATCTCCAGCAAAGCGTCTTTCATCCTGGCTGTTCTGACAGGTATGTGCATGTGCGACAGAGAGGACGCGCACAGAGCGGCTGAGTTGTGCCTTGACAGCATCGTCACCGGCCGCCAGCAGGGTACCACACAGGTACCGGTCAGGGGGCACCTCAGCCACACGAGCAGCTGCAGTGGAACAACTCCTAACCGATATCTCCACGCCTGCCTCTACGCGTCCTGCCCTCGTGCCACCCTCCTCATCAAACATGTGTCTCCGCCTGAACTCTTCCGTTAGAATCACCTTGTGTTCCTTGTCAGATTCAATGAGCACCATACGCTCTGCCACATCCCGAAAGGAGGGTCGCGAGGCTGGAGACTCGACGATGGCCAGTAGTAGTGTGTCCAGCAGCCCCATGGCGGCACAATGCAGGGTCTGTGCAGGGTCAGTGAGCAGCAGGTTAGAGTCACTCGTGTAGAACTTAACCAGCGAGTCGTAAACCGCGCCTGTGAACACTTTGGACAGGCCATGGATGCTATGGGGTGCATTAGCCATAGTGACATCATCCTGGGCATTGCGGATGCCGTATGGTAGGCCGCATGCTGCACCAAACTCCTCCCCGAGACAGGAGAGGAGGTTGGTTGCCCCACTCAGATCTCCCTTACACTCAGCCACTACCAACTCACACATGTCGAGCTGCTCCAGCAACCCAAAGATGGCCACCAGGTCACAAAAGGACTCATTCAGGGCACCTGTCTGCAGAGTATCAATGGAGTCCAGGAGCCACTGAGGTTGGAGCGCATCCAAGATGGCGTGTCCAGTTTCATGAGCGACAACATCCCATGACCGACATGTATAGACCGTCTTACCGCTGCGTTTATCTTGGAAGTAGAAGAAGAGTAACGACTGGTCGTCCCGTTGGTAGAAGGCGTTCACCATGTCCCCTGCCCGTGGCCATAGCTGGATGGGCTTGGGCCCCCAGAACCAATGGAGTGGCTCTGCTCTCCCTGACCGCCGCAGGGACCGCCTGCAAAGGGTCAGTGTCCGCTGCACTGTCGCTAACGCACTGACAGCGTCAAAGGCTTCCGGTTCCTTCTCCGGGTCATACAGGAAGTCATCAGAGAGCCCAGTGGAGCCGTAGCGTCTGGACAGACCCCGCACCTCCACATCGTCTGTTCTAGGACCGTACCGCACTGTGGTCGGGAGCCATAGCGACCGGATGTCAACTGCCCCTACAGTGGCGTCTTGTTTGCGCATGCGCACACGACTACCTTTGGTGTGATGGACGGACTGGATATCACCCCCACGAGGGTGTGTCGTTGTAGCCGTCACCCGTGTATAGGCCATCTTGTGCAATCAAATCCACACAATTGCTGCAACCGACCCTATAGTCTACCTGAATAACATGGTGATTTAAAGTTAATGTTTACTTCTTGGTGTTTTTCAAAAATATTTGCTATATGAGTTCGTTTGATCCAACCAATGCATCCTGTAGCTTCACCATTAAACTTATTTCACATTGTCAGCCAGTGTTATTATGTCTATGTTTGGTTGCTGGTTTCGGGCAGGCTTTGTCACCCTTTAATAAATGATCCAGCTATGGGCGTGTCTGGTATCCTCTATTGTGATACCTCCTGCAGCATCAATAAGTGCACGTTAGACATTAGCTCATGTGCATGTAGCTCCACTGCTCCTCAATAAGAGACTCAGCAGAAGAGCCGCCAACAGAGTATGAAAGATATCCTAGTCGTCATGGCTTATGTCAAACCATAGAAGATTGATACATGCTCCTCCCTATGCACAGTGTGTGGTGACCAGACGACATCCTCCTACACCCTCTGTGTGCACAGACAGTCCTTATCTGCTGCTGCCGTCCTCCTGCACCCACTCACATCTCCCAGCAGACGACATTTACACCCTGCCTGTAATATAATAAACCACTGTCAGCATGTCACCAATGGCACTACTACTGCAGCCGTTAGTCCAGCATGACGACAGTTTCAGGCTGTAGTTGCAGCTTCTGTGTTACTTGTGCCTCCTGTACATGGCTGAGCGACCATGACGTCAATACCCACCGCTGGTACCCACCGCTGGTACCACTGCCAGGTACCAGTGCCAGCTGCTGGAGGCACTTATTGATCAGTGCACCCCTGTCACTCTCCCAGCACACTCACTTGTCACTCTCCCAGCACACACCCCTGTCACTCTCCCAGCACACACCTACTCTCATTCCCAAATTCTTCTGAAGGAAGACTCTGGTGACAACCACTATGACCTTGAATTGGGATTTTGCTGGGTTAAGGCAGTCCCTTAATTAGCTTGGAACCAATGGAAGGAACCAGACTGTTTGATGGTACTTTTACCATCATACTTTCTGGCTCCATTTCTGGTTCCAAGCTAACCACAGGGTCTGCCTAAAATCCAGCAAAATCCTAATTCAAGATCATAGTGGTTGTCACCAGAGCCTTCATTTGGAAGGCTTTGGGAACTAGAGTATTGATCTGTGCACCCCTGTCACTTTTCCCACACAGAGAGAAATAAAGGTGTCAACTGTGTCCACCCACGTGGCTCTTGTAAAATAGAGAGTCAAACAACTAACGACTCTGCTTATATGAAGGGTCAACTTGAGTTGACTCACTACTATCAGTGTCAACTTGAGTTGACTCTCTACTATCAGTGTCAATAGCAGAGTCAATATCTGTTTGACACTCTATTTTTGCCAGAGCCACGTGGGAGACACAGTTGACACCTTTACTTTTCTGTGTGAACACACACCCTGCTCCTACATAAGGGGACATGCCTTGTTGGTGACATCGATTAGGGATTACACAGCAGATTACAACTTGAGTTAAACTTCATGTAAATATGATAAATACTATGATAGACCTGACTTATTAAGCTGAACTATATACTATCTGTACATCGTCCTGATCCCCCTGACCATCGGATCAAGATGATTCCTTCAGCAAACAAAGGGTATTGACACCAGCTTTCCAAAGGTACCAAATATGCTATCCTAGCATAATGATTCACGGAAAGAACACATAAAAAAGCCCTAAAAGAACATTTACCACGCCCAAATAGCCTATTTCCAACTGAATGAGCAGAACTAGACCTCCCCGGCGGATTGGCAATATTGTTTGGAATTAGAGAAAAGAATGTTACTGGTTGGCATGGTAACCAAAATTAAAATGTTCTCTCAGTCAGTAATGGAACTGGCATTCCAATCGCTTCCAAAAAGTATGATATAAAGCATATGTCAGAAAAAGATATTCAGCTAGTACA
This sequence comes from Harmothoe impar, assembly GCA_947462335.1. Classification (NCBI taxonomy): domain Eukaryota; kingdom Metazoa; phylum Annelida; class Polychaeta; order Phyllodocida; family Polynoidae; genus Harmothoe; species Harmothoe impar. The sequence continues at coordinate 18,683,867 of OX381707.1, read as the reverse complement.
TAGGCCTCCAATTTTGATTATCTTGGCCGATGCAAGAAATTTTCTCCAAGTCAATGTGGCAGTCAGCAGTGCATGACAAGTTTGTAGGGAGAAAACCATTCTCTCAGATCCTTGCCGTCTATGAGCTTCCAACTTTCAGGGCACAGGGAGGAGTATTATGATGAAAGCGGACAGAGGATCAAATACACTGAAAAAGTAAACTTGTCTCCAGACTCGTTGAAGTGACTATCATAAAATAAGTGAGTCAAAAGTTGTCTAACCTATCAGGTTACCATCCCACAAATAGCATCTGGAGATGGCAAATGTCTGGTTTTGGACTGGCACATGCCAAGTGGGTTTATCTATCTCCAGCTAGAAGACCTGCCTCCTCATTGGCGGATCCAGGGGGGTGGCCCGACGGGCCTTGGCCCCCCCCCCCCAAAAAAAAATGGGGGGGGGGGAGGGCTGAGAATATTGTGTCCTAAAATGTATGAGAATGCACCATTTTAAGTCTAGGTCAACAAACTGTTCTTGGGGGGCATGCCCCCAAACCCCCCTAGCTAATGTGCTTCGCTCACGGGAAACACATAATGACATAGTGACTCCGGGTTGGCCAGGTTTGGGCCCCCCCTTCTAGACAATCCTGGATCCGCCACTGCTCCTTGTCACTTAGACGAGTTTTTGACTTGTTTATTTTATGACCTTCACTTGGAAGAGTCTGGAGACAAGTTTACTTTTTGAGTGTACATGTGCACAGCATGGTCCACAGCTGCACCCAATTGTGATCGATGTAGGGATGAATAGTACGTATGTACATTAATAAGAAAAGCATAGTTAAACCCACTTATGGTAAACCACCCATGGGTGGCCCTGTTGAGGGGCTGAAACATAGAATATTGACTTTGATATCAGGTTACCCGTAGAAAGAGGCATAAAGTATCCAGCACTTTTCATTGGGACACTAATTGGAATGCTATAGACCAGTCAGAAATATTGATTTCTGTGTAATATATTGTGAAACTGCTGATTGAAATATAGTAGTCTATTGCTCATCCACACTGTTATGTTTAATAGTAAGCCTATGAATTAGCGTTAGTCCTCTCCTATCTTGCTTTCTTGAAACTGCCTTCTTTTCCGTTTAGCTCTTCACTGAAAACTAAATGGGGCTCAAAAGTGATCACTGGTGACGACTTTGGGGCACTCACGGTGCTGGTGTCGTGGGGGCGTACCCCCTCTTCACAAGGGTAGTCACTACTGATTACCCAGGGTCGTCATATTGATCACCTTATCTGAGAGGCTGTGTTAGTCATTATGATCACTATGGGTCGTCAACATTAACTACCTTTGTAATTAGATTGTTTTGCCTTTTCTTTTTGCTACAAAAAAAACAACTTGATACCCCGTCATCCATCTATTAAATTCCTTTATCTGGGGCATATTTGTCCCATCAGCATTTCCAACAAGACATGTGTACATGTATGTATGTAATACCAGTGCCTGTAACATCTGACAGCTTGAACTATTGCCAAATACACAAAAAAGGTGTGTATACTTTAGAAACAGTAATTCCTATCTTAATTCAACCCAGAATTTCTTAATCTTATCATATTCGATTTTGAGTTAAATAAACTGAAAATGCCCCGTATCATATATGGCCAATGTAGCATTTATTATTGGAATTAATGTAGCCATTGGTCAGAACAGTTCATAGAATATACATCAGTGTATAGTAAGGCCCCCTAGTGGAAGAAATGACAATTTTAGGTCGTCAATATGACTACTCTGGGTCGTCATCAAGGTATGACGACCCTAAAGTCGTCTGCAGTGACGACCTTCCTATTGGACTGGGTTTTCAGTGTTGGCTTCTGCCAATTTCTGCTTCTACGTGAGGGGTTCATAGGGACCATCCATTTATTTCGTATTCAATCTGAGAATAGATCTCATCCTCCACCTCAGTGCTTGTTTATAGCCGAGCATAGAATAGCCGATACTGTTGGTGGGTCACTTATTTTTGAGTCCCTGGGCCACGTTAATTAATATTAAGTTTTCACAAACACTAATCAATATAAAGTTTAATCTAATCAATATAAATTTTTCACAAAATAATTATGGCATGTTAAAGGCATTGACTACCTTATATGGGACCCGTTTTAACGAAATGGGTCGGATGTCACATATATAAATTGTTGTGATATTGCCATATTCGTGTACAGCTAATCAAGAACTTTCATTTGGTATATGACAAGTAGTACATTAGCCAATATTCACGCATAGGGGATATTTCTGACACTATTTTTCTGTTGATTTCAATGAAAATGAATTAATTCATGCTAGATACAGAAAATTCAATATTTTGTGCACTTTGATTGTCACAGTGATCACAAATAATAGGTAAACAGATAATGTATGATGATGGGTGACCATGTCATGATGCTACACATGTATTAATTAAGTCAAATCCCAGTGATGACCTACAATCCGTTTTAATGGTAGCTTTTGATCCATCTGCCACTTTGCTCACTCCCCGATTCACAAGAATGAACCTACAGCTATATATAGAAGGGGGTATATGCCCAGTACTGTCCAGATCACTTTAATACATTATGTCTATAACTGCATGCACACCACACTTCCAATAGCCGCATTTAAGTCTACATACTGGGACTCTCAACACGTCCGTAATTGACATGGTACACAGTGGGGAAGGGTTCATGCATGGAGTATAGGAGAGCGGAGCAAACAGTAGCTAACAGTCTAGGCTAACAGAATCAAACGCCTTCACTCACTCTATACATGTTGTACTTATGCGTATATAAGGGAGTAGTCATTTCTTATTGATAGGTGGGTGGGAGGGGGGTATCATTTTGTGAAGATTATGTTAGGCTCCCAGGAAATACCCGCCCCTACCCCCAACAAGAGGGGTCAGATTTGTTTATGCCACCCCCCCCCCCCAAAGATGGTGATTACTAAATGACCACTCCCTAAGCCAAAGGAACAATAGTATAGGTCTCTACTCTATACACATGCTGATGTGACTCAGAAATGCGTGTAGATAATGATATGAGGTCCGACGTTGGAGGATTCTGGATGCATCACTTACCAATGCCATTCACCTGGAACCAGGATAAATTCACTTTGTAGGATATCTTAGTGTGGTGAGTTACGTTATGTAACATAAATGCCAATGCCCATTGATACCGTCTCTGTTGTATTTCACGAGTTGAGGCTGGGGCAGTATCCCATGAAGCCGTAGCGGCTAAGTGGGATGCGCCCCAGCCCCAATAAGTGAAATACATCAGAGCGATATCAATGTAGTTGGCATTTGTGTTAATTTGAAGCCATTTAATTAAGGAAAAACAAAATTTTCATATCCCACTGAATACAGCCACATTGTATTCAATGGGGGGATTTGTATACAACCTTCCAGTGCTTATGCATAGGAGATTTTTGCATCGACAGACATATTGACCACCTCCTTGTTCAGAAATCATAGTCCCTAACAATTTCAAAGTATTGCAGTAATTTCCAAACCAACTGTACATAATGCTTACAAGCCTCCCGATGTGTACGGGGCCTAAGTATAGCCACTGTATCTAATATATGATGATAACAAACGTTATCAACCCTCACCTTTTAGGTTATCATAATCCTTCTGTAGCCCTGGCACTACGGTGACAACATTGCGTAACATGGACATTGGCACTGATATATAGGATATATACACACACTTTATCAAGTGGACCTCTGAGAGGAATAATCCTTCTGGTTTATTTTGGATTATTTATGAAAGGGAGTCTCTTTTTTTGATAGACACTGAGGATACCTGGTATTGGAACCATTTGACAAAGGCAGGCTTGTCACCCATCGCTGAGGTCCTGCTTGAAAGGTAAACCATTTGTTGTACATGTGTATGAGGCGATAGCCGCATCACATGACACGGTATAGTTCACATGGTTATATCACATCTACATGCATTTGAAGTAAAGATAATGTAAACATAGCGGCCCTACAGTAAAACTTGGTTCCAATGAAGTACCTGCAACCACTGTAATTACCTCGTTGTAAGCAATTGTTATGCGTAACAGGGGTAGACCACTGCTAGAAGTTAATGTAGCTGAGCAGTAACACAGAGAGAAGAAACCGAGTCACAAAGGGAGTCCAGGCTTTTTTACACTGTCTGACTCCCCCTTCTAACAGGCTTGACTCCTTTTCAATTTGATCAAACAGAGTACAGGTCAGCCGAGGTGAGTCAATGGTTATCTGGACTCCCTAAGGGAGTCACAGAGGTGAGCAAAGAAGAAGGAAATAGGAAATCCACCAGGTGACACTACAGTACAATGACTGTAATGCCATCTAGAATATGCATTAAGAAGCCATCTGACCCTGTTTTCAAATCAGAGTCAAGGTTCCCAACTCTCTTTTCCCTCAAGGGAGTCGGTGAAGTATAAGGGAGTCAAACAGTTGGTTATGGATAAGCCTGCTAGGTGGTAGCACTATACCTAAAATGGTATTATTCTGTATGCTCAGATCCCTAGATCCATGTAATTTGTGACATTGATAATTATGCTGATACATGTATATCATTGTAGCATCAACATGTAATATCAGAATTACTTTTCATGAAACAATTACAGTTAATTTAAAACTGTACCATAAGCATGATGTATAAGATATAGACACCCATTTTGTAGCAATATGAGAAAGTTAAATCCCTGAAAGCTCAGATGTTCCTTTATATATTAACTAATGTGCACTGAGGGATCTTTCTGAGATCCCTCCTCCTTGTGAGGCATTGCACCAACATAATGTAGAAACATCAGCCTGGAACACAGCCATTGAAATGGTTATAGAGTGTCAATGAGATAGGAATTACCAATATGACTCTCTATTCCAAAGGAGCAGTCATGTGCCTAGACTCCCTTTCTGAACAGAGTTGCAGCATAGACCTCTGTCCATGGCGGGGAGTCATAAAAGGGAGTCATTTTGGAGGAAAAACCTGGGCTCTCTTAGGGGAGTCATATAACACTCTTTTAAGGGAGTCAGGGTCATCAAGAGAGTCATCAAAAGAGTCAGAAAAGGGAGTCATTCTGGAGGCAAGCCTGGCTCCCGTTTGACTCTGTTTCTTTTCTCTGTGTAGATGTATACAACGTTTCAGAGCGTTCTCTATGGTTCCTTATTATGGCTAAACGTTGTATAATGCTAAAAAAAATCATTTTGACGTAAAATAAGGTATTTTTGTTAGCCGGGATTAGTGTAGATTAACAAGTTTCTAATATGTGAGGGGGAAATGGACAGGGGGAGGCGGGTGCTGTGCCAGGGCATCCCTGCTCTGATATGGGCGGCACAGGGGGCAGGTATGGACATGTGAGGGGGGAATGGACAGGGGGATGCGTGGGTTGTGTCAATCGGGGACAACATAACGAACGACATGCAGGTTCAATTGACCAATTGACGATTACAGAGTGCGTGGAAGGGGGAGAGGGGAGGGTGTGTGTGGCCTGAATTAAAGTAGCACACATGTAGAGATAGTGCTGCAAGCATATATCTGTGAAATCCCCTAAAACATAAAGGAAAGGAACCCTAAAGCATGAAGACCACCTGATTAAAATGTCTCTGTACCCTTATTATGTTACATGATTATCCAAGTAGCTACATCAGTACAAATGGAGGTGTTTATGTTATGATGTGTGTGTGTGTGGGGGGGGGGGGTGGCAGGTAGTGGTAGAACACAGGTAGATGTGCACAGGTGTGCAGCAGGAGACAGGTAAGTCTAAAGCTGGTGTGTGACAGGTGCACAGGTGCATGAGCTAGGTGTGTGGATGAGCTGGGTGTAGATCAGGCTAGGACACAGACACGGCGCATACAACACATGCTTACAGCCAGCCCTGTGGAGGATACGGCATACACTGCGCATCTTCTATATGGGGAACCTGCTGTATGTAGGATACATGTATGATACAGAAAACAGGGTAATATACTTGTTCCATGTATAGATGTATTTTGTGTGTGGAGTACAGTGTACCATAAGGATACTCTTATATTCATAAACGTGCTGCCTATGTAATCGTGCATGCTATGTCTTAAGATGAATATTATGCTGTGGGTAAATGAACATAAAGTTACCTTGGTTGGACTAAAGTGTATGTATACACTACTAGTATGCTTTCTATATGTATGTATGTATGTATGTATGTATGTATGTATGTATGTATATTAGCATGCATGACCACCTACATCCACATATTGTGCCACTGAAGGGTAAAACATGTTTTTGATATTTTGAAAATATAAAGGCTTAACGCTTTCTTCACCGATCGTGCATTTATGCAAACCTACCCTACTTTACCGATCGCACATTTATGCACATTACTCACCGATTTTTAGCCGATTCTGGGCTATTTTTGACCCTCTGTGGTTTTCCTAAAAATTGGTGGAATCACATAAATTCTTGTGATCGTGATGTTTGGCACACTATCTCCGCATATATAAAACAGTTTTTACTGGATGAACTATCGTGAAAATGCTGATCTCAAATTAATTGAGATTTGACTTATTTTCAATGTGATTTGAGCAATATTTAAAGCAGAAATCAAAATGTAAATAAATAGCATTCAGTCTATGGTGATCATTGAGGCATTGGATGGGATTGGTCGCAGGTGCAAGTGGGGCCACCTGGTGAGTCAATCCGTCAATACCATTGGTTGGACCCAACTTATTTCTACTTGATATAATCATAGATTTCCTTCTTAGATATGACAATTTGAAATTTGATAACATTAATTTTTCAAATTTAATAATCTGGATGCTAAATTGATTAGGCTTAATCTCCCTTTTCGGTACACATAAGGAGATATCATCATTGGAAGATTGTGTAACAGCTAATTATTATGTTCTGAGATATGCTTGATATTGTGTTTTTCCAAAAGCTATAGGATTGCTCCTTCCATTACTGTTTGAGAGAACATTCTAAGTTGGGTAACTATGACAACCAGATACATTCTATTCACTATTATCAACCCATATTGCCAGTCCTCCTCTGAGGTCTGGTTCTGTTATTTCAGTAGGGAATGGAATATTTTGTTCTTAAAGTAAGAGTTAAATTTCAAACTGAAAACACACAAAATTGAAAGTAAAACATGTAGCATATGGTATAAACAATGTTTATTGACTAGTCCTGGCTCTTTTTGATATGTGAAACTAAGACCTTTATTTTGTGCACCAACAGCTGAGCCATGTCGAGAACAGATACCCCAAGTGTGGAGCGTCTACACAGACACATCAAGGTGTTCGAGGACAAGATCATCACAGCCCAGCACACCTTCTCCCCGCGCACCTTCCACGAGATGATGAAGATGCTGAAGGTGGTGAACACGTCCACGGGGCGCGTCACCTCCCTGCTCATGTTAAAGGTATACAACACAATCTACACATACGGCACCTGGTGGCAAAAAACGAAACTACCTGCAACCATGATATTTGCAGATTTCTGTTACTTATATGTCATGATCTACCTTAATCTACCCTTTAAGTACAATACCTTGGCATTCTACATATATCTTGATCACTATATTTCCGTTTTGCCATGCCCATAGGCTCATACAGTACATAGATTAGTTTTTATTTTGATTAAATCAGAAATGGCTAAATTGTGTTGTATACCTTTAAAGGACATCATCCAGAACGAGTACAACAACGCCCGGCACATGACGGAGAACACCGAGTCCAGTACTGAGCGGCAGATCAGGGTCAGGCAGCGCAGGGTCAGGGTCTACTTCAAGTGGTTTCTGGACTTTGTGGATTACCTGCGGGCCATGAAGCACAACTTTGACACCAAGATTCACCGCTTGCTGCTGCAGATGTTCTACGACAAGCTCAAGGACAGTCCGTATGGCACCCCAGGCACGCCCCCCTCCCCGGGTATCGACAAGCCGGAGGACACCACGCTGCTGTCTGTGGTACTAACAGACTTCACCACCCTGTCAGGCAGCATGACCCACACTGACCAGTTCCTGCAGAAAACGGTCAGGTGCATCCAGGCCGAGTACAGGGAGATCACAGCTATATACCAGAACAAGGACCTGGACGAGCTGGCTGAGCGCCTGTTGAGGCAAAGCAGGAAACTAGAGCATCTTCTCAGGGAGGATAACGACCTGGACGTAGCCATCTCCAAGATACCCAAGCCGCATGACGGCAAGAAGGACATCGGCGACGATGTTTTCAATTTCATACACTTAATGAACTTCATCTTTGTGAAGTTTAAAAGTATCTGCGAGTTGTCCAAATTCTGGTTGGAGACTGACTCGCGGAGGATGCAGATCCTGCAGGAGAAGATCAGCCGTCTGAAGGAGATCCAGAAGGCCATGAGCAGGAAGAAAACTGACCTGGGCTTTGCCATCAAGAAACACCAGCTCGATCTGGAGCGTGAGACCAATGGTCTGAATGTGCTGTTAAAGCGAGAAGAGCGCGTCAACGATCTGAGTGCCATGCAGTTTGACACGGAACAGGCCATTATATCCTTAAAGGGCGACCTGCAGAAGTCGCGGGAGGAGCGTGACGTCATAGCACAGGAGCTGCTCGCCGTACCGGCAACCAGCAAGGAGCGCTTTGCCGAGCTCAAGTCGCGCTACCAGAAGAACCGCATTAACCGCTTCATCCTGTTTAAGACGATCCAGGCCATGGAGTACCAGCAGGGGGTGCTGGAGGAGGACAGTCGGGTGGAGACGGAGCTAAGGCCCTCCGTCATCCTCTCCACCAACCACGCCCAGGAGCAGTGTGAGCGGCTCGAGGTGCTCCTGGAGGAGGAGCAGCTCCAGCGGAAGGTGCTCGACAACATCCTGGCACCTCTGCAGAAAGACAGACAGATGATAGAGAGTGAGTTCCTGCGGCAGATCATGCTGGACAACGACCGCCGCAACTCCCAGAAGAACTTCGTGTGGGGCCCGAAGTCTGCGGGTGGTGGGGGGTCGGGGAGCGGGGAGCGCGCAAGGCAGTCCTCCACCCTCTCCCTACCTGAGCCGGACACAGAACATGAGCGTCTGGGGAGCGGCAGGCTGTCCCTCCTTAACCCCAAGTACTCGATCAGTGAGGTGGAGGAGCTGGCCATGAGGAGGACCAACACTAGCACCGACTTCAGGTCGCGCTACACTGTCCTGCGGAACATAGAGTCTGACCCCGGCCTCAGTAGCCGCACCTCCATGGACGCCATGAGCTACCAGAGTATGGACCGGGCCCACAGCTCGTGGACACCTGGTCTGGAGAGCTCTCACAGAAACACCAGTCCAGACAGACGGACAGACATCTCAGACTCTGCCAGCACTGTCGGGCATGGCGGCTGGTACTGAAGTCACAGGGGTGCACTGAAAAAGTAAACTCGTCTCCAGACTCGTCGAAGTGACTATAATAAAATAAACGAGTCAAAAGTTGTCTAACCTATCAGGTTTAATACCATCCCACAAATAGTGTCTGGAGCTGGCAAATGTCGGGTTTTGGGCTGGCACATGCCAAGTGGGTCTTCTACCTCCAGCTAGCAGACCCACTTCCTTGTCACTTAGATGATTTTTTGACTCATTTATTTTATGACCGTTTACTTTTTGAGTGTGGCTGCTCATCAATTTATAGAGACCGTTGAAATAAGTGGTGCATACACTAAAAAATTCAAAATCATGTAATTTCACAATCTGTTTCATTCAATATCAATTCTCATTAAGAGACATTGTAACTCTCAGGTTAAACCATCATAATCTCAGGCCAAAATGAATATACATTAATATACATAGATTATCAACACTTTAGCACAAGGATAACCCTAAAGACACTTAAATTGTCCAATTTGAGTCCTTGAAATAATACTGACAACATTGCCAAACGGGAGACATATCACATTAGGATCATATAAAGTTATTTTTTAGTGTCGACTCTTTCCCTTTCAAGCTCAGTCTAGGTTAAGCATGATTAGATTCCAACTGTCCTCTTATCCAGATGAAGGATCAATGCCAACATGTGTAGTACACTACCTCTATGGTACCTGAATGACGTTATCCATACATTATCTAGGGAGCTTCAAAAAAGGGGTTATCTGCCAGTATAAGATACACAGTTTTCCAAAATTCTTTGTCAGTTGATTATAGATACATTCAACATGTATTTCTTAAAGACATGTATTACTAGTCCTTCTATGTTACAGCAGACTTCACGTCTGTGATAACAGTTGATGTTAAAAATGTCAAATGTGGTAAATATATATGAATGTTTTTCAAATGTTACACGATGTGAAGGTCCAAATATTCTGAAATACTGTTCTAACTATAGTCATATGTCCGTCAGTGCTATGTGTATCAAGTTCTACAGCCGGATAGCAGTTGTTTATTACAAGGTAACACGGGCTCTCATCCCTTTAAACATACTCTAGTCATCATCACCAGGTACCTGATTTTCTCAGGACAATATCATATATTAAACTTGTTTAACAAACCTTGTGCATGAATTGTTACAAGTAGCAAATGGCGTATCACGTTAGGATTTTGATGGCTTTAGGAAGGGGGATGGGGCTGAGAATTTAGTCATTGGGCAGAGATGAGATCAGAACAATTTTCATCAAATAATCTGTTGTTGTCCAAAAACCACGAAAGCCTATGAAGTCACCCCCTGCCCCACCAAAGCTTACCTTGTACAGTACCGTTCCATACATTGGCAATCCCACTGGTTGGCCTATAGGCTAGATATTTCACGCAGATATTTCACACATGTAAAGAAACATCAGAGCATATATGCTACACAATTCCAGCTAATGAATGTTTTTATAGAGAATATGTTTTAATAACTGTCCCACACTCGCGCATGGGTGACCACTGGCAAACCCACTATAGCTTATCAGTCTTTGATCAAGGGTGTGAACAGGTTTGCTAATGATAAATTCACCCATAATACACTGCTCAGGAGTCGGGGGCATAACCACAATGCATTGCTCAGATGGCCGCCTCCATAGACAGGGGGAGCGACAGGGGGAGACAACGCCACGGCTCCACCTGGTGTCAAACCCATGCGTGACATTGTCCAGTCCAGCAGCCGAATGGATGCCCAGTGGTCTGAGGGCCATCAGGTGGTGACACCAGTGTCAGTCAGGAGAACTAGCTATTACAGATCAGAGTGGCATGTTGTGCTCATTAAACACAATCTAAAGTATTCTTTTCAACCACAATGATGCTCCAATATGCTCTATTTTTATTCTTATATCATTTATCATTCTATTTATTTTCAATCATAGGTTCGGTAGAACCTTCCTTAAAACTCAAGGCAGTAACAGTTCAATGTCAACTCAAATAGAATAGATTTCTCTATTCGCATGCATTGACATTCCTGTAACATATATCAGACTTAAAGGGGTATGTCTTTTTTATGTGGATGTAATGTTGACTTGTTGTCACATGTGGTACGGTAGTATTAGAGTATTAGGCCACACTTTTTTTATTCTTTGGGTTACGGACACCATGAAAAAAAATTTAAGTACAGAGGACGAAATAAAAAATAAAAAAACAAAAAATCTTGTCTTTCGCATTTTACCACCTAAAATCTTAAATAATGGTCCGATTTGCATGCCGTAAAAACTGACATATAGCCATTTAAATGGAGATTCACAATGTTATTTTTAGTGGCGGGGGGGGGGGGGGGTTCATGGTAGTGCGGCGGGCCCGTAACCCAAAGAATAAAAACAAGTGTGGCCTTACATGTATGACATTTCTTCAGACATGCTAAGTAGAACAGCAAACAGATCTGTGGACAATGTTATGTATGTGTTTGACAGCAATCCCTATATACCTTGTCTGAGGGAAGCTCACCTCCTCCTGTAGGTGTCAAACTTATAAAGGTACTAATGCCCTCACAGTCAGGGGGCTCGCCAGGATATGCCAGACAAGGATTAGCAGGGAAAGCCAACTTCCCTGAGCAGTCAGCGGCCAGTGGTGGCATGCTGTAAGTAGTATATAAAATGAACGTCCTAATCAGGCTGGGCAATATCAAGGGCAACAATGGACATTTAACCTGAAGGTAGTTAGATGCTAAGTAAAATACTAAATTTATAGTCGTGAACCTTCTGGGGAACTTGCGTATAAATATACAGGAATGGCATTGTTTAGGTATACTTCGATAACGCCCATATATACTATACATGTACTAGAGTCTATATCATATATGAGGACTGTGAGTAGTATAGCGAAAGCAACCCCAGTTTCGGGGTCGACTATGAATATAACAGATACCCTGGGGAGCAGATTGCATACTCATTGCTTTGATTAGGGCTGAGTCATTTGTTACTAGCTCGTGGGGTCAGTGGATGAACGTTCTACTCTGGTCTGGATCTAGAGCATTGGCATATTGTTACATACCGGTACATACAATTTATGTCCGCATCGCAATATACTGCTGATATATAATTATATACATATAAGCATGTCATCTAGAGCTAACACTATGACTTATATGATTTGTATACCAGTATACAGATATTATATATATATATATATATATATATATATATATATATATATATATATATATATATATATATATATATATATACATATATATATATATATATACATAGTACTTCAGACTACACTATGGCCATCTGGTCTAGGCAAGTTCGAGTGTTGTAATAGCTGAATGAACAATGCTTCAACACAGACTATTGATTGAGACAGGTGTCCCCATTATGAGTTCAACCTGCTCGCCGTTTATAACCATCTAGGGGTCGCATCTCAGGGCTGTCTGCATGCATCATGACGACCATACAGGAGTGCATCAACACCACAGGGTCTGCCTGATGCATAAATACAGCCCTGTATCAGGAGTACACTCGTTCAGCTGCATTTATGCATCATGATGTCAAATCGGTTCATTAAAACACTACAACGGGTTACATATCTGACAGACCTAAATAGTGGGGTTTGACAGGCAAGCAGGCATGGGGAGGGGGAGGAGGGGGTACTAGGTCGCATGCATTATCTCCTGCCTGGTGCGGTGAGTCATCGGCGGGCGGGTGTGTGTGTGTGTGTGTGTGTGTGTAGGGGGGGGGTGCAGTGTCAACACTAACACGGTAGGAGGCCTGTGGATGACAGCACTACCACCACGAGCAGCTCCCAGCCTTGTACCCGCGTCCTGAGCTGCTCTCTCTATACTACTCATGTAGCTGCTCTACCACTGCTCCTTCCTACAACAACCTGGCAGGGTGCCTGGTTTATATATAGAGCAGGCTGGATGCTTAAGGACGCTGTTTCATAAATGCAAGCAGAGCCATGGCCGAGGATCCAAAAACAGCAGCGGCATCAGCGGCATCGGCGGTAGCGGAACCAGCCATTGGATCCCCCTCACCAACACCAGTAGCAGTGGTAGCTGACAGCAACAAGCCAGCAGTGACGGCTACACCAGGGGAGGAGGCAGGACAGAATAACACCCAGACACCTATACAATGTGAGACCGGGGAGGAGATGCTGGAGGACGGGGATGGAGGTGAGTCCTCCCCAGGTGCCCCGGGGGCTAAGGCGTGTGCGGCCGGCGGCGGGGTTGTCATCGGGTACGGCGCGGGGGCGGCGGTGGATCTCCACACAGGCAGCATCGTCTTCAGCGACAAAGGCACGCTGAGCAGTGACACCTACCAATGGCTGCTGGCCGAGGAGGAGAACCAAACCCGGCACAAGCCCTGCCCAGCCTCCTGCTACACCTCCCTCTGTGTGGCTAAATGCTACAGCATCACCCTCGGCCTTGCCTTAGTCTCCCTAGTCATCACAGTGGTCATGACCATTAGCTCCATCCCTAAGATCAGAGCGGCCCGCTTCTCGGCCCCCTTCGTGGTGGGTAACTGTTCCACCCTGGGGGCGGCCTATGAGGGGGACTGGGCGCCGTGTGACTGTGACCAGATGAAGTCCTCCTTCCCCTGTGTACAGGTCTATGTGGAGCTGAACGGTAACTTCAGTGTTAGTGACGCTGGAGGAGGTGGTTGGGGTGTTAATGAGAGCTCCTCCAGTACCTCCTCATACCCCTCCACCTCCTCCCCCTCCCCCTCCTCCTCCTCCCCCTCCTACCTGCTCAGGTCTAATGAGTTCGATCTGCTCGAGGGTCTTCAGGTTAGTATTGTGTGAGGTTTGAGCTGCTCAATAGGATTTATTACACACTTTAAATAACCCTTTAAAGGCCACATGGTGATTTAATGCATTATGCCTTTTGTTGTCATTTAATGCATTCATACATGATGATGATAAAAGAGATGCGCGGCCCTTAAATGGTTAATGATCATATTGGACATGCCAGTGCTGCATTCAAAGATGGTGTCGACCCCCCGTTGTTGAGACCCCCGAATGGGTCAACATGAGGCATCCTTCAGGACTGCATTGATCAACCCTGGGGGGTCGACATGATGCATTCATTAATGCAGCACTGGCGAATTATTCGTTAGAACTGTATTAATATATCATGGCACCAAAGGACATAGCACTTTAAAGCATGATGTGGTTCTTAAAATTATCAATATGTACTTCCAAATTATTAATCAAAGATTAATTTTGTTAAAGGTTCACAACAGATAATGTCATGATTTACCCGACTATTTTCGACGGGGGTTCTGCTTTAAGAATAATGCTAAGATCATTGCTGTGATATATATTATATATCACAGCAATGATCTTAGCCAAGGCTTTAACCATTTTAAGTTTCTATCCAGATATAAAGTTGTTATTATACCTCGTCCACTTACATTATATTTCCCCTTGCAGTGTTCCTTCAAACCCCCTTGTAACTGTGACAAGGAGGTCAACAGGGAGAGGGTCGTCCAGTTCATCAAACTATTCCGCCATCCGGGCACTTCATTCTCGTGTTTGTACAATCCCGCCAAGATCTCCGAGATTATACGAGATCGGACGCCAAATGTGGCATCCCAGTGGGCAAGGGTGCTTCTTCCCTCAATAGCATTTCTGTTGTGCCTGCTGGCGTTACTGGTGGTGTTGATACTCAGGAAACGAAATGTTTGGACTGTCATAAAAGCAGAGGAAAAGCTTCAAACACAAGGATGATTTGCACCTATATGGGAGTACCTCTCAACACAAAATGGACCTCACAGACACATTAGCATAGGGACAGATATATATACGTTAGCATAGTGTGCCTGGAATCAGTCAGAGATACCACTATTCCTACTATTGTAGGAATTCCTACTTTTCCGCAGAGATTTCTGTATTCGAATAAGTTGATTTCCACTAGGAAATTGGCAAATATTGGAAGATCTCTTACATTTTGATAACAAGGGAGTGGCATCAAATCTCTGGATGTGTGTTATGTAGGCATATTCTGTATATAATATATGTGGTGTCCTGTATGTGAACAATATACTGTCTGTGTCCAGTGCAAAAGACTTAGAGGTCGAGGCATTGATGAGGCAGTTTTAATCAACTGAGACAGTGGAATATTTATTTTAGTCTTCTCCTCCGATTGGATTACAATGTAAATCATATTTCAAATAATTGTATCTTTCAATATTAGGATAGATAAATATCAAGTAGATATTTCATTCAAACGAGACCTCTTCAAATACTGGTCTGTCAGAATACAAAGTTAAATCTGAATATTTCAGCCGTATGTGCCATCAATGTTTTATATGACCAAAGTGCTATGCCATCTAATGAGAAGAAGAGGCAAATCTCATATATAATAGTACAAAACCAAAAGAAAATGTATTGCGCATTAAGTATATTTATTTAAATAACTACAATGTACTAGTTGGAAGTATGTAAAGCGAATTGTAATACAAAGTAGAACAAAGTAGAATGGATATGTAATTTAGTTCCCTTAATTGCCAGATGGTGTCCCCTATTCTCTGCTCAACCTGGATTTGGATAGATCACCTGGAGGAAAGTGTGAACGCCTTTACTTCTCACTAGATGGCGTGACATTTGATCGCCCCCTACATTGCAGATATGAACATCTCTCCTGCACTGTGTAGATACATGCAGGCACACAACACAGAGGGAGTAATTATGCAAGCTACACCGAGCACACAGAATAGAATCAGCTGAGGGATAGACATGTGTCGTCAATATCACAAGTGCATATTGCTGTAGATCTCAACATATCTCACGGTTAAACATATACAAATATATGAATATATGTATTGTGTGGTATGATAATGCAATCATATCAGTCAAAGACAGCATCAATACTCGCTACCTATACATATATAATATAGGTGAGCTCAAAATGGGGTTTTGATAAGAAGTGAGTTCGGCTTTGATATCACACATATGTATAAGTATGCATGACAGTCATACCATGTAGTTAAATACATCTGACACTATAAAACTATCATAACCAATAAACTGTGTGTATAATCAATTTATAATCTATACACAAAATACCAGTTTTTATGTTTTTCCTTCAACCTTTAGAACCATTGTAGCAATTTAACCGCTGAAGTGACAAAATACAGTCCTATAATTCTAGTGTCTTCAATATCACCTGCTATTGCTATTGTGTGTTTTGCATGTACAATGTATTGAATGATCAACAGTGCGATATGATCAAACACATTAACATACAACATCTGAGTGAGTACGTATAGCCAACGAAAAGCTGATATTTTAACAGATAAGCTGCAACATACCAATCCATCGACTAATTTTGACTGGATGTAGTCACATCATGAGGAAAGCACATCATTATGCAGATTTAGTTTATTTCATCTCGATTTGTCTCTCGAGCGAACCCCTATAATTATAAGTTAAAGTTGAAGAACTGTGTAGTGCTTTGATTTGTGCAATATACCCTCTTCGTGCACCAATCACCAAGATACACTGCAACCTGCTGTGCAATACATGAATGAGAAGACTGCAAAATACTGCACGTGACAAGCAAATAGTCTATCAAGACACATTAAATTGACTATCTTCCATGTGCCTGATACACTTTAAGACATATAGGAATAAAAGGAATCTCTCATGGAAATTGGTCTTCTGAAAGTCCATAGTTAACTAACTTTGAGAAGGTCATATACACTTTCAATGGCTATCAACTATATTATTAGTAATAAACAGACCGATATATGACGTCCAGTAAAGGTGCTTGAGACCCCCCAAGGGAGGCAGTATGTTTATGGATGAAAATTATGATATCATTACTACTACCCAGGTAACATAAGCACATTGGACCATGATTGGGCCAATATACCACTAAAAAATGGGCCCATATTGGCATTTTGATATTGGCTCACCACTGGTTTGACTGCTGGCCCTGTAATGGCCCATGCTTGCAGAAAGTGATGTTGATTTCATGTTGGTCCAATGGTCGGCCAACATTTCAATGGGTTAATATCATTCCAAGGTTAGAAATTAAACATTGGGGCAACCTTGTAAAACATATGTTACCCCAACATATAATTTTCAATATAGGACCACTGCAACAATCACTAATATTTAGCAATACTATCTTTATTTGTATAATTGAATGGGCAAGCATATTTAGGCCATGACTGTCAAGTATCATCAGTTTAGAAAAAAAAACATTTCTGTCTTTTCAATCCATCTTAATCTCAATCCCAAAATGGTTAGACATCAAAAACTGTATTACTATCATTTAGAACTTATCTAACTTCATTTCCCACACATGAGGTGTCTTCAAGTTACTTTTAACAAATTCTTAGTGGTATAATGCAGTATATGGCATTTTTAGATATTGAATTTCATCCATGAACTTCCTCTGACCTTTAAACATGAAAAGCACACTGGGGGATCACATTTATAACCCAATATGATGGCAAAGTAGGGGCCAATCTGTCAGAAACTCTTCAGGCAACATTGAATCCCCCTGGTGGAGATTGCACAGCCAATATTGGACCAGTGTCCATCAATTGTAGCTGTAGGTTGTAAAACCTTCTGAAACACTTAATAATTCTCTGACTTACGACCTCCCATTTACCACCAACAATAGATATAAATGCAGCTATGGGTAATATACGACCAATGGATCCTTCTGAAACACTTTTATTACAATTGATCATAAATAGCCCTTCTGAAACACCCTACTGAGCCCAGTAATGGCCCATCATCAGAATTCCGATGTTGGACCAACATTACATTTCAAATGAGTCACTTGCCAAAGGTGGGCCATCATTGTGATTTACATGTTGAACCAATGTATGCATTACCTACGTTAAGCCATGGTTGGCATAATGATTGCGGTGGAGGCGATCATAGCCGGCATTGGCCCAATATACCCTTGCTACCTGGGTAGTGTGATATGTGAATCCCAGTGCATTCATACAGCAAACTAGTTCCTATAACTCCCACAGGGTGACCCCTCTGTACCACAGGCTTCCCATTTTTACTCTGCGTGAGAGCCCATGGTCCTATCTGATCCTATATTAAACAACCTTTTTATGATGGCCTCCCATTTTTTGTTTGATCAGTTAGCGACTTCTGGTAATGTGGTATCAGATCTTGAATAAGAATATCATATGTGGGCTGGAATAAGCATAATACATTGTATTACATACTGTAATTCAAGGGCAATGTTGACAGTTCTTCACATTTCGAGACGGTTTTGAATTCTATAACTGAGTGGTCCATGGAAACTATCATCTGGGAGAATGGGCACTGCTAGATGGCTAAAGCATGTATTCGACCAACGTCGGTCGGCCGAAATTTTGTCATCCGATAAAAGTCTATAATGTTAAACCTATGGGAGAATCTCGTCCTACAGACGGAATCACGGCCGATTCCGTCAGTGGAATACTTCCTTGGAGCTTAAAGATAACAATGACTGTTTATTAAATGTGAATGTCGGGGGTTTCTGTGTATACATGTATAATACATACTTGTCAGATTGATTTATAAAAATCTTGCGGCTACCCTACACACAGCACACATCCGCCCCCTTGTGTGGTATAAAGTGAAAATGATTGATTGTGTGATATACATCACAGGTGACCCAGGGAAATTGAAGATCGTTCTGTGTAATGATATCTTTCATGTTTGAAATATTGTAAACCTGTATATCTGGTTTAGTTTCAAGCATCATTAGAAATTATTTATCATTTGAAAAGTCTCAAGATATGTTTCAATCAAAGAAGGAAGAAGAAGATCATTTATTCTATCTTTATTCAGAAATATCAGCATGGTATGTCATGACTGTCATAAAACCATAACAATAAAGACAATGTCATATATCAAAGATTGAGCGTGTGAGTGGCCTCACAGATGACTCAGGGTAAGCTGAATCTATAGCTTATCATGTACTTAGATATAGTACTCCCTTATAATCATTCATTGGTCCATTCTAGCATCAGAAATGAATTCCTTGCTAAAAAGTACCCTCAAGTCATGTGTCATACATGTATGTTATTCCATTTCAGGCCAGCAGGTGGGTGTGGGGAGCAGGTGGGTGTGGGAGAGCAGGTGGGTGTGGGCAACAGTTGCAGGCTGCGGGCATGTACCGCCTTCTGTCCCTATCAAAAAGCCAGTCGATCGGACGATAAACGGCGACGATATGGGTGGTACAGTTTTGAACTGCTCGGGACGCTCCTTTATCCTCACGCTGTCGCAGGCAACTCTTGTGTTGTCTTGCGCAGTTCTCTGGAGTGCACGAGAAGTTGCAGTGGCGCCACCCTTTGGACGACGGTCGCAACAGGAACTATAATACTTGTCTTCTGTTGCTCTGTTCTGGTGTCTATAATTTAGATTTAATTTAAAGTACTAAGATGGTTCTTTACTGTGTGTTTGAGGGTATTTCCAGTGTGCATTTCACATTTCTTTGCGAAGGAAACATTTGTCCCCCGATCTTGCCTGTCTCTCCATGGTCTTATCTCATGGCTCATTTCAATAAGTTTTCTTTTTTTTCCCGTTTTTTTTTACATGGCAGGCAACAGGCATGATCTCAAACTACATCAAGATACAATTGCATATTCTATGCATGCAATATTAATAAAATTCCAGGCGGTTGAAAACATGCCAGCGAAGCACTGTTTTTAGGCCAAAACCGTCGCCCAGAGACCCAGGGTGCCCTGGGTCAATAATAAATGTACACGATCCAATGCTTCCCTGATGATGTGACTAAACCACCCAAAACTATTGGATTAATATATGTGTGAAATAGTTGACACAGGGACACTAAATTAAGACATTTTTCACATCACTTTAACCATAAATAATTCTGTCCATAAAAATTGCAGGATCACAATTGTTGCCTTCACCTGAAGCTGTGACAAATGCCTATTGATAGATGCTCCAGTGTTGATCAAAGCCTTCTTCAAATGCCTGAAAAATACATATTTAAAAGTGTCACTTTGGTTATTTTTGGTCATTGGGCACTGGAGGTATAGGATAAACCTCCACCAACTGCCCTCCCCCAGAGTGTCAGGCCCATTGGTTTCTATGTTGAGCAGCAAGTGAATGCTTTTCTGAGACACTGTATGAGACGGTTTGTGACTACCTCCCTTAGAGTTTTCTTTCCTTTTTTAAATTAAAAAAAAAGAAGGAAATTTCCCCCTTGTGCTTTGTGACTACCTCCCTCTGAGAATCCCCCCCCCCCCCATAGCCTCCCCGTCCCGTCCCCCCTCCTCCGTCCCCTGCCCCCCCTTCCCTAGGTCACACGTGATGCCTATCGCCTATACCATTCATTTATATTTCAGCACGCTTAAATTGTTTAGATAAGCTGAGATGGTAACACTAAACTCCATCAAGAGGACTAACTATTATACCTAAATGCGATTTGATTCTGAGTGAAGAGGCACTTTGAATAGAGTATCGACCTGATGATTCCGCTGTACATCCAAAAGTCTAGTGACCCTTAGAGATTTGCCTGTAGATATTTACTATCTTAGCAAAACAAGTACTATGCTTATCATCATACAATACCTGGAAATTAGCCCCTACACCAGCAAACAATCCAGCTTCAACGTTCGAGTTGCTTCAATTTTTAACAAGTTTGAAGAGTCTTGTGGTGACTAAAAGTCTAAAGGGTGCTTAGAATGGCATATTGACTAGTATCAGGGTCAGGAGAGCCAGACCAGAGAGCAAACATTGGGAATATTATCATCATGTTTTATCAACGGCCTGTCTGTTAAACTTCCGTGCCTACCTTAACTTGTCCAGTC
Source organism: Harmothoe impar (assembly GCA_947462335.1). Taxonomy (NCBI): domain Eukaryota; kingdom Metazoa; phylum Annelida; class Polychaeta; order Phyllodocida; family Polynoidae; genus Harmothoe; species Harmothoe impar. The sequence continues at coordinate 18,662,761 of OX381707.1, read as the reverse complement.
ATTTCTAGCAACATGGGGGCGGGTGGTGGTTATGTGTGTGTGTGTGGGGGGGGGGGGGGGGGTGTCAAACAAAATATCAATTTTAATCTCCTTGAGTGGGAGTAAAAGAAAAAGCATTGCAAAAACAATGCTCTGCAAGGTGGAGTGTTGGGCGGGTGGGGTGGGAGATCAAGACTTACACTGCACGTTGCAAACACCTCCATGAATGTAGATCAACGGCAATGTAGATATCAACACCTATAGCAAGAGTCATTACATATAAAAATATACTCAGCCCATCTATTCAACCTTATGTCATACGTGATAGTACATCTAGATAGGCAAACGTTTTCCGTGACCGCGTTAACCTTGAAGATCAGATAGAGCCTACAGTAAAGTCTCGTGTATAATCCACGGTTTGTATGCAAATCAGAACCAGCTTTCATTTGATAGCAAACATGCCTATATCGGATATGGCTTATACGAGGGGTTTTGAAAGTATACTACAGTACATGGTGTGGAATTCCTGTGGGTAGCGGGTTAGTTTAAATTTAGTCAGAATTCTTAGTTCGATTTACTAACTGTGATAAGACTTAGTCACTTCTAACATCAGTTAGTAATGGCTAATGTCCACTACCTTCAGTGTAAAATACCTATATTCAAACCCAAGATTCGCCTTATATCCTAACCTCCCAAGTTTAATGGGGGAGGGTTATACAGAGAGACTGTACGGTACTGCTTATCCCGACCCCTGTAGTGCTCAAGTATACCATATAGATAACGCTGCTAATAAAAATGTGAATCACGATCCATGTGAAACACATGTGGTGTCCCCTGTGGTATCACTACTTGATGGTAGATAGTGGAGCGTGATAGAGCAGGTAACCAGTGTGTTGTGGCAATCTCTGAAGAGCATCCCCTCTAGATTAGGTAATTCTGGTTAACCCTTTAAGGTGGGTCAATCCCTTGGTGTAACAGTAGCTAGATTTTCATCAGGTTTTTGCCATAAGACCATACTAGCATACACTTTCCAACAAAGCTGAGAAAATAGGAGGGGCCTGAGCTGTTTTCTGAGATATTCAAGCCTTAACCCTTTAGGGCCGATCAAAAAAAAGTATTTCTGGGGATGGGGCCGGGACATTTTTACAGGAACTTTCCCTGGGCCGAACCTTTGCTGAATCCCATAAAGTTAAGATGACTATAGTCGATGCTCGGCCCCCCCATGGCATCGACTATAGTCGATGCTCGGCCCCCATGGCATCAACTATAGTTGATGCTCGGCCCTAAAGGGTTAAGTCAATGTCTCATATAATAGGAGTATATAGTGTTTTGCCACATATGTACATAAAATATAGTATTGAGAAGTAGCTAAATTTCTATATAACTCTCTCAGGATATATGTTTTAATGTTCCCTCTCTAGAGAATCCCTTTTGAACATATGGTCCCGGGCATATTTCTAAAGTTTTTGTCCATTGATGTCAAGTGGTGATCTAACTGACGTCAGCAATTATAGACCTATAAGTGTACTCCCAGTCCCGGGGAAGGTGCTTGAACGTCTGATACATGATTCTCTGTCTGAACACCTTGATGTAAATAATATCTTGTCTGACCGTCAGGGTGGGTACCAGAAAGGAAAGTCTACGATGGACTCTATTTCTAATTTTCTTGATGACATATTATTACAAAGAAATAATGGATGTATTACCTTAGCAGCCTTTATAGATATCAAAAAGGCCTTTGATAGTGTTAATTATGGAAATGTACGGTATCCGCAACCGACCTTTAACGCTGATAGAAAATTACCTGTCAAGGAGGCAGCAGTGCACGGTGGCAAATAACAAACGTTCTGTCAACCTCCCCCTCACCTGTGGTGTACCCCAGGGTTCAATTTTAGGTCCTTTATTCTTTTTAATTTACATTAATGACTGCATTTCGGCCCTAGACACACATAAAACTATGCTATATGCTGACGACTCAGTACTTTATGTCTCAGGAAAAAATTTCCAAGTACTTCAAGACAGGTTAACCCTAGCTTTAGCATCGTTTTACGACTGGTCCTCTATAAATAAATTGACCATGAATGAAAATAAGACTAAAATAATGACATTTGCTTCTTCAAAAACCCTGGCTAAATTGCCAAAACCCAAAATTTCACTAAACGACAAAACTTTAAAATCCGTCATTTCATACAAATACCTTGGGGTCACCGTTGACGAAGAGCTGAATTTTTGCCAACACACCAGACTGCTAATAAAGAGTGTTAACTTTAAGTCTCTATTAATGTACATGGTAAAAGACTACATGTCTGCAAAGATTTTAAGGAAAGTTTATGTTACATACTTATTACCTATCATAGATTATGCTGACATTTTGTATACTAATACTAATTCAGATCTGTTGGCTGAATTGCAGAGATGCCAAAACAGATGTCTGAAAACTTGCTTCGGCCTGCATATGTTAACTCCGACCGTTGAGGTTCATAGAGCTGCCCAGCTACCCACCCTGTCAGAACGTAGAGATTACCATGTAAAATTGTATGCTTTTAAAAGGTCAAAGCTGGAAAAATATGAAGAAACCACTAAGAGTTACAAGACTTAATCTAAATACTTTATTATATTACCCTATTATTCATTGTGCTGCATTTGAAAAGTCTCCTATGGTGGTTTGTGCACAAAGATGGAACTCCCTCACAGCACCTATTAGAGGTACTGATGATTTCTCATCCTTCAAAAGCTCAGCCCGTCAGGCTTTAAATGACACCATTCCGGCCAAACTAGGTGATTGAGAATGTATAGATGTTCACAGTCAGCAATACTGGGTTTATAAATATATGTATTTAAATGTACAACATTCAACTTAAAGTATAACGTACACACCGTCCATCTTGCCATACATACCTTTATGTCAAATACCAAATTTATGCCTGTAAATATCCGTGGTATGGCTCATACAACAGTTTTACTGACGAGCCTATCACTACTTTGTTGCTTGACGCATCCTTTTATGTATCATATTACCAGATATTTTGTACAATTTTCCTATGTATACAAGATTCATGATACATATCCACATACCGGTATCATCAAACTCGTCAAACTCTTGTAAACTTTTCAAGCAATAAAGTTTAAATTTGTTCAAAAAATTGAATTTTTTTTTGAAAGGAAATAGAAACATACAAAGGGTTAGTTATGTATGACTTCTGAATGAGAGCCACCACTGCAGACTCCATAGCACAATGGCAGAATGCATGCCTTCATATCCAAAGGTTGATGATTCTCGCCCGGGTCAGGCAACACCATTGTCCATTTTAGGACAATTTGAAAAAAACTTGTTCCAATATGAGACAAAAGTCCCCTGGTGGTCTATGGTCAAACTAGAGAATGTATCTGAGCAGAAAACTGACATCATGTTGACCCACCTTAACAGCCACATAGTTCTTTAAAGCGGCATAATCACCGAGCGTACACTGACAATAACCTTGTCAGTACTGACTATACCATCATATTTTGACCCCCGTAGTCAGGGGACTATACAACTTAGTCACATATTAGTCATAGAGATAGTCAGGAGTGACTATAGATAGATCACACAAATTGATGATGTCACAGGAATGTGTGCACAGAAAAAGGGATTCAAATTTGAATGGTCCATGGACTTCAGGTAGGCACATCCTCTCCTAAACCACTGTTCTATGGATATCCCTGCTTGTTATATGTTATTTTACAGTTGACTATAACAACTTAAGATGTTATAGCGTGCATGAGTTCTCATGTTTGATAGAGTTATCATGGTATTTTGTTCCAATTTTGATAACATAGAAATACATGAACAGTGTATGTCTAGACTGACAGAGCATGGTAGACCTACACTAGAGCCTGTCACCTGGCCTGCCTTATCCTAGCCTGTCCCCTGCCCTAGCTCATCCTAGCCTGTCCCTGCCCTGCCCTATTCTAGCCTGTCTCCTGCCCTGCCTTATCCTAGCTTGTCTCCTGCCCTGCTTTATCAAAGCCATGTCTACCCTGCTGAACCTTTACCTGCCTTCAGTACTTTAGTTTCCCTTATTTCTCATGATTGACTATATCTAATAGTCATAGTGACTACTTTAGACCATGAAACCATTAAATTCATAGTCACTTGACTATATAGCCCAAATCAGCTGATTTAATGGCTGACTATAGGTTGACTATATGACTAACTTAAGTCAGACATAGGTGACTAACTTGGTATACTAGTAGTCATTTTTGCTACATTCATGTGACTATAGATATGTAGTCCGTAGTGACTAACATTTCCAGGTCCATTATTATCAGTGTATCCCCCTCACAATTCTAGTACTGTTCTAGTCTATGTGGTAGCCGCGCGAGTGGTGGGACTGCCGCTTTATTCCGCTTTAATGTGCTACGCCCCTTGTCGCCATGCATAATTGCAGCCCTGGTGAATAACCCTCCAGGACTGCATTCAGAGGTTAGGAACTTTGTAGTGTCGTCATGATGCTTGAATGCGTCCATTGGCGAGATGACTCGCCAGGACTGGAGTCAAGTATCATGATGGTAATGGCGTAGCACATAAAATCAATAATCGGCCCTTGAAGTGGTATTCGTGATTTATCTATACAGCTGCCATAAAGGTGTACACAGCATACAATTTGAAAAATACAAATAAAAGCGTCACACTTTGAAAAATACAAATAAAAGCTACAAAATGTACTTCGAAACCTTTGAACTATGTCGTTCCCTTTTTTTAAACCAAAAATACACACACCCCAGTTAGGAAAAAAATATCAATAGATCAGTTTGTTGATTTAAGCTTGGATGCAAGACTTAGTACTTTTCGTTGTCAGATATTCCTCAGGATACTGTGCATTAAAGTTTTAACAGGGTTAAATGCCGACTGGCTCCCCTAAGCATGGAATTATCAAGTGTGGTGTTACTCCATGATGAGTTTGGGAACTATCTGAACTCTAGTGGCACGCCTTTTTCCCCCTGTCAGCAGCAATCTATGGTAATGGATCAAGGATCCCCAGAGTCAAAATGCTGGGGTGCTATGAATACTTATACATGTCACCACTTTGGACAATTATAATTACAATTTGAAAGGATTCTAGTGAATAAGGACTTAAGGTGTCACAGTAATAATCTGCCCAGTAAACTTAGGACAGCCAAATAGTCACTGCGAAAAACGGATTTCTAGTGCGGATAATCAGTGCTAGGAGACCTTATTTTTGACTAGGAGTACCGGTAATACTATGCATGCCAGAAGATGGGCAATGCTTGGTTTAAAAAAGGTTTTAAATGTTTGTGGTTTCCATGGTGACCAAAGGATCACACTTGGGGGTCAAAGTAATGGTCACAGGTCAGTAGGGCACCTAACAATTTATCATGTTTAAACAACCGTAAACCCTCAAGTATAAGACTAACTCGCGTATAAGCCGCACCCGCCTTTAAGCCAATCCTATAAGCTGCACCAGAGATCTGATTATGGTGACTTTTAGTACTGTACCAAAGTAGCAAAAACTCTCATATATAAGCCACACCCATGACCCTGGGCCGATCATATAAGCCGCACCACCGATCTGATTCGCGTACTAGGCGCGGCTTATAGTTATACATGAGGTTTTATGGTATACCTTTTCATGGCAACTACCACAAACTCTAATCTGATTGCGTTAGGCCCATTGTAAAATGATCAGAAAATATATCAGCTTTTGTTTAAGGCACTATTTATGCAAGGCATCAAATTTTGAACCACATCTCGAGCCCCTTGATGGTAACAAATAGGAAAACAATAGAACATCACTGTGCTAATTAGTACTGTGGCACATTAAACTAGTATAATAAGATTCATCACTACCTGTTTAAAAGGACTTTGACTCATGGCATACCTAAACTTAATTAAGATAACAATTTAACAGTACCCTTTTGTACAGGCACTGGGTTAAGATTTCAATGACTACGATATTGTATTGCATAATCATTATTCAGGTATTCAACTTAAGGAGGGGGTGTCATCACATTTATGACATTGCTTTCTAGGGGGTGTTAATTGCTGTTGTGTAACAAAGTGTCACAGGGGGTCGGTGTTGAACATGGTCCAGATTAGTGTGACATGATTTATAGACAGCCCCTAGAGGTCAGTAAAGGTTGTAACACAAGTCTCATGTCAACATCTTCACTGATAATCTTTAGGCTTCAGAACTTAGTCAGTACTGGCTAACAAATCAGTCCTAACTGATTATTAACTAACCTAGATAGTCATAATATGGATTGTCAACATGATTACAAGTTTGTGTTCAATACGGTGTAGACAATGATGTAAAATATAATCAACTGCAAGTGTGCTAATGATAGTTCGGTCACCTTTAGACAAACAAACTCTTTTGTGCACCATCTTTATCACACACATTGGTATATAGAACTTTTACTGAATTCAAAACAAAGCAGGCACCAGGGTTGTCTAGAATTGTGCACACTGCTTCAGTATGGAGTTCAATTGGAGGGCAGAATCTGTGCTTTGTTGATTCAAGAAAATGCAAAAGTTTTGGCATGGTTTTTTTCCAACAAAAAATGCAAAATTGCGGTTATAGTGCATTTTGTGCAAAAGATAACATTTGAAAGCGACATACCATGAAAAAAAAAATTGAAATTGACATGGATAGTTGATGAAATATGATTGTGTGAGGTTGAAATTTGAAAATCTCTTAACCAACGTTTAGAATCGCCTCACTAGACTAGACAAGTATTCCAAATACACTGAGGGATGATAGTAATATTTGTCAGCAGTGACAGGTGCTATATATATGCAGAAGGGAACAGTCATGCTCTTTAAGAAGTTCCATATAACGCATACGGTACACTTCTTTATACAGCCCAGTTATGGTGTATACTATAGGGCACTAGCAGGATGCAGTAATTCTACCTTGTGAGACCTTTAGCTGAAGCTGGTTCCTGTCATGTCCAAAATCGGAGTTTTAGGGGTCATAAACCTTTCAGTTATAGCCCTATATTGTGGGTCTTTAGGTCATCTGTTCAGATTGGGGGAGTGGTTAGGACTCTGGCCTACCAATCAATGGGTCATGAGTTCAAATCCATGTCTAGGCTTTTTTGTTCACACATAATTTTAACATGTACTTTTGGTAGGTCAAAAATTGTGATAGTATACAATTCGGTTTTAAAGATCCTTTACACAAGATAAATATTTATAGTGTAACCTAAAAGGGTTTTGAATCAGTTGTATTTGAATATTTCTAATGCCACCTGGTTGCATTGGGGGAGTGGTTAGGACAGTGGTCAATCAATCCAGGGGTAATAAGTTCAAATCCATGCCAAGGCAACATATCTTTTTTTATAATTGGTAAGAAATAGTAATATTATTTACAAAGAAAACCCAATGCAACAATACAAAACCATTTTAGATCTTAGATTTTAGGTGTTAAGCATCTTTACAACCGAGTTGTATGCTATCACAATTTTTGACCTGCCAAAATACATCTTAAAATTGTGTGTGAACCAAATAGCCTTGACATGGATTTGAACCCATGATGCATGGATTGGTAGGTCAGAGTCCTAACCACTCCCCCAATCTGAACAGGTGACCTAAGGACCCACAATAGAGGCCTATACTTGAAGGGTTTATGACCCCTAAAACACCAAATTTCGGTCATGACAGGAACCAGCTTCAGCTAATCAACAGGCTTCTATAGTAAGCAGAGGAAAGAGCACTGGTACCAGACAAGATGGCGCTGTACAGTGATCATCTAGCTAATGCGGAATACTATAAACTGCATCTGCATTTGGCACTTTTTTTAAAGGCACGTTTGCTTCCCTTTGATCAAATCAACAGAATTTCTCCATTTCATTCCTCTAGTTACTTTAAATCATATAGAATCGTATAATGAAAAGAAAAGAAGGGGGTCCCGAGCTACTTTTTCCACATTGAATCTTTTCACATTGAGCATTTTACTCTAATAATGAAGAAAAATTCTGAAAAATTCATTTATTTTATTCGATATCAACCATTATGCGCGGGAATATGAGACATCATATGTGAAGTGCTGGTATTTTTTGAGTTTGTAAGTGTGTTTATTTTCACTGAGTGATGTTCATAAATACAATTATCTATCAACTTGGTAATAAAGCATGGTGGTATATTACTCTAATAATGTGTGAACATTTTGGGTACTAGGTACATGACATGATAAACAGGTATACAACAGTAGGGAAACAGGATCAGTAGATGTAACTTTTACAACATGATAATAGTATATAAAACAATATGATATATAATATAAACAAAAGAAATAATGATCAAAGGGCCTCATTTACTGCCGAGGTGGCAGGTGCTTATACAATTTAGCCATATAGATGTCCGTAATCTTTGGTTTAGCCAGAAGGCGGAACTTTCAGTATTTTTGGATAGTCTTGCTTCTGGAGGGAGCTTATTCCAGAGCTCTATCCCACGGTAGAGAGGACTTTTACAATAGCCCCAGTTTATTGAGGTTGGGTAAACTAGCTTGCATGTGTTTAACTGCACAAGTATGTAAACCAGAACTTAATGTTGTTGTTGTTTTGGTGAAATTTTATTTTGGCAAAGTAATCTTATTACATATGAAGTTTTTCAATGCAATGCCAAGGAGATACTGAAAGCCAGAATCTCAATAGAATATTTACGTCATGAATGTACACAAAGTATACCAAGATTTTTGCTGTCTAACGTCCAGTTGTGCAGCTTTCACATTAAGTATCAACTATAATTACAATTAATGATGACAGTCATTGTTCTAAGGTACAGTCTTAGAGATTCTAGGCTTTTATAAGCTTCATGAAGATGTCTCTATCGCGGGTGTGTTGAGTTGCTGGGTCCAGTTTGTTCCATTCAGCAAGGTGTCTGTGGTAGGGGCTCTTCTCATAAATGTCCTTGACAAGCCTTGGGGCTTTGAGCTGTTTTTTTACACGGCCATGCAGGACTCGTGGTGGGACGACGACCTTCTCATCATCCAGCTACTCTCGGTGCAGGTGTCCTAGTAGTTGGTGACGACAAGTAACAGCTAGCTTGGAGATTTTGTTTCTAGTGTGTAGTGCCTCAATGTCCACGCCGCGTGGGTCCCAGATACACTCGCAGTCGCACCCTCTTAGGGCATTGTTCTGTAGGGTTTGCAGTTTTGTAATAGCCCAAACTGGTCCTCCATCATGCAGGAAACCGCAGTAGTCCAGTATTGACCGGCTCATGTGGGTGTAGACCTGCACCGCTGTTTCTTGGTTGGAGCGCCTTCTGATGCCTCGTGGTTGGATGATACGGACCTGCACTAGGTTGATGGTTTTTTGCAGGTTCAGTGTCATTGTCAGGTGGGCAGTTCTATCACTCTTCCCACTGCTATTACCTAGCATAAGTTCTATTTTTCTCTACTTTCCGTAGGATAATAATTTCTCTGCATACTAACATATTTCTGGTTATTGTACCACTAGATATGAAAAATTCTAATATGAACTTTATAAACAGGACAGGTAAGGTATACATAGCAGGAACATGCTCCAAAATGAGCATTTTCAAAGTCAACAGAATCGTTTTAACTCTTTTAAAAGAGTTGTTCATATAATTTGCTAACATATAAAAGTATTTTTGATAGGGGGTCGTGAGCATAATTTTAGGGTCTTGGGCCTTGGAAGTTGAAAAAACAGTGCAAAAAGTAGGGTATGTAATGGTTGTATTTTATACCCTTGGTTAGTCTAAGCAATGTGAAAAGATCTATATATCAATGTAGATAATGATTCATTGATTGATAATGCCAATGTTCTAACTTATTTTGAAAATAGCAAATATTGTTGGCTAGAGATATATATCAAATATTCAAAGTCCAATAAAAAGCTCAATTTTGCTCGAAGTCGTCCAATTTCTTAATATGCCTTAGACAGCATACATATGTGCCCAGTTATTTAATATTAGCTCATCCTCAACCCATATTATGCTCAGAGACCTGCGCATGGGGTTCATATTCAACAAGTAGCGATCTACCTTAAACCCACAGCGTCGCATGAGCCCTAACAAAGTTGTGTTCCGGTAACATGGCCAATTTTTACAGGTCAGAATTTGGTCAGAAAAGTCAATTAGTGGGGAAAAGGCTAAAAATTGCATAAATTTTCTCAAAAATTAAAAGGCCTGAGTATAATTATTTGATAAACAATGCCACTAACTTCCTAATTCACAATTAATGCAGGAAGCAAATGTACGATTTTATAGCTACCTACTTTGGCCACCAGCGGGCTTCATACAGCCAAAAAGGTTCATAATTGTGCTAATTAGATAGAGATATCTCTGAAACGAGGTAAGATAGAGCTCATTGGCATTTGAGATTGGACAGTGCTCACACATATTCAAGGAGCCAGTTCTCAAAAAACTAGAAGTGGTACATGCTAATGAAATACATCATCCGAAAGCTGATGACATCAATTTTATAATTGAGTTTTTACCTTGGAGGACCCTTTTCCCTCAACTGTACCCAATTGTAGAATACTGTTCAACAATTGTCATAGTTCACAAAGATTGCATAAGCTGATAGATAAGTGAGAACATGGATCCCTTGTTTCTGTTTTCAGCTGAACAACACGTTACATCAGGAATACACAACATCGACCTTTAGTGTGCTATCCGAACCCGGTGGGGGCAGTGTACTAACTTATTTGGTCACGCACTAAGGGAGTGATCAATTTGCACCAACAGGGGTATCTGATTAATATCGCCTGATGGAGAGAACAAAGGATTTTGACCCTTGACACACACACCCCTCTTGTTATAAAAGTACCACTCCCTAATATAGTACTTCGCACTCGACACCCATTGACCTATGGACAGGTTGTTGAGATCCACCTTGTGGTGAAGCACTGCCCTTCACATGTCGCACTATGTAAGTCATGTAACACACTGGTTACCTGCCCTATCACGCACCTCTATCTGCTACCAAGCAGGGGGACCACAGGTGACTGCTGCTTCACATGCACGTCGATTCACATATAATATCACTACCCGTGCAATCTATACCGATGTAGGCATGCGCAGTGGCCGTGATATCGTTATCTTATCTTCAAGCATGGACCTGCATATTCACACCAAGATAAAAGCCAGACTGTCTAGAAGCACTAAGTTATTTTCCCAATTAAAAATGATTTATAGTATATTGATGGCACTTGGAAATTCCCATTGTTGTTTTTATCTACTATTGCCGGAACCGCTAGGAGGGTTTTAAATTGTTTTAAATTCCAGATCTTCTTAATCGTCTGATTTTAGTGGAACTCATCTTTCCAGTTTCAGCCCAGTTTCACTCTTGTGGGCATTCACCAAGACATTTGAGTAATAATTGAGAGAGCCCAGCCCCACTATTTTTCCACGACAAGCGGCCGATAATTATCATATTGATGTCCACTTGAGAACCTCCCGTTGAGTTTATGTTCATCATTCAGGGAAGGACCGGCAGGTTTGCCAATTTCCAGAGCGAACATTTGGAATTCTTTGTACAAAATGTATTATATTATGCTACAGAATGGACCATTCTGCCTTGCTGTGCTCATTTTATAGACTGAGACAGTGCCAATAATTCATAAAGTTAGGGAAGATGTTTGGGATAGGATATACATTGTACAATAGGAATATGCCTGGGAATATGGCATGACTAGAAAATCTCAAAAAAATTAGCTAACATGCCATCTTTAATAGTTCAGGAGGACCTCACTTAGACCAACAGGTCAATGTACCGTAGATTTATATTTGACCTTGCTCCATATCCACCACCCCTACGTACTATAGTAGTGAACAGATCCCCTATTGTTAAAAACCCATCGTTTCAAATTATAATCTTACTGAATGTTTGCACACTTCAAGCGGTCCTTGTGTTGATAAAATAGTATCAGGAGTTAAACCTTTAAGAGTCGCACCGCGCTTTAATGTGATGTGCTCTTTGTTTCCATGATCTCAATCCATGATGCATGGCGAGCCTACTCAGGAGGGTTGCATGAATGCATCATGCCGATCCTATGGGGTGGATTATATACTGAAGGGTCGGCATAGAGTATGGCTGCAGCCCTCATGGATAGACTCATCATTCCTGCATTTCTGCATCACGATGACATACGGGTACTATATGCGGCCTTTAAGAGGTTATACATAGATACATAGGGGCATTTTCTAACAAGGGTGTCGCTTAATATGAGATGTGTGCGTACATGTATCAGCGTACAAGCACATCTGAGAACAAAGTGAATTGAAGTATCATGGTACCATTTTCGATCTAAGTGATGTTAAGTCCTGAATCTAACCGTTGCCTGGCTTTTACTACGTGTATAAGTAATGACCTTACACTGACAGTGTGCTATGTTCTTTATTTCATGGTGAATACGGCACTCCCATTCACCTAAACAAGGAAGGCCATATTTAACCCCCCCCCCCGTGAAATAACCCTTTCCCGTATTTCATGGCATGTCAACTCATCAAAATTGTTGATTTAACCACTATAAAGTAGCTTTTTCAGAGAAATTAAGTGGAATATTGACAAATAGTGTTAATAAGGACATGAAATAAACACCCCTATCGACTTCGCCTAGTGAAATAACCCTCAGTGAGGAACTCTACTTGTGCACCTTTGTCTATTTCTTTTCATTGAATACGATCTATGGATAATGCACCTCCATGAATCCCAGAAATGGCAACAGCACATGCATTTTTTCATAAAATCTGAATCAATGGCAATCTTCTCAATATTTGCTCTCGGCACTGATCTATTGGAAGCTGCACATTGTACGATCTCGATACTAATCAATAACCATTTGTTCATTAACCCAGATATAATCATTTGTGTCAGATGTTGCATTTTAGGGCAATTCTCTTAAACAATTCTTATATACACTGTAAAAACAGTGTTTAGCTCCCAACACTCATCTGTCTGCTGTTCTAGACACTTCAATATTAAGAAGCTTGCAATAATTCCTTAAAGGGGCAGCGCCCCTATATATATGGCTGAGTACCTGTCCCGACTGCACTCTGACTGTTACTGGACGTGCAGTAAGATCTGCGGGTTTAAAAGACATCTGGGTATAAATCTCATAATCTCAGCATGTATCATATTCATTTGTTTTTCCTCACTCCAATTTATTGCTGTCAATTCATATCAATGTGTTTAGGAGATACAGTGTTTTGAAATTTTAATATTTCACATGTAATTGTGTTTATCTGTCAAGTGTCAGGCTAAAAGTGGTGTGTCTAGATCATTAGCCAAAAGGTGTGGTCATGCAACATGGCCCAAAAAGTTACAGTCTAACACAATCCCTTCTCTAGAAGACTACTCCAGAGTGAAAGAATGTCTGTAACCGCAGAGTCTGAACAGGGAGGCTCATTATCAAGGGGGGTGAGGGATTATATGGTCAGGCAGCTATCATGCCCTGAGACTTAATAGGTGACAGCTGTTAGGTGTATGAAAAGTGTATGCCTGAAAAACAAAGATTATAAAATGCTTTGATAAATGGATGACATTCTAAAATAGATGTATCATACATGTTCTGTGCGCCACATAGGTAGTTTGATTAAGGCTCAACTCCTTCTAGAAGTAGTACTATGAAAACTAATAACATGATAGCATTGCATTAAACACTTATTGTATAATTCCTTCTGGTAGGAGTTGAATCATAAATAAAGTACCTATGTAGAGCACATGACATGCATAGCACAGTTATCAAAGAATAATATCTATTCAAAGAGGCATTCAATTACTTATGGTTTGCAGGCACAATTAAGCTAGTGGTGGTATCTGATCAGGATGTATCAGATTACTACAACCTGTGGCTTGGGGAGGACCTCTGCCCCAAAGTTGACATTATATTGCTTTTTAATTGGATTTACGACCAGGGAGATAAGGACGCTGAGTCCCTCCTCCAGAGCAGGCAGGGATTGGGATAGACTGGTTAGGGTAGGTAAGTTTTTTTTAAATATATCTAAAATGCTTATAATTATACTAAACATCTAAAGATATTCAACATAAGAATAAAGGTGTTAAATTCCTGAACAGAAGGATTCAAAGACACAAACCTAGTAAAACGTTCATACTTTACACATCTTTAGACCTAAACATGTTTAGAACCTAAGCACCTTTTTGCAGTGTATATTATGTTATCTACCGGTATCTAGTATTTTGTCTAATAGGACATGAGATATATGTATATATATGTAGAGGTCGCGGAAAACTTAGTCATTGGATCGGCGGGGAATCGAACCACAGACCTCTCGCACCGGTGACAAGCGTGCTAACGGTTACACTACCAACCCGTGTCTGACTACTCTCCGCTCCATACGTTACTGGATCGGTATGGTACAGAGGGGGAGGATTACCCTTTCTCTCCCTCCTAGAAGGGGCTTTATCAAGCAGTTACAGAGAGTCCCAGCCCCCGGAGTATAGAGGCACCTAGCACCAGGCATTCTCACCCACCGGAGACCGAAGGTCCCAATGAGGCTTTATCAAGCAGTTGTTGAGATACCCTGACTTCCCAGCAATGGAAGCTTTCCACACCATACCGATTCAGCCAATTCTGTTGACTAGACTCCATGCTTAACTCCAACTACCCATACTAGGATCCAGTTCTCCTTCCCAAGGCCCTTGATCAGGGGGCCCTGTTTTCTCCTTCGGAACCCTAGCAAGTTGTATATAAAATCAATATAGACTCTGTAAACATGTTATGAGTGTGGGGGCAATTAAATCCAATCAATGTTACACACGTCCCTCGTTAAGAGTGTACACACGTCTCTGAAGTCAATATAGAGCCCCGATTGTCCCCTACCCTTGTATATACATATATCAGCATCAACCCATTAATCGCTGAACCCATTGTCCTTTGTTGTAAAGATGTATGCAAGTCTACTCGCCAAGGCCTCATTCGTGAATTATGGGTAATGAGTGAATGAGTGAGTAATGGATGTTTAACGCCATTTCTACAACTAAGGTCATATTCATGGCCAGTCGTGAATTATGACGGCACCTTGGGAGTGTATTTAACACTCCCAAGGAGTATGACACATAGGTCAGTAATGACCTCCGCTTTGTTGTCAATAAAAGCTATTATTATTAACCCCATAAAATGGTCATGCTTAAATGCAGTCCCACTCGACCAGGCTTCATTCAGATATCATGACAGCAATCATCAATCACCATCAGCCCATGCATTGTCATCGGCACAAATTGTATCAAATTGTATCAAATACCTAATGTTTGACAGTCACTTACGATTTACCATCCCTAGCCTGTATCAGTTGTAATCTATAAAGATTACATGTTTAGGACCATGATTGTGTTATCTGAAGTGGTCCAAAGATTAAATTATCTCTATTTAAGTGACTTAAGATCCTCGGACCACGTTAGAGAGACATTAGTGTCCTCCATGACATGTCAGTTCTTATCCGTGTGAGGCATCTTTAGCATTATACTTCTCCAGTGTGGGCATCATTTAGGATTCGACATAAGAACACCCAAGTATTAGGAACACAGATGCAATTATAAAGCCTGGACAAGTTTGGGTGGAGAACACACCTTCAGAGAACCCACACACCTCTCCAAGGATATCCAGAAGTCCTCCAGCACATGTGAGTTTAGCTGCGTTTGAAGAGGATACCTTCTGACGTTAACGCCCAGGAAATACATAGCCCTTTCCAAGTGTATCATATAGCGTCTGGAGCTTTCATATATAAAGGGGACATAAAGAGGCCCAGTTCTTCAGCTCAAATACAAGTGGAGCTTCTAGTGCCTGGAGAATTTATAAGCCAAGGACGAATTTAGACACCCACTGTTCACCTCAATAACATACTGCTCGAAGCTCCTTCTCAAGTGTATCATCTACTTGGGCTTTCATAAGTACATGTTACAATCAAAGACCATCACTTCAAAGGCTTTCTGTAGTACAGAGGGGATCTAGAGACACACTTCTTCCCAAATGTATCATCTAGATTCTGGAGACTTCATAAGTTAAGGGACAATTTAGAAATCCGGTTTGTCGCCTCAAATGCTTTCAGTTCACCTGTACAGAGGAAACCCACACTCCCTGCCAAGTGTATCATCTAGGGTCTGGACCTTCCACAAGCAGAAGGAGAGCCCTGCCATCTCACCTGAAAGACCCCCCTCCCTTCCATCTGACCCCAGGGCTGCTCCTCCCCCAGCATGGATCTGCTCGGACATAAACTCATCGCCCTCTTCCTGATCCTCGTCACCATCAGCATCTCTACGGCGCTACCCATTAAGGTCTCGGCCTGGTTCCTCCGGCAGGGGCGGCGGGGGCAGCGCATCATCAGTGCTGTCATGTGCTTTGGAGGAGGCTTCTTCCTGGGCACCCTCCTCCTGCACAGCCTCCCAGAGGTGGTGGATCTCACCACTCACAGCCTTAATGAGCCTTATGATATCGACTTCCCACTCGGGTACTTCTTCGTGGGGTGTGGGTTTTTCATGATGTTATTCATGGAGAAGGCTGTGCTGGATTTGGTGCATTGGAACGACCGACGTAAAGCAGGGGTGGAACCCAGGGAGGTTATGGTGAAGGAGAATGGAGAGGTTAATGTTCTGACTCAAAATAATGGCCCCACCCTGATTGCTATGAGGGAGACGAATGGACAGGTTAACCATGCACTGGAGCAGCATGCTCACCAGCAGGGGGTCACCGTCATCAGTGGGCAGCACCCTGGAGGAGTGAACCCCTCCGGGAAGGTGGTGGTCCATGCAGATCATGCCGATGGTCATGGACACTCCCATGGAGGAGGGGAAGGAGGCCACTCCCACGTCCACGGCTCAGCTGCCAAGTCGGTGGTCCTCCTGCTCGCCCTCTCCATAGACTGCGTCTTTGAGGGGTTAAGTCTAGGTTTGCAGCAGACAGTCTCAGGGGTCTGGTCCATGGTGATGGCCATCCTCTCTCATGAGATAGTGGTGGCCTTTGGTCTGGGCCTCCAGCTTACCAAGCATAACACCCCCAAGAAGGCCCTGGCCATGGCCCTGGTCTATGGTGTGACTTGTCCTGTGGGCATCGCCATTGGGCTGGCCATCAATGAAGGTGCTGTGGAAACTCCAGGGTTTGATATTACCTTTGCTGTACTGCTCGGGATAACAGGGGGGGTATTTCTATATGTGACGTTTTTTGAGATATTAATGCATGAGTTTGTACATGAGATGAGACTGGTGAATATCATTGCAGTGTTACTTGGGTATGGCATCATGGCGGCAATCATGGGTTCAGGGGCTCACCAGCACAGCCATGACGGACATGGACATAGTGACGGGGCTACCAAAGACTCGTATTTCTACCGTCACTTTGGGATTATTTAGTTGACAAGCAAACCCTTTCACCACAATAAGGACTAATTCGTCCCTAAATAAAGGCCATAGCCAGGGATCCAGTGCTGAAAGGGTGAAAGGGCTAAGAACTACATGATGTCTTAAAGGGGCATTCTCACCACTCACGCTTACCACACAGTAGACTAGAACAGTACTAGAATTGTGAGTGGGATAGGCTTGGCGAGAATGCCACTTTAAGATTCATGTTATGCTGCACCGACACGCCCCTGGCCAGTACCCCAGCGCTACATTGATGCATCATGCCGACCCTACGAAAGTGTATCATTCCCTTAGTGATGCATGAATACAGCACCATCAAGTTACTCATCAGTGCCACATTGATGCATCATGGCATCATAAGGGCTCAGTGCATTAAAGCACTATGCTGCCCTAAACGAACAAATGAGCATTTCAACCGGGGACCTTTTTCTTGACCTCTATTTAATGGAGTAGTTATCATGTGGCTTAACTTGCTTAATTTACTCGATATCAAGGATCGTTCTTAAATGGTTCAACCAACCTTACTTGAACGAAAAGTGAGACCTTTAAACATATCCGCGAAGACCAAAGGTTGCTTTCGTAGTATGCCTTCCTACGGGTTAGCAACTGCTTCTAGAAATTGGACATCAAATACCTGAAATTAGGTTATGGCTAGACAAACCTGTATAACTTATGAACATGGAACAGATATGGGCCATGGACAGTTTCATAAATGGAATTCTTTAACTTGGAGCTTTTGTACTGAAAGTTTATTAGTATGATGCCTATCTCTAAATATAGCTTGGAGCTTTTGGACTGACGGTTTAAGAGTATGATGCCTATCTTTGAATGTAGCTTGGGGGTTTTGGACTGAAGGTTTAAAAGTATGATGCCTCTCTTTAAATATAGCTTGGGGGTTTTGGACTGAAGGTTTAAAGGTATGATGCCTCTCTTTAAATGTAGCTTGGGGTTTTTGGACTGAAGGTTTAAAGGTATGGTGCCTATCTTTAAATGTAGCTTGGGGGTTTTGGACTGAAGGTTTAAAGGTATGATGCCTATCTTTAAATGTAGCTTGGGGGGTTTGGACTGAAGGTTTAAAGGTATGATGCCTATCTTTAAATGTAGCTTGGGGGTTTTGGACTGAAGGTTTATGAGTATGATGCCTCTCATTAAATGTAGCTTGGAGCTTTTGGAATGACGTTTTTAATAGTATGATGCTTATGATCTTTAAATGTAGCTTGGAGCTTTTTAGACTGAATGTTTAAGAGTATGATGCCTGTCTTTAAATGTGAGTCAAGGATGGGGTGTTTGAAGGACTGTTCAGATACGTTGAATCTGTAAATGATAACCCGCTACTGAGGACATGAATGGAGAAGACAGAGAAGACAGTCAACAGAGGTGTTATCTTTTAAGGCCAGCCGAGTAAAGGCCACATTATAACGTTAACCCTTTAAAGATGGCGTGAACTCTCGTTTATCATTCTTTGATGCACCAGCGCAAAACTGTTTGTTACTTTGCAATAAAGTCACCTTCCCAACTACCAATATTAATTTCGTATTACTTTTTCGCCTATGAACCTGTAGTCCAATAATGTACCAGTGTTTAAAACTGGCTAAATAAATATTGCTTTGTGCAGCTCAAAAATGGTATTTAGATAATGATAGAGAAAACTGTTGTGTTCATGACTTTACTACATACTGCGTATTTCTGGTTCTGTATGTATAGCCTATACGTGGCACCCCCTATTGGGTACAATGTGCCACCATGATTCCCAATAAAAGTGGTAGATACGGTACAAGTGACTTGCTGTATGAGTGCTATAAGCCAAGGATAGGGAAGTTGTTCAAGGCATCAGCTGCGGATAATTAACATTGTCCTAGACTTTTAACATTTGTGCAGCTATAGTCACGCATATCATATCTGACTTACACTTACAATAGAAGAGTGTGCTCAATTGACCGCATCCATGTATGTGAAAGTACAGTCAGCCCGTTTCTTTTGTACTCTCAACTGTGGTGTAAACTAGTTTAGCGTGCCACTGTTTCTGATTAGATTCACTCTGAATCTAACCTGGAAATCGGGGAAAACACGTACTAGTAGATACAGCTTCTGTAACTGGGCTAAATAGCATTTGGTGTAGCTGAGATAAGACCGACACGTGTGTGTCCTATAATCATATAATGGCCCTGGATGGTGTTTCTCCACAAATTTGCGGAGCTCCGCAAATTTGTGGAGCTCCGCAAATTTGCTTCCATAAATTTGCGAAGCTCCGCAAATATATATGGAGCTCCGTATTTGTATGCTTAAGTACTAAAAAACCATTTCCATATATATTTGCGGACCTCCATAAATATATGGAGAGTCTATTTACGGACCTCCGCAAATTTGCGGACCTCCACAAATTTGTGGAGAAACAGCATCCTAGACCCTTAAATTCGACACGGCGACATGGGCCGTTTTTTGCCTTAGTGACATGGGACATGAGGAAAAAATAGATAGTGACATGGGACATGGGTCATTTCTTAAAATCGATATGGTGACATGGCCATTTCTTAAAATCGATATGGCGACATGGCCATTTCTTAAAATCGACATGGGACATGGGGACCCCCCCCCCATCAAGGGCCCCCATATATACATATAGGTGGTCTTGTAGATATAGCTACAGCAGTAATTCTTATCTATAAAGGACCAAAATCAGATAATAACCTAATTCCTGATCGTCAGGACAGGGATAAATTTGTGTGTTTTGGGTTACAAGTGAAAATGGTAAAGGATGCTTTACTTGTTGGATCGCTACCACAAAGTGAGCAGATTTGCTTTGTGAGGTAAACTATGGCAACATGGCTTCAGCCAATCAGAAGGCAGAGCCTCTACTGGCTCTCAACCGACCACAGTCAAGCATGCTGAATCATGTCTGGAGAGCGTGGGGCTGGGTTTTGATTTAGCTCCAAGCTGATGTTTTGAGGCCAAAAAATATAACAGATACTTTTGATTCTATTTAGAGAAATGACAGTGTCTGGTTTCAAGCTTAGTGTCTCATCTGGATGCTGTTTCTCCACAAATTTGCGGACCCACGTATATATTTGCGGAGCTCCGCAAATTTATCAAATGTGTATTCTGCAAATTTGTGAATGTCCGCAAATTTCGTGTTCTATACTTAAGGATACAAATACGGACCTCCGTACATATTTGCGGACATCCGTATATATTTGTGGAGCTCCATAAATATATTTGCGGACATCCGCAAATTTGCAGACGTCTGCAAATTTGTGGAGAAACAGCCCCCAGGTGTGAATTTGAGCACAACTATTTCTTTTGAGTTGATTAATGGTTGTGCTATTTTAAATAATTGTGGAGATAAATAGATTGGTGTCTCATTAAAAACACAGGCAGGTTATCATTCATTCCAGAAGTAGTATCTGTCTTCATTTTAATTAGAGAAAAGATGCTAGTTAGCTGGCCAAGGTTTAGTTTTTGTTAGTATATATCATTAAGCTGCAATCAAAAAACACAGCACTAAAAAAAGAGTTCAGGCGAATCGCCACCACCACCCCCTGTGTTCTGGGTTACAAGGTCCGACATCTAGGGGAAGTAGGCCGGGTTTCCTTTTATAATTGTTAAAATCCAGGACAAGAGCAGTAGAAACAATCCACTATTCGAGAATTCCTTTTAGGGTGGTCTTTGATTTGCAGCGTAGGTTCGGAAAACATAAAACAAACATATTTCTGGCCTCACCATCACGGTCTATGCAGCTCACAGATAAGAGATAGATATAAGATACTGACCACCCCCCCCCCCTCCTCCAGGGTGCGACGTCCGCGCTCTATTTATAGCTGTCCTTTGACCTCTATGTCCCAGAGTGCACCGTAAACATGGCGCCCTCCATGCAGGTTGGCCGGCTACAGAACAGGTGCGTTCATTATAAGTGTTCCTAATCAGTTAGGTGTGAGTCTGCTTAACCCTTTAAGGACTGCATAATGTGTTAATGCGCAATCCTTATATCGTCATGATGCATGAATGCAGCCCTTGCGACATAATTCACCAGTGCTGCATTCAAGCATCATGATGATTCTATGGAGTTGAGACACTGCTCGCAAGCACTGCATTCATGCATCACGGGGACAAAGAGCACAGCACATTAGCGCACTATGCGGCTCTTACAGGGTTAGCGGGGGGTGGGGAGGGGACGGTGGTCAGTCAGGACAGTATAAATGGATGACCACTAGACCCCAGGTCTCACATGACTCCACAGACTCCAGGCCCACCACCACCACCACCTGCTCCAGCCAGGGAAAAGACACCCCATCTCTACAAAACACACCATCACAAACCCTAACCATGGATCGTTTAGGACACAAACTCGTGGCAATGGCTGTCATCTTTGTCTCCATATTCATCTCCATGGCTTTGCCCATTAAGATCTCATCCTGGTTTGAGAAGAAAGGTAAGCGTGGCCTGGCCATCCTGAGTGCTATCATGTGTTTTGGAGGTGGTATTTTTGTGGGTGCATTTCTTCTGCACATGGCCCCAGAGGCCAATGAGCTCATCCAGAAGACCATCAATACACCCAGCCACATCCACTACCCGATCTGCTTTGCCATCATCGGCGGTGGCTTCTTTTTCATGATGTTTCTGGAGAGAGGGACGTTGGAGCTGCAAAAACTGTGGGTAAACAAACGCTCTCCCAAGACAACTCCATCAGAA
Organism: Harmothoe impar; assembly: GCA_947462335.1. Lineage (NCBI taxonomy): Eukaryota > Metazoa > Annelida > Polychaeta > Phyllodocida > Polynoidae > Harmothoe > Harmothoe impar. The sequence continues at coordinate 18,640,754 of OX381707.1, read as the reverse complement.
CCATCATCAAACGGACATATTACAACAACTGGGAACAATGACAGTAAGTTGGCTGAAGGAGAGGGGAATGATGTCCAATTGAAGACCTTTTGTAATGTGAATGGCGGTTTTGTCCAAGAGGAGACGCCAACAGTGTTCGTTGTTAAGGTTGAAGGGGGTGATTCTAAAATAGTAGACGACAATTTTACCTCGCACGATGCTCACCATTCACATGGGGAAGGGGCAGGTCACTCCCATGTCAACGGTGAGGACATGGCAGGCTCCCTCCCCCGGGCGATTGTGCTCCTCCTAGCGCTGTCTCTAGACTGCATCTTTGAGGGTCTCAGCTTGGGCATCCAGTCGACCATCTCAGGAGTCTGGAGGATGGTTCTAGCCATCCTATCCCATGAGATTGCCGTGGCGTTTACCCTGGGCCTCCAGCTCAAGAAGCATAACTCCTCCAGGAGGACCCTCCTCTTGACCCTGGCCTATGCCCTCACTAATCCAGTGGGCATCGCCATCGGTATGGCCATCAAAGAAGGTGCAAACCAGGACACCAATATCGACATGCTGGAGGGCATTCTGGTAGCGTTCACAGGGGGAGTGTTCCTCTTTGTGGCCTTCTTTGAGATTCTCCGACATGAGATAACGCACGATGCTCCCTGGGTGAACTTAATATTGACCCTTCTCGGGTTTGGAGTGTTTGCTGGACTCATGGTGATTCACAATATGTATCATGATCATGGACATGATGATGGGCATCATCATCATGAGAACGAAACTGACCATCACCATTTCCTAGATGTCTATGGATAATGATGGTAAACTGACATTATGTGCAACCAACAAACTCTGTAGATCTAAATAATTATACTGTACATATCAATTCCTGATGCATTGCTATCAGGGATGTTCACTATATGTGTAAACGTATCTGTGCATTTTTAGTTGATAAGAATATCGTGTTTATGGGTGCTTCCCTTTGGAACAGGCCTTTTGAACATAATAGGAATAGTCTAATCAATTAAGCATATTTAAACCACAGCAGAGGGCCAAGACAAAGGAATTCACACCTTGGTTATTTCCACTTAGACTCACATAACCTCCTAGCTGTGGTTTAAAATAGTTAAACAATGGTTATGTAAGGGTAGGTAGAATTAACCATAGCTTATAAAGCTGTGGTTAATTCTATATACCCTTTCATAACCATAGTCTAACTATTACATAACCCCTAATTTATAAAATTGGTATTATTGGGTATGTCAGTTGTAATCATGGTGGTGGAGGTGCATATAGGTATTATCTATGCACTCGATTATTATGTCAGGTTGGTCTGGAAAACTGCCAACAATGATAAATCTATGCAGGGGCGGGGAAGGGGAGGGCAGGACTAATGTAGTGTAAAATAGCTCAGTAATGGGATCTAGCGAAATAAAAACTCATTAGAAATCAGGCGCGGATTCAGAGCGGGGCGGACCCCCCCCCCCCCCTAATTCCTGTGTATTTTGATTTTCCAATACCCCATTACATTGCCTATTTCACACCCCCTCTTTCAAAAATTCCTGGATCCGCCCCTGGAAATATTTAGATATTTACCTGTAGAAAATCTCATTAGAAATATTTAGATATTTACCTCGGGGGGGGGGGGGGGGGGCTTACACCATCCTCAACCCCCCCCTCATTTCAAGTTTTATACATTCTTATTTCATTCCGGATAAGCTATGATGTTATATTAAGAATAGCAGTGTACGTGTAAATATATACAAATGAAACATTGACACAAAGTTGTTGTGGACAAACGTATTCATTTGTAACACGAATAGCAAATGTGATATGTTATATATAATATTGACCGATCAGTGATACATCTCAGGGACAGTGGAATCATGTATACATATCATAGATGGTTGTATTACAGGGATTAATTATCTATCTATCAATACACTTAATCAGATCATCAACATGGATATATATGTTATCATGTATTCTCATTTTTGCCCATTGCCATAAAACAAGGCCATAGTAGGACTGTTGGGCGCTATTCACCAATCAATGTCAACAAACAATACCTATACCTTAGATAGTAGAGCTCAATCTTTAAATAGTATTTGCATTAGCTATTGGTATAGAATAGATAAGATTTGATGAGAAAATCCTGTACGGTTGGTGTAGCTTCAACTAAAACTGGGTGAAATTGCCTGATAAAAATCTATCATGCGTTAGTGGCGTAGGGAAGGGTGGGCGAGTGCATGTCATCCCCAATTACCATTTTCCGGCAGCAACACACAATCACTACATGTAAATGCCAATAACAATCATGTACAGCTTTGGCAATTTGTGTACACTTCTTTTTATTTTCCATAATATGTACAATGTATATATCTTTTTACAGGGTGGAAGTAATGGCCACCGATATAGTCCCAGTGAAGATATCAGGTTTAAGTTATATTAGTTTGACATGAATCATCAAGCTTGAATGTTGAAAAATAAAACAAAGTGACAATAAGAATATCCCAGAAACATTTGTTTTTTCATTACTGTACGTATCATGAAAATCATGTGTTTTGATGACTTTTTTAGAAAAAAAAAAATCTATCACAGAATGTGGGAATATTTGGTTTCAGAACAGACAATTTAATATTTTAGTGCTCGGGAACTTACCTTCATTTTCATAATTATTTTTCAGGCAATTAAACACTTTAGCACAAAAACAGCAATATTTATCTAATAAAGTTAAAAGGGATAAAAAGTACCCACTTTATATTTTTATGGCTTCATGATGACAAACAACATCATTTTAGTGGCCTCTTTAGAGTAGTTATAAACTGCTTCGTTAGGCAAAGGCAAAGACTCTCAAACTTTGCCCTTGGGATTGAGTTGCTGGAATCATGAATCAGACTTTAGTGTAGCCCAATAGTGCCACCGAAAGATTTGAAGATAAACGAGAGAGCATTGCATGCCATCTTGATCCAGTCTGATAATAAAGGTCCATAACTGAGTCAGACCAATGCATTGGTCTAGTATGCTGTAATAGTTGTATCCATATGCATATTAGTTACTGAGGCCAAATGTAAAACAGATGTGTTTCAGGCAGCTCAACTCTAGATTCAAAAACAGGGTCAAACCAAGGATTTTCATCCCAATTCAATTCCTTTACAAAAAATCTTATTTTACTTTCATAACTTGTAGCATATCTTAAGTTAATAAGAACAGGCTCTACCAACCCTAGTGGTCTAGATAATTACTTCAAAAAGTGGATTTTTTACAGGAATATCAAATTTGATATTCCTAGTTCCTGGAGGAATCAGTATGTCCTTCTGTGAGTAGGCACTTGGAAGACACGCACCACTAACCCGAGACCTGCAGTCATGGGAGGCACTCTAAAATTGTCCGCTCTATGAGAGTGTAACTTAGATGACTCATTCATCATTGGTTGTGGCCATCTGCTACTACTAAGGGTAATCTGCAAGTTTATCATGTAGTTAGACCTTGAAATATTCCCGGTTTTCCCAATTGCACCCCTTTTCAAGAGCCTATGTGGGTCCGTGCCTGGGGCCAAAAAGCAGCACATTTCCCTTGGAGTCGTGTTCACACATAGTAACCAAATCTGAGGGATTGAACTTCTGTTGTATTAAAACTGTTAAGGACTGAATCATGCCTCTTGGTTCATGTTCATTTGAACTCCGTCTCAGCCGTATCGGACAGGTTGACAATAAATGACTCAGTATTCGGGCAGGGCGGAGTCAGCCCAGAGAGGCAATGCATGAGCGGGGTCTATTTTAGAAGGTACGCTGGTTAGCATTCAGCTCATGAGTAATTTCTGTTATCGTAATCCAGGACATATCATGGACAGGGGAGGAAGTAGTATGGGTGACTGCTCATTGCGTAAACACAATTAAAACACTTAATTATATTAGAAAAAGGCTATAACTGCGTAACATGTTTAAATGATACAATTATTGGTAGGCTACTAAGCCTCAGCTAAGGGAGTGATCATTTTTTAACAACAGGGGGGGGGGTGGTGGGTTTCCGCGCGGAGCGCGCGAAATTTTTTACACCCCCCCCGGTCAAGGGGTCAACATTTTTTACCCCCCCCCCTTAGGGTCGAAAATCGGCTCGCGCGCGGGCCCTTTGAAGCATAGTAACGCGCGGGCTTTTTGGCTCAAAACAGGTCAAATTTTTTTGCCCCCCCCCCCCCAAGAGGGGTCCAAATTTTTTTGCCCCCCCCCGGTCAAGGGGTCCAAATTTTTTTGCCCCCCCCCCCCAAACCCACCACCCCCCCCTGTTGATAATAAATGATCACTCCCTGAGCTGGATATGGTGATGTTCACAAATGACGTCACCGGCAATGGAGTGGGCTTCTTTGGGGGTCGCGATGAAACGTGATCTGGGCTATATATTAGTATTACATTTCTGTCATTTATATAAGCACTGGTTTTATTCAAGAAGATGAATAGATGAATAGAATAAACGTTTGCTTGTCTTGAAATATAAGATGACAAAGTTTCAAACCTCAGTAAACAATACTAAATGTATTTTACCGCTGACCCTCTGGTACAAATGTACAGAGTCTGGTAGCTGCCGGTGAAAATTGATTACACAGATAACCCTTTAAGGGCCGCATATTGCTTTAATGTGCTATGCCTTTTTTGGTGATGATGATGAAGCATAAAAACATACTCTTTGGAAGTGTATCAACTCCATTGGGTCGACATGGTGCTTAAATGAAGCACTGGCGAGTTACTCACCAGGCCTTCAGTAATAGGTATGTTTGTCTCACAAGTCACATAGCAGTTAGTCGGCAGGGCTGGACGGGTGAGTTACTCATCAGGGCTGCATTCAAGCACCATTACGACAAAGGGCATAATACATTAAAGCACTATGCAGCCTTGAAAGGGTCGAATTGAACGCATGAGAAATGAAAGCACCATTTTGAAAAAAATTGAGTACATTTTGTTCAATACAAAAATCTTTATAAATATGTACACATATCTCAGTGGTAGGACTTCCGTGCAGATTCTGTCGTTTCTGGTATAGTCGTGACCGAATACAATGCTCGTGACGCGTTCCGTTGTTTTAAGTTAGTAAAAGCAGTCTGTCTCCCGCTGTGGTGTGTTGTTGTTGTTGTTGTTGTTGGTAGTGCGTCCTCCTCGCTGTCATACAGCACGATACTGTCCTCCTCCAGTCCCTGAGTGTCGGCCACCACCACGCTGTCCTCCTCCTCCTGGGTGTCCACCAGCACCAGGCTGTCCTCCTGGTCCTCCACTGAGGTCGTCTCCGGCACGTAGTACTCCGATTTGATCGGGTTTGTCGTGAATGAGCTACTACCCTGCATGGTCGAACCCGCCGAGAAGAAATGCCCCGATTTGATTGGTTTTGTTACAAATGAACTATTCTTTGTGTCCGGTCCCGCTGAAAAGAAATGCTCTGATTTGATCGGTTCTGTTGGACCATGGTAAGTCGAACTATTCCGAACATTTGCTCTAGCCAATGTGAAGTTCTCCGATTTGATCGGTACTGTGGTTCGCGAGCTAGGACTACTCCTCGCGTCCGTCCCTCGGTCTGATTGTGTAGGCTTTGTTGCAGTACCTGAAGTCGTACGAATACTTTTGTCTGTTCTTGTTGGTGAGAAATTCTCCATTTTGATCGTCTTTCCTGGTCTGCATGGAACAGATGTGTCATTATCTGCTCTCATGGAGACATATTTCTCCAACTTGACCTGTTTGGTCGGGGTACGTGCGCTGGGCCTCGCCTTTGTGGGGGTTGATATCTGAGCTGCTGTGTGAATTGTCGATTCTGGCTTCTCACTCGTCCTAGAGGGCAAGAGAAGATATTTGATACCCAAAATAAAACACCAACAACACAAGTAAATCTGGTGAAAACTTCTACATTAAAATCTAGTCTTTTTCTCAACTATTTATGTACACAAGTATTCTTGAATTATCTACCGGTAGATGGTACTTAACATTCTGATTGAAATAAACTTCGACCAGTGTGCCATATGATCAGAATATAAACAATCTATGAAACTATTCTATCTAAAGGCAAAACTTTTAAGTATGACTTAGGGAGTGATCATTTATTATCAACAGGGGGGGGTGGTGGGTTTGGGGGGGGGGGGCAAAAAAATTTGGACCCCTTGACCGGGGGGGGGCAAAAAAATTTGGACCCCTCTTGGGGGGGGGGGGGCAAAAAAATTTAACCTGTTTTGAGCCAAAAAGCCCGCGCGTTACTATGCTTCAAAGGGCCCGCGCGCGAGCCGATTTTCGACCCTAAGGGGGGGGGAAAAAAATTTGACCCCTTGACCGGGGGGGGGGGGGGTAAAAAATTTCGCGCGCTCTGCGCGGAAACCCACCACCCCCCCCCCCTGTTGTTAAAAAATGATCACTCCCTTAGGCCCAAGTTTCCTGTCTGGAGATCCTCGCATATAAGGATTTTTATAAGTATACTACTATGCAAAATTAGCAATCCTCAGACCCCATGTGCGCCTTATAGGATTTATCAAATTTCACAGAACCTGCAGTTAGCAGGGAGTCAGATTGCCAGTGTAAGTTATAGGATTGTCACCGAATGGCGTACTGTAATCTTATATATTTTCGAGCTGTATATTCTCGCGAATTTCGTAGATTTTAAAATCCGCGCAAATATGTACAGAGCAAACATTTATCTAGTGTAGTCACACAATTATCATCTTCCAAAATTCGCGGATTTAGATACAGGTGAAAATTCACCTATGCAAATTCACGGAAATTATACACGCGAAAAATATATGTTTACAGTATACGTGCGTTTTTGCTACTATGTATGGTACAATACAAAAGACACCATAATCAGATCGCCAGTGAAGCTTATAGGATCGGCCCAAAGTTGGGGTGTGGGGAGTTAATGCTTATACCTGAGCATTTCCATTAGTATTGAGAATATAGTAAATAGCGTACCTTTTCCGCTTGGTGGGACTGAGGTAGTCGTGCATGTGGCTCTGGCGGCCCTTCCCCCGGCGCTGGGTGGGGGCCGGGCGGCGCTCCACCCCATACTCCGCATCGTCAAACAAGTCATCCAGGATGTGGGAGAACTTAAACGTGTCCTGGGTCACTCCGGTCCCAGCGGTCAGCACTGCGGGCTTAGTGTCATGTGTCACACCGGTCCTAGCGGTCAGCACTGTGGGCTTAGTGTCACGTGAGGCATTGTGTTTAGATGTATTCAGATCATTGTTCTTGACTCGGGGAGGGTCTATGTTGGTTATTGAGATGGTCTGGTCATTTTTCGTTGGAGTGAGATTGGTCGCCGCTGTATCAGGCAGTATTTGTTGGCTGGGTTTTTGTTTGGAGGTGGGTTGTGGTTGTTGTACAGCATCCTGGTCTTCAGAGGTTCCCAAGCCCTGAAATGTTCAAAGAGAGTGGGTGAGTTGGTTATCATGGTTTTTTTTTCAAGAAATTGGTTTATCTAATTTTCACATATATTTACAAGACAATTCCTTTTGAAGTTAGGCAGTAGACACAGGCTTACATGATGTAATCAAATTGTCAGTCTTTTTAGACATATTAGCGTGTTAATATCTGATTATTTCACAAGTCATCTCCGTATTTCTTTAACTTGTATCCTGAAGGATCTAATAGCTGGATTATCTTGAACTAACATTTTGATGTCAAACATTCAAGATGTAAATTACAGAACTCTTTTTTAATGCAAAACCATTAACTCCTTCTCAGTTACCTCACCTAAACTTTTCAATTTGTCCATAGCAACTAGGAGTTGTCTGCCTGTCAGTAAAGATGTGTGATAAGATAAGTGATAATTTGGTGAAACCTTTTTATTCTATTTTCTTTTACATTCTTAATTAATTATTGGCATATTTGGTATGAAACTGAAGGTTAACTGTAAGTAATGCAGTGGGCTAGGAATAACATACATTTTCCAACTTGATCTAACGGAAAGTCTATATTTTCCCCTACATTTCGGCCCCTTTACAGTGAAAAGAATAAAATGAATAAAAATGCCCTGTCATATTTTTCAGTGCTCAGTGATGAGAAACCATTTTTTTGTGGCCTTAGACAAGAGTTTTAGAAGTATACTACAGTACTTAAGTGGCAAAAGTCAGACCCGAGGTGCAGCTCATAAGATTCTTTCAAGTTAGGGAAGTAGCTTATTTGAGGGTTTGGCTTGTATGCGAAAATTCCCGGAATAGATGTAACACCAAGTCGCTCCCTAGTTGTTGTTTTTTCAACTGACATTTACCTGACTTTTAAAGAAAAAGATTGAACGTGTGATTGACATCACAAATGACTCAGGGTCAGGGTGATTACATGATTGAATTGATTAATTGGAAGATTGAGGGTGTAAATCATTTGGGAACTATGAATTTTCTGTCAATTCTGAGAGAAGAAACGTATTGCTGGTTCAAAACTACCCTCAAAGCAGTAGTATGTAATCACATTTCAGGCAAAAGGAGATGTGGGTGGGTGAGCAAGTGGCTGTGGGGGAGCAGGTGAGTGTGGAGGGGCAGCTGGTCTTTTCCACCCTGCCCCCCGGTCGATGTTTTCACGACGACAACGCCGCTGCCCAGTTACCTTTGTGGATCTGCAGTGACGGGTGCATAGATTATAGCATATACAACCAACTTCTGTGCCTTTTTCTGCTCAGCAACTTTTGATTTTGTGTGTTGTGTCTTGCAGAGGGGGGGGGGGCACTACATATTCTTTGTGTTTGTGTAGTTTTGGACGGATATATGTTAGGGTTCATAAATGGCAACAAGTAATCCCCCCCAGAGTGTTTTAGCTGCCTGGATGTCTGAAAAAAAGCGTCTCACCCAGTGTTCCCCCGGGGCTGTGGGGACTGTCCTATAGCAATAGCATTGGGTTGTCTCAGAATGTCAAACTTGTGGTTGTCAGTTATCTTCGACATCCCATAGAGGCCTATGTTGAAGCAAAATAGCACCATTTTGGGCTAGACCAGACGGCCCCAGCGACCCCGATAGTGCCTTACAGGTGTAACCACGATAGTGCCTTACAATCTAGGTTGGCTACATTTTGGGCCTAATTTGATTTAGATTTTTTTCAAGGGGTTACAATGGGAATTTCGGAAAATGAAGACACCATTGGACAGATAATGTGAAGAGTGATTTATAGACACCACACATTAAATTGTTACATGAATGGGAGTAATTCCTTTTTTTGAGAGAGAAATAAATCTCCAGAACCGTCACACTAGACTCAGGACAGACCCTGAGTCAATAAAACTGAATTGACAGGTTGTAACTGTAACACCACATGTCTCCCTCGTCACATACCTCAGCCAGGACGTGTCTGGCGGTGGCGAGAAGCTCGTCTGACGTCATGACGTACATCGTCCTGCTCGTCAACGTCTTCAACTTGGGTTTGTAATCTCTACAAAGACGAGACAAGAGAAATGTGAAAGAAATCCATGGAGAAATGGTAAAATGAAGGGAAAATGAGGAGAGAAAAGTGAAAAAATCCAATGTAACAAAACATTCACAAAATCCTGTTAAAGAACAAAGGAAAACAGCAGTAATTTCAGTGTTGTCTGTTTAGGCCTATATAACTGAGGCAATTGTAACATGGAGCGTGGGTTATCTTCTATAAGATGCATCTTTACCTCTGGGGGTTTCTTGATAGGAACAGAATTTCAAATACAAAATAGAAATTACTATCATTGTGCATAGATGTATGTAACAGTCATAAGACTATTAGGTAGACCCTTATTTTCTATTTCTTAGTCAGAATATAAAGAGATCTTTCAACATTGTAATACCATGGGTATAGATTTTATCTATGCATGATATATACTTGAATAGCTCTATATCATATTGAACAATAAGCCGCACCCTGAGTTTTGCGATATCCTATAAGCCGCACAGGGGGTCTGATAGCACACTTTAGTACTGAACTATGCTGGCAAAAACTCTGGTGGCACCCCCAACTCAGGAAAATCCTATAAGCCGCAGACCCTGGCTTCTATGAGACAATTTACGGTAAATATAATAATACGCTACCTCTTGGTGTCTTCCTTAGGCTTCATCCACCCCGGCAGGTCACGTTGTATCGACTCCTGTCGCTGCACCCCCGGGCGGTGTGGGGGCGCCTGCCGAGGGGCCGACCGCTGGGTGGTGGGGGGCGGGGGGTCGGGGGCACTCTGGGACCCCGCCTCTACAGACGCGCATGTGGCACGGATAGCGCACAGCTCGGCGTACCTGAGTAGGACACAGATAGACATGTATAAATCAGAGATGTAAGGAGGCTTCCATGAAGTATGTACGCACCAAGGGAGGGGTCTATTTTCTGAAAATTGTTGCGTACATAAAGTTTATTAAACCCTTTATTTCAAAGCATACAAGAACTTTAGGGGGTGGGGGGTTCAATTTCTGGAAAAAATTTGCATAAATACTTTATGGAAGCCCCCTAACCGTCATCTTTTAGCGACATGCTGTCCTTATTAAAAGAGTTGCTGTCCTTATTAAAAGAGTTGCTGTCCTTATTAAAAGAGTTGCTGTCCTTATTAAAAGAGTTGCTGTCCTTATTAAAAGAGTTGCTGTCTCCTTATTAAAAGAGTTGCTGTCTTTATTAAAAGAGTTGCTGTCTTTATTAAAAGAGTTGCTGTCATTATCAAAAGAGTTGCTGTCCTTATTAAAAGAGTTGCTGTCCTTATCAAAAGAGTTTCTGTCCTTATTAAAAGAGTTGCTGTCCTTATTAAAAGAGTTGCTGTCCTTATTAAAAGAGTTGCTGTCCTTATTAAAAGAGTTGATGTCCTTATTCAAAGAGTTGCTGTCCTTATTCAAAGAGTTGCTGTCCTTATTCAAAGAGTTGCTGTCCTTATTAAAAGAGTTGCTGTCATTATCAAAAGAGTTGCTGTCCTTATTAAAAGAGTTGCTGTCCTTATTAAAAGAGTTTCTATCCTTATTAAAAGAGTTGCTGTCCTCATAAAAAGAGTTGCTGACAAGGCCCCTACTTGTCAAACACGGTCTTGTTCTGTGCAGACAGGTATAGCACGCGGCCGCACCCCACGTCCCGCTGCTTCACGTACGGAGCCACTGACGCCTCGTAGTAACTGGCGGTCACCGGCAGGGTCAGCTCCGACAGCGGCAGGGATGGCTCGGCGGTGCCGGTGCCAGCGGTGGCCTCTACCTGCTCGGGCACCACCTTGAGCTGCTTCAGCAGGGCAGGTATGGGCACCGTGGTGAAGGCATGCGAGCCTTTAGCCTGCAAATATTGACACCATATTCAACTTAGTGTACACAATCCTACCATTAGCAACACATTTTCAATATCAAATGTCTTATCTTAATTATCTCTCGACTGACTGGTCAGGTCCATTTTTTGGCAAGATAGTTTGACTGTTTTTGACTGATATCCGTAGGACAGGTACAAACTACAGCGTTCTATAATTCTCTATGTTAATTTGGATGCCGGGCAGGTTAAAGATTATTTTGACTTAGTCTTATTGACCATGTTATTGTAGGTCATTTCTACATGAGAATTGATTTTCTACTTTATTAGTTAAACATTGTACTCACTAGAGCAGGACGGTTGAACAACCGGGACGCCTGAAAAGAGAAGTATCTAAGTCAACCCTTACATTATATTGGGACATCTGATTGGTTTAAAATCTGCTACATAGATGCGTCCACCTCACTGAGTCTACAGATAGCAAGTATATGCCATGATAGGTCATTGTAGGGTTATATTGGTACAAATGTTATATTGCGTTTGCATATATTATGATGTAGCTTCTTTTTAAAATCATCCTGAATGAGACTACTAAAGGTCAAACTATGGGAATATCAATCAAAGTATACTGTAAACAGAGGTCACTTGGGTATTGGCAGGTCAAGAATTGCCATCGTCTACAACGCACCTTGATGTGTTTGATACCGGCCTGTTCCGCCATGCGCATGTGTGCCGGGGTGTGGTACGCATACACAGAGGCCTGTGGAGAGATAATTCCATTTTTTTAGATTTAACCAGAGAAAATCAGTACCTTTACTTTAAAGGTCAGTACCTTACTTTAAAGATCTACACATAACAACTAATGAATGGTAATTAATCTTTTTAATTTTCTTTCCTTTTTAATTCTATGTGTAAAATCCCTTTACGACTCAGATTCACGTGCTCAGTCAGGCAGGTTCTTGATCTGATATTCAACATCTAGTATGCCCTGAAGTACTTGCGGAAATATTTAAGATCTATAGATTTGGATTTGGATCCAACTTGTTGCGACTACAGAAGTGGTATAGAGCACATGTGAAACCAAAAGTCTGAGGTGGCAGTCAATTTCCACGTTTTGATTTTTTCCCTGTACCTATTTCAAATTTGTCAACTTTTACAAACATACAAAATGTGCTTTATACAGTGAAATCTCGTTATGAAGAGGGTCTTTTGACAAGGCAAATTTGCTCCTTATAAGCAATGTTCCTTATAACCAGTCCTGAATAAAGGGAAAATGGACAATTTTGGCTGTGCAAATGTGCTCCTTATAACAGGAAATTCCTTACATCAGTCCTCCTTATAACGAGATTACACTGTACTTGGTTGATCCTGACCTGATACAGTGGGCAGGGTTCCCACAAAAAATTCAGATCAAAATTCCATGACATTTCCATGACATTCCATGACAAAAATCTCAATTTTCCATGACATTTATAAAATTCTTGTGTGGGGTCATGGGGCTTGGCCCCTGAGAAAATTTCTAAAATCTAGAAAGTATATGGTATATTCTCGGAGGTTTTGTAATATTAATTCAATTATTTTCAAATTCCATGACTTTCCATGACACGTGGGAACCCTGAGTGGGGTAGAGTTACCTTGTGAATGAGTTGTAGGTCCAGGAGTCGCTGTAGGAAGGCTACCAGCCCGGGGGCAGGGGGCGCGCTGAAGGCACCGGAGCGCGACACGTCACGTACGTGTAGCGCGTACACCCCCGCTGTACACACCTACAACACTAATATGTGTCAAGTATCCAGCATCAACAACTAAGGGAGTGGTTTTTTTTGGGGGGGGGGGAACCAAAAAAATGTAGACCCCTTTTTAACAAAAAAAACCCTGCGTGTTACTATAGCTCAAAGGGGTCGGCCGTGCTCAATTTCAACTCGCCTGAGACACACAAAAATCCACCGACCCCCCCCCCCCTTGTTAAAAAATGACCACTCCCTAACATTTCTTACATTCAGGGGTAGACACTAACTTTTTCAGCTGTGGGCCACCGGGCCCATAGCTCTAGAAAACTACGGGCCCGGACCAAGATCTGTGGGCCAATGCTCAATACAGTGAGCCTTCGTTATTACACACTCTGTTATAACGAAATTTGTTTATAACGAACTAATACTCAAGATCGTGACTTTCTCCTATACATTTCTATAGTAAAGAAACTCCTTTAGAACGAAGTACTAGTACCGTTAATTCGTTTATAACGAAGTGATTTTGACTCCCACTGGGCCTGTTGTCTCCCCACTGTCACACCTCCGACACCATGTCCCTACATCTTTAGCTTCCACACCCCTAAAGCTCCAACTCAATGCCCATCCTACCCCTGTCTTTGTAATAGAGGTAAGCTATAAAGCTCTGTCTACCCCCCCCCCCCCCCCCTTGACATGGCTGGCATAGGTGTGTAGGTACGGACCTGTGCGTGTGTAAGGGGGGGGGCGTGCAGAGGGAGGTGGGGGGGGGGGTATGTAAAGGCACCCCCCGCCTATTCCCTTTGATATGGCCGGCTTAGGTGTGTAGGTACGGGCCCATGAGGGAGGGGGGGGGGGGGTGGGATGGGAGAAAACACATGTATATTCCTGATTGGTCTATAAAAGAGTGTATTTAATTTGATAAATTCGGGCACATTTCCCTCTTTCCAACATTATTTTGCATGACTATAGTTGTCAGACAAACTTTCTTCAATTGTCTTCCAAATACTCCTGTGGGCCACCCGGGCCCATAGGAATGCTATTTTGCAGAAAACTACGGGCCCGGACCCAAAACTACGGGCCATTGGCTCCTGGGCCAGCGTTAGTGTCTACCCCTGTTACATGGCCAGAAAGCTGGTCTAGCATTTCAGGTTTGTGTTTGACTTTATTTCACCATTTTATTTATTTTTTCCCACGCCAAAACAATGGTCAGGAAAAATCCTCAACCGAGGCATATTAGACCTTATTTCTACATGCAGACCATCAATGTTCTAAGGGGAAAAAAAGGCCCTCCCGCACCTCCAGAAAAAAGTAAAACAAAAAAAATTAAAAAGCGCCCTCCTGCCCCCTTTTTTCTTAAAAAGTGTCCGCGAAGCTGATAATTGACTTTAAGTGGCCTAAGTAGAAACGTACCGTTTTGGTTAAGGATTTCAAGGCGGTCTGGATAGCCATGTCCCGATCACAAAGAGTTCCTAAAATGGCAAAAAAGTAAACATTCAAATACATTTTTTTTAAATTCCTCGGGATACAAAGAAGTTACAATTTCGTAGGTTCCATTATATCAGGTACACTAAAGTATGATACCTGTAGTACTAGTAGCAAACGATTTGCATACCTGGCCATGCTGTGCTGGAATTGAGGTATTCTGGTCAGGCTAGAGCTCACTTACCTACCCCTATGATTCTCTGGATTGGGAAATTCTCACCTACAAGCCGCGGCCTCTACACAAATCAAACTCAGCTTTAATTTGATACCAAACATCCCTACTAAAATAAGTTGCAGCTTAAATACAAGTTTTTTTTGCTAGTCTAATACAGTACTACATATGTAATAACAAGTTTCGGACCCCCTGTACAATTAATAGAATTTTTCGAATTGGGGGTACTGCTTATACATGGTAGGCACTTGGATAAATTTTTTAAAACGGTTACAATATATTCTGACTGTAATCATGTGATAGAGCACATTGATCCCCTCTCAGAACATTTGGAATTATATTTGTATCCTAAGTAGACGTGAAGAAATCAACCAGAACATGTATAGGCTGCAGAAGCAAGCTGGTGCTATACAAATGTACACAGCCTGGTGTGGCAAATTGGCACCAACTACTAGAGACACTGTGTTCTCTCCTTAATTGCAAGGTAACATGACATATCAGGCTTGCACAATGTTACAATGTTACTTGTTTTTATATATCTCACTGATTAAACCCAAATCCTACGATATGTGACTTGTATAGCACATTCTTTTATTGATTAAAGTGAACAGTGATACCAGACACAGGTGGTGAGACCACAGATTAGGTCTCAACCATGACTCACCGGTGACATCTGGTGTTAGGATCTAACATCTTACATATAGGCTTACATAGGGATACCCAGACTGCTATATCAAGACAGAACATGACTAATTTAGGGGAATGCAGGAAACGTCTTGGGATTCCACGCAGGAGGCTGGAAACGGACATGTAGCATACTATTGATATGTAGAAAGAGGGCCGCATGTTAATACAAAGGGGCCATGAATATTTCAATGCAATTCGCTTAGATAAAGTTGACTTTTACATTTGGATAATTGCCATATTAGGACTTACAATTAAATATATTCCCAATGATAAGTAGCCGATAGCCGGCTAAAAGAGCTTTCCAATAAGCTAGTGCATGCTCTGTTATCTCTAATAGGGGCTGAATAGGAGCAAAAACGAATAGGGTCATTTCAGACAGGCACTCATAAGGGTGCCAATTTTAGTGTGCCACCTGTGACTGCTGGTTTGAGCCCTGCAGTGCGGTTCTTCCAAGTGCCTATACATGGGGTAGGCTTATACACAAAAATTTACAGAAGTGCCGGGTACTGAATGAGCGCTGGGGGTATGGGGGTCTTGAAATGAGTCTTAAGCACTCATCGATGGGTGTGTGATTTACATCACAAATGACTCAGGGTCAGGGCGATTAAGTGATTGACTTGGTTTATTGATAATCATTTCAGGAACAATGAACAGTTATTTGTGGATTGTGCCCTGAAATAATGTGTCAGACTGGTCTGTTACTTTCTCTCTGACAGATTTGCCTCGGACTGCTTTGCCTTGGACCGCTCTGCTTCGGACCCCGTTGCCTCGGACCCCTTTGCCTTGAACCCCTTTGCCTCGGACCCCTTTGCCTCTGACGACTTTCCATTTGATCACTTTCTACAACATTGCTCTGAGATGTCCACTGCATCATTGTTTCATGGTTTGATTGATTGATTGATTGGGTTGTTTAACGTCCAAGTGTACTTTGACGCCTGGGACATATCTCAAGTTGGCAAGGAGTCATCCACAAATAGTGGTAGTCTGCCTTGCAGTAGTAGGACAGGTATTTATATGCTGCATGCCCAATACAGCAGTGACTGAATCTATGGATGATTGAATCTATGAAATGAATGACCGCATCTATGAGGTGAGGGAGAAAACCGCTACCGGGGCACGTCCCCTACTCTTTTCGAAGGATAGCAAGTGTTCTTTTATTTGCCTGGTCCTACATACCTGGGCTAGTACCATGGTAGGCAGGGCCAGACAAACCACGGCCTTTGATATCTCAGACGTGGTTCACTGAGGAGGAGTCCCATGCCAGACCACCAGCAAGAAGGCCCGGGCCCGCGCATATGGGCAGCGGTTGCCAAACAGCTTACGTGACTGATCACAGCAGTAAGGCACGAGACCCCTCAAGTTTTGTCGCCTTTTACGAATCCGGTATGCCCATTGGTATTGTGGAAGGCTCCCGATGAAGTTATTCTACTCCTTCATGCCCCCACCATGAAGGTCCCCACTAACACAGGGGGAATTGTTTCATGGTAAATCCACTCTGCCTGGGTTACACTTGCAGATGTGTGACCTCTTGTGGTTCACTTCCAGTTGACTTTGATTATCTGGGGTTGAGTTTGGTTATCTAGAGTTAATGATTTCACCCTGACTCAAGCTCTCACTCTTGCCAGGGAAGAAGACATAGTAAGCGACAGGGTTGTCTAGAATGGTTCACGCCATCTTTGTATAGAGTTCAATGGAAGAACAGAAGATGTGATTTATTGATTCAAGAAAGTGTTAAAATTTTGACATGTTATTTTCCTAAGTAAAAATGCAAATTTGCAGGTATATTGAAAATTGTGTGATACATGACATGTGAAAGCAACAAATGATGCAAAAGTAATAACTTTGAAATGGATAGTTAATGAAAAATTATTGTGTGAAGTTGAACTTGTCTTAACCAAGGTTTAGAATCGCCTCACTAGACTCAGGGGTACACTCTGAGTCAAAAACGGATCTTAAATAAGCGCCTGTCTTGTATAAGCGCCGGGGGTAAACAGCCCTCCAAAGTTTGAAGCACTGGGGCGCTTAAACTAACCGGTACAGTATGTACCTTGTAAACATTATCCCTCACCTGTGTCAAAAGCCGTGTGATCTACGAGCACGACGATCCTGCCGGCGGGGTTTTGCTGTGACCAGACGGTGAGGGTGTCTGCCGCACCCGTCACCACGGTGAGACGGTCCAGCCCCAGGCCACGCACCAACGCCTCCCACTGCACCAGCAGCACCGGCCACTCCAGCTACACAAAGTTAGAAAATTAATTATATTTGAGAACAAAATGGGGACTGTTTTACTACAAACACAATAAGAATATCAAAAAGGAAAAGCAAAGATGTGATCACATGTCACTCACTAGCGGACAAAAAGCAGGAAATCTTGAGATTCTGGTCAACTCTTTGTAGGAAATTTACATAATTTGTGACAGCAGTGAGAATTCCTGCGAAATTAAGAAAAGTGGCATCTCTGCATGTATTAATACTAAACCGGTGCATGGACCTTTCGGAATAACAGAGATAAATAATTACCTTGTATCGTACTTGAACTTGGAATGGTGTTTTGATCTCACTGATGGCTTCATATCCTTCGGTCATTCGGGGAGGGTCTATGGGAAGAGAACAGTAAACCCTTGATGGAAAACCCAAACTAAGTATGTACGTGATTAACCATCCAATATTGAAACCACAGCTATCCACAAAATGTGAAACTTTAATTCTTTAAATTGAAAATTACAGTTTTCTATCCTAATAATATAATGACATGAAGAATGGGTTATGGACTCTTCATCAGACCTAGACATGAGTTGGGTACATATACATTCTGTAATATATCAAGATCAACCGAGTGGGTTAGAATTATATTTCTATGATAAATTTGAAAATGGTTATCCAACATATCATCAAAATGGAAATGTCTAAACTATGGCTATGGTTACATTTATTTGCTCGCCTTCAATGGCTTATAGGGTTAAGCTATTGTAACAGGCAGCGGAAAATGGTCAAGCCCCACGGGGAGTCGAACCCCGGTCCCTCGGCTCTAGAGTTGAGAATGCTGACTGCTACACCACAGGGCTAGCTGCTTCTCCACCGCTCTGATACGGTACTTGAGCTACCACAGGCAGGCAGTGTGCTCTCCACGCACGCTCGGGCTGCCCTGAGCGATACGTGCCCGCTACACTACTCCCCTTCAGACTTTTGCTAGGTTCCACCAGTGGTCCAACCAGTCGACCTAGCAGAATCTGAACTAGACTGAGTTTCGTCTGTATCCGGAGGAATTACATGACGTGAGAGGATCGGGAGGCTTAGTAGGGGTACGAAAGTGGCTAAATCTGAACACGCTCAAGTCCCCTACCCCAGGTTCGGATCATCCTGGTCAAATGTGCACCAGTGTAACAGGCAGCGGAAGATGGTCAAGCGATACGTGCCCACTACACTATTCTTACTGAGGTACCGTAAATTCCTGCGCATAACCCACTGGTTATACGCGAACCAAACCCCCCAGCACGGGTTACACAATACTCTCAAGGTTTAGGTGTGGGTAATACGCGGGTGTTTAGAAATATAGTACAGTACTCAAATCATGATTTTCAATCCCCAGATGCGGGTCATAGGATTTTCCCAAAGTCATGGTGCGGGTTATACCCGTGACTTTACAGTAGCTGTTTAATACATACCAAGGGCACTCTTGTCGTTCATCCACTTGTCTATGGCGCGTCCACCCTCCAGGTGGCAGCAGGTGCTGGTGTCGGCGTTATTCTCGACTCTCGCCGCCAGCGAGAACTCGCGTGACCAGAGTAGCTGAGGCAGGCCGTGCTGAGGAGAGAAGGACACACACTGCACCGTGCGGCCGGGCAGCTGCAACATACAAGCAGCTTTAAGACAGTGCCGTAAAACCTCGTGTATAAGCCTTACTCGCGTATAAGCCGCACCCTGAGTTTGGGCCGATCCTATAAGCCGCACCAGAGATCTAATTATGGTGATATTTAGTACTGTATCATAGCAGCAAAAACTCGCGTATAAGCCACACCCTAACTCTTGGCCGATCCTATAAGCCACACCGCCGATCTGATTCACATACTAGACGTGGCTTATACACGAGGTTTTACGGTGATCATTTTTTAACCAGGTCCTTTGAAGCATAGTAACGTGCATGCTTTTTTCACTAAAATAGGTGAATTCCCTCCCCTCAAGAGGCGGCAAAATTCGGTACCTCCCACCCCACACCAGTCAAGGAATCAAAATTGTTTACACCCCTCCCCCTGCCCGTTCATAAAAAGATTTATCACTCTCTGTGTGTTTTTAAAGGGTGTGTGTGGAGATGGGGTTTCAGCCAAGCACGCTGGATTTTTTTGGTCCCGTACACAAGAGAAGTCTTAATAATTTTAATAATTCCTTTTCAAAAAGGTAGAAAACACTTACAAGGCCAATGTGTTTGAATTGTATAAATATAATATACTTATAGAAATCGTAGTGGCCTTTTTGCCATGGAGTTTGCTAGAACTATTACAAATTGTGATCAAGCAGTGTTTCATTTTATAGGTCAAAATAAGAAACTTGTCTCAGACCTTCAGTAAAACCTTGCTTATTTATCACTCTGTTTATAACCTGTGGGTTATACATGAATCAGAATCCCAGTGCTGGTCATAGGGTTGGTTTGCCTGAACTCAGGGTGTGGGTTATAAAACGTCCTTAAAGACAAGGTACCGTAAATTCTCACGTGTAAGCCGAACTCTTGTATAAGCCGCACCCTGAGTTTGGGCCGATCCTAAAAATCGCACTGGCCATCTGATTATGGTGGCAAATACTCTTGTATAAGCCGCACCCTGACTCTGGGCCGATCCTAAAAGGCCCACAGGTGATCTGACTCTCGTAATAGCCGCGGCTTCAACGGTCCAGATTATACGCGGGGTGTAGGTTATACGCAATATTTCATGCTAAAATATTTGTAAGTTTTTCATCTGTAAGCCTGACCTTTTTGTTGACGAGGCAGATGTACGAGTCCCGCTTGGTGAAGCTGCCATTCTCGTCGTCGATCACAATCTTCCTACCCTGAAACACCAAAGTGGCAAAGAATGACTGAA
This sequence comes from Harmothoe impar, assembly GCA_947462335.1. Lineage (NCBI taxonomy): Eukaryota > Metazoa > Annelida > Polychaeta > Phyllodocida > Polynoidae > Harmothoe > Harmothoe impar. The sequence goes on along the minus strand of OX381707.1, from coordinate 18,620,455 downwards.
TCAGTTAAAAACTCCGCACCTGGGAGAATCTTGCATGAACAAATTTCAGCTGACTGTCAGGTGACATACCAACGGTTTTCTTTAAAACACTGAACTGTGACTTTTAAATTTCTGAACCATGATTTCCATTGAGAGCATGCTGTTTCATGGTGAAGAGTCACCATGCTTTAAAAAATTACTGGAATCACCGTATGTCATTTTTCCGATTGTAGTGTGTGAACAAAAGATCCAATTTATTTTTTTGCTATTTTCTCTTCAAATAATGGCATTAGAACATAGTGCATCTCAAATCTGGAGCATATTTTGAATATCTTTCTAAATTTGCGATTCATTTTGATGTAGGTAAACTAGATCTCTTGCGATAAGGATCTTAACACCTTTTCCCCATACATTGCCTGTTTGATTTAACCCTTTTCCAGTACCCTCATCAGGTGTGAGATCAACCAGGCTACACATCTCTGTGTGACGTAGGTGCTGCTGCCAAGAATAAGATGGTTTTACACAAAGTTACAGACTCCACTGTGGTGAGTTTTGTGAGGTGACTGACCTGTTTGAGGGGTGCGATGACCTGGGTGAGGATGAGCTGTCTGAGTGTGAGGTCTGGGTGTTGCTGCAGTTCTGCGGACGGACACAGCCGGTCGTGGGTCTCACTCAGGTGCTGTGCGTAGTACAGTGACTTACCCTGTGGGGATAGAATATAAAGCGCTAGTCATATTTAGGGCGTGATACTTTTTTAACAACGGGGGCAGTTGGATTTTGTGCGGAGCCAAAAATCTGCATGCTGGCCCATTGAAGCATAGTAATGTGCAGGCTTTTTCGTTCAAAAACAGGTGAAAATTTTGAGGACTTGGCTTTTTCTTACCACCACCCGTCAAAGTGTCAAAATTGCCCCCCCCCCCCACTTTAAAAAAAAAGAAGTTTGCTGTAGATATGTACGACTTACCCCCACCAGGCCCAACACTCAATAACTTTTTGAGATGGGCACGGCCAGGCCCCACAAAGCGCCAGTGTATCTGTCACCATAGTAAATGGGAAACTTTCAAAATGATGTTTCTGGGACATTCCCTCCATGGAATATAAATTTTAGTATTGTAACGGGCAGCTATGCTGCGATGTTATGTGGTAGCCTATATCTATTGTATGTTTTTGTTATGATGTAACACAAGACGGGTTTTAGTATTGTTCATAACATGTTTTATTCCTTAATGAGTACCGACGGTCCGTTTCATATACCGTCGTCATCATATTCGGTTACCGGTACTACCGACGGTAACATGTCGTTAAAGGCCCTGTTACACGGACGTCATCTGACGTCAATACTTTTGAAGGCATCTGCAGTTGAAGGCATTTGCAGTTGAAATCAAACACGTTCTGATTTTGAAGGCATATGCCTTCGATGTGTAACTCAATTTTGAAGGCAGATGCAGCCACGTTTTGACGTCAGATGACGCTCGTGTAACAGGGCCTTAAGGGTTTTATTACGTATAACGTAACTAAAACACTTAGTGGCGCTGCTGGTACTGTCATGTGACTGCCACAGCCCTGTACATAAGGTGGACTGCTTCCCCTGAGAAGTCAGTCAGGTTTGGGACTGCTGAGGCAACACCACCCTGCACTCCGGGTTTACCCTACGCTGTGGTTGTTACCCTACTGTATTATTTTATAAGATCTGGTTCTGATCACTGTCATAACTGATGGTTACTGCAGTAAAATAATACCGAACGTTTTCTTTAATAAAGTCGCCGTATATCAAAGCTTAATTGTACCTTGTCTGTTTTTTGTTCTCATGAAGTCACACTCCGAGTGACATTGTCACTCGTAGTACGTGTATATACCAACTACAGTATGTTATGCAAAAGAGGACGGGGATCCTGAATATGTTGATGATTTCTCTGAGGGGTATACTGTTTTTTCAGTGACCTGGCAAATGTATGGGTGATTTTATAGAAAAATTCTGAGGTTCTGGCCCCACCATATAGTCTTAAACTTAATTTCTTTAACAGTTGTAACTTGTAATTTCCTCAAGTCAATCCTTTACTAAATGACACCTATGGCTTCTGAGTTATCTGTATCATTATTTGTTAAAAAATAATCAGTGGTAAGGTAAAATGCCCCACTCAGTGTGTGTGGTCAGTGTTTACCCACACAGAGAACCAAGGGAGTGATCATTTTTTAACAAGGGGGGGGGGTGGTGGGTTTCCGCGTGTAGCGCGCGAAATTTTTTACACCCCCCCGGTCAAGGGGTCAACATTTTTTACCCCCCCCCCTTAGGGTCGAAAATCGGCTCGAGCGCGGGCCCTTTGAAGCATAGTAACGCGGGGGCTTTTTGGCTCAAAACAGGTTAAATTTTTTTGCCCCCCCCCCCCAAGAGGAGTCCAAATTTTCTTGCCCCCCCCGGTCAAGGCCAAGGGGTCCAAATTTTTTTGCCCCCCCAAACCCACCACCCCCCCCCCTTTTGATAATAAATGATCACTCCCTAACTTGAGTTAACTTGGCCCAAGTCTTGCGGTACCTTCACTGGCAAGTGGCAGCAGACGGATACACCATACTGATTTTCACTTATTATCGCTCGGGCATGACTACTGAAACCACTGCGTTCTGCCTATGCCGTATCTGTTTGTCAACTTTATGAACGCCAAACAACGCCACAGATCTCTTACTCTACATATCCTGTCACATATGTATACTCACGCAATGTGGAGGACCGTAAAAGATGACAACGTCGGCTGCCATCGCAAAGGTTTCTGCCGGAAGTTTTGTTGGTTTATTAAAGGTCTCGGATCACTGAACTATTCTGACTAAAATCCAATGCAAAATAACTCCCATTTTAAAAAGCACTCAATATTTCAAACATCTATTTACATAAAGAATGCTAGATACAAATTAATTTGGAATTTTAAGTTATGAACAGACCCATGAATAACTGAGGAATTTCTCGGAATTTTAGTCTGCAACGTCAGACCTGAACATCACATGATCACGTACAAACCAAAATGGCGCTCATGTCTAACAAGGGAGGTATTCCCACGGACAACGCATTTGCATGGTATTTCCTCACCCTTATTGAAGTATTTTGTGTGCTATGGGGAATTTTGGTGATCATCAGTGCCTTCCAGTGTGTGTCGACCAAAAATGACGGCCCTGATTCTTATCTCTTTCTTCCTGGTTTCTTTTAGGTGGTGGCGGTGATGGAGGGCCAGGCTGCAGTGCAGATGTTGATTCTCCAGACTCCAACCCATCTATCATCAGACCCCCCCCCCCCGACACCTTTTATTTACTGAAATTACTCAAAAGTTAGCACCCAAACAGCACCACCCACAGCCCTTTAACCATATTATGTACCATGCTTAGTCCGCTTCCACTTCCCTGGATGATTTGAATTAAGAAATGTTGCATTTAAAAATATTAAATAATTTAAATTTCAATTCGATTTTAATTTTTGATTAATTTTATTCCCACACAAATCCTTTCAAAAACAGTAAACAAATCTCTGTTTTTCCTTTATTTAATATGTTTGTCAAAAATTGTCCTCGATAATAATTATTAGATACCTTTCATTACACAACCATGCGTTTGTCAATCCAGGTAAAGCGTTTCATTATAAATCTAATTAAATATGATTCCCTAAAGGTGAAATGTTTTGTGGTGTTTGCTTTGGTTTGCTCCATAACATTTTACTCTTGGCTTTACCGCACCGTATTTCGTGACCGCATGAAAGATCACAAATTCCTGGGGCTCCACAAATGTCACGCTTGTTTTGGCACCTCCCTCTGTCCCCAAATAAAGCAGGGCAACCTCCGCCTCGATGGCTGGTCCCAAGTGTGGCCGCTCGATTTTATAAACGTCAAAAATGTCCACAATGGGTTAATGTTAAACAACAACAAGAAAGTCGTCCTGAAGAAACTTGGTCGTCAACGAGAGCTGAGAGCGGTGGATGTGGAGATCTGCAGCAAAGCGGGGTACCCGGCTGGGTGTGACGTCACGGAGGCGGTTAGCCACCTCCCGCTGGTGACCGTACAGGAGGTGAGTCCGGGGGACGTGCGGGGCATGTCGGACCTCATGGCGTGTCCGTCTCAGCGCCTCGTAGACCGAGTGTTAGACCGGTACCAGGAGGACCCCATCTTAGAGCGCCGCGTGTCGCGCCCCGCCCCCGGGGAGCTCCCCCGCATGTACCTCGCCACCACCCTCATGGTAAACCCGGAGCCTCTCCTCATGCAGGTAGGAACACGTTTTGTAGAAAGAGATTTTTTTTAATTCCATCGTCATAATTTTACAACCCTGTTCTTCCAAACTGAGTTTTCAGTGACTGAGACACTAAGCATTGAAGTTCAAGCATTAAGGGGGTCTTAGTCCCGCGCTCAATTTCAAACTGCCGGGGGTGGGGGGCGGAAAAAATTTCAACCCCTCCCGCGTGGAGGACCAAAAAAATTCTGACCGGCTCACACTAAAATCCACCGACCCCCCCCCCCCTCACCGTTGTTAAAAAATGATCACTCCCTAAACCACTATGATAGCGGCTTATTGACCCAGGGTACCCTGGGTCTCTGTGAGACGGTTTTCCAGCAAAAAATGCAGATTGGTCAGCTGACTTTGAAGAGTTCCCCTGCATTTCTTCTTTCATTTATCTGATTGAAATAAACACATGCATATAGATTGAAACAAACTGTACCTTCCTCTTTTTTTCAGTTTGTAAAAAAAAAGATATTTGTAGCAGAAAAACGCTCTTGAAAAAAAGTCAAAAATACCCCTGAAATCAAGTCTGTGTGAACTAATGCTGAAGATAGGCCAGTGACCTTGAATCCTGACTTTAAAAGATGCACGTTCACACAGACTTCCTATACCTACAATGGTTAAGAGGAGGTGAGACCAAAAAGTGAGACGCTTTGTGGTAGAACAGATCATCTTCCATTAGTGCCCACAGACATTTAAAGGCCTCACCTTGTAGGGTTGGGTGTTGGTCATCGGTCATCGGTGGTAGGGGGTTGGGATTGTTGGGACCTGAGTGTTGGGACATGAGTGTTGGGACCTGAGTGTTGGGACATGAGTGTTGGGACATGAGTGTTGGGACATGAGTGTTGGGACCTGAGTGTTGGGACATGAGTGTTGGGACTTCGGACACTGCCAATCTTGGAAAAGCCCTGGGTCACTTGTGATGTATATCACACAATCCATCTTTTTGTAAACCAATAGGCCTCCATTAACATCTAAACAGTTGCTATGTTATCAATAACCCTCAGGCGTTCCCGGCGGTGGAGGGTTGGCCCTTCCCGCAGTACGTGGGGGCGTGTGGACGACTGGTGGTGGCAGCAGACGTCGGACCCTCACTACTCAACTTCTACTCAGCACCATGGCAGGAACGGGTGAGAATTATATCTTTATGTCCTTCATCCAGTAAAAGAATAGTAAAACCTTAACTACAATGTCAACAATATTGGTATGTTTGTAATGAAAATATGCTCCAGTGAACGATTTTTTTCATCCACCTCCTCCCAGTCCACCAACCCCCCTGTCGTTAAATGATGAATCTTCTTGAGAGTCAAAGTGTTTGAGGTACAAAAATGTATAACACAATGGTCATTCTAAACATGTCTGGACATATGGCATATGACATATGTGTACGTGCATAAAATGACATGTAACGCTTCCCACAGGTGGACTTTGCATACCAGGTTATGAAGATAGCGGACAAGCTCACAGAGAATGACTCGGGGTTCGCGTTCTACTGGACAGACCTGAACTATGATAACCTGGCAGTCAATGCAGATGGCAAGGTCGTCATTGTAGACCTGGAAAACATCATCGTAGTGGACAAGTCCAAGATAAAAAGAGGTATGTAGATGTTTTCCTCTTCCCTTGAAAAAAAGAAAGGTATCATATTGTTTGATTTGGGAAGCCTTTTTTCCCTTTGGCTGCCCAAAAAATTATTTGGAAAATTCGTGCAAGCCAAGTTTAATAGATCAAAATAACATGGCCCAATGCAATGGGAAAGAAATATAAGATAATGAAATTCATCATATATATTACATTAATGTGTCCAAAAAGAGATCTGATGTAATAGCATAGAATTTGGTAGAGCCTAAACTGTACATGACTTATACTACAGAGAAGCGGCCCGGGTGGGACGCCCCGTACCTGAGTGACTTTGACGAGTGCCCGCGGCAGGACGGTTCCTGCGTCAGCTTCTCAGTGAACAGCCTGTGTACGCGGTACACGGCAGACTTTAACTACTACACAGCCTGCCGTAACCTGCTGTCTCAGCACGCGTCAGACCCCGCCTGGAGGGGCGGTCTCCTCCACAACCTGCCCCCCGAGGTGGACGCCCGCCTCACTCCGCTACTCAACGAGTGCAGCAAACCCAGCACCCCTCACGGCCGCCTCAACGTCAAGGACAAGCTCATTAACACACTCCACAGCATCAGGAACGACGTCTTGTGACGTCATAGCAACAGGGACGACGTCTTGTGACGTCATAGCAACAGGGACGGCGTCTTGTGACGTCATGACAACAGGAACAACATCTTGTGATGTCATAGCAACAGCAACGACATCTTTTGACAACTGGGACGTCATAGGAATAGGGATTATAATTTGTGACGTCATAGGAACAGGGGTGATGTCACAGCAACTGGAGCACGGTGTTGTGACGTCATAGCAAGGAGGACGATGTTCTTGATATGCGGTGGTGTTGTAGCAACTTGATTGGCGTGTTGAGGCGTCATGGCAACGAAGACAATGTGGCTGGTGTGACTTAATATCAACATGAACGACGTCCTGTGTTGTCATGTATTAAGTTGTCATAGCAACGGGAACAATGTGTTGTAATGTATTTTTTTTTTTTTTTTTTTTTTTTTTTTTCCATTGTTACCGGTATTTTTTATTGGTGTGAAAACTGTTTTCAGTCCAATCATCTAGATATTTATTAAAAGACACTGTCAAATTAAATATCTAGGCCCGCCCTCTTCAAGTTCTAGACTAGGTCTAGACACCTTGTCCGCGATAGCTTCCCTCTAAGGGAGCTATTAAGATGCCTGATGAGCTTATAATAAGCGAAACCTATCTGTCTCCAGTGCTAGGCCTACCCCCATGCACAGTAACCACCAACAATTCAATCTGGACTGTTGTTGGTTACCGTATCCAGTCTACAACTGGTTACCAGGGAGACCCCTTATTGTGATGTCATTGATGACGTCACATAGAGGGCGGCGCCATGACAACGGCGGCCGTTTGAAGCTTCAAACGCTTCATTACAAGGTTGCATCGCGGTGGTGGAAGACGCTTTTTAGCACCGTCAACAAAGAATGTGTTGTAATGTAGGAAGGATGTGTTGTTATAACATAGTATAGGGCTGTAGACTCATACCCAGTGGGTCCGCCATTTAAAATTTCGCTGGGTGCGGTTATCATCACTAATAAGACACACAATGACTGGTACCTTGTCCCTGGGTAGCAATCACTTCCAGGGACACAGTTGTACCCAGCTTATCAGCTCTTATCAGTGCGGCCTGCCGCAACCAGCTTCAGTCCGGCCTAGGCCCTATATAACATATCATGTGATCGCGGCATCAGCAACAGGGGACTGTGATTCACAGCCAAGTCACGCGGGTTAAGCCATAGAATATAAACTTTGCATTCCTAAAAGAAAGGGGCCAGCAGAATCCAAAAGGCAAAAGCCAAAACCATGCTAATTTTGTAGTTGTTGTCAATCAAAAATAAGTAAATATCTGCATTATGCTTCTACAATAATGCGCTATGCCATTTTGTGGGCATCATGCATGAAGGCAGGACTGCCACCCGGTTCTGCATCAATGTATTACGCCGTTGCTTTGTACCAAAGATTTGGTATGATTCACCAATGCACCATTGTGCATCATGATGCACATGGAAATAAAGATTTGAGGCATTATTCCAGGTGCTAATAGACATATATTAGACATATATTAGGATGCCATTTGTAGCATTCCCAAAAGGTAGACATAGAACAGTTTATCAACTCTCCATTCCAAGATAGACTGCAGTCTGAATTAAGATTATTCAACTGAGGACACTTGAAACCAATTGTAGATTCTGGGTTCATGGAAGTTGTTCTGTTAACTGATTTTTTTGTTAAGAGTGATTGTGTTGAATTCTGTGTGTACGAAACGTATTTTTAGAATCAAAGAAAGATGTTATTTTATAGACTGTTAAGTAGACCGTTATTTCTGATAACTAAGGATTAAGTAGTAGATAGAGTACAGGCACAGCTCTATATGCATTATAGTGGCTGCAGTCAAGGCTGACCACTTAGCCGTGACGGAGGCCAAAATGATGTATACAGGCGCTGTGGTTGTATTATATCTGACTTCTGTTGTACGCAGTATATACACAGGCCGTTTGTTCTCCCAGTCAACTGGGATAAAGGATTCTTAACGGTAGGAATTTATGTTAAGTACCGGTAGTACATGTCCACACAGACCTTCATACACTATAGTTATCCATGACAATTCCAGCGCATTATATTGTAATATGTCCCAACTCAGCTTTTCCAGTGGAATATATTGGGCTGTTATATCCGTAAACGGTTTTCAATCGTTTACTATCTTGGTTTTTACTGTATTCAATTGGTTTTATTGCATTTTTATTTATTCAATCAAAATCCTTCGTACTTATTATTTTTCTATTTAATTTGGTTGGTTTTGATAGTGCAGATATATCTATGGGGTTACTCCTTTGGATATATGTTTCTTTCTTGTTATTGTTTCTACATTTCAGTTTCTATACTGAGGTTTCCTAGAGAATAGGTCAACATGTTTCTTTATAAATATCATTGAGTTTGAATTGAGAATAAAATGCTGAGACTGAAATGTCATACGCTGTGTTGAAAAATTGCATTGTCTAATTGCTTCTACATATAAATGTCTTTTGAAAATTGTAAGAAAAACCTATTTGCTTAATGAATATTGTCATATGTTAAGACAGTGCGACACGGCCCTTTTAAAATCGACACAGCACTATTAAAATTCGACGGACATGGACACATTGATTAGAATGTATGATAATACTATGGGATAAAATTCGACACGGCGACATGGCCCTTTTGCTAAAATTCGACACCGCGACATGGTCAAATATACGGGTACCCATGTAGAGGCACAGTCCCCAAACACTACGTTTATACTACGTGTACCGTAAAACGTCGCTCATAATCCTAACTCGCGTATCAGTCGCACCCAGACTCGTGGCCGATCCTATAAACCGCACCAGTGATCTGACTAGCGTACTAGCCGCGGCTTGTACGTGAGGTTTTACGGTAGTATATGTTGTAAATACATGTACATATATACCAGATGAAAAATCATTGAAATAGTTCTCATCCAAAACGCCAGGTGGCAGCAATAATTGCCTTCCTGTACGCTGTTCTTGTACTCCATTCTGCACAGGTTTCAACAAGACCTCAGCTTGGCGAGTGTGTCGGCTATATGGGGTAACATGGGAAGGTGTGCAACTAGAAGTCCACCCTGGTCTAAGGACGTGACAATTAGACTAGTACAGACCAGTAGTGTCCACAACATGCACTAGGTGGTGTTAATGCATACCCTGGTGCATGTTGTGGACAGGATTAGATGTCTGTAGGTCTGTACTAGTCTAATTGTCACGTCCTTAGACCAGGGTGGACTTCTAGTTGCACACCTTCCCATGTTACCCCATATAGCTTACACACTCGCCAAGCTGAGGTCTTGTTAAAACCTGTGCCATTCTGAGACAAGTCGGCTGGGGGCAGTCTCAGGCCCCGACTCTACAATAATATATATACCAATAATAGAGTCTGGGCAAACTCATATAAAAAAACTTGTTTTCCTAACTTCCCTTCATGAGTTCACCAATCAATTCCTGTACATCTAATCCTGTGCACAACATGGCAGGAAGTAACAATCTTGATATAGCAGTCCCACCAGTCCCATTTGGAGCCCTTGTGGCAGAAAAGGGTACTGGTTGAGCGAGTCTGGCCGGGGGAAGTGCTCTCTGCTGGGCACGCGTCCCCAGCAGAGGGGTCGTCCATAAATGATGTCACGCCCTAGGGGGGGGAGGGGGGCTCAGAAATTTGTGACAAAACGTGACAAGGGGGGGAGGGGGGTTGGCATGTGCATGATGTCACGTTTTGAAAATAAACACATGTTTTTAAAAAAATAAAAAGATTATGTCTGCAACATGTGAAGTTTACTGATCTTGCATACTGGTACCCTTGGGCAGCATCTGAAAATAAAAAAACAGCTGTTGCCATTGGGCAGCACCAGTGCTGCCTAGGCTGCACCCCGGCTTTGAGCAAATCCTATAAGCCACACACATAAGGTTTAATAATAAAACAATTAAAAATGTAGGAAGCAAATTCTTATTGGTGGAGGGGGTCTAAATACTCTGATTTCATATAGCTATATTTCATATGTCACCATTTAAATAGTTGCAACAATACATGATTCCAAAGACGCATATAATTCTATTTTTTTTTGGGGGGGGGGGCATTTCTCAAAATCCGAGTGGAGTGGGGGTTGGGAGGGTGAGATTATTTTCGGTTAATTAGTGGGAGGGGGTTAAAAAGAAATTGTGGTTTCTGTCATGGGGAAATCCACCAAGCCAGCCCCCCCCCCCCCCCCAGCTAGTAATTAGCGACTCAGCCCTTTGCAAAAAAGAGCAAAAATGCAAAAAAGTTGTCTGATGCCTTTAAAGGTACTCAACACAATCTATGCATACGGCACCTGGTGGCAAAAACTGGAACTACCTAAAACCATGATATTTGCAGATTTCTCCCACTTATATGTCATGATCTTCCTTTATCTGCCATCCAAGTGTCACACCTTGGTATTTTACGCATCCTGATCATTATATCTCCTATCTGCCCTGCCCATAGGCTCATACAGTGAATAGCTAAGTAATTATTTTGAATAATTCAGCATAATTTCATTTTGCCCGTGACCCCCTATTTTCTTGTTTTCAACATGTTCCTAATGATTATCCAAATGCATGCCTGGATTTTTATTGAGATATTGTTGGGAGATTATTTTCTGTCAAATAATGTAGAAAAATATGATATTCTCATGAGGGCCTATATGATGCACCCAAATTAGAACACCCTCCAAAAGGCAAATAAATCCCGTGACATAGGATTTTTTTCTTTTCTTTGTGTTCCCTATGCATCATCAGGCTAACATCCCTAAAAGTCATTAAGAAATATTGTTGGTCGATCTACAATCAGTTAGATTGTGTTGAGTACCTTTAAAGGGGGACTAGCACGGGCTGTAGCAAAGGTGGGTACCTGCTCCATATCAGCGCAGCAAAACACACGGGAACAAACGGATCATTAGCAGCGCCCTGATTGGTCAATCGGTGGTCAAGTGACTTGCTAAGGTGGGTAGTCTTAGCGGTGCTAGCCCCCTTTAGAATTTGGGATATTTCTCAACACACCTTCATTAGGCTACATTGTCCAAAAACGTTTTTGGCCAATTTTTGTACTACAAATTACAAAAAATATCTCAATTGTTGACTCCAATTAAACTCTTAACTACTAAAAGGTGTACATAATAATTATTTAAGTGCACTGTGCGCTTATTACGTCGAATACGCTACTGTAAATGCCTGCAAGGCCACTCAAAAAAAAAAGAAGGTTTCTCATCACCAAGCAATGAAAAATATGACGAGGGCGTTCTTTATCTAATTTCTTTTTTTTTTTTACTCGGGGCAATTTACATAGGGAAATTTGGACATTTCGCGATCAATTTTCACATTTTAGTAATTTGGAGTTTATTGATTAGCAAAAGTTGCAACAATGCAAGTTACACCTAGCTGATTGCATTGCTGACAGCATAAGCTTTAATTACTGGACATCGATTCTCTCTCTTTGTAGTGATCGATGCCCAGTTTTATACTTCAGACCAGTGGCTCATTTTGGCTGTTTTTTGCCTCATAGATTGCTTCTAGGGCAAAATCCTGACTAGGTGCCAATATATTGTCTATGCCAATGTGTAATATGAGGGTAGAAAACACTGGAACCTCAGTTAGAAAAAATCCTACTGAACAGTTTTTGAGAAAATCAGAGTTTTAATGCATATTTTTGGTGTTTTTAGTACATTTCCTACATAAACCGTGAACGCCAGCATTTCTCACTTTCCAGGTGTTTAGAATCAGAATTTGACTTCTTTTTTATTCGCAGTAGGATTTCTGAGTATCGAGCCATTCTAGAAAAGCTATTCTTTGGAAAAAATACTTAGTATTTCTTGATGATTTTCGTTGCACAAATTTAGGGTTGTAATATAAAAACTGCATTGTCATCCAATCAAAGTGTTTATGCACTGTTGATGGTCACCCCCTCCCACCCTCTTCACTCTGCATTGAAGGAGAACAGGCAGGGGAGGTACACTTGTCCGTATATAGCCGTTGACCTGGGTGCTGGGTGCATTTTCAATTTATGGGGTGCCAACTGTTCATGAAAGAAAAATCAAATAGGATTTTTTTTTTTGGAGATCAGATTAATTGTAACTACAATTCATGATAGCACTTAACGCATTGTATTTGCATTAATATGAATGGTAGCCACCTTATGGGGTGCCAACTATTCATAAAAGAAAAATCGATGAGAATTTGTTTTTATTAGCATTAAATTGATGCAACTACAATTCGAGATTGCATTTCAAGCATCGGGGCATTCAATGAATGGTAGTCATCTTAGATATATGGGGTGCCAACTGTTCATGAATTAAAAAAAAAAATAGAACTAATTTTTTATTAGTATCAGATTAATGCAACTACAATTCGTGATTGCACTTAAAGCATTGTGGTATGCAATGACTGGTAACCATCTTGAATGTATGGGGTGCCAACTGTTCATGAAAGAAAAAAAGGAAAGTGTGTTTTTTTTAAATCAAATTAATTCAACTGCAATTCAAGATTGCATTTAAGCATTATGGCATTCAATGACTGGTGGCCATCTTGAACCTATGGGGTGCCAACTCTTCACGAAAAAAACAACTAAATTGGATTTTTTTAACAGTATGAAATTAATGCAACTACATTTCAAGATTACATTTAAAGCATTGTGGTATTCAATGAATGGTGGCCATCCTAAACCTATGGGGTGCCAAATGTTCATGAAAGAAAAATAGAATAGAATTTTTTTATTAGTATCAAATTACTGCAACTGCAATTCGAGATTACATTGAAAGTATGGTGGCATTCAATGAATGGTTGCAATCTTGAATTTTGAATTGAACATACACACAGACATATTCAAAGGCATGAACATGGTGTTCTCCTTCATATAGATATTTATGGATTTCTACTTCTACTAAATATAGGGTTGATTCAGGTAAAGTGGGACACCTAAGCCATACTCTGACATTATGTACCATTTACACATTTGGTACTTATGGTAGAAAATGTCAAACACATCAAATAGTTTCAGTATTTATTCCTTTAAACCAAAATATAAAAAATATATGAAATACCTTAGCCAATATGGCCTAAATAGCCCATTTCTTAGAGATGCCATTTTAAAATTGAAGCGGCCCACTTTACTTGTATTTTTGGTAAAGTGGGACACTTGCTTCATGTAAAGTGGGACAATTGATAAGAATTGACCCCCATGCTTTATATTCCATATGACAAAAATGGTAAATGTCAATTTTTGAAGGTGAGATATATATTTTGATGGACTACATCAAAAATATTAAGGAAATTTATGTAGGGTCCTTCACAGGATGAATCAAGTACACAGAGTATAAATGTAAAACTACCAAAATACTGTGCATCTAGGCTTAACTTTGGGCAAGGCTACACTACATTATGTTACATGACAACATATTTGTACCCTAACTGAATCTCTATCCTCAAATTATTTTACATAGTGCTAAATAATGTTATGCACACTTATATAGCTCATACTCTTAATTGTAAGCATCTAAAATGAAATATTTTGTTAATGAGGTAGTAATACAGGAGCATTTCAGGGGCATATTAATCACTATAAATAACTGTGAATGGCAATAATTTCTATAAATCGTAAGAAAGTAGTATTGGTTAATAATTTCTATGGTTTTAGCCTCAATGTATATCAAATACCGATTCTAAATGAATTTGCTACATATTTTACCATTTAACATCATAATGTATGATTAAAAATCATTAAAGTTAAGAAATCTCACAATAATTATCTAAATTATGATGGAAGTCAATGGGTCGCTGATGGAAGTCAATGGTTCGCTCATCGAAATAATGATCATCAGTTAAGTCACTTGATAAACCAGAAATCTGCAGCACTAACAAAGCCCTATTCTAGCTGTTATACTTAATAATTTGGTATCATTTACACAACTAAGTATTGTAATGAAATCTTCTATGATATTTTTTCTCATTATAAATCAAAATATGGGCATATCGGGTAATGCTACTCTGAGAAAGGGGATTAATGTAGTGTCCCACTTAACCTGAATCTGCCTGTCCCACTTTACCTAACACCTTAAGCTAAAGTGGGACACTTGCATTTAGGGCCTTAGTGTACTTCATTTCCATATCTGACTAATAAAAAAATATCAAGATGTAAAGAAGCAATATATGTATCTAATATTTACATACATATTGAAATATCACATTACTATTCTTTGTACCACTACTAACAAATAATTTTAGTATTTCTTATGTACTTCCAAATTTATAGCGGCAAAAGCTCTCCATCCATATCATGTCGAAATTTAGAAGGCATAATTACCTCTTAACTTTGGTGAGATAGGTACAATTAAGAGGGGTCATACATATATTTCTAAGAAAAAAATAAAATTTTACACCCAGGAAAGAAATCGACCCCTAAAAATGGCCTTAATGTTAATTGTCCCACTTTACCTGATGTCCCACTTTACCTGAATCAACACTAGCTTTCTGTTAGAAGGATTCTATTACATGGATGTCGATGTCCAGTTTTAGATATATATCCATATAGTGCATTGGAGTGCTATAATGTTGGACTGCTGTATATTTTGATACCAAATTTGCCAATATTTTGGCAATTTTAGCATGTTTTTCATCAAAAATGTAAAAAAAAAAAGAAGAAAGTTTTCCCCAAATCATGATTTTTATGATGCACGCGGTGATGAGAAACAACTTCTTTTTTTTTGAGTGGCCTAAACCAAGTTATCAAAATGAGGTGGCCTCTACCCGTATTTATTGATATCAAGTATGACTTAATTTAATTGGGTTTTCCTCATGGGACCGGGTACCTGTTTTAATTTGCAATCAAGGAGGGGGGTAGCTGCTTGTGTGACGTCACGCCTGGAGGGGGGTCAAGCAAAACGTGACAAAGCGTGACATGGGGGGGGGGGGAGGGGGGGTCAAAAAAGGGCCAAAAAAGCGTGACATCATTTGTGGACGGCCCCAGAGGCTTCACTCTCCAAATACAGCCTAGGTTTTGAACTTTAGTAAATTACCGTGCATTACTGTAATGCACGGGCGTTTTCACGTTAAAAAAGGGGTGAAATTAGGGGTCGGAATTCCCCCCCCCCCCCAATCCACTACCCCCTCCTGTTGATAAATAATGCCCACTCCCTAAAATATCATATATGAGCCGCCATAACTAAACATGGGAGTTTCCGTACAGACAGGTAGGCCTAAATGGCACCAACCCTCTCTAAAGCATGTATGTCAGTGTGCAAACTAACAGTCCTTTACCCGTGTGTCATTCAGGTGTATTTCAGACTCATGTTAATTGCCCAGAAAATTTGGAATATTTTACTTTGAATATTGACTCATGACTTGTTTTATTGACTTGCCGATGAACGCATTGATAGACTATCACTGTAGACTTGCAGATTTTATTTTTCACTGTGAATAATACTTAAAGACATTTATCAATAATAAAACAAATGTTTCTAGGAAAACGTTTTTCACCAGAGATAACTGGTAGGTTATTGAATTGACCCCGAAAAAAACTTTAAAAAAAGAATTCCCCAAAACTGATAAAATTTCGGCCATGTTCATACATCCAATACTGTCCAATCTGTGTGCATATGTGACACGATCTGCAAAAAGGGACCTGAGTGCAGGGTCAGGTGTGTGAAATCTCCGCAGATATGCGGAATTCTGCATTTTTTATGTCCCAGACGATCATTCCTGTGACTCATCTAAATTCACTGAGAAAATGAAAAGTCATTTATAAGGGGGGGGGGGGGTATGGACTCGGACATTTTTGTACTCTACGAATTTTCACAGATTCTTTTAATTTATGTATCTAAATGCACGCTTTTGATGTACCTGTGAATAAAGGATAGGTTTTAAGTGATTAAGCAAACTTGATTGCAAAACTTATTGAAAGAAAAACATTAATTGTAACACTACCCAGAGACGCATGATGGTCTTCAGATGATACTGTTTTTGGCATTTCACACTAGTCCAGTTGCCGGAACTGGCCTATCTACCTGTACCTCGCAGCGAACGACGTACGGAGGGTTTTTGGTGATTCTGGCTCGTGAGACCCCACTGAACAAAATCCCACACGGTGCCAAGCTGGCACCGCCGGGGAAATTTCGTAAAAACACGTTTTTCCAAAATGGCTCCCGGGAAAATGATAGCATTCAGAAAAGTGGATATCTCTGCTATTAGTAGGTCTAAGATTTTGATTTCATCACCAATGGATATGTTTACGAGGTCATACTTTCATAATCTGTCCATATGAAAGTGATTCAAGGTCAAGGTCAATTTAGAGGTCAAACTTCATTTTCTGATATTTTTCATTAGAATCAACTGAATAACAAGAATATAATGCTAGATATTATTATCAGAGGCATATTGAAGGTCAAATGATTCAAGGTCAAGGTAAAGGTCAAGGTCAAATCAAAGATTGAACCTCCAATTTTGGTATTTTTGATAGAAATGTGCCTCTACATGGGTAAAAATCGACACGGGCGACACGGCGACACAGCCCTTTTAGGCCCTTTCAAAAATCGACGGACACAGGAAAATGGGGGATAAAAATCGACCCACAGTGGGTCTTCTCTTTGTTCTAATATAGCTAAAAATTGACACAATGCCACTGCCCTACTGCTAAAATTTGACCCGGCGACACAGTCAAAATTGTGGGTACCCATGTAGAGGCACAGAAATGACATGTATATAATGCTAGATACTATTTTCATAACCATATCAAATGTTACATTTCTCAAGGTAAAGGTCATGCCCAGTCAGCATTGGTTACTGGGGCCCATACGGGTCTAAAGGTGGGCCGTTATGGCGGGGCCCATGTGGGCTTTTTTTCTTGGGGGGAGGGGGGGGGTGATATAGGGTTGTAAACTACTGCATTTTTTTGCCATAATTTGATATCCCGATGTTATGGCCCATGTTCCAACTAAGATGATTCCTCCATATAGGTAGGAATCTCTTCCTCTACCATTTAGAGGGTAGAGAAATGCATGCTTTAGCTGACTTACTTTTGGGCTGGACATTTCTTAACATGTGTGATGCAGCCAGCAGGCAGGCAGCCTGTGTGTGAGAGCTCAGTCAGTGGCAGGATTATATGTTGTTTTTACATTCAGGGAACAGGTGTTTGTATCAGGGTGCTGCTTGTTTCCATGTTCATGTTCAGAATGGGGTTATAAAGCATGGCATTCCAAGAATCTATTATAAAATCTGTTATATTCCCACCATTCTGGAATTATTGAGAAACTATAAACTTTTGTAATCCAATTATAAAAAGCTCTTTTGAACATTAATGTGGTATCACTTTCAACGAGGACATCTAGTGGTTTGTTCAAGAACATGACTTGCTCACTTGACCCAGGTCCAGCCCAGATGAATCCCATCCAAGAGAGGGAATGGGATTTGAAAAGTAGCCATGAAAGTTAAGTTGATGGCCTTAGCCCAGAAAGTTAGATGGCGGGCTAACCCAATTGGGACCGACCTTACAGTACATTCAAAGCCCACATTACGCCCACTGATCCTTTAGCCCACTTTGCCCAAGTCCATCCCAAGTGAAACCCATCTTGATATAACAACATTGCAACTTTACTTAGAAATGTTAATTTCAAAGAATCACTTCTAATGTACACAAATTGAAGTCTTTCAAATGTAGTCAAATGATTATATTTGAAGTTTGATTTGTGGGCTGAGCCCAGCTGGGGCCCACCTAGCAGCCCAGGTTTACTCCCATAGAAATCCCAAGGAAGTCTAGCCCACATTAACAAGATCCAGCCCAGGCAAAACCCACTTTGATACAAAGTCATGAAAGTGGTACTTTAACTTATAATTTCTAAGAACAACCAAAGATGAGTATGTTTCAAAGTATGTACAACATATTTTAGGAAAAAAATGTTGGTGGGCTTGGCCCATCTGGAATCTTACTGGTAGCCCTGGACAAAAATGAGGAAAACCCAGATATGGACAAATCCAGCAGGCCCAAGTAAAACACAAATGGGCCCCAGGGACCAATGTTATCTGGGTGGTTAAGGTAAAACACTTTTTTGCATATATTTGATAAGTACAACATATACAAATATCATGTCTATAATGTATTTCCTATCCTGATGATATTGTTTGCAATAACCCAATGTCAAGGTCAAGGTCATGTGCAAGATCATTTAGTCAATATGATCTACTTGCAACCAATGGTATTTTGATGATAATTGATGAATTGTACATGTTGTGACAGAAGGATTGTCAATAATGTGAATGTGGACGATTCAGTAGCTATGGGAGAGGAGATGATAATTGAATTTGTGAAGGGCTGGCCAGACAGCTTCAACAAACCACTATCAAAACATGTAAAATTAATGCAGGCTGGACTTGCCAAAAACCTACGGCAGCAGTGCCATATACACACGCGTTGTTGGCCTGCAGGGTTCAGGTCGAGATCTAGACTTACAGGATGTGCTCTCCTATGAATTAGCAGCTGTGCCAATCTCCCTGTTCACTGAAACTGGTGATTTGCTTATTCCAACAAATAAGGGGACATTGAAGACCAAACTGAAAGTGGAAGTTCCTGCAGAGAATATTCCCAAACCCACAGATATCATCATTGACCCAGGGGCACTACTGTGCCGCAGGGTCTTATACGACGGTTCTGAACTCAATTTAAGACATTTTTCCCATCACTTGTATCTGGAATAATTCTGCAAATAAAGCTTTCTGCAAAACAAATGTCACTGTCTCATAATCTCCTGACAAATGCCCATGTCCCTATACAAGTATTGCAACTATGGGTTTTGTCAAATTGTCAAAAATGGCATTTCAAAATGTGTCACTTTTGGGGTTTTTTTTGACAAATTTCTTTAACACTGCTGGTATAGGAAAAACCTCCCTCTGATGTCCTCCACCAAAGTGTCGAGCCCATAGAGTTCCATGTTAAAGCAGCCAGGAACGCTTTTTTGAGACGGTATATGAGACGCTTTGTGAGTACCTCCCTTTGAGTTCTTTTTAAAACTTTTTTTTTAAAAATTTGTTAATTTTTTTTTTTCAAACCTTTTTTTTTCCAAATTTTTTTTTCCAAACTTTTTTTCTCCAAACTTTGTTCTTTCCAAACTTTTTTTTCCAAACTTTTTTTCTCCAAACTTTGTTTTTTCCCAACTTTTTTTTTCCCAAACTTTTTTTTCCATTTTTTCCCCCTCCCACCCACCCTCCCTCCCTCCCTCCCTCCCTCCCTCTCTCCCCACCTCCCTCCCTCCCTCCCCTGGGTCACATGTGATGCCAATCGCCTATACCATTCATCAATGGTTGTGCCATGTTGTGGGTTGTGCACTGGCCATCAAATGGGACTGTAAAAGCTTACATCGGCAATGTTGTTGAATATATCGAGAGGAAACTGAAGACGGCCAACGTGTACCCCGTGTTTGATAGGTACCTTGACTTCAGCATCAAATCGAACCAGCTCAAGGCTCCATCACAACACCCTAGCTAACATTATTCATTCAGGAGGAGGAGGTGATTTACCTTTCTCGGGTCGAGGAAGACCACGGCAACCACCTCCCCCCTGTTTCTACATTCATATATCCTTTATATAAGACCAAAGCATGCGTCTGTCGTAGAGCGTCCCGGTAGAAAGCCGAACTGTTTTGAGTCCAAAATGCTATATGTTCCAAAAGATAATTCATCAGTTGAGAATGCACAACCTTTTCTATCAATTTCGAGAATAAATTCAGCTGGCTTACCGGCCTCCAGTTAGTAACTCTACGTAAGTCACCAGACTTTGGTAAGGGGACAACAGAAACTACTTTTAACAGATGTGGGAACACACCAACCATTAATGATTTGTTCACCACATGCATAAGTGCCTCCGGCTTCTGTATTAAGTAGTCTTTCACTACAATAGCCCGTACATGTTCCATACAAGAAGACTTATTTTCTTTTATGTTGTTGGCCAACTTAAGTGACTCGACCCGAGTGATCAGCACTAAGGCAAAATTGGGTCGGTATAACAGTACCAGGTATTACAAAAGCACTAGCAAGCTTCTTACCAATACCACTATAGTATTTCTTGACATAATCCGCTTGACAATCATCACCTACCGGTATGTCATTATCATCTAATAAAGACATCACAGTTTCTTTAATAGGTCCTTTCCAGACTAGATTTACCTCGGCCCAGAAACGTCTCGGATCATCAGCATGACGGGTCAGGTTATGTCTGATATTGATACGGCAGTTGTGTGCCAGAAGCCTATTAACCGCCCTGTCAAGATTCAGCACATGTTGACGGTATACATTATAGACGCCAATAGGCAAAAGTCTAGCTTTCCTCAGAAGACGTTTCTTTCGCATCAATAGACGTTCGATCTCAGGTGTGAAGCCATTAGGCCTACCAATTGGGATCTTAAAGTCTCGCACCGGGTGGGTAGCATCCAAATGTGAGATGATATTCTCAATAATGGAGTCAACACACTCATCGGACGAAGATAACTCCCTGATGCCCAAGTCAGTTGCCACAGCTAGACACCTGGTCTCACCACTGTCATATGTCTTATATGAGCGTCCAGTACAAGACCTGAAACCCTTAGACTCAAGTGTCCCCGCTTGTTTCTTTTGTACAAACACTGGCACATGGTCGCCCATCATGTCATTGATGAGCCCATTACACATTACATGCGGTGTATTTGTATAAACATGGTCAAGGGTAAACTTTCCATATGGGTGGTAACAAGTTGGCCCAGTCTGCAGATAACTAAGTTTTGAGTTTTTAAGAAATTCATGCAGTATTCTACATTTTGGATTATTTCTGTGCCCGGTATCAACATTGAAATCACCCATAATCCATATCTCATGACCCTTAAAGAGCGGTAATTTCAATAGGTTCTCAAGTCGAGCATAGCATCTGCGTACATTTGTCCTAGTTGGGGGACGATACACAGTCAAGATAATCCTATATTTCTGCCCTGGGTATTTAGTCAGCAGCCCAATGCACTCAATATCATGCTCGATAAATGTTAGCTCAGCTATTACGGTAGTATATGCAGCATATGAATCATAAACAAAACAAGCTACACCGCCACTCTTCCTTTGGGTGTTTAACCTGTTGATACGAAATAGCTTCATACCCAACAGGTCAACACACCAATCAGGATCAGAGTCATTCAACCACGATTTGCTCACACTAATGTAGTCTACATCAAGGCACAATTTTCTCAACTTATCTGACTTATTACATAAACTTTGTACATTCATAGACAACATGCGTAATCCACTCAACTGCCCTAGCTGATAATAAGTATAATAAATCATCCTGGGTCCCACCTGACCCACTCCAGTCCCACCACACAGTATGCTCTACCTACATTATCACAACAAGAAAAGAAACTAGAAAATTGTGCAAACATGAAATTCTCAGGCAATAGAACATATGGCACTGAGTTAAGAGTCCCGGCATGACAAATCATTTTGTTACTCTAGGTGCGAATATAGCAAACAGTAATACTAGTACATCAAATTAGTCAGTCATATATGGGTACACAAAAAAAAAAAAAAAATAGATGATAACATGAAGATGCGTTATATTTTGATAATCTATAAAGTTTCAAACTCAACATCAGCGGCTGCTCCCCCAATTATCAATCAATTTGCAATCTTGTGGTTATACAAACACAATATATCAAAGCAAATTCTATAGATTCACTTTACACATCTTTACAAACAAACAGCGGTAGTCTAAACAAATGTGCGTTGGATAAATCACTCATCAATTGGCGTAGTTACTAGGAATAATAAGTTATGATGGATGACAGTTTCTCAGATAACGAACCAAATTGATTTCAACATTCATTAAACTGATTGTTCTTATATTGACCTTGATCTTTTAGTTAATTATCTTTTGGTAAAGAATAATGTTTAATTCAGAGAATATATTTTTCATATTCTGACTAATTTAAAGGTAAATAGTAAACTAATCAGTAACATGACCTTGACCTTGAGAAATATTACCTCTTATATCCGTATGGTAAGAGCCTGTGACATTATCAAATGTGATAGATTGGACGCACACGTGATTCAAATAAAAAACAGCTAAATTAAAACCTTAAACATTGATTTGACCTTGACCTTGACCTTGATCTTGGATCATTTGACCTTCAATACACCTCTGATAATAATATCTAGCATTATATAGTTGATTTTAATGGAAAATACAAGAAAATTAAGTTTGACCTCTAAATTGACCTTGACCTTGAATCACTTTCATATGGACAGATTATGAACGTGTGACCTTGTAAACATATTCTTTAGTGTTGAAATCAAAATTCTAGAACTACAAACAGCAGAGATATCCATTTTTCTAAATGTCATCATTTAGCCGGGAGCCATTTTGGAAAAACGTGTTTTACAGAATTTCCCCGGCGGTGCCAGCTTGGCACCGTGTGGGATTTTGTTCAGTGGGGTCTCACGAGCCAGAATCACCAAAAACCCTCCGTACGTCGTTCGCTGCAAGGTCCTAGCTCACAACCTCCAGACTACACCCCTGAGGGTGCACTAAGACCCCTTTTCCCAGTACATGCCACATATATTTTCTGTCTTTAATCCATAATGTAGGTCTGTTTATGCTACATGATGGTGTAAATCCGGGTGCACCTCAGCCACAGACCTCAGACCCTAAAGCCGACCACAAACACGGGATTATCTCCCACCTAGTGCGCTGTAATTGGCACAGGTTATGGGCCCCCTCATCCACGTACGGCCAGTTAACGTGTGTTCTGGCCTAAGGCTACCACAGGTGGTCCAACGTACATGGCCTGCTATCAAGCCTATAGGGTAGACTGAACTAAAGATAACCACGTACCATGAGATGTCCACCTTAATTTGGTAGTCATTCATGCATGATAAGCCCTGTTTTTGTGTATCATAGTACACTTTAAGTGATACTCTTTCCAGAAAAGGACACATAAAGACAATACCATACATAAATTACTACAAAATTAAGGTGGATATCTCATGGTACGTGGTTACCTTTAGGTCAGTCTACCCTAGATAATGTAGGTGTCCACATACTGATATATAATGCATTACATAGTGGCCACACCCATATCGTTATGCCCCTGTCTTTAAGTTTAATTCTGAGTCACTCCTGAGGGTTGTATAACAAGCAATAGGAGTTATTTGATAAAATATTTTTTTATACAAGCAATACCCCCCCCCCCCGCTACGAGTTCCTAGTAGTTGTATAACACCATAGGAGCTACTTTGTATGACAAGCAATATGGGTTAGTTTATAAAACAAGCAATAGGGGTTTAATATTTTATATTACACAAAATAGTAGTTATTTTGTATAGGGCCTAACATTTATTAGGGACGAGGGGGTTAATAATCTATAATGCCCACTACCTTTAATAGTACAACAAAAACAGCAGCTTTAGAGGTACACAGTGTTTAGCTCCACACCCCCACTGCTACATCATCATACATGCACCACAACCCTTTATAGGTAATTTCAATGACATTACTTACCTGGGTGCCCAGATCCGGCACGTTACTTAGTGTTACACCATACTACACCACACACTCCCCCGCTACTAGTACCCCCCCCCCACCCACACACACACACAACACGGGGAGGGGGGGAGGGGGTCTGTTGGATCCCCATAGGTAACGGGCAGCAATGGGCTCCTGCAGGGAAGGGAATAGGGAGACCTCCCCAGACACTGACATAATAATGATGAGGAAGAAGAAACTGAAATGGACAATTAATACATGTTGTACCATTAAATGTGTGGCGTATGAAAAAAATCCACCCCTCTCCCTCTAACGATGAGACCCCCTTGAACCCCCTTCCCCCCTCTAACACATACAATCAGCCCTCACTTCCTTGAATTTGGAAAATGCGATGAATACAAAATGTCTGAGGAAGCAAATTATCAGAGGAAATGATTCAAATGTAATGTAACATACCAGGGCAGTTGCAGTATTTTCTGTCTGATTCGAGGTAATACATTTCGAGGAAGTCAGAGGATGGACTGTAATTTTTTCCGGAGGCCATGCCCATGCCATTCCTCCAGGGTTCATGCACCGGATCTCCATGGCGGAAGTAGGGGATAGAAGGCTGATATGCCCCAAAAAAGGTTTGTTTCAGGTAACATGGGTAGAAAGTTTAGGGTCGGGAGGTCGGATCTTATTTATTTTCCATTACATTTTTTTAAAATGAAATTTCTAGACATCCTCTCTGCATATCCAAAAACTGACTAAAAAGGTATAGAAAATATGAAAAAAAAGGAGAAAATTCCATTTAAAAAAACCTATGGTCGGCCCTATTTCATAGGGTCGGTCGGGTGACCTGAAGCAAAGTTTTTCTTTTTGTTTTTGGCCCTGTTCATATGTTTATACACGCTTATTGACTTCCGGGGTTGTGGTGAAGGATATATCCAAAGAAATACGGTATGGTCCCCCTGGCCAGGTAAATGGAAACATATATCTTTTGTAGTCTACTAGTATTAAAAAGGTCCAAAATGAATGTCACATGCTCCAGTCAAAGATATTGGTCAGTTTGGATGTACATTGTACATGTATACAAAGGCCTATTGTCTAATTGTCCAAATGGAATCGGGTATCACCAATGACCTTTATTTACTCGTGTCAATGTGTGTCGGCACAGTCAATACAATAGGATGCAATAAGCTATTTGGACTTGGAAAATATAATACCATAATCTGGGATGCCTACACCCAAATATGGAGTTGCAGCCCCCTGCTTTCCCAGAGTCTGGGGGAGTGGTTGTTCGGTGGTAGGAATTCGTTTATTAACCAGAGCAGGATGTATGCCATGTAACAGTAAGGTTGGCCACTCATGTAACTCCATAGGTACAATGTACCACACCACACCCCTATATGGGTGCACCGCCCGGGGATACCGCCACATGATACATGTACCACCCTTATCAGACACCATGGCACCAGGAATTCCTAGAACTGGGGCAGTGGGCCAGTGTAGTGTAGCATGGTGGTGGTATCATTGTGGTGCGTGGGCGTGGTGAGGTAGGAGGTGGGGGGGGGGGGGGGGTGAAGACACGTTCATCAATGCTATGACAATAGGAAAGTTATTTGAGTCCCAATTTATTTAATAATAGAAAGAAATTTACTTTATGGAAATGATAATTCAATAAGACAAAAAGTAAGTATTCAAGTATGACGCCATGGATAAAAGGTTTGGAGAATGATGACATGGCTCTGCTGTTCCTATACTAAATGATGACAAAGGGGGGGGGGGTGCCTTGGGAAATGCCTGAAAAGGGATGACGTCAGGCCCCCTAAAATAATTTATATTATGTTATCATAATGATATCATAACCTATCAAGCTGGAGAAGAATAGTTTATTGAGAGTTAATCGTAATGTGTATTACCATTAATACACATGTATATCATCTATGAATTAAAAAAGATCGCCTAAGTAACAATGTATCACCAGAACCATAGATGTGTATATAACAGCTTATATTATAAGCGTTGTAGGTGGATGGTAACACCCATTCAGAACGGGGAGACCAGGGAGCGGACCGATGTAGTTCCACGCAGGTGTAAAGTAATATAGTTAATTTCAGTATTGTTCCAATCAACTTGGTGTGCACGTGTTCTATTCTTAACCTAAGCTTAACCTATCTTAGTTTACACAGGGACCTGTGAACGTGGACCCCTCACCCTCCAAGGACAAAAATAAAAACAGAAAAAAAATAGTTCCTGTTAGTTTATTATAGCAATAAATCGAATGCTTTATCATTTATAGTATTGGGAATGACCTGAACTTGCCTTTGGTCTATTTTAGTCAAATGTAAGCCTGTTCAAAAAGCCATGAGTCAGTTCGCCAAAATAGTCAACGCTGGGTCTTTCTGGAACTGGATCACACCAACAGCAGGCTAGCCCTCCTGTGTGGTCTTTAAATATTAATGCTCCAGAGTGAGCCACATGTCTATAAATAGCCGCACTAGCTGAGGTCAGCACCTGGGGTCAGCAGGATCTCTGACTCTGTAAGGTTTCACACCGTCAGTGAGCGTTCAAAACTATAATATGATATATCATTTTCTGCCCCTCCCTCTCCCCATGTCTAGAGGGGTTCATCCACTTGCTGCTTTAATTTTTGTGATCTCTCTAAACGATTAAAAAAAAACTTTCATGAAATCCTCCCCCTCCTCCCCACCTTCACTTCGGATCACGCCCTCCTCCCGTTTATTATTAAGTAAGGCCAAGAAAATGTGTGTTTCAGGCAACATGGTAGGTATTTTCCCCCAAAAGATTTGCTTACCTTGAAAGCACCAGAAATGAGTCGCACCACTGACTCGCGACTTGTCAGAATGATTTATCAATTCCTGCAGTGACTAGAAATATCACAAAGTTGTTGGATATTTATCCTAAAAAGCCATTTCCTGAAGTCAGGGCAGTGGGAGCTTGTTTTCCTTTTGACCAAAAAATGCCAAGAATTTCTTTTGGCCTGATGACCACTCCCTATATTTATGATTATGTCATTAAGTGATAGCCTACACTCATTTGTAGAATATATATATTATTAGCTGACAAAGCCGTTATTAAGCCTGTGGTCTAAATACTCAAGTACTACCGTAGTAAGTCTATATCAAAGGGGAAGGGCCAGGCAACCAAACTCCAAAGGGTCATTGCTTAGACTAGGGTTAGGCTATAAGCTATATACTGTTATTATAGACATGCTTGTACCTACTCGGAGGTTCCAAGGTTGGAGTACACACAGATAACTATTCTGATTCAGATATAACTTCCGTTTCAATTATTGCAGCTATGCTATAGGTCTGTGGGTGGGGCAAATTGCCAATACATAGTCTGAGAGAATCAGATGGTAACTTTCTATCATTCTACATACAATACTACGCTATAGATAATATGAGCCAAGAGCAAGGAATTATAAGAGGGTCCACTCGCTAAATGTCTGTCCCTCAATGGCTACCTCAATGCCCACGACGCCCCATGGAGGGTGGAGTGTACAAACCATATAGCTCACTGAAAACATATTTTCTAAACCACAGATAAAACTTTTAAAAACTTGTAGGCACTTGGAAGAACCGCACTGCAGGGCTCAAACCAGCAGTCACAGGTGGCACACTAAAATTGGCACCCTTATGAGTGCCTGTCTGAAATGACTCTATTCGTTTTTGCTCCTATTCAGCCCCTATTAGAGATAACAGAGCATGCACTAGCTTATTGGAAAGCTCTTTTAGCCGGCTATCGGCTACTTATCATTGGGAATATATTTGATTGTAAGTCCTAATATGGCAATTATCCAAATGTAAAGGTTAACTTTATCTAAGCGAATTTCATTGAAATATTCATGGCCCCTTTGTATTTACATGCGGCCCTCTTTCTACATATCAATAGTATGCTACATGTCCGTTTCCAGCCTCCTGCATGGAATCCCAAGACGTTTCCTGCATTCCCCTAAATTAGTCATGTTCTGTCTTGATATACCAGTGTTAAGCAGTCTGGGTATCCCTATGTAAGCCTATATGTAAGATGTTAGATCCTAACACCAGATGTCACCGGTGAGTCATGGTTGAGACCTAATCTGTGGTTTCACCACCTGTGTCTGGTAATACTGTTCATTTTAATCAATAAAAGAATGTGCTAAACAAGTCACATATTGTAGGATTTGGGTTTAATCAGTGAGATATATATACACAAGTATCATTGTAAAGTTTGTGCAAGCCTGATATGTCATGTTACCTTGCAATTAAAGAGAGAACAGAGTGTCTCTTGTAGTTGGTGCCAATTTGCCACACCAGGCTGTGTACATTTGTATAGCACCAGCTTGCATCTGCAGCCTATGCATGTTCTGGTTGATTTCTTCACTTCTACTTAGGATACAAATGTAATTCCAAAT
Source organism: Harmothoe impar (assembly GCA_947462335.1). Lineage (NCBI taxonomy): Eukaryota > Metazoa > Annelida > Polychaeta > Phyllodocida > Polynoidae > Harmothoe > Harmothoe impar. Next base: position 18,592,143 of record OX381707.1, on the reverse strand, counting down.
GTTCTGAGAGGGGGTCAATGTGCTCTATCACATGATCACAGTCAGAATATATTGTAACTGTTTTAAATAATTTATCCAAGTGCCTATGACTTAATAAGACACTATTTTAGTGGGCAAAATTCAGGTGCAGGAAATTTGCAAGAAATTGCTACAAAGGGTTGTCAGTTAAACTGGTTTAAGTTGGGAACAGTAGACTGTACACTCCATCCACCAGGGTGCCTGGGCAGGGGGCACCACAGGTCATACCAGATCGAAGATCTGCAGTAATCCCATGAAAAATCTTTTTCTCAATCATTATACTCAACATATTTAAAATTGACAAAGGATCAGAGATGATATATGCTGGAGCTACACTACAAGTACAAATGTAATAGGGGAAGGTTGCCAAAATTGGACCGGCTGGTTAATTGGACCACGCCTGTTTTCCTTATTTACAGTAAATGGAACTAAAGTGACTCTACATGGGTACCTGCATAATTGACCGTGTTGCTGTGTCGATTTTTAGCAAAAGGGCCATGTCGCCATGTCTATTTTTATCCGTATAGAGTATACCAGGGCCTAATAAAAAAGGTCTGTGTCCGTCGATTTTTAAAGGGGCGTGTCGCCCGTGTCGATTTTAAAGGGGCCGTGTCGCCGTGTCGCCCGTGTCGATTTTTACCCATGTAGAGGCACACTAAACCTACTGTCACCCTTCTGGACATTTCGGTGTATTGATATCGCTGAGGGACAGCTGAGGGACAATGCTTACATGCCGTATTGGAGAACACCTGAAGTGGACCCTCTTAGTAATAGTATTATTTGCTCTTTGATATGAGGTCAGGGAGAGGGTCTTTTCGCCCCAATGTTTAGTCATTTCATATACCTTAAATAGGCACTTGGAAGAACCGCACTGCAGGGCTCAAACCAGCAGTCACAGGTGGCACACTAAAATTGGCACCCTTATGAGTGCCTGTCTGAAATGACTCTATTCGTTTTTGCTCCTATTCAGCCCCTATTAGAGATAACAGAGCATGCACTAGCTTATTGGAAAGCTCTTTTAGCCGGCTATCCACCACTTATCATTGGGAATATATTTAATTGTAAGTCCTAATATGGCAATTATCCAAATGTAAAGGTCAACTTTATCTAAGCGAATTTCATTGAAATATTCATGGCCCCTTTGTATTAACATGCAGCCCTCTTTCTAAAAATAGTACGCTACATGTCTGTTTCCAGCTTCCTGCGTGGAATCCCAAGACGTTTCCTGCATTCCCCTAAATTAGTCATGTTCTGTCTTGATATACCAGTGTTAAGCAGTCTGGGTATCCCTATGTAAGCCTATATGTAAGATGTTAGATCCTAACACCAGATGTCACCGGTGAGTCATGGTTGAGACCTAATCTGTGGTCTCACCACCTGTGTCTGGTATCACTGTTCATTTTAATCAATAAAAGAATGTGTTATACAAGTCACATATTGTAGGATTTGGGTTTAATCAGTGAGATATATATACACAAGTAACATTGTAACATTGTGCAAGCCTGATATGTTATGTTACCTTGCAATTAAAGAGAGAACAGAGTGTCTCTAGTAGTTGGTGCCAATTTGCCACACCAGGCTGTGTACATTTGTATAGCACCAGCTTGCTTCTGCAGCCTATACATGTTCTGGTTGATTTCTTCACTTCTACTTAGGATACAAATGTAATTCCAAATGTTCTGAGAGGGGGTCAATGTGCTCTATCACATGATTACAGTCAGAATATATTGTAACCGTTTTAAAAAATTCATCCAAGTGCCTATTCAGTGCGAGAAAAACACCCTTACATGTAAGTGATAATTAATGCTAAATGTCCTGACGTGTGTTATATTAATATTGATTGACAAAACAGTTACCCCCCCCCCCCCATGCTGAACCACACATTTTTGTGGGTGCAGAGTGAGAACTCGATTTATAAAATCGGACCCTCATTCCAACACCCCTGTGTGGTCTACCAACAGTAACGGGAAATATCAATTTTGACAAAGCATTCCGAGAATATTTACATGCATAGGTCACAGTTGCACTAGAATGAGGCCTATATTCTGGTGTGTTAGGGAAAAGAACGTTATTTTCTGGATAAAAGTACCAAAATTGGTACACACATTGGTATAGATATACTCTTCAATATTTTCATGTTCTACAAGAAAATAAGCCACCGGAACACATGTTTAATGCCATTATTTCAAATGGCCACTAGATTGCAAGGAAAATACATATGTGGCATGATCTGCGAAAAGGGCTCTTAGTGCAGGGTGCATTAAGGTCCCTTTTCCCAGTGTATGTCACATATTATCTGACATTATGAACACATATGGACCACTACACCCACCCCATGTCATTCATATGCATGTGGCCATATATATTCCATAAAATATTTGAATTCAGTATTTATCCAATATGGCTGCCTAATTAACAAAGTAATTTGGCATATCACGCTGTGCTATAGGTCAGATCTCTCTCAATTTTTGTGATTCCTGGTACATTAACCACTCATTATACATACTGCTTTGATACATGATACTAGCACAGTCAGCATAACCTATGAATGCAGCACCAAGGATGCCTGGGCAATGCTGCATTCATGCACAATAAAGATTTAAGCTTCAATCTCAGCACTCATACTTCAGCCGTTCTAGTAAACTACACGCATACAACTGACCTGTACACACTTGGTGCGGAAAATACCATTTTAGAACATGCCAGTAGTATTTTGCAGGATGGGAAACGAGTTTGTTAGAATAAAACGTGCACTAAATCAACTACCATAAGAAATTCGTTTTAGTTTAATTCGGTCGTTTTGATGAATAATATGGTCATTTCTAAAGGTCAGTGTAGGGGGCCTCTGGATGTCATCCTACACCAAACTGTTTTGTTAGTAATGTAGATCTGATTGAAAGAACCATCCCATGTGTTAAATATATACGTTGATATATATTTCCATTCTCTAGATCATTTGTTAAGTCAATAAAGATATGGGCTTGATGAAGTTTTAAAATCTTATAAGACCTCGTTTTGATGATATTCTTGCGTGATACCTTTGGCAATGCAAGTATTCAAAACAACCCCAAAGCGATCTCATTACAACAGTGTTGCTAAAAAGAAAAACACATTAATTTCTGTTCTGCAGTACACCCCTGCTGTCCTTAAAGGGTTAGCATTTCTGCTGAATGCACACGTCATGCTCTGTATACGTCATGTCATATATGAGGTGGTAATATGTTAGCATTGTCATGTAAGGTTGTTATCACTACATCATTGTGTAGGCATTGTGTGAGGTCCAGTGGCCAAATCAGACGGAAAATAATAGCATGGTTTTGCAAATCATATTATGAATAGCTTATAAGTGTTGTTCATTGATAATATTAGCAGTGGTAACTAACATACAAGCTAATTAGCATAGTGTGAGGACATGTTCACATAAAGCTGGGCCGTCAGGGAATAAGTTCAGCATTTTCCATACATGGACTAAAATAACAATTCCACCAGAGGGCAGCAGTGTTTGGACAGGGGACCATGAGTATTGTCCAGCTACAACATATTCACCCTATCTTGTGCCTGTAAGAGCTGAGCTCCCAGCCCTTAAGAGCCCTCTTGAGAATGAAAACTGAACTATATCCAAAAGTGCTTTTGGCGTCACTTCAACCATGACGGTCAAGCTTTAAAGCAACATTATCTTCATGATGCACAAATGAAGCACTGACGAGTCACTCGCCTTCGCTGATTCATACTTCTTGACGGCAGCGCTTCTAAGCACTTTGTGACCCCTAAAAACTTAATCCATCTCCTTAAACTAAATAGAATTTTTTCAAATTTCTGTTGTGCGTTGTATGACGTCACAGACTTTAGGCGTAACCGTCAGTGAGTTGCCTCGTGCTGAGTAACGCGACACCCCCTAACTTGGTCAAAAACATCTTAGTAATATAAAGCATCCATAATTTAACTAGATGTACTGCCTGGTATTGTGCCCACTAGATGTAATAACCTTTATACAAGGAGAGCCTGAGATCTGTTCTACACACTACATAAGGCTTCAGGTATTCCAGGTCAATGTCATCAGGTTTCATACAGGTATTAAAACTCGTCTCGCGTTGCCATGGACACCCTCAAGCCCCATCCAGTCTAGAGCAGATCGTGGGCCGTCAGTGCATTAGCATGCCTCGATACTTTAATACAATAAGGTCCAATGATTTCAGCAATGGCATCAGTCTACTGGCTGTTTGCTAACCGACCCGTTTGCATAATATCACATCATAGAGTTGGGAAATTCGGTGAAAGTGGTTTTACAAGGAAATGCATGGACGTGAATATTCTTTCCTATATAATTGGAGGTTGTCTATCTTGTTGTGGGCATAGAATCTCTCTTCCTTGGAAAACGTCAAAGTGCAAAATGATCACATATCAATTTTAATTGTTCCTGTGGTCTATATATTGGGAGGCAGGCCTATGATTTCTGATGAAATAACTTCATAGACATACCTCTCACTGTAGGCACTTGGAAGAACCGCACTGCAGGGCTCAAACCAGCAGTCACAGGTGGCACACTAAAATTGGCACCCTTATGAGTGCCTGTCTGAAATGACTCTATTCGTTTTTGCTCCTGTTCAGCCCCTATTAGAGATAACAGAGCATGCACTAGCTTATTGGAAAGCTCTTTTAGCCGGCTATCGGCTACTTATCATTGGGAATATATTTAATTGTAAGTCCTAATATGGCAATTATCCAAATGTAAAGGTCAACTTTATCTAAGCGAATTTCATTGAAATATTCATGGCCCCTTTGTATTAACATGCGGCCCTCTTTCTACATATCAATAGTATGCTACATGTCCGTTTCCAGCCTCCTGCGTGGAATCCCAAGACGTTTCCTGCATTCCCCTAAATTAGTCATGTTCTGTCTTGATATAGCAGTCTGGGTATCCCTATGTACGCCTATATGTAAGATGTTAGATCCTAACACCAGATGTCACCGGTGAGTCATGGTTGAGACCTAATCTGTGGTCTCACCACCTGTGTCTGGTATCACTGTTCACTTTAATCAATAAAAGAATGTGCAATACAAGTCACATATTGCAGGATTTGGGTTTAATCAGTGAGATATATAAAAACAAGAGTAGTATAATATGTATCGGAACGGGACTATGCTTAAGTACTGTTTATTACTCAATCGACATGCAGCCAATCAGAGGCCTCCATTTGGTCACGTGACCGGAAGTGACCTACTTAGGGGATTAGTGGTGACGTCACATGACCTAGTTAGCCAATCAGAGGCCGCCATTTGGTCACGTGACCGGAAGTGACGTCATATGACCTACTTATGGACCGGAAGTGACGTCATATGACCTACTTAGGGGACCGGAAGTGACGTCATATGACCTAATTTAGGATCACGTGACCGGAAGTGACCTGATGAGTCACGTGACCGGAAGTGACGTCACATGACCTAATGGACAACCGGAAGTGACATCATGTGACCTCATTGAGGATCACATGACCGGAAGTGACCTGATTGATCACGTGACCGGAAGAAGTGACGTCACGCGACTTAATGAAGAGATGAGCGTCTTTAAGGGGTCACGCGCTTTAAAATGTGATATTTTTTTTTTTTGGAGGAGGAGGAGGCGAGTCTCGTGTTTTTTATTGATTATTTTTTTTGGTAAACCAATAAAAAACACAACAATATAAGTTTGTTTTTTCATTTTATTTTTTTATGAGCGACTGGAAGTGACTTATTGAAATAGGTAGAAGTGTTCTTTAGAGTGTATAAGGGGGGAGGGGAGGGGAGGGGAGGGGGGGGAGGGGGGCCCTTTAAGATGCATGGGGAGGGGGGCGCTTTTAGGATGCATGGGGTGGGTGGGGGGGAGGGGAGGGGAGGGGAGGGGGGAGGGGGGCACTCTAGGGGGGTGGGGGGGCACTCTAAGGGGCGTTTGTCTCTTTTAAGAAAAAAAGAAAGAAAAGAATTTAATCGAGAGACACACTTCTTCCTCTCGAGAGGAAGAAGTGTGTCTCTTAATTTTTTTGTTTAGGAAGTGATGGTCTTTAGGATCACGTGACCGGAAGGAAGTGACCTGATGAGGCACGTGACTAGAAGTGACGACGTCACATGCCCTAATGAAGCGATCAGCCGCGACCGGCGGCGGCGGCGGTGGCGGCGGCAGTGGTGCTGGTGGTGGTGGTAGTAGACGTTACTGTGGTCAGAGGTGATATGGTTTTTTTCTAACAGAAATCAGAGCTTTTATACAGAGGGAGTTTAATCCTATTTCCAACAGCACCCCAGCTGTCTAGCAGCCGCTCCGCTCCTTAAGAGCTTCTTAAGAGCTTAGATGACGAGGAGGATGTCATCGCCATCTGTGGAGGCCAGCTGAAAATGTCGTTTTTTCCTTATCCATAGCCTTACCTCCTACCCCCTACCTGAGGACGACTCTCTCCCCCTTTGGCATTCATTGTAACAAACGTCAGAGGTCAGGTGAAAATCGGATTTTCATGCACAGCCTTAGTCAGCTGTCACCCCTATTGAACTAGCCGGCCGCCGCCGGCCGGTCTACTCACCACGGCAGGAGGCGGTGATTTTTTTTTGTTTTACACTTAAGTCGCTCACCACATGCACACGACTCTACTCACAGACAGACACACCCGTCTTAGGGGGTCCTGCTTCACGCCACACGCCTCCTGTAGTTTTTTTGTATACACACTCTAAGCTCATGCCTGCTTAATCCTTTATACAGCTAATGCGCGTTGAATTAGCACAGTCGGTACACCGCCCGCACATGTCAGTCGATCTCTCAAAAGGGGGGGAAAGGGATCCAGCTGAAAACGTCATGCATTATGTCTTTTGTTTCTCTTTGTGAATGTCCGCCGGTCAGCCGGCGGCAGCAACCGCTTAATCCTTTATACAGCTAACGCGCGTTGAATTGCTGAACAAGGCAGTAAGTAGCTTAGCTCATGTCAGTCGATCTCTCAAAGGGGGGGAAAGGGTTCCAGCTGAAAACGTCATGCCTTATGTCTTTTGTTTCTCTTTGTGAATGGCCGCCGGTCAGCCGGCGGCAGCTGAACAGGGCCGTAAGTAGCTTAGCTCTAGAAGCGAGAAGGTGTATATAAGGGGGCTGGAAACACCCATTCACTCACTCAGTCTTTTGCTGCTCTCTACAGTCACCACCATGAGCAAAAGACAACAACTAGTGCCGTCCAAGGATCTAAGCAAGTTCAAGAACAAGAAGAGTACGCAGAACGGTGATCGTTTAGCGTCAGCGTCTCCTCTTGCTACTGAAAATGAGACTACCGCCGCAACTGCTTGGTCTTATCACCCTCCCGCTGTAGCGAGCGCTCGCAGCAGTAGTAGTGGTAGTAGTAGTAGTAGTAGTAGTAGTAGTAGTAGTGGTAGTAGTAGCAGTACTACTGGTAGTAGTCGTCGTGGTAGCGACGTTGTTACACTCGCGACGGTTGTTGCTGCTAAGCGCGCTGCCGCTGCTACTGCTGCGCCTGCTGCGGCTGCTGCTGCTGCTGCTGCTGGTGCTGGTGATCCTCGTGCTGCTGGTGCTGCTGCTACTGCTGCTGCTGCTGCTGCTGCTGTGCCTGCTACTGCTGCGCCTGCTGAGGCTGCTGCGCCTGCTGAGGCTGCTGCGCCTGCTGCTGCTGTGCCTGCTACTGCTGCGCCTGCTACTGCTGCTGCTGCTACACCTCTTGCTGCGACTGCCGCTACTACTACTGACACGCAGCACGTTGCACAGCGCCTCTCCACCACTACATCAACCGACGCCATCAACGCCGCTCGCGCTGAGACTTACAGCTATTCGGACACTCAGCCCCAGCAGCGCGTAGTAGACATATATGCCCTGAGCTTGATCAGTGGCAGCCATTATCATACACTGTTCTTTACAATAATACAGGCTATAAGCCTATGAATTGGACAGTATAAATAAAGAATTACAAACAAACACAAAGCAAGAAGAAGAAGAGGAGAAGCAACAGGGTGAGACAGAGAACGACGCTGACGACGAGGCGTACGACGAACCCGAAGGGCTACGGGTGCACAGTACGTTTTTCGACCTCACTTCCACTGGTAGCGCGTCCGGTCCGTGGCGACTGCCCTCACCACCACCTTACGAGGTCATGTGGTTGCCCTGTTCCGACAACGAGTCGTCGGATACCAGCGCAGACGCTGCTCCTGTTATTGGTTCTGCTGCAGTAGTACCTGTATCATCATACTTCAAAGGAGAGCCGTTAGGATACTTGCCAGACGCTATGCTACTGAAAATAAGTAGTAAGTTGCCGACATCAGATTACATACGGTTAGGTTCATACCTTAAAGTGAACTTGAAGGACATGGGATATCTCAGTTGTGAGAGAAGTGTCATAACTCAAGCTAGAGAAATGTTCACTACTTGGTACCAGAAAAGTTGTACTACTAGGTGGAAGGAACTAGCAGCCGCCTTGGAAGAATCTTACCGTATGGACCTCATCCAATTCTCACGTGAGTACATGGACAAGCATGACATGTGGGATGGCTTAGAGAGTGGAGACATGGAGTGGAAAGTGCAGAAATATTTCTCTCTTTTAGCTGAGCTCTGCCCTAGAGACTGGAAGACCATAGGGATCTACTTAGGGTTGACTTCTCATGAAGTAGCTTTCATCTCTCAACCTGTGCCTTCTGACAGGACTGTGAAGAACCCTGTCTATGAAGTGCTGAGAGCTTGGAAGTACAACGAGACGTCTGAGCCTATGGCTCTGATGAAAGTGTTGCAAGACGACATGGGTCGCAGCGACGTCGCAATGTATGTTCAAGGGTTCTATGCAGCTGTACCCAAAGACATAAAAGTGAGCTGTGTCACTCCAGTGTTGACCACTCTCGTCTGATCCCTGCAGTAAGATGGACATCTGTTGAATTCGATCCTAGACTACAGTCACCTTTCACTATGCTAATAGCATCGTGTGGTAAGAGGCGTCTAGTATTCGAAGTGATAAATAACGTTTATTTTTTTAATAATTGGTAACTAAGTGAAAAAACAAAAAAGAAAAAAAACATGACGCAGTACGTCTGCGAAAAGTGTTTCAAAATTTTTAAAAGACCGTACAATCACGACAGACACGTAGAAAAATGTAGAATAATACCTAAGTTTTGCCCTCTATGCGGCGAAGTCGATTGCTGAAAGATCACCTGTCGACGCGAATCTCTGGACGAGGTGACTATCCCTCCGCGTATATGTGCTGTACCGAACGGTGAGGAAACGTTCACGGCGAATTGGCCTGCAATACGAACGAGTGTCAGGATGCACGGGACTCGCGTGAGTGTAACAAACGTCAGACTACCAACCGGCGAGTTGAGTGACGCTGTAGATACTATGCGTCGCATTCACTTCACACAAAGATTCAGATACAAAGTGGGTTTCTCGGTAGGCTTACTCTTACAACACAGAGAAGACAAGAGCAAACTGCGCTACTTTCACGTCTCCCAGAACAACGCAACTCTCATTACAACCGCTCCCTACTATAACTAATTCAGAAACTTTGGAAGAGCTCCTGTCAAAGATGGAAAACACCGTCGCTTGCGAGGAAGTACGGAAACTTTGCGACGCTGACACCAAGTGGCGCGTTCTTTTTCCTACCAATTTTGAACATTTGCGTTTACATGGGACCGGGGGAATTTCCTATAGGCGGTAGGAACAGTCAGGCTGGTCGAGTTGGAAAGAGAAGCGGTGTGTTAGATTTTCCCAACAAGGACAACCACTGCGTCTTCCGCTGCATTTCCTTTCACTTATACAACACCAGCAAGCGCGCTTCAGATTTGTTACGTCAGTTCTGTCCCGCTGCCACACGTGAAACCTTTCCGGGTTTTGAACATCCGCGACTTACCCGCGTTAGAGAACTTGTTTGACATACAAATAGCGGTTTACACCGCGACGCGTCAGGTGCCGGGGCGGAAGTTGAGAAGACGCGTTACTCTGATCAGACCGCCTTCCAGAACTCTGGCCGCCCAAGGTAAAGTCAACCTACACCTGACGGCGAAAGACGGTTTGCACGTCTCTCTGGTCACGGACTTCAACGCGTACGCGGGTGTATACGAATGTTGCAAGTGTAAGGCGGCGTTCACCACCGAGTTCTTGCTGAAGAGACACAGGAACCAGCTTTCCTCTTGCCGACAAGTCAAGTTGCGCTACGTAGGTTGCATCTACTAAAATTCGAGAACGATTTTCGAAGCGCTAGCAGCCTTCTCCATTTTTCCTCCCGACGGACATTCCAGAATCTACCCTTACAAGATCACCTTCGATTTCGAGGCTTTCTTCAGACCGTGCAGAGAACCGTCGACCGAACACGTGTCCCTGCTGTGGGATCACGTCCCTTTGTCGGCTAGCGTCGCATCCGACTTTCCAGGGTGGGAGGGGTCGGTCTGCGTCAGAGAATCCGACGCAGATTCCGACCCCTTGTTGGACCGAGTTTAAAATCACATAAACGAGAACGCCAAAGTCATCGGGGAAGCTGTGCTAGAACTTTACCGACCGACGTTGGCGAAGTTAGATGTGGCGATAGGTGAAGCTCTCCTGCTGGAGAAGGCGGTATTCACCCCTTCTCCAGACGGCTTCGCTGCGGCTCACACCAGACACCCGTTAGTTCAACTGAAGAAGCGGCTTCTGAGATACATCCGTCAAGCTCCAGTCGTGGGCTTCAACTCGGGGCGTTACGACTTGAACCTGATCAAAATACGCCTTCACTCGTTCTTTGCCTCCGGAGACCGAAGAAACCAACAATTCAGCGTCATAAAGAGAAGCAATCAATACTTGACGGTTTACACACAGCACACGGTTTTCTTGGACGTAGTCAACTATTTGGCACCTGGTTACAACTACGCGAATTATTTGCGAGCTTTCACCAGAAACGAAGAGAAAGGTCACTTTCCTTACGAATGGATGACGTATACCAGGAAACTGGTAAACAGAACCCTGCCACTGAGATCGGCTTTTGACAGCGAACTGACGGGCGTCAAAATGTCCGAATCCGACTACGCCACATGTCAGAAAGTTTAGTCCGACAAGAAGATGCAAACTATGAGAGATAACTTGACCCACTACAACAACAAAGACGTCAAACCTTTCATAGAGGCTCTGAAAAATCACGCTAAATTTTTCCAAGATCGCGGCATTGACATGTTGAAAGACGGGATCTCTCTCGCCAGTTTGACTTTACGGTTCCTCTTCCAAAACCTAGAAGCTGCATTGACAATGTTCCCTCCGTTCGACGCCGTCCTCCACGCTCTGATCAAAGAAAATCTAGTCGGTGGTCCTTCCATCATCTTCCATAGATTTCACGAGAAGGAGTGTATAGGCGCCTTATAAGTCAGCAGGGGGTGAATACTAGTGAAAAAGGAAGGCAGGTGTGCAAGTAGCTTTTCTAACAGACACCTGTGTGCACTAAGCTGCTTAAGTCTAAACCCACCTGCAGTAGTCAGGTAGCATGTGAAAACTTACTTAACAGATCTCTTAATTGAGTAGAGGCCCTGTACTAAGAGAGTCTTTTCAGCCGTTTAAGAGGATTATCTAGGACAGGGTACATAAGGAGTGAAACGCCGCTCTCACCCATCACACTTTCTCGACCCGCCCTTCATCATCGTAGCATCGTCCACTCTACGCTCGCTCAGCATGTTATGATAGTTCTGCTATTTTCTTTACTTATCAAAGTGTTGACGCTACAGAGCATCGAAACACTCTCCAAATGAGTCCAAGAAAGAAAAAGCTCCCACTTGAAGCAGGAAGAGAAACAGTGCCCTATGATGCATGTGAGGTAAAGAAACATTGGAAGGACGTCACCAAGGAGCAATGGATAGAAGCATGCTTCAACTTCATCGGAACGGAAGTAGTTTCATTTGGACAGAGGGAGAAGATTTTTTTGGAGCTATTTTTCTTAGCTCTGTATACTTGGCCTGACTCTGGTGAAATTCCTTCAGGTTTTTCAGTCTTCGCCATACAAGTTATCAGGTCCTTGAAGGAGCTTTGATATATGCAAGGCACTCAGGAGGAGATTGTTCAGAAAATGACGGAATTCGAAACAGGAGAAGACACAATATGGTGCGAGGAGACGACATATACGGACGATGATCTGGAGTGCATCATTTGTAGCCCGTTGGAACATTATGTTAAAGACTTTGAGGACATGCTAGACAGCACTGAGATGAACCCGAAAGAGAGATCCCTTATTGCACAGAAAGAAGCCAAAGCTGTGTTGGAAAAGCTCAAGTTTGGTCAAGGATTCACTCTTCAAAGCAGCTGTGTGAGTGTGATAAAAGGTCTTGTGTTGAAACATCCAGACTTGAAGTTTTCGCGTGCTGGCGACACACTTCCTTTGCCTGAACTGATGATGAACATGATCGACCCCATCGTACCAACACGTTTCGACTCTGCCAATTGTCCCATGTATAAAATGGTTTCAAGTTTTGCCCGTGGCCGATGGCTAAATGATCCACTGAAGTCAGAAAACCTCCTTGATTTAATCAACTGACTAAATGTATTTTCTCATACTAGTATTAGTAGCATTAGTAATAGCGGCTACTCAGTCTCGTGCAGCACAAGCAGCAGCATCTGTCAGCAGCATCCGTGACATCGTCAGCAGCAGCAGCAGCTGCACAAGCAGCACAAGCAGCAGCATCTGTCAACAGCATCCGTGACATCGTCAGCAGCTGCAGCAGCTGCAAGAGCAGCACAAGCAGCAGCTGCTGCAGCAGCTGCATGAGCAGCACAAGCAGCAGCATCTGTCGGCGGAATCCGTGACATCGTCAGCAGCAGCAGCAGCAGCTGCACGAGCAGCACAAGCAGCAGCATCTGTCAACAGCATCCGTGACATCGTCAGCAACTACAGCAGCTGCACGAGCAGCACAAGCAGCAGCAGCTGTCAGCAGCTGCACGAGCAGCACAAGCAGCAGCACCGACAGCAGCAGCAGCAACAGCAAATTAGCAGCAGCAGCAGCAGCGGCGGTGTGGACCACTAAATTCGAGATGGCGACATGTCTGTTTCTTAGAATTGACATTCGACATGAGGCCTAGTGACATTTGACATGAAGCTTGAAAAACATAGTGACAGGTGACATGAGCAATTCTTAAAATCGACATGAGATATGAGCATAATTAAGCGACATCGACATGTGCCATGGCTATTTTTTTTTAAGACAAACGCCATAGACTCCTCATCCAGACCTCCACTAGTAGTGCTCTATAAGCGCAAGCTTTGCCTTAAGAGAGCTGTGGCTGTGAACCCTCTCCTCCCCCCGTACACACAGGTAAATATCAGAGTCAGCCAATGTCGCCAATACTACTCTCATACAAGTGTCAGGCACTGCTGGACTATAATAGATGGGTCAAGGTCCATTCTACTGAGGGTCAGGCTAGGCCGGACATTCAATAACAGGCTGGACTTTGGCAAATTTGCTTGAAAGTCTGGCCAGCAAGAGTCCAGCATACTCTCCCAAGAGTTCAGCATTGCCAGACTATGGCATGAGGATCCAGCATGGCCAGACTTTCAAGCAAGTTTGCCAAGGTCCAGCTTGTTATTGAATGTCCAGCGTAGCCTGACCCTCACTAGAATGGCCCTTGACCCATCTATTATAGTCCAGCAGTGCCTGACCCTTGTCTGAGAGTAGTATTGGCGACATTGGGTGACTCTGATATTTGCCTCTGTGTAGTCAAACCTCACCTGAGAGAGATGTACTTCAGAGAGAAACGAAAGTGGATTCCGACAGCGGTGTGTGACGATCACTTAGAGCTTTTCGTGAAGATAAAAACGGAAAAAGTGCGAAAATTGTGTCCGCCGCCCGGCGGATGTTGTGAGAGACGTTACCTTCACGATCTGAGAACTTCGGGGCTTATGAAAGCGGAGTGGAAAGGTGACGGGATCCTAAGTCTCAACCCTAAGACTTACATTTGCTACGATCGAGTCAGCGGCACCGGTGAAAGAAAATCCAAAAAAAAATGGAGTGCAAACGGTGTACAGAAGTAACAAAACCCTAAAGAACCAGACGACTTCTTGGATGTTCTTCGCAGACGAAAAACTCTCCTTGCGGTAAATAGAAATTTCAAAGTGGTACGAAACAAAAATGGACACTTACACCATAGAGAAAGATGACGTGCGCTACTTGTATTATAAGCGTCGCGTGCATTCTGACGGTGTGACAACGAGTCCTTTAAAAATATGAAAAAAAATAAGTGTGTTATTGATTGATTGAGCGCATCTTTTCAAAAATAGAGTGTTTATTAGAATTGAAAAAAAATAAAATAAAAAAATAAATAAAATTATTGTTGTGTTTTATTTTCATACGTCTTCTTTTATTAGTAAGTAAAAAAAATATTATAACAATTAACTAGCGTGTCCTCTTAAAGTGTCACTTCCTCCGGTCGCTGCTGATCTCCTAATTAAGGCATGTGACGTTGTCACTTCTAGTCACGTGACTCATCAGGTCGCTTCCGGTCACGTGATCCTAAAGTCCATCACTTCCTAAACAAAAAAATTAAGAGACACACTTCTTCATGACCCAACCAATCAGAGGCCTCCATTTGACCGGAAGTGACCCCCTCATTTGCATAATGGGTCACTTCCGGTGTACCAGCCAATCAGAGGCCTCTAACTAGGTCAAGGTCACGTGACGTCACTTCCGGTATGCCCTTATATGGACATGTCAAGGTCACGTGATGTCACTTCCGGTATGCCCTTATACGGGCATGTGACGTCACTTCCGGTCAAATGGAGGCCTCTGATTGGCTGCGTCATGACCTTGACCTCTAACTAGGTCAAGGTCACGTGACGTCACTTCCGGTATGCCCTTATATGGGCATGTGACGTCACTTCCGGTCAAATGGAGGCTTCTGATTGGCTGCATGTCGAGTAATAAACAGTACTTAAGCATAGTCCCGTTCCGATACATTATATACTACTAACAAGTAACATTGTAACATTGTGCAAGCCTGATATGTCATGTTACCTTGCAATTAAGGAGAGAACAGAGTGTCTCTAGTAGTTGGTGCCAATTTGCCACACCAGGCTGTGTACATTTGTATAGCACCAGCTTGCTTCTGCAGCCTATACATGTTCTGGTTGATTTCTTCACTTCTACTTAGGATACAAATATAATTCCAAATGTTCTGAGAGGGGATCAATGTGCTCTATCACATGATAACAGTCAGAATAAATTGTAACCGTTTTAAAAAATGTATCCAAGTGCCTATATAAGCCTTATATATTGAATTAAATTGAATTGAATTGCATTTTCTTTTATTTAGACTGGAAAAAATGGTAGGTCATAGACCTGTATTCACCTTATTTCAGTTAATGGAACGATAACATAGTTGTATAGGAATAATTCATGATAAACATGTATGAATGAAAAAATAAAAATAAAATAAAGAGAACAGCATTTGCTTAGTGTAATAGAACAGATATTAGTTTGAGTTTCTAGAAGTAAAGGCTGATGTTATAGCCATGTGGACTGATGGTATAGTCCTGGTTAAATGATGGTCAGTCATTTAACGGTAGCCTAGTCAATGGCAGGTTTCTGATTCTCATGTCATAATAAATAGATTGTTTACAAGCACATATGTCACATGTCATATATCACGACACTAGACGTATGTGGCAATCAGATCAAAGTGAGTCCTTTTGTTCCAGGGGGTAAATTTGGTACTCTCACTAATGGCCCTTTCCTGTACTGCACATGTAAGGCTCTTTTTTGCTTAAGCAGTCTTTGGTCCCTCCGCCTAGTTACTATTAAATCATGTGTAATTCCTCTTGTAATAAGGATTTTTTGAATGAGTGCTCCAAAAGGTGCATATGTCTTCTGTCTTTTAATTTGTTTAGTTTTGCTTTTCTATGTAGGGTTGCTGTAGGCCTATTCAATATACCTGTTCTTCTGTAGGCTATCCTGAGGCTCCCATTAACTCCTAGGCCTATATTATATATAGCCTATGTCTTAAATAGACCCTGGGTTCACTTCTAATGACATGTAATGTAATACCTTTAGTCCATCCCATATTGTGGCGGGTTACGCACACAGTTGTTTATTTGTTGGCCTGTGATACATTGTTATGGAAGGCCGGTGCGACATTGTGCTATTTGCTAATTGCCAGTTGCCATTTGCTGGTTGCCAATTGCCATTTGCCGGTTTGAGGGTGCCATTTGCTCATTTGAGGTTGCCAATTGCCAGAAAAGTTGCCATTTTGGCATTTGCTGATTGCCATTTGCTGATTGCCATTTTGTCATTTGCCATTTGCTGATTGCCATTTTTTCATTTGCCATTTGCCAATGAGTATTTTGTCAATTGATGGTTAGAATTGCCATTTGCTAGAATGGGAAGTGGCCAGTTTCCTATTCTGAGGTCAGCAAATCCTAGGCTATGGCTCTATTACTAAGACTAGTACCTAATTATTAAATGCCCTTTAAATCGTTTATTTTTGGCTAGAAAGGCTAGCTTGAATTAAATAGATATCTAGGCTTTATTTTGTATAAATCCCTTACAAAAGGATGATTATGATATAGGCCTAGGTTTCTAGATATGTAGGCCTACTTTAGGCCTAGAACTAGTCTGACCCTAGACCTAACTGCACTGAGACTATAGCTGGCTTACAAATAGCAACTGGCAAATAGCAAATGGCAATTGGCCACCAGCAAATGGCAATTAGAAAATATCTACATTCAGCAAATGGCAATTAGCAAATATCTACATTCAGCAAATGGCAATTAGCAAATGGCAAATGGCAAATGACAATTAGCAAATGGCACAATGTCGCACCGGCCTTCCATATAGACCTAGTCTGACCCTAGACCTAACTGCAAGCATATAGCTTACAATTGGCAACTGGCAAACAGCAAATGGCAATAGGCCACCAGCAAATGGCAATTAGAAAATATCTACATTCAGCAAAGAGCAATTAGCAAATATCTACATTCAGCACATGGCAATTAGCAAATGGCAAATGGCAAATGACAATTAGCAAATGGCACAATGTCGCACCGGCCTTCCATACATTGTACCAGTAAGTGGCGGAAACGGTGTGTGTCGGGCGGGAACGGGCACTTGTGGTGGGCTCGCGTAAACCCCTGCCGCCACTCATTGATACTTTCTGTCTGCCAGCCCTACACGCGCTCCCAAATTAACGGGGAGAGTAATAAGGGAGGTTTTTTGTGGGGAAAGTTACGATGATAAGTCGTTTCATTTAAAACCACAAAAAGACTAACCAGCCTTTGTACATCCTGTTGAATTAGTTATGGTTCACCAGAAATAAAAAGAACGTGAAATACAAATAATGTATTACATATACAAGGCCCTCGCCCAACATATTCCACCTTGGTTTCGCCCCATGAAGCAATGACCCATATTTTCAGCAAAGGTGACGTCACCCTACGGCTAGACTGGGATATATCACTACGCTCCGTATACTAAATAAGCTGCTTTTTCAGCAATTTATCTCAAAACAAATACATTAGTGGTGTTAAAAACACTACTATTGACTTGAAGTATAAATGTTTATTGTTGATTATGGATAAGTTTTAATATATAACCCTCGTGAGTTGGGACTATTTCGCGGGCGGCGCGGTATGATAGCGTCACTGTAGTGCGGAGGTCGTTCATTCATAACTGCGGTGTTCATTCATAAGCTCTGTCATGGTCGTAGTAAGAGGCTGAACTCTGACGACGAGCCGGCCTTTGGTCGCTGTCTACGCCACAATTCGGCTTCAAACACTCACACATTTACCACGACTCGACAGGAAAACACTCCAAGTTCCCTCTAGGACACAGGGATACTACATGCCGCGCGCGGAAAGCCGGTGAACCTGACAAAAAGGGAGCACTTCGCGGCCGGAATACACCGCCATGATGAAATTAGAAATGGCGACTTCGCTTCTACCGTCGGCGCTGGAGATTGCGCTGAGAGACCCGACTTTGAACGTGCTTCTCATAGATTGCCGGTCCTTTATGGACTTCAACTCGTGTCACGTTTCTAACGCACACAATGTACATTTTCCTCCGATAGTCAAGAGGAGGTCTGGAGGCACCATTCCCTTGGCAAACATCATTCGCTGTGCCAAGACTCGGGGGTTGCTGTTGGGCGGACAGTACGCTATGGTCGTCTTGTATGACGAAGCTAGCCGCGCCTTGGACGACCTCCCGAGAGACTCTGTCATGTATTTGGTGCTCAAAAGTCTCACGGACGAAACAGACCTTCAACCGTTGTATTTCGTAGAAGGTAAGAACACGAAAACACCCCCTGAAAACAGCCTATAAAAACAACACGGGGGTGAATTTGTTGCTGTTGAATTATTAATGTGGCTGGACGGAGGGGAGGTAGTGGGAGTGGATTGGCTGAGAGCAGCTCCCCACATCAACATGAGTAGATGGTAGAGATGAGGTAATGCTAGAACACGCTCCCTGCTGCTGCTGCCATTGTAATAATCACATCCCCCGGCACATCCCCCTCCTCTGCCAGCTCTACTGCTGCTGCTGCTTGTCAATAAGGGTGATGTCATCTCTGTTTTTTGTTAATCTTAATGAATGAAATCCGCAGTGGGTATTCGCTAGGCTAGTGCCAATAGATGGGGGAGAGTAGCAGTTGTATTTTGGGCTCTATGCATTAATCCTCTACTAGGCTAGTAGGGCCTACCATAGGATAGATCTACTTCGTGTAGGTCTATATACATCATCTAAATGGAGCCTATGTGGTTGTAGTATACCGGTAGGCAGCGAAGGAGACGTCTAGACTAGTAGGCCTATACTATAGTGTTGACGGGAATACAATATGAATATAAATTATAACCTATAATATATGATTAAAACTGATTCTGATTAATATTGGTAATATTCTTGTTCCTGGATTTTCAACATTTTAAAAATAACATTTACTCAAAACACGATTAAGGCTAGAACTTAGAAGGCCCTAAACGAAGCAAAGCAACCAAAACCTCTGAATAAAAACAAAGTTAAGGCATTATTTGCCTTGACATTTATGTTTTCCTTCATCTTGAAAGATGTTGACATTCTGTTTTGCGCAGGTTTGTGAAGTGAACCAAGATTACAATTTTTAGAAATCCTTAGATCAGTACTGGTAAGCCCTACTTTCTGTCAAATCCCACTTCCCCTACCCCCGCTGTAGGCCCTATACCGGGGCCCTATAGTGTATTGTAAACTTGTTTGTGCAGTGTGTTATGATGCATCATATATGCGTGCCACGCTGAGTGGCATTACGGTGTAAACGTGTGTAATCCTCCAGCACCAAATCACTGCCAAACATGTTAAGCCTCCCTCGGTGAGACCCATCCAGGCTGTTTGTGAAATAACAGAGACGATTAGGGCATTTTTTTGGCAGCTGGATCATGGGTTTGTGCATATGGAGCTTAGGTATTTTAAATTACTATTACTCGTGCATAAATAGACCTACTAAATATACCTACTAAGCCTTTGTATTAACTATATGCCTACCACTGTTCCTATATTTTCAGTTTTTAATTTACTAGTACTCTATATTATCCAAGATTATTATAAAAATATAGTCAAATTCCCCGATTTCAGGGCATGGCAAAAAGGATTTGCCATAGAGAGAGTGATGTATTAAATCTAGACAGAATTTGACTGTGGTACAGCCATCCTGTTCTGTTTAGGCATCTAAGCAAAGAAATTACAGCGGATGTTCATTCATCTGTGTTTTAAGAGAGATGTGGTGTTATTCTTTGTTGCGAAACCTGGTTAGAGTGTAGGGGAGTCCTGACCCAGCTGGGCCTGCTGCAGTCATCAGTGCACACATAGTGCAGGGGCGGAGTAGGGGAACAGGCCGCTATGTGGGCCAAGCTGCAGCATGTATAGGTTAACGTGTACCAAACATGTGTACTGGGTAGAGATGCACCTGCCTCATATCTTATTTATGAAAAAGAAAACGCTCTAGAGCATTGTAAGGTTATTTAAAAACATATTCTAGCAGCAACTTTTGTGTGGTAACCAGTGGTAGGTGGGCATGTGAACAGACTTAGGTCCTACACCCAGCACTAACCAATAACAGCATATATTGATGCCACCTACTAGCTATTACAATGCTTGTAAATAACTAAATCGCCACCAAAAGGCTGGTTAAAATATGCGATTTTCATTGTCTTGGCAAGATTCACGCCACTATAATATGAAACAAGCATAAAATCAACATGAAGTTGAACAAAGAGACCCTATTAAACTAATACTATCCAGTAAACAGTAAACTTAGAGACTGGCTGCAAGTCCCCCAACTCACGCATTACCTGCGTCCCGGTAGGAGCCGCCACTTGAGGGTTTCCACCACCGGAAGTAGCCCCGCTAGTTTGTGGGATCGGGTTACCTTAGTAACCGACATGAGTTGATGAGTGGGGAGGTGGGGTGCTATATGATGGATATGGGGGTAATGGAAGGGGGGGTGCTATAGTGGTGTATATCGTAGGGAGATGAGAGTAGGGAGAAGGGAGGGAGTCTTCCTGGTGAACTAGGGGTCAAACCCCAGGAGGTTTAAAATTGGCGGAAATGAGAGCTGTGATAAAATATAGGGTATGCCTCCGGGGTAGGCCATACGTTAATGGGCCAAAATAATAGCTGTGTATGATATTAGTTTAATATCAAAGGTCAACAGGTCAGACATAGATTCTGTATAGACAGACACCCGATGGACACCAACAGCCACTACCCGTTAACATGTCACCTATCTATAGCCACATGAACCCTGCAAGGGCCACATAGTGCCTTAATGCATCATACCCTTTGTTGCCTTGATGCATGAATGCAGCCCTGCTCAGTAATTAGCCAGGCCTACAGTCAAAGCATCATGCCGACCCTGGATACACTTCCAAAGAGTCGGCATGATGCATGAATGTAGCTCTTGTGACTTACGCACCATTGCTGCAGCCATGCGACATTAAGACCCATGACGCAGCACATTAATGCACTATGCGGCCCTTAAAGAGTTGACACAGCGCTCACATGTTACCCATCTTCATAAATATCGCGTCACGTGCCTGACTTCCTGTCTACTTGTCTCTCTTGCCGCCAGGTGGCTTCAGGACGTTCAGCACGCTGTGTCCGCACTTCTGTTCCGGTATGTCCACTGTGACAGACCCCCTCAACCACCACCTCCAACTACCACCCGTCACCATGGCAACTACGTCATCCTCTACGTCAAGCAGCAGTCACATGACGGCCACGTGCACACGTGACCAGACGGGCGCAGCCGGGTCAAGGGAATGTGTGCCGAACGGCATTTCCGGCGCCCGACGAGATTCTGCCAAAATGCGGCGAATATTGCTAGAACAGGTAATTATATCTATTTTGCCTCTCTAAAATTTATGTTTCAAAGTAATCCCTTTCTTTGCATGTCCGCTCTTTCCTTTGTAATTAGTTAGTATACTAGAAGAGTAATAACTAGGTTAGGGGCCTACACCAAATTATTAAATACATTTATTTTTCTATTACTACTACCGGTAGTCTTTATTGATGCATATTATTTTTTCATTTTTACAAAAGATAATTCCCCCTCAAAATTACTTTGAATTGCTCCTACCCATTGCCAACCAATATCTAATACTACATATAACGAAAAAAAACAAGACAACATCTTGATGTCCACGCCTACACTGTCTATGACATGGTTTATGTTACTATTGTCATACTGACAGGTGTCAATGATGTGACAAATAGTGATAAATGAGTAAGATCCACCCCCCCCCCTCCCCATCCCTACACCTGCTATTGCCCAGTCAGAGGATTTCCCCAGCCCCTCCCCCACGCACCACACTACACGTTGTTGGTAAATAGACATGATTCAACCCCACGTGCCGCCGCCGCCACCGGAAGTGATCAATAAAAGAGTACTACAGCACGCCGCCTATGGGATCCTATAGGGGCCTAGCGGGACATCTAGAAATGGTAGCTGGTGCCAAGGAAATACCCCTTGCCACTATCTCCTGGTATCCACAGAACATGTAGTCTGACCATAATATTGCCCTGAAATCGTTGGTCCAATAGTGTTTAACTCTTCCCTATACATTCTCCGTTTACAAATAATCGTGGAGCCGCTACTGGTCAGTGTCTGTGGGAACTATATGGTGACTTAGGGGGACAAGATGGCGGCTTACATATAGCGACTGCTACCTCCCTATAATATCATTAGGTCCGCATTGAGTCACTTGGGAGACAAGATGGCGGACGAGGTATTGCCACTACTAATGGTTACGTCCCCCTACACAGACTTAGTCACTTAGTAACTGACGGTGAGTCGCTCTCTGAGTTCCAGACAGTGGTAGCAGCAGCAGCACTTCGCTTGTTGACCAATTTATGTGTGAGAATTTAAGGGCAGGACATTGAAGATGGGAGAGGCTGTTGTTTACTAGTTACTAGACGTAGACATTTGCTATTAGCTAGGCTGTTTAGACTCGTCTACTCTTTTTGGTGACCTATTGAGGAGGTCTGATCTTGCCAGTACAAGGCACCACCCTGGGCTATCTAACCCATCTCTTCCGTCAGCCCGATATAACCTACACTGGGGCCCTGTACCTCTCCTGGTCTCAGTGTCCTGGTCACCACAGGCGCTCTGGGTGTCAGGTTCCACGTCCCAGGCTGGGAGCCTCTGAGAGGGTGGTACCTTACAATGTATCCGTATTGGGGTCTGAGGTGTGGGGACAGAGAATGACCCAGGCCAGGGAAGAAACAATTCCAATGTGTGTACAAATTTCAGGTTTTGTACAGAAAATTTCCCTAACCTAAATATCGTCTCCAGTTAGAAAAAGATCCAATACTGATCCATATCCAGCAATACATTGCCTTAGCCGTATGTATTGGCAGAAAGGGAATAACAACTATATACATGTAGCTCCATTTGAGCAGTTAAAATCTGCTCATTCCTGTAGTAGCTTCAACAAGAGCAACCCCTCCCCCTCCCCTCACCCCAGAGCATAGTGTTTGTTGACCTTCATGTAGTAGTGGTGGAGATATGGCTCAGACATTACATTATGTTGATACTGCACGGCGGCAGCAGCAGCAGCAGCTCACAGAGCAGCTCACATGGTGAATGGGCGCCCCTTACACCCACTCAGTGCAGCATTCACCCCCCCCCCCCCCGCCCCGAAACACACACACATCACGCCCCTACAATTACAGATACAATACCCTACCCTCCTCCTACTGTCTCCATTCATACTTGTTTACGGCTTAGGAACAAGGGGGGGGGGGGGGGCTGGTGTTAATAATCTCTGTCCATATTTAGTTCATTATTGTGGCTCTTGTGTAAAGTACCAATATCATCCGGATGTATCATCAACAAAGGACTAGATGTAATGATGCGGCCCATGTTTATGGTACATATGTCATGTGGGTTACTCTGTAGTGTATGTTACCAGAGCAAGTATGTTGTTCATTTCTTTATGTTGTGGCCACTCCATGTTTACTGTACAATATTATCTCTGACACCATCCATAGGTTATGAACAAGACCCCAATAAATATTATTGTTGGACTTTCTAATCCATAAAAATAATGTTTAGTATTTATGTTAATCTGTTAAACCCCAATGAAACACCGCCTCATCTTTGCTTCTGCTGTCTAGGACCGGCTCATTGTGAATGGCGGGGGTGGGAGGGTGGAGCTACTCAGACATGCTCATTATGTAGGGTAGGGGTGGGAGGGTGTGGCCAGCAAACAGCAGAAGCCGCCGCTGCTGCTGCTGCAGCCACTGCGGCATGAATGGGCAGGGTAGTTGGAGGGTAAATATGCTAAATTATGTAAATTTATTGATGTGTAGTCAGTGGTGAGGGGGTGGGTAATAATGTCATTGATCCAGGCGAACCCGTAGAATCGTCTCCTAGACCAACTACCAGGTAACAGCTGAGATTTTAACGCTGTTTCGTAAAGAGGTCTCCTCGCTGACGCCTTCTTGATATCAACAGCGCATGTCGGTGAAGGAAAAGGCCTCTTGTCAACTTCACTATGGGTTCATTTCCGGTAGGGGAATGTTGACACTTCCGGTTTATTTTGTGGCTATTATGTCTTGACTGCTGCATCACTCTCCCCTACGTTTTGCACCCGGCCTTGGAGTTCTTGTTTATTTATACCCATCCCTTTGCCCTTTCTACTTCCCCCCTCCCTGCTTTTCTTTCTAAAATATTCTAAAATATTATCATTCCCTCCCTCCCTACCCCCTCCCCCGTCCCTCCCTCGCTCACTCACTCACTCACTCACTCACTCACTCACTCACTCACTCACTCACTCACTCACTCACTCACTCACTCACTCACTCACTCACTCGACGCCCCTTTCCTCCTTTAATACCCCCACGTCTCTTCCTCTTCCCCTCACATAATATAAAAAGATAATAAATATAATAATGTTGTAGGCTTCAATGCATTTGAGTACATTTGATATAGTATTTGTCGTCATAATGCATGGGTGTGGTCCTGTAGGGTCTCCTCACTAGCGCTGCGCTCATGGATCATGCCAACAAAGGGCATTGTGGCCGCATAACGCAATTATAATACAATGTAGACCAATGCAGCAAGAAAGGATGACTTTTCTGATAAAGTTTTTGAATATTTTTGAAGTGTTACCAACAAATACGTTAGTATAAGCTCAGAGTCCTGCTTTCTAATACACACTTTTTGAAAGCTAATTGTCCTGTGAATCCTGTTATGGGTTCCTTGCAAACTTACCTGGGCCAAAAAAAAAAAAAGGTTTGTTTCCAGTCACCCGACCGGGTCTACCAAGGCAGAAATGGCGATTTTTTTTTTTTTTAATTTTTTTTTTTTAGCCACATTTCAGTCTGTAACACAAACAATTATTAACGATTTTAGAGTGAAAAGTCAATTTTTTCCCCAAAAATAGATAACCGGAATATCAGACAATGGTGGTCCCAGAGGGGAAGTCTTGAGGGTCTGGGCACCACCCCTGCTGGATTTAAAAAAAAAAAAAAAAAAAAAATTCTAATCAAATACTCAGTAATTCACGGTTAGGTATCACAGGTCTTCAGGGAGGGAGCTCAAAAAAAAAAAAAAAAAAAAAAAAAAAATCCGACCGGCCGGGTCATGTCCCCAGGACCATGTTACTGGAAACACACCTTTTTTTTTTTTGGCCCTATTACAGACAATGACTAGTTATGAGGATTCTGCTGAAACTAAAGTAAATACAACTTTATTGTGAAAAAGTCACCCTTTCTTGATGCATGGGTCTATAGATTTAGTATGTTGCCTTGAGGTCTAACCCCCTCTCTCCTTGCCCCACAGGAGGACGGCCCTGTACAGGTGCTGCCCTGGCTGTACCTGGGCTCGGTGCACCATGCGTCTCACCTGGAGGCCCTGGAGGAGCTCGGTGTCCGCGCCCTGCTCAACGTGTCGTCGGTAGAGTATGAGGACATCCCCGACACCTTCTGCTACAAGACCATCCCCGTGGCCGACAGTTCCAACTCAGACCTACTTACATGGTTCCCCATGGCCATAGAGTTCATAGGTAAGTCGGCAGTTAATGATACTTTTTAACCTGTATGTGTTTAATGCTTTACAGGGGCATTCCGGGGGGCATTCTCACCACTCGTGCACAATGACCTGTGCCATACGTCCACTATGCCTTTGAAGTGAAAACACTCTTTTCTCAGAGTGCTAAAGTGCTTCATATCTTTCATTATCAACAGCAAAGCACTGTTATCTCAATCACTAACAGAGCTATCAGACCGCGTAGTGACCAGTAGTGTTTAATGGGTGACTCTGATACTCGTACCTCTCACTGAGTCTGTGTGTTATAGGACGTATTGACTCTGTGTGAGAGTCTGTGGTGTTTAGATAGGGGATTTATGGGGGCTGCTGCTGTGAGACATTGGGGTGTTTGATCAGCCTTTGTTGTGTTTAGACTGGGTGGAGGACGGCTGAGGGTCCCTCTGCCACTCGTGTAGGATATAGGGAAGTAGTTGAATTCCCTCTAAGAGGCAGCCATCTTGTCCCCCCGAAGCACCACGGTTCCCACAATACTTATTGTGAGGCATTACTCGGACGGAACCAGTAAAGATTCAAGGTACATTGCAGTAGGGAGCCTACATTTCACTTCCCCTACAACCCCTTACACTCAATAATTTGTTCTCAGAAAACAGTGGCTACAGTAGCGCTGATAAGGGGGCGACTGTATATTCTCTCTATGCATCCTGAAAGTGAAATGTAAAAGTCGTACACCGTTAGCTATGGTATAGTGGTATACTAGAAGTGGGCTCGTGTTCTGAAATGTTTATCCAATGCTTCCCAAATATCATATCCCTTTGGGAGTGTCAGATGTGGACATCGATACTTCCTTCCTGAGGGTTTAACCTTGTCATAAATCACTGCCATCGGGGGTTTGATTTCCCTGGACGTCCTCAGGGCGGAAGTGTGACCAGGCAGTACTTCCGGCTCTGTGTACCTTAATTGATTCCCAATTGGCCAGCCGCGACCGGAATTGAAAGGGGACGATGAAGGGGGAGTGATAGTGGCGGGCGATAATAGGCGTGATAAGAGGGTGTGTGTCCACCACTTAGCTCCTATTGTTTGTGCTGCCCTGTAGGGTGCGCAGGGGTGGCGCGCCTCAAGAGGTGGCAGGGGGTTATGGGAGCTTCCGGTCCAGGTGACTGTTTGCCTGGGCAGGTCTGAAAACCATGGCAACTAATGGCATTGTATTGGGGGCTGGTGAGGGCTGGTAAATAACATTCATAAGTGAGTTGAATTACAATGGTGTTGGTGTGTGTGTGGTGTAGGAGGGATGGGGGGGGGGGTGAATGGTATTGCACTGATTCATACCTTCCGCTGCAGTGATTGAGAGTGGGGGTTGCCGCTTATCAGTTTGCACTGCTCTCATTCAGAAAGTTTTATTGGCACTTGTACTATCTCAACCCCTCTCTGAGTGCATCTACATCGTATTTCTCTTCCTCTCTCTATCTATTTATCTCTCTCTCTCTCTCTGATTGATGATTCTTCCCGGGTGATTGTTACACACTTTCTGTCTACCTCATATCCCCATGACACATATTGATACAGCATTCAATGTAGGGACGATCCACAATTGTTCTTGTGCATAAATGATATAGCCTTGTTGATTTCATCAAACCTCATATAGGAGTCTAATGATATCAGCATGTCCAATGCCTAACGATTCGTGGTCTACTTAGATAGCGATAGGCTTCACTGTCTTCCATATCCTCTCAAATCTCTCATTAATTCCAACATAATAACTCTTGAATGGCATTTCCTCTTTATGTCCTCATTTCCTCCCCTTTCTCTCTCCTCCCGTCTCCCCTCTGTCCCTGGCTTCCTGTCCTTTGACACCCCCCAGATGACACCTCCAGTACCTGGGGTATAGGAAGTAATATGGTTGTATAAAGGCTAATTGTGGCACTTGTTGAATAAGACGGAGACCTTGTAAGTGAACAGACACTCCCCTTCCTGCCTCTCCCCTGGTATCCTACAGGACGGGTACTACTTGGTCGTGGTCACCATGGGG
This sequence comes from Harmothoe impar, assembly GCA_947462335.1. NCBI lineage: Eukaryota > Metazoa > Annelida > Polychaeta > Phyllodocida > Polynoidae > Harmothoe > Harmothoe impar. The sequence goes on along the minus strand of OX381707.1, from coordinate 18,564,649 downwards.
ATGAGATAAAGAGATGACAGTGACAAAAAGGCGGATTTGCATAGAGATGCAGGATGTTGGGTGTAAGGGTTTTGTGAGTTTGACGCCCCCCTTACATAACCCACCAACCCCTACCCCAGGTGAACCCCGCCCCTCACCCCACACCCACCACATCTGGCCACATCTGTACAGGTATCCTACACAGGCAGCTAATTTGACATTCACAGGTGACGCTAAATGACACCGGATGCGGAAATTGGGGTGTTGTTGCACGATGGGAAGTGGAGAGTAGGGGAATGGGGGGAGTGTCCACCTTTCACTGTTGTTAGTGGTGTCATTCATTCTCCCAGGCTTCTATGTGTATGTGGGTTCACACACTAGATATAGAGGTTTGGTTATGAATGGTTGACCACTCCCTCTTCCTGACCATATTAGTAGTACATAGGGCACTGCAGTAGCCCTATACGTTGTCCAGGTCTGCCTTTTATGAGTGATATCATGATCAGGTTTATCAGCGAAATTGTATTCAACTATTGCCAAGTTCCCAGAATAAAACACACCTATAATGATATTCAAAAACATCACAGGGAACTAATATTATATGAGCAACAAAGGACAAAGTACAACCAGGGTATAAAGCCTGTGTGAAAAACTGCGGGGAATAATAGGCATACAATTACTGAGAGAGTAAAGGTTGGAGAGACATTTGAGGTCTCAACCTATATCCAACTTAATGCCAGGTGACAGACACTATAACATTGACATCATCATGTAGTGGTGATACAGTGAAATCTCGTTATAAGGAGGACGGTTATAAGGAGCAGACGGTTATAAGGAGCATATTTGCTTTGCCAAATCCAATTCTATACTTTTCTATAGTAATAAAACACTGTTAGAACGAGCATTTCTAGCCAAAAATCGTTTATAAAGAGCAAATATTTTCAAGATACAGTAAGATTCCTCTACAACGAATCCTGTTATAACGAATTTTTGGATACATCAAACAAATTGTTGTGCCAAAATCGTTTTCCATACATTCCTATAGTAAAATAATCCTGTTTTTACAGACATGTTCAAAGGCAGTCACCCTGCCTACAGGGCTTCTTGAGCGGCTGGGGGTGGGGGGGGGGGGGGGGGCTAAGACATGTTCCAAGCCAGTCTTCCCGCCTACAGGGCTTCTTGAGCGGCTGGGGGTGGGGGGGGGGGGCTAAGACATGTTCCAAGCCAGTCTTCCCGCCTACAGGGCTTCTTGAGCGGCTGGGGGTGGGGGGGGGGGGGGGCTAAGACATGTTCCAAGCCAGTCTTCCCGCCTACAGGGCTTCTTGAGCGGCTGGGGGTGGGGGGGGGGCTAAGACATGTTCCAAGCCAGTCTTCCCGCCTACAGGGCTTCTTGAGCGGCTGGGGGGTGGGGACTTGTGAGGGGGGAGGGGGCAGGGGGAGGGGGGGGGGGCTTTCTCATGACTTGTCAATGACCAAAATCGGTTACAAGGAAGGTTGGTTACAACGAGCAAATTTGCCTTGCCAAAAGGTGCTCCTTATAACGAGATTTTACTGTAGTAGACGGCGTATACAGTACTACAGTTATGGCGATCCATCAAAAAAGCGCGGGAAGGCGGCGTGACAGCGGCTTCCGGTCAGTGTGAGTGTCGTCTGCTCGGTGAGACTACTACACCTGGGGCGGGCAGACGACATGTGGTCAGCACAGGATGCAGCACCTCACCTACACACACGCACACACACACACACACACACACACACACAGCACAGATACACACAACTCACCTGGGCTTGGGCACTGTGTGTGTGTGTGTCAACACTTAAACGTTTTGAAATCATCTGGCCATAGACCGACCCCCCCCCCCCCCCAAAAAAAAAACCCACAGCAACTAAAAGCTAGTTTATAAACATAAAAAAATACAACAACTCAAAAGCACCAGCCAATCCTGGTTATTGAAAAGGCAAAAACTATAGCTATAGTATTTTCTGTGTAATCGCCTTTAATTTCCACAACCAACCAAGATAGTCGTGCTGAAATGCCCAAGGTAAATTTAATCCATCGAAAATCAACCAGACCAAAGTGCCTAAAATAAAAATTAATTCCAAGGTCGAAAGAAAAAAAGAAGAGAATTGTCATAAAGAATTAATAACTGCAATGTATGAATCCCTGTCCTTGTCTGGCCCTCTGTCCTTTTGATGTTTTTGTTTGTGTCTCTCCCCCAAACACCTGGTGCCATGGTAACAGATTCAAACAATGTGACTAATGCCCACCCCCCCCCCCCCCACACACACATACTCACACACCTTTACAGGACAGAATTGTTTGTTTTGAAACCACCCACACGTCAATTAACCTCTTTTTATTTCATTTTATTATTATCGGCTTTAACCTATTCTGCTCTATCTTTAGAAACTACAATCACAAGTTTATATTTATGAAAGGCTGTGTTACGGCTTCTTCTCAGTTTAATAGAGTGGTGCGGGCCAACTGCTAGTATGTCCCCTTAACAATGAAGAGATATGAATCAAACGCTGCAAGGATGTAGGTCACTAGTAGGTGTTACTGTTATTTGATATATGAGGCCTGTGATTCGAGGAACTGATAAAGACATACATGTATATTAAAATAATCAGTTATAGGAAATGAGAAGTTAACGAATGTACTTATGTGATTATGACAAGTCAAAGTCAGAGATCAGGGTGATTGCATTTGCATCCACAGCGGATGTGGACAATTTTCGTTCTTTATTTTTGAATGTTTGGATTACTTTGAGTAAGCAGGCATGTGTATATTGTAAATTAAGTTGAGAGCTGATTGTCCCGGGATATACATGGGCTATACTAGCCCCCCCCCCCATCCCACACTCCCGTACATGAATACCTCTGTACCTACACTATAACTGGTTCCGGGAAGTGACTGACAACCTATAATCGGACCATTATCCTGCATTTCCTCTCAGAGGAAACCAGAAATGTACAAGGGTTTATGTCCGACCGTCACTGCTCCTTGTCGGAATGTGAGCAGTCACACAAAATGGATGCTTCGCACATCACAGATATTCTCTTCAATTATAAATATAATCATCGTAACCCCACTACTCCCTTGTACACAGTTAAGTAGAAATTACTGATATTCAGAGTAAAAGTGATTATTTTTATTCACTTCAGAGCAGAAGAAATGCCCTACTAGTATATTCAGAGCACCGGTAACCACAGCTCAGGTAGTGTTGGGTTACTAGAACACTTCCGGGAAGTGAGAACCCATAATCTACCTATTATGCTGCACACCTGAGAGGCAGCCATTCCCAGAGGTGTCCAGAGTAGACGTATCCTATCTGGAGGTATAGGGCCCGGGGCTAGGGATGTGGACTGTGTTTGGCTATATACACTCACTCTGTGGGGCCTTTCTCAGCAACCCTGTGGGTTTCCTCCCGGCCCGTGGGAAAAAAAATGTTTATTAAAGGGAAGCAGATGGCTAGTGGGTGGGGATGTATGCGTTGAGTATATGACTACAGGCCAATAACGGTTAATACATGGTACTTAACTATTGACCCCCTACCTGCATGCATCCACCGCCCAAGGAGAGTTCCTGTGGATAGGAAGACCAATGCATTTTATGTCTGACTGTTGTTACTGACAAATTGAATTATAGTTATATTATAAGCATGATTGATACATAGGACGTGCAGTGGTATGCTTCTACATGTAGAATATAAAACCTAGGATATCATCACCTGACGATTACAGCAATGGGTCATATGTAATTTATATAAATTATATATACTGACCTCTAGGTGTGGTAAACAAGTTGCCACTACTGGTAATAACATCCAATTACTGCCAACCACGGACACAATTATCACATGAATTACCAAAAGGCAAAGTATCTGTGATATTAGCTTTACATTTATAAAAGCCTGTGCCTCTGATAGAAAACTTCTTACGGTAAAGATCTGACATTTTCCCGCCACCTGAACACAAAGGACTGAAAGAGAAGGACTTGTCATTTTGCCCAGGAAGTGTTTACCGGTAGTTTCTTTTCACTTGCTTCTGGTCATGTCTAGTCCCAAATGACATGCAGTTCATCAACCTATAGGAACTACTGAATGTATGGCCCATGCTATAGGGACTCCCATGGAGTGTGCCATTGTTAAAGGCCCAGCTCCCCTATATATAGAGCTGAGTGCCTGTCCCGACTGCACTCTGACTGTTACTGGACGTGCAGTAAGATTTGCGGGTTTAAGGCTAAGGGAAGGAGGGGTCCACCCGGCCCTGTGATACAATGCATGACATCCTGCCCTGACCAGTAATTAATAGAGGAGCCATGACTGTCCATATTTAACGTCCTCCACGGTCAGCTGACGGGCCGGATACGGCGTGCACGGCCTTAATTACAGCCAGCTACGTGCGCCGACCGCGAGGCGTCACCCTGACGTGCAGCAGCTTCATGACATTCAGTCAAACAGTATCATGTCTTGACGGAGGTCAAGACTGACCAATTTTGGAATTCATAAGTGTTTTAATAGAACAAAATGAATCCGTACTGAAAGGCTACTTGAAATGGATTGGATGATTTAATACAATTGTCATGTACAGACGATCCGCCTCGCTCCTTCCATGCTGCTAGCCATGTCTTTATACCTCTTTCTCCTCCCTGCCTCTGTGAGTCTGCCCCTCCCTGCCACACTCCCTGTAACTCCCTTTCTCCTCTCCGTCTGTCCCTGCCTGCCTGCCTGAACCCCTCGCTCCCTCCCTCACCCCCTCCCTCACTCCCTCCCTTCCTCCCTCCCCCCTCCCTCCCAATCTATCGCGAGATATTGACGCTAGATGTCTCCACCCGTGGGACTGAATTATATCTCTGTAAGGCTCAGCTCTCCATCACTCTCCAATATCCACCGGTGGATAATGGCCGCCACCCATAGTTAGTCAATACCAAACCTCTGCTGGAGAGTGAAGGCTACGTTGGAGACTTGAGGCGCGCAGAGACTACTCGGCCGCAGACTGCCTCCCTCCCTCCCTCTCCCCTCACTCGTCCGTCCCGTGTTTTATGCCCGTGTAATGTCCGTTTTGCCCGGTACACCGCTAGGTGGCGCCCGTGTGGCGGCGCGTGTAGCGTCCGTTAATGACGCCCTAATTACCGTAATTAATAACGACCGGCATGCCCTGCCCGCCAGCCAGCCAATCACACACTTCCTCCCACCACTTCCGGTCTATCCAGCATGCACCGCGCGCTGTCCGGCCACCTGGTGCTAAGACGTGGAAACCATCAAAAGGCCAATGGAGGAAAACGTGTGTGATCTGTTAAGGCAGAGGGAGGGGGAAGGGAGCGGGGAGGGGGGGGGGGGGGGGGCGTGATCAGGGAACTACTAACCACAGTTCCTGTGGTCTCGACAGGTGACGGAACTACTTTTTTTTTCTGGTATGAACCCCGCTTCCCCTATCTCTTTTATGTCGGTCCGCCAAAACAACAACAGCAGGTACCAAACCCACAACACGGCTATGTTGCCGCTCCGCTAAATGTCAGCGCTAAATATAACTGGGTTATTAGACAGGTGAGGAAAACCTGGTGCATCTCCGCACCTCGGACTGGGTCGTGTCTAGAGACGTTTTGTGTGTTATCATTCCCAGCATCAGTCCAACGACATGCGACATCAGGGGTATTGGTGTACAACTACAAGTAAAGGTATTATCAGGAAGTTGGGGAACATGCAAACTACGCTCTCAAGGCAAGATTTCAAGTTATATTTCAATGAGTGAGGGATAGAGAGATTGAGAGGGAGAGGGCTACATTAAAACAAACCTAGATAGACATTGGGCTATATTCAGTAACTTCCCTCTATGGAGCACTGAGCTATTATATTCATCAAGATACGAATGAGTAGCATGTAAACCTAGATTTTTTAATCACCCTTGACAGCGTTTATGACTTCTTTCATATTGGTAGCTCCATGATTAGCCTAGGTATACTGGAGGTCTCCCATTCCAGGGGCGGATTTAGGGGGGGGGGCGGACCCGGCGTGCGCCCCCCCTATTTTTCTGTATATTTCAATTTGGCAATTTCCAATACCCCCAGTACATTGCCTATTTCACGCCCCCCCTTTTCCAAAATCCTGGATCCGCCCCTGCATTAGAGTGCGCTTGATGGGCGTTGATTGCACATCCAGATCCACGCCCGCCTCAAATACCTCTTATAACTGCCCCACTATCAGACACATACATAATCAATCAGACACACGCCCCGCAGTATTGCACCCCCACCCCCCCCCCCCCCACCCCGCCCACCCCACCTAACACACGCATATACCTTATACCTTGCCGTCTGGTGATTGACATGTGACATGTGACATGGCAGGGCAGGGAGGAAGTCATGTTAGCTAACTCAATCATGATAAAACCGCCCCCTCCTGGTATGTTGATTTTCATGATCATGTGTGGTCAGATCATGTTATAACGTAAAGGGCCCCCTACGTCAATGACGGTTATGCTGCGACGTGTTTGTCTCGGGGGGGGGGGGGGGGGTGGTAAGTACACGTATCCAGACATGTATATATACTGTTGATATTTGTCATTGTTAATTGATATACCCATGTATCATACTTTCATATCCAGTGGGCCCACATGAGTTACTGAAAGCACATTGATGTGGACAATGCTAAAGCTATACCTCTACGTGTGTGCAGGTGCACGTAGACATAGCCTAGTTGGAAATAGAAGTAACCGCTGATAACACATAGTATGATAGTTTTAGTCCAAAATTTAGACAGGAAGGAAACTGGTGACTCCAGAAATGAGAAGCACACACTCACAGTGTAAAAAAGACTCCTCAGTGACTCCAATGCTAATAGTTCACACAGAACCAGACACATTATAAGGCCTACATTGTTAAAGATGGACTTTATATTGCTGATATGTAGTGTCGAATATGGAGTACACGTCTTTGGAATGAGATGTCACTCTTCGGTGACATTGCTTTCTCTATAATTATACTATTGACATTCCTATTTAGACACACAATAGAGTAGAAAAAGTAAGGAGCCATCAATATTGACAAGAAGATACTTGCGCTACCTAGTACTACCTAAGCTATTGTGTCACCTAACTCTTGGTCACGACGGTATGACCATGTCCAGTCCAGTCTCATGTCATGACATCTCAGTAACATGAGTGAATCATCCAAGGGTACTCTACACGCAGTCATGGTGTGACATGAGAGTACTGAACTGAAGGTCGAAATAGATCCATGCTTCTTTTTGTATCATAATTTCAGATAATGACAAAGAGCCTATCATATGATCCCATATGATATGCACAGCATGTGATATGGACAACAACTGGAACAATGCTGCAGGGTGGAATACAACAAAACGGTAAACCACGACTCATTAGACGACATGACCCTCATTATGTATTGATATCTGCACTTGGCAGCCATCTTGTTTACACCCATTTACCACAATTCACTTCCGGTTCCGCCAAAACATACATGCTGGGATCCCATAGGGCAGTGCCAGGTTCTAAGTCTCCAAGCAGAATGGCTGTTTAAGTCCCTGTAGTCGTATGGTTCATTAGGATTGTGCTGGGAGAGTGAGTTATGGGACTGATTGATGGATTTGATGACCTTGGAGTGGGAGGTTGAAAGGAGTGTGTGTGTAGGGGGGGGGTGGAGAGGGTTTATTAGGGGTATGAGGTTTATATTGATTGGTTCTATGTGTGGGCGGGGTGTCTCTGTGTGTGAACGGGACTAGCCCTTTAAGGACAGCATCACGCTTCAAGGGCCAATGTCTCCTCGTCGACATGATGCTCCAATAAAAAAATGGCTGTATATCAGGGATGAGTTACCCGCCGACTAAAGAGTCGCATGATGCCTGAATACAGCACTAGCTAGTTATGTATTCATGCATCAGGACGGCGTATTCAAGCTACTCCAGGAGAGCGACCTATCTAACCCCTCTCTTACATCAACTTGTTACATAACCTACACTGGGCCCCTGTACCTCTCCCTGTCTCAGTGTCCTGGTGACCACAGACGCTCTCGGTGTCAGGTTTCATTTCCCCATTTTGGACAGTAGATTTACTGCCATGAACTACACTGTATTCTGCCCTCAAAGGGGTTTAGGACATTGGGTGGGGTGAAGGGGGTTCTCCCCCCGTTTTATAAACGCAGACAGGAACTCTGGTTTCCGACATTGGTTGATTTAGTCCGTGCCACTGACGCTAGGTGGTATGGCTACCGTCAGTTCCAGCCTGCTGCGGCCATGTGCAATAGCCGGGAGTTCCCTGCTTTTCTGCTGGCTCAACTCGCTCCTTATGTAATAGAATAGAGATTGGCGGAAGTCACGTGATCAGACAGTTGGAGGAGGAATCTATTTATAGAATGTCACGTGACAAATGACGTCAGACCACAAAATGGCGCCAGGACCCTATAAACCGTAGGCAGGACGCCTTGGGAGTAACCCCGGGGGGGGGCACTGACTCTTTGAGGGTGAGTGGCAACTGCCGCGGTACCGCCCCACATCCTCATACTGGAGAGAGCTGAGGGGGTCACTGACCGCCCCTCCTTTTTAAAGTGAGGGAAATTGCTGTGAGTGACCGCCCCTATAATCAGGTTAAGTGAAACCAAACCCACCTGCTTTCATCCCAGCAGAGCATCAGCAACCAGACATAACAATGAAAAACTTACCAATTAGCTAATTAATACAATCATAAACGTGTCTGTGCTCCAATATTACTGCATAAACACAGGAAACCTTTATCCAGGAAGTATTTGACCCTCTATTTTCGATTATATAAGGGGGGTCACCGCCCCTCCATTTCATTCTAAGAGGGGCTGATCGCCCCTACTTTTCACCCTCTCTGTCAGTCCACCGCCACCGCTCCCACGGGAGGTGCGGCAGTGGTTATCCAAAACATACCTCAGTGCCCCCCCCGGGGGAGTAACCTACGTTTAGCTAGATAAACTATGGTTGATTGGGATGAGTATTTTCCAGGAATTTATTGAATGGTTGAGATGTTCTGTCTGTTTTATCAGAAGCTATCGTTCTCTTCTTCTGTGAAGTAGAAAACAAAATACAGGAAAGAGATATGAAGAGGAAGGAAGTAGAACAGAGAGGAAGCAGGGGTGGGGAGCCATGGGGGTGAGGGGGGGTAGGGAGGGGGCGGGATGAGTCTAAACACGGGGGCACTAGGTTAATCATGTGGACAGATCAATACCACGTTACAATAGGGAGTGTGGGAGGCTGGTAATCATTGATGCCCCTGTGACCTTGGTGCTGCCATAACATGGCGCTTTATGTGGGGGCGGTGTTACAGTTAAAGACCAAGTAACATGTCACCAGCAGGAAGGGGGGGGGGGGTCCTAGAGATATAGGTCTGGGTCGTGGAGGTGGTTATAGGTTAATGGGATACTAGTATAAAGTATTATGCGCGCCTATACTGATATGGGCGAGGCACGATGTACTCACATGACAACCATAGATCTGTACTAATCATCTCAAAAGATGGACACGACGGCTGGTGAAGTGATCTAGAAATGTAGGGATGAAAGTCTCCCCTGATTTCATTTTTTTTGTTATGTTGCATAGACCTGTACTTGACTAATGAGAAACTTAATTCAGCGCCCTCGATTTGAACATTTCAATAGTTTTTTAATTGTTCACTTTCATCCCTATAGAATTGAAAACAAACCCTAATTGCACACGGGAAGTAGGGGACGCTTACCTCTGGGAGTAGCATGCAGGTGGTTGGGACTGTGTGGTCATCCTGAGTACGACGCACAACAGCTTATATATGTAGACACATAGTATTAATTACAGTCGACAAGTTATGAACAGGACACGAGCAACTTATTGAACAGGTATGGTACAGCTGTCTCCTACAGAGTGGTTGGAAGTTAGTATTGCATGGAGGTGGTGGGGGGGGGGGGGGGGGGGGCTGTATATATGTTATTGGACTCCTGGATATTATATGAACCAAGTGCATGTGTCAGGTGGATATGAATACATATTAACCCATTTAGGGCGGGGCTCTTTTTTGACCATTTTTCTATCGTAGAGAATTGTCTGGGCTTTCCAGAACTGAAAGAATTTTGCAAATAGTCCAATTATTAGTGAAACTATTAATGGTCAAAGTATATCAAGATTTCTGACAATTGAATAACCCGCATTTGCATAAATACATTATCTACAAAGATATGACGTCATAAATATGACGTCCTGACGTCAAAATTGGGTAAATTTCCCCTCCCTTTTAACTGCAACATCCCAAATTTGGAGTTAAAGTTAGTACATCCGAAAATTTTATGTTGGGAGTCCTACTACAACTTGTTACTTAGGATAGGCAATATCTATATCAATTCCCAACAGGAAATTGGCCAAAATTGTGAGGTTTCCTTCTTTTTATCAACGACTGAATAGCGTCTCTGGTGCTGATTAAACTTAATTACTGACGTTTAGAATAGCAACCTCACACTATGGCCATGCCACACACATTATAAACTTTGATACAGGTAGTCCCTTATACCCCCCCCCCTCCCCCCCCCCCCCCCCCCCAAACACACAGCTGGTCAGCAAAGACACTGGTGGTGTGGCTGGTGTCAGGCAGGAAGTGGAGTCTGTAGACGTGTTACTGTATCATGTCGGCCATTGTGCTGCAGTGTAAAACGCAAGTCATGTCTGAGCACCAAGACTGACACAGGAGGCTGGCAACTACAGACACAATTAGTACTCTGCTACACACCTTCTGCACCTAGTCTCTGCCACTCTGCAAGTGCCTCCTTGTCTCACCATAATCTCTGTCCTAAAGCTGAAATGTCAGGGCCGAAATGTGAACAGCCATGTGCATCATGCTGTCACTTTGTGAGGAGTGAGTCAGACCTGTAAGATCCTCATGATACTCATGAATTACTCACCAGGGCTGCATTCATGCATCATCATGATGACCAAATGCATTAGATTAATTCTAAAGCATTATGTTATTCTTCGCGTGTTATTATAGAAACCAGAAATGTACAAGGGTCATAACATTTCATAATGCAAAATGGCAGGTTGGGTCAGAGGTACAAGAGACACACAAAGACAATTAATTACGCGTGGTGATCTCTGGAAGCTGGTAGAGTGACCTTTCAGCATGAGCCGGAACTGCTTTATGTGATTATCATAATTTATTCATGTCTTAATGCACGGAGCATGTTGTGTCTATTTGTCACTGTCAGTCACCAGGAAGCACGACCCGGGGGGGGGGGGGGGGCAGGACATGACGCTTGTGGGGGGGGGGGGGCAGGACGCAGGGGGGGGGGGGGTAGTGGACAGGTCATGTGTAAGAGCATTGTTACAGCCGCACATGAGTTTGAGTTATTAACTAATGGGACCAGCTTCCTGGATACATGTTAGTAGACAGGCCGTGGTCTATGAGAGTATGAGAGAGGGGGGGGGGGGCAAAATATAAATAAGTTGTCTGATTTCCCCCCCCCCCTTCTGATCTTTTCCCCAATAATAGGTGCAGTCAAATTTCCTACTTCGATTACATTACACACGTATTAATATGCCTGCATGATGATTCATGATACACCTATTCTAGTCAAAATCAGCCCTGTCTACTTCAGACCACATAATCCGTCCCTATCTGCATTTACCATCAACCCGTCATACATACACTCGTCCATACACTCCTGCATTCCCTGCAGTCAGCTGCTTGTAGAGTTAGAGTTCAATCTGCCCAGAACCCTGTAAACACCTGGATTAGCCCTGGGGGGCTGGGTGCTGCTGTATGTGTACGGGAGGAGGGGTATGCCATGTGATGTAAGGTGGTTTCTGGTAGACATCCCTGGCCACTAACTAAACAAACAGCCTCATGCTCCTGTAACCCTCCCCACATGTAGCCACCGTGTTGCACCATGTACTTAGCATTAACACACAGAGATAAGACATAGAATCACTGTAACTCTCAAATGGGAGTCCAGCCCCGATCACTGAGGTAACTCTCCCCAGTGCTCTAAAGTAACTCCCAATCATTAGGGAGTCTTAGAACAGGAGTCATTTTAGAGTTATTATAGAGTCCTGCTACTGTTAGGGAGTCGCTTCAGAGTCCTGAGGAGAGTTACCTCCGTGATCAAGTCGGGAGTCACAGTGATTCTACTTCTTTTCTCTGTGCATGTACTAACATGGAGGACCCTACTTCCCTAAATTCCACATGGCCACATATATATGTTTGGTTTTATTTTTGATTCGTCATGGGACACGGTAGGTTCTTGGAGGCGACCTAGTACATGGCCACAAACAGGTGACAGGCGACATGTCCATTTCGGTGACAGGTAGATTGTAATCATATCTAACGTTGGCAATTAAATATGAATATTAAAGAAGAGGGTGTAGATAAAGGTAAACTATTTGAACTGGTGTGAGCGATTGAATCACACACACAAATAGAAAAGAAAAATAAGAGAAAGGCCAAGACATGGCGCCCAGAGTCAGGTATGATATTATATTGGTGGTGGTGGTGGGGGGGGGGGGTACCCTGATTACGAAAGCTGCCTTTTGAAAGCACAGACATATACCGATCTCACCCGGAAGCTGACCATGCTGATATTGTAGGTATTCACACCTTATGTATACACTGAAAAGTAAACTTGTCTCCAGGCCCGTCGAAGTGACTATCATAAAATAAACGAGTCAAAAGGTTACCATCCCACAAATAGAATCTGGAGCTGGCAAATGTCGGGCTTTGGGCTGGCACATGCCATGTATGTCTTCTATCTCCAGCTAGAAGACCCACTTCCTTGTCACTTAGACAAGTTTTTGACTCATTTATTTTATGACCGTCACTTGGAAGAGTCTGGAGACAAGTTTACTTTTTGAGTGTATGCTGTTGTTCGTAGAAACCAACACACAGGTACTTAGAGGCAATCAGCGCCAAATACAGGTGTCATTCTACTGGTGTCCACCACAGAAAAAAAACATGGAACATGGTTTGACAAGCTAATCCCGCTAGTTAAAGGATTTTTTAGGGGGGTTCGCTCTTGCATCCTTATCAATTGTCTGAATGATGAACCGTAAAAAAAGGCAGGAAACAAAAGAAAAGGGTGACCTGCTGGCGCCGTTTCGCTACAGGCTAGACCCGGTCAAATGACTGAAAGCCAACTTTATTAAAAGCCAAGTTTCTAAAGGGCTCATAACGTATAACGGTCATTCTGCACACAGAAAAGTAAAGGTGGCAACTGTGTCTCCCACGTGGCTCTGGCAAAAATGGAATGTCAAACTGCTATTGATTCCTTGTATTATTAAGAAGGGTCAACTCAAGTTGACCCTTCATATAGGCAGAATCATTAGCTGTTTGACTTTTATTTTACCAGAGCCACGTGGGAGACACAATTCAATTGACACCTTTACTTCTCTCTGTGGGGAGGTGATGTATCAGATGGTGTGTTTGTGTAATGGAGGGTGTGTGTGTGAGGGGGGGGGGGCAGCATTGTTCACACACTAACACACAGATATACCTACAGCGTCATGAATGCAGACCTGTAGTAATGAGCACGTGACTTGAACCCTGTGGGATTGTGAAGACTTCCTGTGCCAGCAGCTATACAGGTTATATTGTATCCGATTCTAATGAGACCTCACGTGGGACGCCCGTCTTGGGGGAGCTGATAAATATCAATTTTTCCGTTTTTAGCAAAGTGTTAGATAGATAATTTCACATCTCGATAAAGTGTGGCTCTCATAGAAGCGCATGGTAATCAATATTACGGTAAATAGATATTAAACGAGCAGTAACATTAACATTACAGAGATATTGCACTTGTGATACGTATGCGTGTAAAAATCATAAAATATCGACAAATTATGAAACTATTAATACTCCCTAACAGGAGATGTTCTTCAATTAAGATAATCAACCTCAACCTCAGCTAAAGCCCCTAAGCCTAAGGTACAGCCCTATACAGGTAGTCCAGCCCCCTACCGGTGACCTACATTCGTCACCTACTGCCGGAGCTGCTCCCACACCTCTACTACAGCCACACCACACAGCCTCACAGGGGGTTGCCTCAGGCCACAGCACGGGCTATTTATAGTACCAGCCTGCCTATGCACTGAGAAAATCAATACCACTGAAGGTGCTGAGCAACTGAAATCGTGTCTATTTTTAGCCCGTGACCTTAATACTGCTGCTCAGGTAGTGCCGGGAGGCCGACAAGGATGTGTGGGATAGAATATCTGTTAAAGAGGTTACAGGGACTATGTTATAGACGATACAGGGACGGGAGGGGAGGGACTCTGTTATAGAGTCTACAGGGACGGGAGGGGAGGGACTCTGTTATAGAGGCTACAGGGACGGGAGGGGGGGGACTCTGTTATAGAGGCTACAGGGACGGGAGGGGAGGGACTCTGTTATAGAGGCTACAGGGACGGGAGGGGAGGGACTCTGTTATAGAGGCTACAGGGACGGGAGGGGAGGGACTCTGTTATAGAGGCTACAGGGACGGGAGGGGAGGGACTCTGTTATAGAGGCTACAGGGACGGGAGGGGAGGGACTCTGTTATAGAGGCTACAGGGACGGGAGGGGAGGGACTCTGTTATAGAGGCTACAGGGACGGGAGGGAGGGGGGACTCTGTTATAGAGGCTACAGGGACGGGAGGGGAGGGACTCTGTAGGTCCAGGTATTATAAGCTATTAGAATATCTACTATAGAGGCTACAGTTGTAGGAAGGCAAAGAGTGGAAGGAATTATAATAAATCTGAATAGGACAAAGAAGGGAGAGACAGGGAGAGACGTACAGATCAGGAAGAGACTATGGGAATAGCGGCTGAGACACAGGGATAGAGACAAGGAGATTGACATTCCGAGAAATTGGAAGAGGAGTGAACTTTTATATGGGTGGAGAGAAGGGGAGAGTGTTGAAGGTTGAGAAAGGGTAGGAGAGGAAGAGAACAGAAAAAACAGAGGGTGGAATAAGAATGAGCAGCACACGTTGTACAGGGAGGGGGATGCCTTCCCAGGGTTCCCGGATGAGGCCCGCTGTGTGGGAGATTAGAGCGGCACCGGAAGTGGACGTTTCCGTGGTTGCTGAGGTGTGGTAACCATGGCAACGATAACTCACTGCCACCAACAACTCAATGAATGATGCTGCGTCTCTATACCCTGACTATTCCACCACTACCGCGCCACCCTGCCACCCACCTGCCTCAACCCCCCCCCCCCCCCTTCCTCCTTCCACCCTTACAACCCAACACCTCCCCCGCCCCAGTGTGTCCGTGTATTGTCTGTAGGGTGGGGGTGGCACCCAATGACTGGACAATCTCAATAAGATGATGAATGGTAAATATAGGGTATGGTTTATAGTGAATACCGATATAGACATTATATAGATATGAGAGACATACAGAAGGATGCCACTTCTCCTCCTCATGCTTCTTATCTGGCATTTCTCTATTAGATTATGATGAACCCGGCAGGAACCTGACAAAAAAAACCGTAAAGGTTTGCTGCTTCTTGGCGGTCAGTGAGAATGTGTCATTTCTAGATACTACTAGTATCTTTCTGGCTGCTCACACACACCTTATAATGTCTCATCGCGGCACAATTCTACACACATAAACCCATTTTGCCATACCCCCCCCCCCGCCCACCTAGCAAGAAGAAAGTTAATATATAACCTGATAATATATAAGTTATTAGTCCTCTGCCAGAGATATTACAAGAATGCTGACCAATATCCGCCTAAGGCAAATGACACCGTCGTACCCATATAACCCCCATTCTATGACGTTCACGGACCTAATTTAGTAAGTTCTTTGGCTTGTGGAATTTCCAATTAGTTGTTGTTAATACAATATCATGTTGGCTCATATCGTGTTCATATATTAAATGCCATTATACCAAATACCAAGGGTTGTCTCAGCTTTAGTGCATAATGACTCAGACCAATGACGTACATAGATCTCTGCTCAGACGAAATTTAAAAAGAAGAAAAGTTGTGTAGGCCATTAACATGATTTCGCCCCTATTCAGTATAGATATATCCCAGCTTTTAAGTTTAGAAGTAGAAAAAAAAGAGAAACACATATTTCATAGCTTCAATGGTGATATAAATCTAGGTTGTTGGGCGGAGCTCCTTGAAGGACGCAGTTTAATACCCTACTATACCGTGTACTTCATAACTGGATACATACACATACTATAAATATGGCTAGTATTGACGTATTCTATAGATAGACCAGCGTGCAAATATAAGATAAAGACGACCAGGTAGAATAGGCATCTTACAGTCTATTTTAACCGATACCAGGTCGATAACCTGCACCTTCAGACACAGGTGAGTCTATTTATTGCTTACTCAGCTGTATTTCTGGCAGATATCGATCTGTGGTTACCTCCCCACACCAGTCTAGCTACCTGAGGGGTAGGGTGCTGCCTAGGGCGGTGGCGGCGGGGGGGGGGGGGGGGGGGTACAGCCGTGGTGGCTCCAAAGGTCTGTTCCCAAGACTGTGAGTGGTTAGTATAGAAGTAGAGGACTTTTTATTCGGTCTGATATCTAAGTATGAAGGATTACTGGTCGAGGGGAGGACACCATGGTCCAAGTGACATGGGGGAATGGGAAAGTGGCTGAAGTGGATGAAACTTGAAAGTTAAACTCATGTGAATAAGGATGAAAGAGAAATCAAAGGAGGAAAGTGAAGAAGTCTTTACACCATAAATAACATGTTGCACATGTTATGAACGACAACAAAGAAAAATAATTGAAAGAATTCGCAATATCACCAGGGAGGCGCGGCAAGGGTGGGGGTCTAATAGCAAAGAGAGTCTTCATATATGTTTTAGTAGTCTCATGGAGTAGGAGTAAGGTGGATAGCAAATTAGAAATTGTATTTTGAGACGCTTTTCGGTACTTTGGTGTTTGGTGGACCCCCACTTCAAATTCCTGGCTCCGCCTAGGGGTTGACATGCCTGCACTTTTTACTCAAGTCAGGTGAGGGTGTGCGTAGGCACAACAAGAAAAGGGAAGATAATAAAAAGGCAGATAAAAGGTACCCCATTGATGAGGAGTCTGGTACTACAAGTAGTGGAAGCAGGGCCACATCGATCCTCCGCTGGTCCCCCGCGGCCTGACTCCTCCCACACACACGGCCCGTAGTACTCACGGCAACCAGCGCCATTCATAAAGCACCGCCGCGCCCCCTGCCGCACCAATCACGCACCATCCGGGTTCTGACCTCTACACTCGCCCATCACATGTTGTGCTGCCATTGAGAGATGCTGGTTGGAGCATGTTTGTGCTTGGAGACGTTAGTTGTGGATCTCCGTGAATGGGTGTGTAGGAGTGGCTGGGGTGCAGTCAGGTGGCTGGGGAATAAATGTGCTCTACACGATTGGCCTCTTTACCCGGCGGCATTGCAGTCATGGGATTCCATGATGATGGCATTTTCATTGCCTGCCTTTAGTACCGACTGTCCGCCCACCCCTTCCCCTGTTTGCCCTACCCCTACCCCTCACCCCCTGCCACTGCCCCTTCCATCCCCCACCCCGTCCTCTCTGTGACTACTCCCCCTCAGCAGTAAGGGTATTCTACCATGCCCTCCCCCCTCCTCTCATCCCTTCCCTTCCCTTCCCTTCCCTTCCTTTCCCTTCCCCTCCATTACCCTCCATTCCCCTCCCCTCCCTTCCCTTCCCCTGCCCTACTCACCTCCCCTTTTCATTCCACCCACAGCTTTCTCCCTTACCCCACCCCCTCCCACCCTACCTGTTTCCTGTTTACACGCTAGCCCCGCCTACTACTCGTCTTGGAGATCGATACCTGAGTATAATCGGGGCTGCCAACATCCATAATGTCGTTGTAAACACCTACGCCACCCCATCCCCTCCCTCACCCCCACCCTCCGTTAGGCCCAAAAAAAGGGTTGGCTTCCGGTAACATGGTCTGACTAGGCCCGGCCGGTCGGATTTATAAAATAAAAATCTTTAAGGGCCCGGTTTTAGGGTTTTTGCCATAAAATCCTTAATAATTGTCCGATTTACGAACCGTAAAAACCGGCAAATAGCAAAATTTTCCAGAAAAAAAAAAGAGGGCCACCTGGCCCTATTTTGCTAGACCCGGTCAGGTGACCGGAAACAAAACCTTTCTTTTTTTGGCCTTACACAAGTCATTGTCTGCCGGGCACAGATGAATGTCAGTGGGTTGCTGGTAAAGCCTTCTGTTTGCGTAGATTTTCTTTGATTAAAAAAACAACATCCAAGGTTATTTAGCGATTGGGTACAATACATGGCCAAATGTAGATATTGTCTGCAAGGACTTTGAAATGGCTGCCTCCTTGAAGAATATACATTTAAATAGAAGTAAACAACAAGAAATACTATTAATTGAATGAGATCTAAATTATTAAAGCCACAACATCAAAAACAACATATCTATGCAAAAACTGATTACTTGGTCTATTTTTAAGACATAATAGATGGAAAAAAACAAGTTCAGGTATGTGTAATATAATATTCATTGATTGTTCACAGTCGAACTAACTGAAGGCCCTGTGATCTGTTACAAGTCTTTGTTTCCCGCCCTCCCACCTTCTGTGGCCTGGCATGGAACGCTGCCTTCCCGCCCACCACTTCCGGTGAACCTCCCTTTGAAAAGAGCGGCGACGTATAACAATAATAAAGCCGTTATGTAGCCTGAGTTAGAGACGGACCTTTTATCACCACCGCCGACAGGAAAACGAGGAAGACTCGGGCAGGAGAGGGCTCTTTGAAATCCGCCCCCGCCCGGAGAGTGTATGACGGGAGTCGCTGGTGTCGGCGATCTGCCCCCAGGGGGAAAAGTCGTCTGCGTCCTTGAGATTCATTGAAGTTTGGCGCGTAAAAGGAACTGTGGCAATCAGTTGCTGTCCGACCCATGGGGCTGTATGTAGTCCCAGGTACAGAGGGCGTACACGTATCACTATCAGGGTTATAGGGTAGGTGGGTGGTGGATTTGGGAAAGCTTGTGTACTCATTAGATAGATAGCCTTTATTATGGAATGTCACAATTTCAAATAGCTCTGGTTTGTTTCTACCGGAAAGTCATAAATAAATAATTTTCTTTAGCCTGATGCGCACGTAATACACAACTTTGTATATTGAAATAAAAAAGGCTAGGGGGAGAGGAGGGGTCTACATCTCAATCAATTATTTTCTGATTGGTTTACTTCTAAAGGCATTTCCGGTTGGAGCTCATCCACCGGAAGTGCCAGCACGTGCCACGTGACCATGTGTGAGATTCCCTCCTCCTGCAGCTGAGCTCCCACTTCCCGGGTCCCACTTACGTAACTTCCTGATTATCCGCTGGTCCCCAGCTTAGAGCAGCACGCTTACAGCTGGTTCCAAGCGTGGCGGCGGGAACAAGATCCATTCGTCTGCCAAAATGTCTTTGTTTGATTTCCAAGAAATTTGGATTTATTTTTGTCTGAAATGAAACACAATCTTCTTGGTGTTTTGTGCAGACGGCATGGTGATCAAAGACAGGATAATAACTAGAAGAAAGGCCAATGTTTCATGGATATTGCAAAGAATATTTAGCAGCCTAATTAAGGTCATAGTAGAATGGAATACATTTGTAGTATACTGTAGTCTCTGTAGTCTCAGTAAAAGCTGACTGTAACTTGGTTAAGGTTTAGCGATCGCAGAATTGTAATTCTCTTTCAAGACTTATTTTCACACTTCAACCCTACCTAACAAATTTACCATATATATCGAAGAACTGAAAGAGATGAAAGCCTGACGGTGTGCGGAAACAGATCCCTGACAGTCCAGTGACAGTAGGAGGCTAAAAAAAAGTATAGTGTCAACGTGCCTCCCACTGCATGCTGCAACAGGAGACATGTCACTGCCTGCTACCTGAGTAAGGCATAGGAAACCTATAGAGAATCGGTGATTACTTCCGATCTGATCAGAGATTACAAAAACACGTCCTCGGACATTTTTGACAGCACCAACGAGTGACTTCACTTTATTAACCGGAAGTGACATGAACGCTGGCTATATTTTCCCGCGTCGGACAATCTCATTTTTTTAACAAAACCCCTTCTACATGGAGGACTCAACATGAAGCATTAAATCAGCAAAACCAATACTCCCACACTGCTGCCCAGACCTGGTGTGTGACGGACAGGGTATAGTGACCTCATCTATAAACACCCTGTGTATACAGCTCTAATAAAGTCACTTTACCAAGTCCTTAAACCCCATACAGCCCCTGTTTCCCTGACTGTTGATAAAGCTGTAACTGTGAGGTTTAAATAACCACCTCTCAATTATGTGGTCAGACTAGGAGGCTCCTGTCCGCACTCCCCACACTTGGAACTCAGTGAGGGTCCTGATGGTATACTGAACGTGGGACCTACTGGAGAGCCCCCCCCCCCCCCCCCCCACTCTCGTTCCCAAACCCTTCCGAAGGAAGGCTCTGGTAACAGCCAAATGACCTTGAACTTGGTATTTTGCTGGGTCTGGGCAACCCCTGCTGGTAGCTTGGAACCAGCGAACAGGAACAGGAAATGGAACCGTGTGGTAGGGACTTTCTAACTAAATGGCTGACTACTTGATAGAAAACCTCGGAAAATATGACTGACTACCCGGTAGAGAATCTTCAACAAAATGGCCAACAACCGAATAGTCCGAACACGAGCCTGGTACAAAACCTAGGTGGATGCCAAGCCCCCAGTGTAAGCCTCTAGTAGTGTCTGTTTAACAGATGGTAACTATATATACCAGCAGCCCCCCTGACCTGTGTGGTTTAGTGTGGTTAGCCCCACATACCTGTGGTACATCTTAGTGAGTGTGTGGGCTGCCCCTACACACCCACAGCTCTCTGTAACCTCACCGCAAAGGGGAGAGGTCAGGACAACCTTAGGGAGAGGGGGGGGGGGGGGTCTCCAGGAGATAAAGTTCAACTTACAGGAACTGACAATTTTAAGGGAGACAGTTCTGCCTCCTTTCCCACTGTCTCCTCAAGCTGTCAGTGTCTAGACAAAGAGTGGATGATGATTGAGTCTTCTGGAGTCATCTTACCGTTACTATGGTCATTAGTCAATTTCCCACATTGTTATCGTCATTAGATATCATCATATGATGCCAGCTCATCCATTTACAATAACACATGCACCAGTCTTCCTGGAAGTACCCTCCTTCCGGTTAGCAAAGTGATGAGGGGAAATACCGCTAGGGGGCGTTGTGGTGCAGGTTATCCTTATACTCACCAGATGGCGCCAGGTGTCCTCTCCAGCCTCACTCCCCCAGCGGATGTTGCATGAGCAGCTGTGGTGTGTGAGTGGGTGGGAGGATGCTGGGAGAGGCTGCTGCAGAGATTTATAGAGAGGGGATTAGGAGGAGGCTGTTTGTTACCATTTGTTTGGCAGGTGGTGGAGTGGATTTAGGTGTAGTTAAGAAGGATTCAGGATATCCTTGAAGCTGGTGTTGATATCGGAGTGACGGCCTTACTGTTGGTTTACATGTGAAAAAAAGGAGTCAAGTGGACATGGCTCCTACTACACGTATAATATTTGTCCTATGGTGAATTGATTATATGAAAGGTTTCATGATCATGAAGTGAAACAGTTACAATTTAAATACATATATCCCAGGTCACAATGCTTGTAAAAACCCAACAGTTCTACAATGTCAACGGTTTTATCAAACATTTGATAATTTTCTTATCAGTATATTTTGTTGATTAATACTCATGTATGTCTGAACTCTATTCTTACGGCTGTCTCGTTGTGTACTTGCAGAGTCGGTGCGTGAGCAGAACGGGAAGGTGCTGGTGCACTGCCAGGCGGGGGTGAGCCGCTCGGCCACCATCTGCCTGGCCTACCTTATGTACCACAAGGGGCTGGGGCTGGAACAAGCTTACGACTACCTCAAGGCTCGCCGCTCAGTCATCGCACCCAACCTCAACTTCATGCAGCAACTCGTGCAGTTTGAAACAGACTTGAACCGACGACGCGGTGCGAGTGTCGGTGATTTGACACCGCTCGCTCATTCTGCCCTGATGCCCGGTTTGAGTCCGCTTGTGCAGGCACAACAATCTGCACAGGATGTGTCAGTGACACTCGAGGTCCCGACACCCAAGACAGCACTTACACTGACACTGACACCATCGACAACATCAGCAGCACGAGCACCAAAGCCGTGTGGATACATGTTCTCCTTCGATTCGCCGCTGACGCCGCTCGCACAGTCACCCGGCTTTGCAAACTGCAGCCCCCTAGTGTCACCGAGCTGATACCAGGCGGCGCCCGACTCTGACCTTCCCCCTGGTGGCAACTCCCCTAATTGAAAAAGGGATACATCGGAAAAATATAACCGGAGTCATTGTCATGTACGTCATTGTAAATTTTGGACACTCTGAGACAAATACCATCACGACTGGTGTAGGTGATACCACTGAGAAAAGAGTTCACTGTCGTAAAGTTGTACAACAATGCGTTCTGACATGACTGTTACCTAGTGCTGCCACCTAGTGGAGATGCCGGGCGCACCT
The DNA here is from genome assembly GCA_947462335.1 of Harmothoe impar. Lineage (NCBI taxonomy): Eukaryota > Metazoa > Annelida > Polychaeta > Phyllodocida > Polynoidae > Harmothoe > Harmothoe impar. Next base: position 18,542,174 of record OX381707.1, on the reverse strand, counting down.
TGCACACAAACTGTGTCGTTGGGCACTCATTCGTGCTACGTAGAAAACACATTGATGCTATAGGTGTCGCATGAGAAACAAGAGAAATTGCTGTATGCACTGTATACATGCACATGAACATTATATATGATATATACACATTAATGTACAAATAGTATATGTAAAGGTCTACACCTACCGCGACAAACAGCAAGTATCTGCAAAATGCTGTGAACATCATGCAAAATTGGCGTACCCTACACTGGGTAGCCAACCAGCAAGAACCATATCATAAACTGCCATGACGGGCCGTGACGTCATATTATTAGTATGACATGACCGGCAGCGCTTCAGACATTGTGGGGTCTCACAGTTTACCCCTACTCTCACTTGCTCCACCCCTCCACAAGGCAGCGAGCAGTGACTGGTGCATAACCATCCAACAAAGGATTGACACTCAGGATCCAAGCGATAAACATGGGCATTTTAAGGGGGCTGAGGTGAGAAAAATTATCATAATGGATTAGAAAAATCCTGCAGAAGGGGGTGTCTAAGATGATTATTGCAAGATTATGATTTATCACATTATCAAACTACTGAAGAGCAAAATGTCTTTTTCTCATTTTTACTCAAATTAAATAGAGGTATAGTCATATATCATGTACAGAAACACTTGATTGAGTGGTTTTTGACAGGTTTGGTCGCGACTGAAATATTAGGATGGATGAATGAAACTTCCCGCGTCATGTAGTGTTCCCCCAAATTGTTATGGACAGAGATCATGGTATGGTAAAAGTTATGAGACTTTGATTGAAGATGTGCTGGTATCAAAACAAGTTTTTATTGTTGCAAGGTCCTCTTACAAGTACATAAGGTGAATTGTGTAACTCACCTCGCTCATCATTATTTTAGATGAGACCCAAAGGGTACTCAAAATGGCCGCAGGCCTGTGCGCCGAATGGGTGGATCAAGGAAAGCCAGAGATTTTTATAAGACGATCATGTAGTAGTGTAATACAAAAGTGGTTCTCAGGTGTGGAGGAACACATCATTAACTGATATTACTGTATATTGTCCGCGGGCGTGCTTTTAAGCTCCCGCAACGACTCCATTGATGTTATAACCTATGTAACGCACACATAAGAGACACTTGTCCTTGTCATCAGAGCCTTAGAGCCTGTTTGACATTTGTTCCCCTTCATTTATAACCTTTAGTGCTATATAGTTAGCTTAGTGATAAGGGTTCCTAAAAAGAGTATTATATATTAGAGTTTGATCTGCTATTATAAGAAATACAATACAGTGTTCCTGGTGAATTCACAAAGAAATAATTGGACAATCATGTTCTTTGAATTATCATTTGTTTTCCTGAAGGATTAAGAACTGAAAATGCCATATTTTGTTCTAGACATATAGTGATATCTTCTTCTGAGATCGCAGAAACAGTTTGGTTCATATCAGGTGTTCATATATTTTCAGTTAGTCATGAATATATAAGAAAGTTAAAATTTGCAGCATTTTCCCCCACCTCTTTACACATTAAGAATATATGTATACTTATCCAAGATCATATCATGTTTATTCTGTACAAAATGGAGCCAGAGGCATATGTTACAGACTATATATAGCACTGTGTTTACAAATGCGTGCTCGGTGTTACAAATTCAGGCATTACAAAAATCAACATGACTTGTCCGAAAAATACACTTGGCTCTTTATGGTGCTGTTTCATGTTTGTATTCCCAATATACCAAAGTTTATCGACCGATTATTACCAGCCAGTGGTTCGCCCAAGAAAAATGAGTAAACTGTTTGTCTTTGCTATAATCATAGTCATGAGAAAATCATAATCAGAGCTTAGTGTGAAAGGGATGAGAGGAAGAGTTGGAAGAAAATGCACTTTTAGGGTGGTTAAATATTCTAATGGTCACATCTCAAGTTTGAGAAGATGATGCTGTATGTTGTGTGCAAGATAGTAGACAAGTAAGTTTTCATGGATAGCTCAAGTTGGATTTCAGAGCTTGAACAAAAACCCACCTACACTATGTTATGTAAAACTACAGGAGAGACTATTTGCAAAATTATATGTAGATATATTGAATATTTGTATCATCCTTTTGTAACGGCTGCTATATGTGTGACACAGTTACCCTAACCCGATGTGGTTTATTATTCAAGAGTCTGCTCAGTTAGATTGACTCTAATATTTATTTGTGTTCTATTCCATCAAAGGTTGATGGGAAAGATTTGAGTTTGGTTTCTGTATGTACATACCTTGCAGCTTTGTATTTTTGCCCTTTATTTATTATTTTATCAAACTTTTCTTTTTTTTCTTTTTAACAAAAGTGACATGTACTAAGTTCAGTCTGTGCTCACATCTGACAGTATACTTTACTCTCAACCACCTTCTACTATTTGTCATATTTTAAATAGAGACTCTGTAAATGTGGAGTTAATCTTTGTTTTAGTAACAAAAAAAGACATCTCATGTTGTACATCTATGCTTCAGATGCCATATTTATAAGTTTAATTACACATTCTATCATACTCTACACGGTCAGTAAACTTACAGAGGGCGTTCCCGAGCTAGAGCTAGTGATCTGACTATGTATAGTCAAGACCAGAGGATATACCCTGTATGGGGAGGTTATATTACCCCTTGATTACAGGTTACTAACAGATCAGTATCAGATACCATCTAACCATACTAGATGCAACCTCCTCAGAAGCTCAAATTGATGTAAGACCTCTGAAGAGTCAAGGTGATGTGGCCAGTTAGAGGCAGAGGACTCTGGTGGCCGAATCCTCAGGTGTTGACTATACCTTTAACTCACCACAGCTACTCCTTTGTTTGCAATTCTAACCCTGTAGATATTGACGACCGTTGTCACTACCTTGTACTGTTACCCCTTTATCATCACACACCTCTGTATGGCGGCCATGACACTTTGTGACGTCACAAGATGGCTACCGTTATCTGGCCCATCATCATTGAGTAAATGTGCACTGCTTTAGTTGTCTGTAACCCTTTAAGGGCACCATAGTGCAGGGTTAGTGCATCTCGATGACGAATGAGGTATCATGCTGCCCTTAAAGGGTTAAAGTACACAATGAATGATGAGCACTGCTTTAAGTGTCTGTAATGTACATAAACACAGAAAGGAAGTTATCGCTTACGCATTCATGTCTATCTAGCGTGTTCTCGTTCAAAAACTGACGCGAAGGATGTGTTACTGTTCTGTATAATATTTGAAGATGTTAGAGAAGACTATACAGTGTCACCGTGTAGTGGCTTCCTACTAGGTGACCTGTCGCAAAGCTATTGGAAAGCGTGTGGGATGATTTGAAATATATTGTACAACGATTGTATGAATAAATTATTTCTTTATACTAAAATGAATTGTCTTGGATTTCTCTTTTGCATTGAAAATGTTTCTTATAGCTTTAACCAAATAGGAAATATAGTGCTTTAAATGTCATGACCTTCTGTCTACATGATACGTAAATCCAGTATGTATAGGTAACTCGCCAGTACTGAATTCATGCACCAGGCCGATCCTGATGACAAATGAACACAGAAGCCATGAATATGATACTTCTCTTAAAGGCACAATGAATTACTACTATCACTTGAAAGCCTTTGCCAAATGTAAAATTTTAAAATCACCCTAAAACATGGGGGAGTTACAGGCCTGCACTGTCTATCTGAGAGCTAATGATAAAAAATAAGTATAAGTATGTATGTATAAGAAGGCTTCCAACTTATATTTTAGTATTAACAGTAAAAGAAGAATGAAGCATGAAGGCAGGCTGGGAAAAAAAAGGGTTTGAACCCTGGGGGACTCCATATATGTGGCATGATGCATTGGCACTAAGGCCTTAATATCAGCTGTTCTCCCATGTTTTCTTTGAGCCAGGTAACTTATACATAGAACACAGGTATTGTTCCATGGGAGAGAGGGGGCTCTATCTCATGATCTGCTATGGTTGACTGTATCAAAGGCCTTCCTCATATCCATGAATGTACCTTTTCCCTTGGTAGGGAGGAGGTACTTAACGAGCAGCGTGAGCTGCTCACGGGGAGTCAGGACCATGTAGCCATTCAGGGCATTCATGCACTCAGGCTGCAGAGCAGCAGTACCATGTGCACACAGACTGGTAGTGACCATTTTGGCTTACTTTTGACTTCAGATATAGTAGGTAATTTGTATCAGCTTTAGGTAGTCATTAACATTCAAAAAGGTGTCCGTGGTGGCCACAGCTGCCTATAGCACTCTTGGTATATTAAAGGTGAAGATCTAATGATACTGGAGTTTGTTCAGTTACTCATACCAGGAGATATACAATTTACCACAGATATATATCTACTAACAAACAGCCGAATTGGCATTCAAAAGTAACACATGTTAACGAGTACACAAAGGCAACATGAGGAGAAGGATGTGTTACTGTTCTGTATAATATTTGAAGATGTTAGAGAAGACTATACAGTGTCACCGTGTAGTGGCTTCCTACTAGGTGACCTGTCGCAAAGCTATTGGAAAGCGTGTGGGATGATTTGAAATATATTGTACAACGATTGTATGAATAAATTATTTCTTTATACTAAAATGAATTGTCTTGGATTTCTCTTTTGCATTGAAAATGTTTCTTATAGCTTTAACCAAATAGGAAATATAGTGCTTTAAATGTCATGACCTTCTGTCTACATGATACGTAAATCCAGTATGTATAGGTAACTCGCCAGTACTGAATTCATGCACCAGGCTGATCCTGATGACAAATGAACACAGAAGCCATGAATATGATACTTCTCTTAAAGGCACAATGAATTACTACTATCACTTGAAAGCCTTTGCCAAATGTAAAATTTAAAAATCACCCTAAAACATGGGGGAGTTACAGGCCTGCACTGTCTATCTGAGAGCTAATGATAAAAAATAAGTATAAGTATGTATGTATAAGAAGGCTTCCAACTTATATTTTAGTATTAACAGTAAAAGAAGAATGAAGCATGAAGGCAGGCTGGGAAAAAAAAGGGTTTGAACCCTGGGGGACTCCATATATGTGGCATGATGCATTGGCACTAAGGCCTTAATATCAGCTGTTCTCCCATGTTTTCTTTGAGCCAGGTAACTTATACATAGAACACAGGTATTGTTCCATGGGAGAGAGGGGGCTCTATCTCATGATCTGCTATGGTTGACTGTATCAAAGGCCTTCCTCATATCCATGAATGTACCTTTTCCCTTGGTAGGGAGGAGGTACTTAACGAGCAGCGTGAGCTGCTCACGGGGAGTCAGGACCATGTAGCCATTCAGGGCATTCATGCACTCAGGCTGCAGAGCAGCAGTACCATGTGCACACAGACTGGTAGTGACCATTTTGGCTTACTTTTGACTTCAGATATAGTAGGTAATTTGTATCAGCTTTAGGTAGTCATTAACATTCAAAAAGGTGTCCGTGGTGGCCACAGCTGCCTATAGCACTCTTGGTATATTAAAGGTGAAGATCTAATGATACTGGAGTTTGTTCAGTTACTCATACCAGGAGATATACAATTTACCACAGATATATATCTACTAACAAACAGCCGAATTGGCATTCAAAAGTAACACATGTTAACGAGTACACAAAGGCAACATGAGGAGAAGGATGTGTTACTGTTCTGTATAATATTTGAAGATGTTAGAGAAGACTATACAGTGTCACCGTGTAGTGGCTTCCTACTAGGTGACCTGTCGCAAAGCTATTGGAAAGCGTGTGGGATGATTTGAAATATATTGTACAACGATTGTATGAATAAATTATTTCTTTATACTAAAATGAATTGTCTTGGATTTCTCTTTTGCATTGAAAATGTTTCTTATAGCTTTAACCAAATAGGAAATATAGTGCTTTAAATGTCATGACCTTCTGTCTACATGATACGTAAATCCAGTATGTATAGGTAACTCGCCAGTACTGAATTCATGCACCAGGCCGATCCTGATGACAAATGAACACAGAAGCCATGAATATGATACTTCTCTTAAAGGCACAATGAATTACTACTATCACTTGAAAGCCTTTGCCAAATGTAAAATTTTAAAATCACCCTAAAACATGGGGGAGTTACAGGCCTGCACTGTCTATCTGAGAGCTAATGATAAAAAATAAGTATAAGTATGTATGTATAAGAAGGCTTCCAACTTATATTTTAGTATTAACAGTAAAAGAAGAATGAAGCATGAAGGCAGGCTGGGAAAAAAAGGGTTTGAACCCTGGGGGACTCTATATATGTGGCATGATGCATTGGCACTAAGGCCTTAATATCAGCTGTTCTCCCATGTTTTCTTTGAGCCAGGTAACTTACACACACATAGAACACAGGTATTGTTCCATGGGAGAGAGGGGGCTCTATCTCATGATCTGCTATGGTTGACTGTATCAAAGGCCTTCCTCATATCCATGAATGTACCTTTTCCCTTGGTAGGGAGGAGGTACTTAACGAGCAGCGTGAGCTGCTCACGGGGAGTCAGGACCATGTAGCCATTCAGGGCATTCATGCACTCAGGCTGCAGAGCAGCAGTACCATGTGCACACAGACTGGTAGTGACCATTTTGGCTTACTTTTGACTTCAGATATAGTAGGTAATTTGTATCAGCTTTAGGTAGTCATTAACATTCAAAAGGTGTCCGTGCTGGCCACAGCTGCCTATAGCACTCTTGGTATATTAAAGGTGAAGATCTAATGATACTGGAGTTTGTTCAGTTACTCATACCAGGAGATATACAATTTACCACAGATATATATCTACTAACAAACAGCCGAATTGGCATTCAAAGTAACACATGTTAACGAGTACACAAAGGCAACATGAGGAGAGAAGCACCACTTCAGAAGAAGAAGAAAGAAGAACCACGATAAGTATTAACTGCAACTCCGGTGGTAAGACCTCATCACACCAGACTCTCACAATGGTATTGGTATAGACTTTGGCACATGAACTAGCTGCATAAGGAAATGCAATACAGTATACATAGCCTATTGACTCTACCAGACAGTGATGGCATGAGGCCGAGGCGTGTAGAGGGTCTGGTTCTGGGACCTGGTCCGCAGGCATACATAGGCATGTTCACCTACTTTACAAAAAAAAGCTTCACGAATCAGTTGTTTATAGATTCAGGTTTTACTGACAAAATGTTTGAAGTTCATGTTTTTTTTCTTTTCTGTTTTGTTGATGCATGTCTCCATTGCTAAATTTGTTCAGCGTGCGGCCGTGGTGAGATGTCATTTGGGGGTTTGGTTGCTTGACAGGTGGAAAGTTGCAGTGATGTTGGGGGGATGTGAAACATGGATTTTCCTACAGGTAGTGCTGTCCCTAAACCAACAGGTGATTCTGGGAAATGTTGGGCAGTGTTTCAGGATGGCTGCGGGACCACACCCTGGCAGGTAAGTAATGATCATTAGGCATTATAGCCTGTGTTGTCATTAGTGATGCAAGTGTGCAATGAGTGGTAATTTGACAGTAATAAGATCAGATTCTTGTCGCTCAAACCGGGATCCATGCCTGGTGTTACAGGGGTGATTAGGCGGATTGCCATCCACTGGTCAGCCCGTGAGGTAAGGCTAAGAGAGTGGAGGCTCATTAAGGTCCCGTAAGAGCTGAAAGGTGAGCTGCTCAGGTACGCTGCTCAGGTACGCGTCCCCACGTGATAATGCTTGCGTCCTCAGAGCCAGAGGCAAGGCCTATATAGGAGGAGTGCGGATAGGCCCATAACCGGTTATGCAAGGGTGTAGGATAACTAGGGAGGGGCCCCACACGTGGCTTTCATCGGCCATTGTGGGATCCTGGGACTAATTGTGTGTGACGTCAGTCGGCGAGCTGCTCTGGCGTCGGTTGGTGAGCTCAGGGGTGGCCATTATGTATAGGGACAGGTGACACCAGTGGGTGCAATCTGATAGGATAGACGCCTTTCCTGTGATTGGGGGCTGTGACGTGTTGACAGTAGCCTGGCAATTAAGGCAACGATCAGTGCAAAGGGGGACATGTTTGGATTTTGGAATTGTTTTTATCATGGTGATTGATTCTACTGTTTGACTTGTAGAGGGGAGCCTTTTCAGTGTAGAGGGTGGAAAATTAATAGAGACTTGAATTTTACTATAGGAAAAATTAGCTGTAGTAGTACATTGTAATCAAAGCTGAGAGGATGAGGAACTCTGTTTAAATTTTTCTATAATTAGTGTTAGGATTCAGTAAATAAGTGAATGCTTGGGAGGCCGGTTGAACAATTGGAAATTGACTGTCAAAATTTGGCTCTCTTGGTCACATAGGGGCCCATAATGAAGGGCAGGAGCCAAAATGTCTGCATAGTTCTTGGCCCTTTGGACCCCAGGCAATTACATGTTATAGTGCCCGTTTCCCCAGGATTTCCTGTGGTTTTAGCTAATTTTGGTAATTGATCACCTTCATTCTTTAACATAATATCCTTTTTATTCCTTTATTTATGCATCACATTAATGATTGTAGTGATTCTTAGACTGTAGTTCGAAAAATATAATTAAAATGTGAGTTTTTGAATTCATGGCATGTCTCAGAAGATGTGTGGTACTTGTCTGTTTGATAAAGGCCTAAAGGGCCTGGTGGAGCTGAAGTGTCCCCTTTCTTATGAAATTCCTTCATATTGGTTTAAGGGTCAAATCATATGAGAGTCAAATTGTCCTTTGCTAAAGCTGCATGGGGTACTCACTAAAGTGGTATGTAAATTGTGTCAATGACGGTGCAATGCACAAGTAGACTGGGCTTACATGTTTTCTTGCATATTTTCCAGTGGGATGCATAATTGTGTGCCCCAATCAAATGAGTTTTTAGGTATACTATTTGTATTCCCCCTCCCCTTTTCCGAGTATCATTTATGGCCTAAATTACAGTTAATTTCTACTGATAGAATACTGGTGTTCAATACTGAATAACAACAAAAGTGTTGGGAATGTTATTGTCATTGATGCGTGATTTAATCGGTGCCTGGAAAAGGCTGTTTTGAGGTCTAGGAGGTTAAAGCTATGTTGCTGCATTGGATTGAATCCATTCATAATGATTATATACTAGTGTAGGACAAAATTAGGATAGGAGGGTTTTTCGGTGAGGTTTCGAAAAAGGTATACATGCCTTGGGTGAGATGTTCGTAATTCAAAGACTGACCTTTGGAAGCGGATTACCATTTGAGAATAAAGCTCATATCTGAGGGTATTGTCAACCCATGATTTGATATGACTCACAATATAGCATGCGATTCCCAATTAGAGAATTACAAAGATGACATAGATTTGTAAAGATTGTACGCTAGTGTAGGACAACATATAATTACGATAGAAAGGATTTGGGTCGGGTTTTGGAGAAGTATGTATGCCTGTGGATGAGGTTTCTGTGATTGTCTCTTTCTCTCTTCAATGACCGACTTTTGGAAGCAGCTCACCATTATTGTCACCCAAGTCTGATGTGGTTTGTGATATAACATGTGATCTCCGATTGAAGAATTGAATGGATGACATGAATAGCATTCTAGGGAAAAAAAACAACAAACAAACTTAGATTAGGCTTCGTGACTTTCCAAGACAGAAAGAGTTGATACTTATAGTGACACTATGGGTCAATGTGTTACAACTACATTATTTAGCAAGGGTGAGAGAGTTTGAATTCAATATATGGTTTTGCATGCAGAAAAAAAAAGAAAAAAAAGGTAGAAGCCCAGGGATGAGCCCTGGGGGAGATGCCATTGTCTGGAATTTAGATCAGTTATATTTTGCTTTGATGGGGTATTCTTAGTAAATTTTGGTTGGTTTGAAACCAAGATTTGCAATATAGAGTTGAACTTAAAGGGGCTGTGCAGCTGTATTTCTTGTGATATGTTTTGTTGAGTGGTAAGATGGTGTGCTAGGATGATGTGTAGTCCTGATAGGTTTAGTTGGAGACTGATATCTCCCATAATTCCCTTGGTAATTGTAAGTACGGACAGGCCTGACATGTACTTGAGATCTTGGAAATGGAGATGAAGTAAAGGCATTTAGATTGGGATTTGGATAGAGAATTAGAAAAATTACTTGGGCCTACCTAGATTCATAAACAGATTATGTTGGCGTGATCTGCACATCCTGGAGCAGAGGAGCGGTTCGCTGGATTTGGCTCTGAAAGGTTGAGATTTCTGAGAAATGTGGTCTAGGTCTGCTCAGTTGCTGTGGAAGCGGTTAGTCATTGAAAACTGATTAAGGTCGATGCTGGATAAGGCATAAAGGACCAGCTGACTGAGATCTTTATTGGATGGTCTGGACTTCTAGTTGTCATTACCATGATATGCTGGCTATATTGAAATAGAGTTTGCCAGGCACAATTTACATATCGCACTGCATATGGGGAGGGCATGTAGAAAATGGATTCATTGATTTTTGACAGGTAATTGATGCTAAATGCAGCAGAAGAAAAAATGCATAGGGTGTCAGTTTGGTTGACCTAGAAAGAAAGAACAGGGGGAAGAAAAAGGAGGTAGCAATGTCTTGTGTATTAGCGGTTTGATTCATTTGTATGTCAGTGTTTGGTATCTTGGCATTTGTAGTGTTGGTGTATATCAAGGTGTGTAGAGATGATGAATGATGCCTGAGGGATGAGACAAGGCTGATATATAATTAACTATGGCAGGTGCACCGGTGAGGAGGCTGTATGTGTTGAGATGCTAGAAGAGCTATTGCTTCATGACATTGAGAGATAGGGCAGCTTATAATAAGGTGGGTAGCAGGCTATAAAAGAGAAACTAGGATGGGCCAGTAGCAGTCTATAAAAGAGGAACTAAGAAGGACCGGTAGCAGGATGTGAACAGACACTTGACCGGTGGCAGGATGTGAACAGACACATGATCAGTAGCAGGATGTGAACAGACACATGACCGGTGACAGGATGTGAACAGACACATGACTGGTGACAGGATGTGAACAGACACATGACCGGTGACAGGATGTGAACAGACACATGACCGGTGACAGGATGTGAACAGACACATGACCAGTGACAGGATGTGAACAGACACATGACCGGTGACAGGATATGAACAGACGCTTGACCGGTGACAGGATGTGAACAGACACATGACCTGTGACAGGATGTGAACAGACACATGACCAGTGACAGAATATGAACGGGCAAAGGACCGGTTTGATAAATTGATGGTAGCCTCTATGGGAGAAGCAGCTCAGATAGCCAGATGAGTTTGAGAATGCAAGGGATTGGGCCCTGTGGCCGTATTGTGCTTTGAGGTTCTGGGTGCCGTGGTTCTGTGGATGGCGTGCACTGGGGTTGGCTCATAGGGTGTGCCATTATAACATGTGCTATAAAGAAGTAGGTGGCCACTGCTTGGCTGCTCTTGAGCCTCCCTCCGGTGTCCGGCGTCCTTGCATCTGGGGCACTGTTAAACTATGTCAGAACTCTCATTTGGTGTACATATGAGCTACAAAGTCCCTGGCTGATCACCTTCTGGCAATGGCTGCATGTCTTTCAGAATGAGGCTAGCATACACCCGGTTTAGGGGAAGTACCATTGGATAGAAACAGTAGTGGCACAGGGGTTTTAGCAGGATTGGTGATCTTGTGGCTGGATAAAGAATGAGCATGGCTGGAGACAAGGTCTTAGTTTCTAATGCTATATTCTGCAGACAGTCTGGAGTATTGCTTTGCAGAAACCATATTGACACAAGTTCTTACAGTGTGCTTGCACTAGTTAGGCTTGGGGCTGGGTAAAGATCAGAGAGATGAGCTAAAGACAAAGTAATGATTGTCAATAATAGGTGTAGTTTCATACTGGAAATTAGTGGGAAGGAGATTAGACTGTTACCTCTGCTAGATTAGTTTGATATGTTGTTTGTAACAATGACTGTGATGGTGTGGTTGGTATGTACAGCTCAATGAGGAGCTCTTGAAGAATAGTTAATGAGTGGTATGATTGAGATATCTGTGAAATTGTGTAGTCATGGTCAACAGCTTTGAGACAAGGTCGTCGGCAGTGTTTGTACTACAGGTAAGTGGGGGATGCATTGTGAGAGAGATCCCCAGAAGATAAACCTTTGTTTGCCTCCCAATAGAAGGAAAATTGCAGGAGAAAATATGGACACTTGCACAACCTTTTACTCACTGATTGCCAACTGACCTGGCTATTTGATTTGTGTGTGGATGGGATTCGCTAATATTTAGATACATTTCCGTTATATTTTTGTCTACTGTCACAGATACTCCCTCGACACTGGTTTCTGGTGGCGACCGATTGACCAGGGCCACTTGTGGGGACAGCAACTCTCCAGTGGCCAGGTGTGGCTTGCAGTTGTTACAGTGGATGTTATATTTAGAACACTGACTGATGATTATTTCAATTTTGATGTTTAATGTTGGACTCAGGAAGTTCTATTGTACTCTAAGCTTGATGTTAACATGGAATCCATTGTACACTATTTTGTGAGGGCCACTGTAGGGCCGATGGGCAGTTGTAGCTAACACCTTCTCTTGCATAAATTGGTATAGTAGGGCCTATTCAGTGGAAGAATAGATTTGGAGGCCAGGGTGCATAGTGTAAGGGTTAAAACATCATGATCATAGTAGAATCAGATAGATTAGCTCAGTGGTTAATGCCCCACTGGATCCATGTGACACCATAGGTCAGGGCCTAACTTGTGAAAGAAACATAAAAGGATTAGACCTTGGCCTTAGACCCAGCTGGGTGTGGCTGTGCGACGTCAGCAGCTCACCTGGTAGGGAGGAGGTACTTAACAAGCAGCGTGAGCTGCTCACGGGGAGTCAGGACCATGTAGCCATTCAGGGCATTCATGCACTCAGGCTGCAGAGCAGCAGTACCATGTGCACACAGACTGGTACTGACCATTCTGGCTTACTTTTGACTTCAGATATAGTAGGTAATTTGTATCAGCTTTAGGTAGTCATTAACATTCAAAAAGGTGTCCGTGGTGGCCACAGCTGCCTATAGCACTCTTGGTATATTAAAGGTGAAGATCTAATGATACTGGAGTTTGTTCAGTTACTCATACCAGGAGATATACAATTTACCACAGATATATATCTACTAACAAACAGCCAAATTGGCATTCAAAAGTAACACAATGTTAACGAGTACACAAAGGCAACATGAGGAGAGAAGCACCACTTCAGAAGAAGAAGAAAGAAGAACCACGATAAGTATTAACTGCAACTCCGGTGGTAAGACCTCATCACAACAGACTCTCACAATGGTATTGGTATAGACTTTGGCACATGAACTAGCTGCATAAGGAAATGCAATACAGTATACATAGCCTATTGACTCTACCAGACAGTGATAGCGAGTAACCCCGACATCACATCCTAACCCCCACACTGGGAAAAGGAGACACTGTTAGGCCCCTATCCTGCCTGTGATTTTTTGAGCCATCCTGGCGGTAATCTTGGATATCATCCGAATTGTAATATTGACACAATAGTCTAGAAAACGTTCAAAAGGCATGAGTTATCAACAGTCCCCGGGAAGGTACAATCTACTGCATGCTTTTAGCATGTAAATACGTCCGTTTCTGATCAGGGAATTCCAAGCAATAAGAATAAGGAAAATACTGTGTTGCAATAATCTCTCGGCTCTGTAGCTATTATTAAGAGAACCTATCAAAGATAAACTAGAAACACGTGCAAAATAGAATGATTACAGTCTATACGAAAAAAGGCTCCTGCCGGTCCGAATAGCTGGCTGTATTCTAGAGAGTCCTGCCTACATGCCATTTTTACGGCATTTAATTTAATTGTAACATTTAGAGGAACCCATTCATTATCATTGTCTGTACAAACACTTGCTTTCATTGTCATTTTTAAATAGTGCTGCGATATCTGGGCCTGCAAAAATTGAGCTGGGCCTGCAAGAAAAGAATCTGCAGGACTTAATGTCCTGCATGGTGAAAAAGTTTTTGTATAGACTGAGAATGTATGCTCCACATGAATAGTGCACCCCCCCCCCTCCATCGACGTTGTTGTATCCTCTCGGGCTTCTGAGGTGAGGCGGCAGGTCGGGCCCTGAGTCAGTGGGTTAATCTACACCCAATGTTAAAGGTGTTGTTACAAAGTCAAGCCCTTACACCAATATTGTTCCTGCAAATTCCACAGGTTGGGTTGAGTTTAGACCTGAGCTAGTAACCGAGAATCCTTATTATATTTACAGGAGTGGTGATTCACAACTATAGGACCTTGACCACATTCTTTCTATTCACCAAAGTAAATCAGCTCCAAATGAACTCCACTCACTGTGCACACTGAAAAAGTAAACTTGTCTCCAGGTTGTCTCCAGTAGGTTGTCATAATGACTAATGGAGAGTTGGATCATCGTGACATACCTACACGCAGACTTTTAGGAAAAAGGTTTAGGGTTATCCGCAGCCTTAAACCCATCATTGTTAAAAGCCATTTGTATAGGGCTGTTGAGCGCTGGAATAATCTAAAAGCTGCCTATACAGTGATAGAGACCTTGCGGGACTTCAAGAAAGCAATCAAACACGATTACCCAGCTTGTTTCATGGTGTAATTATGTCATTATGCCTTAATGTACCATTCATCTCATCTCATCATTACCACTTATTAATTGTATTTTATGCTACAAAGAACCATTATGTATATTATAATATGAAAAACCCTGTACCATAGATTACTTCTCCATAGCTTGATATTATTGAATCTATAAGACCGTTATCAATGATTGTAACTTAGTTAGGGGTCCTGACGGCAGAAAGGCAATGCGCCTAAGTCTAGGTTTGGCTATACGCCATTAGATCCAATAAATACTTTAAAAAAATACGAACAAAGGGTGGAAAAGTATAAACCGGTACCGGTAAGTGTACAGCATTAAGTTAAACTTATTGTCACGTCGATAAAATAAAGCCATAATTATATACCTTGTAGCCCTATATGTGACAAAACATGGGAAAACGTGACATAAGGGGAAAACACCTTTATTTAAGCTTATGTCTACAGCTGCAATTTAATGCTTCAAGCATCAAAATGTTTATTTATTTATCAACATATCAATCTATTTTCCAATAATCCATAGAAATCACAATTATCAGAAATTAAACCAATAGATGCATATTATTGTGCATAGATTTGGATCTGGTAGGAATATTGCCATTCTGTTTTCAGTTCTAGAATCCTCATGGATGGGGCAATTGGATAGGGATAATTGTAATTCCAAAAGAACGTATTGATGGTTGCCATGGCAACCAAATGTCAACAAATGGGCTAAAAATGGCTAAAAGCGTTCTTTTTACATTCCAAATAAGACCAATTTAGAATGAAAATAGAATTTTGATAATAGCTTCAAAAGATTCCTTGAAAAAAGTTAGTCTAAGGTCATTTTCCCTGAAGTATTCACATTTTTAGCTTTATCTCCTGAAATATCATGTCTAGAGCATTTATGGCTATTCCCTCTAATGTTACGATTTCCCAGGTTTCGTCACATATAAGATTTTGATATCAATACTCTCCTGCATTATCCCCCTTATGAATCACAGATGCATCTCCGAAACTAAGTCAATTCCTGACATTCTTTTGAGAGCCAAAATCCAGAGTGGTTGGCATTTGTAGTAGGCCTGTACATGTGTGTATAACATGTGAGGGTGTGTGTGTAAGGTATATAACCCTTTAAGAGCCACATTGTGCTTTAATGTATTATGCTCTTTATCGCCATGATGTATGAATGCCGCCTCGCCAGGGTGGCATTCATACATCAAGCCCTACACAGTTAAGGGGGTACAGAGGGGTCCCCCCCTCCTCAGGTCGGAAAGTCGCCGAAATTAAGTGCCCCAGGTCACAAAGTCGCTTTTTTGAACCATTTGTGCTATTGTCAAACCTTTCCAAAAGTCGCCAGGTCACTTTTATTATTGCACCAGGTCGCCAGATCGCCTGAAAAACAGCCCAGTAAAAACATCGTTTAAGTAAAGATTTTTTATGCACAACGTATCATATACGCACTTATATTTAATAGATTGTATGGAAAAGAAGAATTTAAGTCCCCTCTAGTTCTGATTTGGGGTCCCAACCACCTCTGTCCCCGCTTTTTCCTATGCGGGAGAGGAAATGTTTGAGAATTGTGTGTTTTATATTACAGGTCTTGACAATTTCTTTTGGGGGGCCCAAACATATTCAGTGATTGGGGGGGGGGAGGCCCCCCCCTTTTCCTACCCAACTGCCAGGTCACCAGGTCGCTTTTGACCCATCTGCAGCCACAGTTAAGGGCCGGCATGATCATTCATGCAGCCCTGGCGAGTAGACTCGCCATGGCTACATACTTAGTAGTCATTACATTAGAGCACCATGTGGACCTTAAAGGGATAATGTAAACACGTCCTGTGTGGCTCTTCACCTCCAAGGAACCACCATGCCTACAAGGCTACTTCCGGTGATTGTCACTTCCGGTCATTAATCGTGACATGTAGGTATAGGTAGGTGTAGGCCATAGGAGTGTTGTAGGTAAGGCCAAACAAAATAAAAGGTTGGTTTCCGGTAAGGGAGTGCTCATTTTTAAACAACAGGGGGGGGTGAGATTTCGCGCGGAGCGCGCAAATTTTTTCACCCCCCCCAAGAGAGGTCGAAATTTTTTACCCCCCCCCCCGGCAGGCCGATAATCGCGTGCGTTCGCGCCCCTTTGTAGCATAGTAACGTGCGGGCTTTTTCCCTCAAAACAGGTTGAATTTTTTTGACCCCCCCCCAAGAGGGATCTAAATTTTTTACCTGCCCCCCCGGTCAAGGGGTCCAAATTTTTTATCCCCCCCCCCCAATCCACCACCCCCCCCTGTTGTTAAACATGAGCACTCCCTAACATGATCGGAAAAGCTAGGCCCGGTCGGCCGATTTCTATTTTTTTTTTTGAATATTTTTATTTCTTTTGCTTTCCACCTTTTTAGGCCTGATTTGAGAGTTTTCGTTCTAAAATCCTTAATAATTGTCTGATTTACAAACTGTAAAAACTGGAAAACAGCAAAATTGTCCAAAGAGATAGGGAGACCCGACACTGTTTTGCTAGACCCGGTCGGGTTACCGGAAACAAAACTTTTAAAAAAAGAATTGGCCTAACATACCAAGCCCTTTAAGGACAGCACACTGCTTTATTGCACCGTTCTCCTGTAGGACCGATTTATGACGCAGTCCTCGTGAGTATATAAAATAAAATGAAGCATTGATGGCTTGACAAAAATTCCCCCAAGGTTCTGCCCAGCAACGCAAGTCGTATCTATGGCTGGTCTAGGTAACATCAATAGAAAGAAATAATTCCCATGACTTTGACTTCGATTCCATATTTCTTGAATGTACCATTGCCTTTGTCGTCACGATGCATGGTTGCAGATGAGTGGCTCGGGCTACAGGGGACACTCATGCATCATGTCGATCCCAACATGCTTTAATCTCGTTCCCAAATCCTTCCAAAGGAAGGCTCTGGTAACAGCCAAATGACCTTGAACTTTGGATTTTGCTGGGTCTGGGCAACCCCTGCTGGTGGGCTGGAACCAGCGAACAGGAACAGGAAATGGAACCAGAATGTATGATGGTAGTTTTAGGTAGATTTACCATCAGCCTTTCTGGTTCCATTTCCTGTTCCTGTTCGCTGGTTCCAGCCTACCAGCAGGGGTTGCCCAGTCTCAGCAAAATCCCAACATTTGGCAGTTACCAGAGCCTTCCTTCGGAAGGATTTGGGAACGAGAGTAATCATGCCTCTGTACAGGGAATATGAAGATCACAATAGTTGCCTAAGCCTCGTTAGCTCACTGGCCTACACCCTCAGAAAAGTCAGGCAGTGCCTGACCCTCAGGTGAGGGTAGTTTTAGCGACAATGACTCTCACCTTTCTGTGTGTGTATGGAATGGCGTTTGTCGGCTTTAAAAAAGTGTTTTGATTGGGTAAATGATACAGTTGTTATTAGGAATGCAACATGCATAGCCTAGATTTAATGCATCACCGGTACTTGTGTAATTGTATTTTTTAGGCATATCCAAAGAAAACACCTTTGAGAGAAAACAACGGCCGACAAATACCATTCTATAAGCCCCTAAACGACCGGCCACCCACTATCTTGGCCTTTATAATGTATACGAGACCTTCATGTGTATCGGGTGTTGTGATTATGGGAGTTGTTATTATTTATAAAGGGGGGGGGGCAAAGCAATTTCAACCTCTCTTGAGCGGAGGCGCGGGGGGCATAACGATTTCACCCCTTTTCTGTAAAAAAAAAAGAGAGATCCGCATGCTATTGCAGTTCGAAGAGGGGGAAGGGCAGAAAGATTCCCAGGTAGCCTCGAGGTGGATCCCCCCCACCTAGTGTTAAATAATGACCCATCCCTAACTGCACAGAGGCATGCCCACACAGCCCTCGGACGTGGTTATTATTACAACAGATAACGGTAATCAGTACTTCCGGAGGATACGGGTTTCAGTAACTAAAAGCTGTCATTATATACTTTGTTGGCATGAAGATAAAGAATGGCATACATGTATCATGATATGGACCGAACCGGTAATGACATGTTCACCTTCTATATTGAATATTGACTGCATGCCGGAAATTCCAAGTTTCAATAACTAAATGATGTAATTCGATTCTTTGTTGCTGTGTAGATAACGAATGGCATATCATGACGTGAACCGACCCTGTAATAACATGTTCACCTTCATATCAAACTTTGACTGTATGACCGGAAATTTAAAAACAAACAAACTCGTTTGTAGCATATTAATACGTGTCAAACCTGGTGAGATATACAGCTTGTACACCAAGGTCCAACATGTGGCTTGTTTCTATAGAGAGGGATTGTATTTCCAGATTATAGATAGCTCCAAATGTCTTCATACATTAAATAGATATGCACTCTTAAAACAATGTATTCAGTATGACCATTCATCACCTGTTAAGGCAATAGAAATACCTTTTGAATGTAGTTGAAAATGAAATCTTTATACAACTCAATTTCACGACAATCTTTACATGATTCTTTGACCTGGCCTGCAAAAGACGCCAGCTCTCGAATCGAATCGAATCGAAGTACAACCTCAGCCATTCAACCTGTTATGATTTCAATTTAGTTATATTCAGAAAATAGGGTATGTAGTTATAATTTGTCACATATAAGCTCCATATGTACCTTTAGCTGTAAAGGTTGCATTCTGTTCTCACACTGATAATAATGGGCCTGGAAATGTTAGTCACTAGGGACTACGTTTCTATAGTCACGTGAACGTAGAAAAAACGGCTATACCTAGTTAGTCACCTATGTCTAATGTAAGTTAGTCATATAGTCAACCTATAGTCAGCCATTTCATCGGCTGATTTGGGCTATATAGTCAAGTGACTATGAATTCAATGGTTTCATGGTCTAAAGTAGTCACTATGACTAATAGATATAGTCAATCATGAGAAATAAGGGAAAGGCAGGCCAAGCTTTGTCCTACTCTAGGATAGGATAAGGCAGGGCAGGGGAGAGGCTAGGATAGGGTAGGGAAAGGGACAGCCTAGGATAAAGCATGGCAGGGGGCAGGCTAGGATAAGACAGGGTAGGGGACAGGCCAGGATAAGTCAGGACAGGGGACAGGCTAGGATACGACAGGGTAGGGGAGAGGCTAGGATAGGTAGAGCAGGTGACAGGCTAGGGTAAGGTAGGCCAGGGGGCAAGCTAGAATAAGGCATGGCAAGGGGCAGGCTAGGATAAAACAGACCAGGAGACAGCCTAGGATAAGGCAGGGCAATGAACATGCTAGGAGAAGGCATGGCAGGGGACAGGCTAGGAAAAGGCTGGGCAGGTGACAGGCAAGGATAAGGCAGGCCAGGTGACAGGCTAGGATAAGGCAGGGCATGTGACAGACTAGGATAGAGCAGGGCAGGGGACAGGTTATGATAAGGCAGGGTAGGTGACAGACTAGGATAAAGCAGGGCAATGAACATACTAGGAAAAGGCAGGGCAGGGGATGGGCTAGGATAAGGCAGGGTAGGGATAGGCTAGGATCAGGCATGGCAGGGGACAGGCTAGGATAAGGCAGGGTAAGGGACAGGCTAGGATCAGGCATGGCAGGGGACAGACTAGGATAGGTAGAGCAGGGGACAGGCTAGGATAGGGCAGGGCAAGGGACAGGCTAGGATAATGCATGGCAGGTGACATGCTAGGATAGGTAGAGCAGGTGAAAGGCTAGGATAAGGTAGGCTAGGGGACAGGCTAGGATAGGGCAGGGCAAGGGACAGGCTAGGATAAGGCATGGCTTGGTACAGGCTAGGATAAGGCAGGCCATGTGACAGACTAGGATAAGGCAGGGCATGTGATAGACTAGGATAGAGCAGGGCAGGGGACAGGTTATGATAAGGCAGGGTAGGTGACAGACTAGGATAGGACAGGGCAATGAACATACTAGGAAAAGGCAGGGCAGGGGATGGGCTAGGATAAGGCAGGGTAGGGATAGGCTAGGATCAGGCATGGCAGGGGACAGGCTAGGATAAGGCAGGGTAAGGGACAGGCTAGGATCAGGCATGGCAGGGGACAGACTAGGATAGGTAGAGCAGGGGACAGGCTAGGATAGGGCAAAGCAAGGGACAGGCTAGGATAAGGCATGGCAGGTGACATGCTAGGATAGGTAGAGCAGATGACAGGCTAGGATAAGGTAGGCTAGGGGACAGGCTAGGATAGGGCAGGGCAGGGGACAGGTTAGGATAAGTAGGGCAGGTGACAGGCTAGGATAAGATAGGCTAGGGGACAGGCTAGGATAAAGCAGGGTAGGGGACAGGCTAGGATAGGGCAGGGCAATGGACAGGCTAGGATAAGGCATGGCTTGGTACAGGCTAGGATAAGGCAGGTCAGGAGACAGGCTAGGATAAGGCAGGGCAATGAACATACTAGGAAAAGGCAGGGCAGGGGACAGGCTAGGAAAAGGCAGGGCATGTGACAGGCTAGGATAAGGTACGCTAGGGGACAGGCTAGGATAAAGCAGGGTAGGGGACAGGCTAGGATAGGGCAGGGCAAGGGACAGGCTAGGATAAGGCATGGCTTGGTACAGGCTAGGATAAGGCAGGTCAGGAGATAGGCTAGGATAAGGCAGGGCAATGAACGTACTAGGAAAAGGCAGGGCAGGAGACAGGCTAGGAAAAGGCAGGGCAGGTGACAGGCTCCTGTGTAGGCATATTATGCTCTGTTAGTCTAGACATACACTGTTCATGTATTTCTATGTTTAATATCAAAATTTGAACAAAATAACATGATTACTCTATCAAACATGAGAACTCATGCACCCCGTAACATCTTAAGTTGTCATAGTCAACTGTAACATAAAATATAACTAGCAGGGATATCCATAGAACAGTGGTTTAGAAGAGGATGTGCCTACCTGAAGTCCATGGACCATTCAAATTTGAACCTAACTGTTTCCTGTGCACACATTCCTGTGACATCATCAATTTGTGTGATCCACATATAGTCACTACTGACTATCTTATGACTAATATGTGACTAAGTTGTATAGTCCCCTGACTACGGTGGTCAAAATATGGTGGTATAGTCACTACTGACTATAGGTATTATTATCAGTGCACGTCACAGGTATACGTTTGTTTCTGATGAACAGCAGAGCAATCTGACTGTTATACGACAGATATCCAATGCAAAATAAAACATGCAGGATCGACCCTATAGATACGTTATGCAAATCTGAAAAGAAGAGTTAATTTTAGACCAATTTCTACTATTTACAATGCCAAGAAAAAAAGGCTCAGATGCTACCTGGTCAAAAAAGGTTCAAGCAACAATTCGTTCTGCTGATCCTAAATGTTCAGTCCATGAATCTAGAAACCAATACAAAAAGACCCAACATAAAACGCTACATATCTATCTGTCTATCTATCTATCTATCTATCTATCTATCTATCTATCTATCTATCTATCTATCTATCTATCTATCTATCTATCTATCTATCTATCTATCTATCTATCTATCTATCTATCTATCTATCTATCTATCTATCTATCTATCTATCTATCTATCTATCTGTCTGTCTGTCTGTCTGTCTGTCTGTCTGTCTGTCTGTCTATCTATCTATCTATTTATCTATCTATCTATCTATCTATCTATCTCTCTCTCTCTCTCTCTCTCTCTCTCTCTCTATATATATATATATATATATATATATATATATATATATATAATATGCGTGGTTACTGTAGGTCTAGATATAGCTTTGCCACTTCCTGTGTGGATTACATTGCCACACAGCACGTATTTCTAATTAAGGAATGTGTCTTTTCATCGAGCAGCACCACGATATTAGTATATCACATACCACGTTTACGAAGCACCCAGAGGGCGGCATCTGAATGTAGATCTAATGCCATGCAGCGGTGACGGTTGTCGTAACTATTTAACCCTTCAAGAACGGCATGCCGCTAAAAGTACGGGCATGATACCCACTGCTGCTGATTACTATATAGCACTTTGCACGTTTCCATTAACCCTTTAAGGACGGCATAATGCCTTAATGCATCGTGCCCCTGGTCATCATGATGCCTGAATTCAAGCCTCATGCCGATCCTACAGGGTTGAGACACTGCTATAGGGCTGGCATGATGCACCAATGAAGCACCGACGAGTAACTCGTCGGGGCTTGATTGGTGCATCGTGCATACCACAAATGTCATCTCTTATTGGCTTCAGCGTTAATATACACTCCTATATCTCTGCGGGGGGTTCTTAAAGGGGAACCACCGTCTGTCCCTTTTGGCTTTGTTAATCCCATGTAGTTTATATTTACATCCACTGACAGACACGGATTATATCATGTAGATAGCCACTGCCTTCACCATTTGAATCCCTGTTCAAATTCCACTGTACCAGATATGGCCATGACACTAATTAACACAAACAACAGATATTAAACTATTTTGGAAGATGCACAGCAGGGTGGGGTTCGAGAGGTTACTCTCAACCGGTTCCCCTTTAATGGTGTATTTGGTGTTACCATCCGGCGCTGCATATTGCACCGCATCAGCCGTGCATTACTGCATTTCCTGAACACAGTGGCGCATCATACCGTCCATATTGATTAATTATAGTATTTTTGATAATGAAATCTATTTATTGATCCACTGCAGCAGCTATGTTAATATGCACAATCAATTGAGGTGGTCCCGAATATTCTGCTACTATTTTATCTGTGAAATACATAACGAAGGGTTCAATATACTTATGATGAGATGAAATAAAGAAGGAAAAAGGTGTACGTCAGAAGTCCTTTTATGTATACTTAAGTAGAATATGATAATAATAATCTTTTCATGGACAACAAAAGAGGTCAATGCGGGTCATCTGACTTCAGCCACAATGTGGTTGAAAGAACCGGAAGTGTCTTGGCTATGCCTTTTGTGTATTATGACGTGCAATTGTAAGTGTGACGCACTCACCCCATACACACTGATACATGTAGCCTATATATATATATATATATGATACCATGTACAAGAAGTCTCTGTGGACTATATGTATAAACGATTGTATCTGCTGAACCTATAGGTCACATAGATAAACCACAAAATCTACACAAGATTGTAATAATCAAATCATGTTCTAAATAATATTAGTTACTCGGTAAGCATGTACCAGAGGCGTAGGAAGCAAATCTTTATTGGGGGGGCCCAGGGGGGGCCCACTCCAATCCACTTTGAGTAGCGGCTTTTACGTATGATATAGCATTAAAGATACTTGTATTAGATTGTATAGAAAAGTAGTATTTGAGCCCCCTTTAGTTCTGATTGGGGGGCACAGGCCCCTCTGCCCCCTCTTTTCTCTATGCGGGAGAGATAAAAATTCGAAATTGTGTGTATTATATTACAGCTCTTGACACATATTTGGGGGGCCCAAACATATTCAGGCCCCCCCTCTCCAGTGATTGGGGGGGCCCGGGCCCCCCTGGCCCCCCCCTTTTCCTACGCCACTGCTGTACTTCTACTGGAAGTAATTGATAACCCTAATTAAGCCTGAAGTTATAAAGAGAACTGTATTTCTAAATCATGATTTTCGTGGGAGAGAATTTTGAATTGAGTCTTTGCGATGAGGGCCCACCCCGGGGGCTAGCAAGAGATTATAGCTCAGAATATTGCGGGACGGCAACTTTTCATACAGAAAGGTATAAAAGTCTGTGCAGATAAAAATCAAAATCGAAATAATACTAAGTTAGCTATGTAACAAATACACATGTCATTCATCTTCACCCCCCCTCCTTCCCCTAAGTAATATCATACAAGAATTCTTTAATTCTTTATAAAGTTACAAAGCAAAGAGAAGGGGTGTTTATGTACAAAATGAATGTTAATAGTAAGGAATGATTCATATCTTCTTAAATTCCGACTCAGGAGATTGTTGATATCTGCTTTAATTGGTAAAATGTTCTGTTAAGTATAATATACAAATGAATTGAAATTGAATTGACACAGCTACCAAGTGACGTTACTTGTGAACATTGATATAATGTACAATGTTTCACCTAGATTTTGATCAGGATTTGAAATACATCAGGAATAAATCGATTTCACAAAATGGTCGGGCGTGATATAGGCAATGTTCTCAGGGTATTGAAACACGTTATTAAAATGTACATATAAAAACAGGGACGCGCGCCCCCTGTGCACCCCCCATGCCCCCCTCCCCCAAGACCCCCCTCCTCCCCGAATCCGCCACTGCAGACAGTCCACGGAGGTAATCAGGCCAAAAAAAAAGAAGGTTGGTTTCCAGTAACATGGTCTGACAGGCTAGGCCCGGCCGGTTGGATTTTAAATTTTTTTTTTTTTTTTGCTTTTTACCTTTTTAGGGCCCAGTTTTAGGGTTTTTGCCATAAAATCCTTAATAATTGTCCGATTTACAAACCGTAAAAAAACGGCAAATAGCAAAATTTTCCAGAAAAAAAAAGAGGGGGACCCAGCCCTGTTTTGCTAGACCCGGTCGGGTGACTGGAAACAAACCTTTTTTTTGCCTTACTTGAGGGAGACGTCGATACAAAGATTGAAAGAAAATAATTTTCTTGGGGTAGCAATAGTGACAGATCCATATGTGATTTCCACGATGAGAGAAAGAAAACCAGTGTCAATGTCCCAGGCAGCTACAATATTAATAATGGTAGCACATTTGAATTTTCAATACGGTAGTACTACATTATGGAATACGGTGGGGATGTAGAGAGGGTCCTATAGCCTGTAGGGTGGCCGGAGCATCTAGCTGATCGCCCAGTCCGTATCTGATCCTATGCAAAACGACCCTTTTATGATGTCTTCCCATTGTTGTTAGGGGGTAGATAGAAACCTCTAGTAAATTGGTATCACGAGATATTGAATGGGTCCATCATATAATGGCTGGATTAAGCACAATAAATTGTACAACATAATGTAATCCATGCATAATTTTGACAGTCCTTCACATTTCGAGCCTGTTTTGAGCTCTATTTATAAGTGAATAATTCTCCCAACTGACAGTTGGGAGAATTCGCACTGAGCGATGGCAAATTCATGTATCAATGCAATTATTTTTTTGTTGTAATCGTATTGAATGCAGGTACCCACTAGCTCCAGTCACCAAGAAACGGCCAGTGAATACACCTACTTTGCCTCTCTAGTATACCCACATAGATTAGGCTGTGAAGGGTTTTCTTTTGTTCCAGGAAATTGATACATACATATATACCATAAATATGAAGTAAAATATCTACAATTGTTGAGCAATTTATGTCTTTGTCATTAATAATTGGTGGGAAAGTGTCATTTTTGGGCATTTATACCCATAAATACCATTAGATCGGGGAGAATTGACCACTCAGCAATACTTCTCAAGGGCTACTTGTGGTTTCTATTGTTGTCAGTCTTGCAATACAGTAATATTTTGTAGACATACTGTACTAGAAACCATCAATTGTTGGTTATAGATCCATTATGCTTGATAATGCGGGATAAATCCTCCAAATGTCGGCCATTTTGGATCGAGAAATATACTTTAGATCGGGATCTTGAAAAGCTCGGACCCAAAAAGCACGATTTTGTCATACATTTCACATAGAACAGCTGACTTTTATCACATATAGACCTCTTATTATTACAATAGACACATATTTTCTTAAGGGGACCCCAATCTGTACCGTTTTCATCATCACTGTCAGCATTTAATATTTTGTGCAAGTGAATTTTCATGTTTTTGGTACGTTTGATCATGCTGTACAAATAATGGGGTGAAACATCCATTTTGAGCCAAATGGCAAAAAAATCCAAAAATTCAACATTTCACTACCAACTTTGAATGAGTCTTTTTCAAAGACCAGACTAGATACAATGCCCTAAATGGTCTCATTTGAAAGATAATTTAGTTTCTGAACTACCCCTTTTGAAACATTTAGCTAAAAGGTGTCACTCTGGTTGTCATAGCAACTTTGCCTTGTAAAAGAGTGAAAAATTAGAAATTTCAACATTTTAGAATCCTCGTTGCCATGGCAACAAAATCCACAATTTTTCAAAACTTTTTTCTCTAGTGAAAAATTCATATTCCATGATGTCTTAGCTTTAAATTGGTATCAAAACGTTTTGTGTGTGCCATTTGGTCCTTAAATAAATGCCATTTAACTAAAAGATGTAGATGAACTTTAAAACTTTTTACCTATTCTTCATGACTGGAGCTATAGTATGCTTTATATTGTGTAGATAACATTATTTCTATGCTACATACGGCACTTAGAATTACATTTTAGTAAGCTAGAATTTGTATAGAAATTATGAATTGGCAATTTTTGGCAAACTATCAAAGAAAGATCTGAATTGACTGAATATGATACATTTGGAATGGAAATGATATACCCTTGCAACAGCAAGCATCAGGTAACCTTCTAGGGGTCATATGGGGGCCAGGGGCCCACTTTTGGGGATATAGTTCATGGTATAGATTACTACATGGTGGATTAGTATACATAGTACAATAAGATTACAGTAGAGGGCAACAGTGTGCCATAGAGGGAACATGTGGGAACCATATTGCTTCAAGAAGATATCAAAACCTGTCAGAAGAGTTACAGTGACAAGGCATTTATAAAGGGCCATATTTGCTGTCTAACTCATCACATTAACACAGCAATATCAATCTATGTAATGTGAATATGAAGGCTTTGAATGAATATAAAACACGCAAATATCATGTCATTTTTTAAAAGTCGTCCGGCCACCCTACTATAGGTACCATAGATGTCACCTGTGTGTGTGTGTGTGTGTGTGTGTGTGTGTGTGTGTGTGTGTGTAGGGGGGGGGGGCTTTTAAGCCATTTTAAACGGTTGTGTTGTTTGAAGCTTACACGCCTAACTTTTGACATCCGGGGATTTCCAGGCTGATCAGCTCCAGAAATAAACAACAGCACGTGACCTAATCATATACCTTATTGACTTACGTGCTGACTTCATTACTCTTTTATCCCGTGTACAAATAGGCACCCATGTAGACTAACACGACTAACTTACACGACTACCGCAGCACACGGCACTTCAGACAACTTGACCTGCTACGGAGGCCAACTCTCCTGTGATAACGCTGACCTCAGGGATACAACGGCCACATGTCCCGGGTTATATGCTAGTGAGTGTTCATTTATAACTAATCATATAGTAATTCTTAAGAGAATTCAGCAGTGATTCAGGGGTGGGGGAAACCCTTAAGAACTATCTAGGTGACGAGCATAGACGCATACTTGAGTGACTAACTAATCTCTCAATATAGAAATTTATAAAATGCATAAACATTATGTATCTACGAATAAGTATCTCTTTCAATATCCCTCGTTACTCTATTATCAGCATTATGTCCTATGTATATTGTTTATCATACACTGTTAATACATCCATTAATACTTTTCACTATAATGAATAACTATTATATGCTTTATTCTATGAATACAAGAGACACTACAGAGTATAAGAATTTCTTCTGACAGACATAGAACCAACAGCACACCGGGACTGACACACAGCTGACACCTAGTGGGCCACGGGGGGACTACTGATCAACTCATTGAGCGAAAGGGAAAAAAACAGCACAGCAGATAGAGGAGCGAGGGCGGCGGGGGGGGGGGGGGGTGGGGCTGGCGGGGGAGGAGTTAGAAACTTGTGCCCCAACGACCCCATGCGATTTATTGTTAAAAGAAGATTACCCAACTATAGATGGGTGACAATATATATGGGGCCGTCAATTAAGTATGTCACGCTCTTTTGGGCCATTTGGAACACCCCCACCCCCATGTCACACTTTGTCACACTTTTTCCGACACCCCCTAGAAAAGTATGTCACACATCTGCTGACACCCCCCCCCCTTTGCATATGATTAGATACCATATCAGTAAATTTGATAAAAGATCATACATGCATTATCTTAACCAAGTCATTGGTTATGAGGCTTACTACAATTGGATTGGTTCTAAAATGTGTTAAAACATAGCATCATCTGAAATACCTATAGACCCAATGTTAATGGATTTGATTGAAAAGATCCCTTTTAATTTCAATTGTTGAAAGTGGCAGTTTCATGTTCACACCAACAGTCATGGCACTCTAGATCTCTGTGGCTGAGGTATCCCCGATCCATAGAATCTTGACAGTGTTTACAGGAATAACAGGTGTGCCATTGCTATCCTGTCACTCCTCTTGTGTTGGCAAATCTGTGGCAGGGCTGGATCCAGGAACTTGAGAAAGAGGGGGCTTGGTATAGGCAATGTCCTGATGGTATTGGACCCATTTACATTAAAAATCTATAGCAAGAAGGGGTGGGATGCCTCTGTGTCCCCCACCTGGATCCATCCTTCCGTGATATTCAAATGATATTAGGACTGGGGGCCCCCCGGGTTAAGGGCCGCCTGACTGTGGGCCACCTGACCAGGGGCCTCCTGACCGGGGGCCCCCTAGGACCGAGGGCCCCCCTATGGTCGGGAGGGCACCTCATATTTTTTTGCTTTTCCACACGTTTCAGACCCTTATAGGCATTTTCCCACAAATAGTGCAAATTTTTTTTTTCCGGTCATTGTCCGTCATTGGTCGTCATCGCCGCATCATTGGCGCGTCATTGGCGCGTCATTGGCGCCAATGACAGGCTGATGACGACCAATGACGAAATACTTGCTCTATCCACACCAGATCTTCATGGTCCATGTTCTGGATAGCATACATGAGCTCATATTGTCCAGAAATTGTTAGAATTGCTGTATAATGGTGGGGCGAGTTGAGTATTATTCACTCATTCATCCTACATTGTGGGCGGCGGCAAACACCGACCCGCCCCCTGACGGACTCCTCACCAACCATCTGTGACGTCATCACTAGCGTCCCTGTTTTCCTCGACCACGAACGTTTGGGAAATTTTATTGAAGGGCTATCTTTGGCTGTGTGGACCACAGCCTTTGGTACTGGTAAGAACCTGTCCCTGATCAATATCATATAAGAGCTCCTTGAATTTGAGCAACGATTTTTGTCTAGACACTTTACAATCTGCTGGAAATATTGGCTTTCCCTCACACACAAATGTGTTGCTAGCAATTTCTCAGACTTTGTACCTAGCAGTGGTATTTCTTCTACATCTTCTTTATTCTTCTCTCCAGTATGTGCAACGCTTTTCTTTTCCAGCTCTTGATCCATGGTCCTTCCTTGAGAAGGTATCCTCAGTTGCCCCTGTTACAGGCCCCTGTTAAAGGCATTCTAACTTGGGGCATTAGTGACTCTCAAATGTGCATCTAGGTTTGCATTGATAAACTGATCTATCACACAGTTATAATTATCTCATACCTGGGGGTCTAGATGGGGGGGTCCCCATGTCGCCTGTAGATTTTAAGAAATGCTCTTGTCATTTGTCAGGATCTTTGTATTTCTCCCGTCATTTGTCATTAGGCTCCATGTCGCCTGTCGATTTTCAGAAAAGGCCATGTCACTTGTCAATATATTTTTATTACTCTTGTCATTTGTCACTAAGCCGCATGCCACCTGTCGATTTTAAGAAAATGCCATGTCGCCCTGTCGATTTTAGGGGTCTACCCCCATATACCTGGGGTCTTGACTTGTGTGAACTTGGAAGGTGCTAGGAGTTGTAGATCTACTACAACCACAAATATGTATTTAACCTGCAGATGTCACTAATTTATAAAAATACAGCATTTATATTGTTTACAAAATTCAGAAAGTGTGACGTCACACAAGTCCATAGACCCCCCCACCCCCTGTCACACTTGGTCACACAAAAAAAGGACCCCCCCCCCACCCCCTCAGGCGTGACATACTATATGGACGGCCCCAATGGGCGCCAAATAAAGACGACGCAGAGAAAAGAAACAGCGTCCAAAGGGAGACCAGATGATGGGTGTGGACCACTAAATTCGACATGGCGACATGGCCATTTTTGGGCCTAGTGACATGTGACATGAGGAATATTAGAGATAGCGACATGGGACATGGACATTTCTTAAAATCGACATGGTGACATGGCTATTTCTTAAAATCGACAGGGCGACATGGTCATTTCTTAAAATTGACATGGGAAATTGGCAACCCCCCCCCATCCAGACCCCCCACCAGATGACTCGTTAGGGGAGCCCAGGCTGCATAAGGAAGCCCAGGTGACTCCCTAGGCGACCCAAGGGAGTCACCTGGGGGAGTCACATAAGGACCTGTGTGCAACCGTGATCTGCAGTAACTAACGTGATCTGCAGTAGTGCAGATAACGGCAGACCATCCAAACGTGATCTGCATCAAATCAACGTGATCTGCATCAAAATGTTTTGATCTGCTACAACTATCCAACCTGTATCTGCAGATTTTAGTCAATTTCGGACACTTTTCTAGCCAAATTGACCATTATTCTAAATTTTGACTTAAGATTTTAAGTTTCCAACACTTTTCTCACTGAGATGGCCATTTTTAGGAAAATTGATCTTTTGGTGATTTTTAGGAAAGAAATGCCCCAAATGGGCCCTGGGTAATGTGAAACAATTACAGGCCTATACTTCCTAGGTGCCCTAGGTCGCCCCTGGGGAATGTGACGCAACCCCAAAATACTTCCTAGATGTCCCTTATGTCCTTCTGCATAGAAATAACACTATTTGCTTCTAAATACCTAAAGACAGACACCGCATATGTCTACATGCTTTGATACATATAGCATCAGGAAGAGGAAGAGTTCTATTGATGCAGAAATTGAATCATGTAAATTGATGCAGATCACGTTGATTTGATGCAGATCACGTTTGGATAGTCTGCCGTTATCTGCACTACTGCAGATCACGTTAGTTGGTGCAGATCACGGTTGCACAACCTGCCTAACGATGCTAGTCATTCTGGTGGCAACCCGGACTCCCCTTTGACGCTTTCTTTTCTCTATGCATGTTTCTCTATGCATGGTTCTCCGTGTACAGTCAGTGTCACGCCCCTACACGACAGACCCACTCCCCTTATCATCAACTTGTGACAACTGTGAGTAACGCACCGGAACTGGAAGCAACTCTCCACACAGTGGAATTTTACCCAAGTATAGTCACATACGGTAGATATGTAGGGCATTTTATCATGCCGTCATCAGTGTGTGTGTGTGTGGCCGGGGGGGGGGGGGGGGAGTATACACGGGTTTGACGGTTATTGATACTAATATGTGTAATTCATATGGTGCAATGATGCCTCAGCCTATGACGTCACAGAGTCACGGCTACATAAGTCGTAGCATGAGTCACGGGACAATTGTAACCAGTGTATTTAGTATACTAGTCATAGTATGGAAGGCCAGTGCGCCATTGCCAATTGCTAATTGCCAATTGCCAATTGCTAATTGCCATTTGCCAATTGCTAATTGCGAATTGGCGGCCATCTTGGTTCTCGCACGTTAGGTGCTCGGACATTAGGTGCTCGGACGTTAGGTTTAGTAAAATATGTTTGTTTTTGAGGGGAGGGGGTCCTCGGACGTTAGGTATGGAGCTCGGACGTTATTCATGATGCTCGGACGTTAGGTATGGTGCTCGGACGTTAGACATGATGCTCGGACGTTAGGTATGGTGCTCGGACGTTAGACATAATGGTGCTCGGACGTTAGGTATAGGCAAATTATATTAAGCTCACGGGATAAAGATAATTTTAATATTGATATTCCGAGCATTAGTCTAACGTCCGAGCATCGTTTCTAATGTCCGAGCATCGTTTCTGACGTCCGAGCATCGTTTCTAACGTCCGAGCATCGTTTCTGACGTCCGAGCATCGTTTCTAACGTCCGAGCATTTTAACATTGATAGCTAGGTCAAATAGGCCTATGTCCACTTTTTTTTCTGGTGGGGGGGGGGGGCAATTTAAGGGTCTATTTCCACATTAAATCTATTACTAGTATAGCCACACACTTTTTCTTTCTAATTGCGCATTTATCAATACATAGACAGAGCTGCACGCTAAAGTGCCTGAGTCAGTGGTTAGTGCACGAGAGGTGCCTGTCCCGTACTGCACGCTGGCCGTAGGCCTAGTGCAGTACGGGACAGGGGCCTCAAGTGCACTAACCACTGACGAGGGCACTTTAAAGTGACGCTCTGTATTTATTTCAGGTGTAAAATAGATGTATAGTCTATGTTTGTATACTTCCACGATGTTTGCTTTCTTCCGCGGTCTTTGTTTACGTCCGTCGGCCGCCATTTTGAATTTCGCACAGGTCACGTGACCCTCGGTAGCCTAGCGACGTCGTGGCGACCCCATGGCGACCCATGGCGACCACTGGGAGCGTGAAATACGGCGAGGGCGTGAAATACGGCCGAGGGTTATTGCACGCTTCTCTCGCATATGGTACTCCCATAGGTTTAACCTTGATAGATCGTATTCACCATGAAATAAAATGTCATATTTTGAAACCAATAAGTGGCCAGACTGCATGCTTTGTACATCTCGCCTGTCTTAGACCTATGCCTAACACAGAAACTGCACAATTGGGATGGTACCATGCATGTATATAGGAGCAGGGTAGGGTCAGTAAGCAACCAGCTAAACCTAACTCGCAATTGGCAATTGGCAAATGGCAATTAGCAATTGGCAAACGGCAATTGGCAATTAGCAATTGGCAAATGGCAATTGGCAAATGTATGGCGCACCGGCCTTCCATA
The DNA here is from genome assembly GCA_947462335.1 of Harmothoe impar. Lineage (NCBI taxonomy): Eukaryota > Metazoa > Annelida > Polychaeta > Phyllodocida > Polynoidae > Harmothoe > Harmothoe impar. Next base: position 18,509,011 of record OX381707.1, on the reverse strand, counting down.
GTATGGTTATATACCTTATCAAAACGTGTTTCCTCATCTTCCAATTGTCTCTGTTTTTGAAGGATGTCCAGCACATTCAGTACTTTACACATAGCCCTTTATGACTTTATATAAACGCCTTACTGTGCTATACGCTTTGTCGCCATATTACATTTTTTCGTTTCAGTGAGCCTTAAGCAGACTCTTTTATTACAAAGTATTACCTATGACAAGCAAATGTGATGTTTTCATTTGTAACTGAAGCAAAAGTAGCATTATACATCCATGAAATGTCCAAGTGTCTATTTGGTCCATGCATAGCTGTGATGCATATTGTCCAGTAAATAAACTAATAATTATGGTAGAAGTATTTGTCCATTGTCCATATACATGTTTAAAGAAACTGTCAGCTTTGTATCATGACTTTAGTGGTTAGTGGTTACAATATTACTACTAGGTGGTATGAATCAGTGTGTTTTAGAGTGCACGTCCATATGGGGTGTACATATTGACTAATATAGTTTACAATCAAGCATGCCATACATATCATGTTATGAGATCCAGAAAAAAACATCACATAAGTAAATAGCCCACATTAATGCAGCGCTGGTGATTTTACTACATTCTTACCTTTCGTGAGTGTATCAACCTGTAGAGTTGACAGTATGATGCTTCAGTGGAGAACTGGTGAGTTACTCACCAGAGACGCATTGATGCATCATGCATCTAGATAAAGGGCATGATGCATTCGAGCACCGTTCGGTCTTTGAAGGGTTATCTTGAACTAATATTCAAACTGCAATATTTGAGGATCCCCTTCATCAATTGAGATGGAATAAATACCATATTGTAGGTTTTGAATTTTTCAGATTGTGTATGTGGAATGGTCATGACGGCCATATCTGATATGGTTACCATGGCAACCAATAAATCACAAAATCATTATTTCAAGCATATCTGTTGCTATGGCAACGGATATTTTGACCAAAATCACACCAAAATTAATGGGAAATATTAGAACCATCTTTTAAATTGTGAAAAACTCTCTAAAGCATGTTTTTACAAAAAAAATCATATTGTCCTACATTTTTAATGATTTTTACCTGAAAAATCGATTAAATAAGGGTAAAAATCGGGTTGATTGTCCCTCAAGTTGGCAAGCCAACCACATGAAGGAAAATATTAACAGAGATAAATAGTTCAGGGTCCCTGGAGGCTATAATATTATAGCAAATAGTGAGAATCCAAAAAATCTAAGCTTTGAGGCAATTTTTGAGAAGATGACAGGGGGCTCAAAATCGGCCAAAAATCGGCCAAAAATTCGCATAAATGCGCGATCGGGAAAGGAGGGACACTTTGCCTTCTACATTGAAAAGTGAATGCGTCATAACACCACTAACAGGCTATAGGTTGAAGCCACAACCATAAATATTTGCCTACCCTTGATATATCATAGACATTGACATTGGTTATGACAACATGCATAATATTTAGCAAGAAGTTTTTCTTCTTATAGAATGAGGATCGAACATATTTCAAAATCATTCAGATCGGCTTTGATGTTTCGAATGTCCAACATAGTGAGCTGTATGCATAGGCGATGCTGCAATGTAAAAAGAAGATTATACTGTTCTAGTTGTGTCTTTTGTAAACGGTGAGGGGCGGGGGGTGAAATTGCGCATAAAATCGCACAACTTTCTTTTTTATTCTGATGTAGGAACGTAACGTTTGGGTATTCTGTCTGGGAATTCTATGCATTTTCTGAAACGGAATTCTGGGCAGTTTCTGAAAGGAGCAAATGGTATATTATCAACTAATAATGCATTATTTTAGTTTAGACAGTAGGGCCTAAATGTCCGCTTTCTTGTAATTCCCTTTTCTTTGATATCATCTTGAATATCACAAGCGTTACTTTTTTTCATAGGTTTATTGACCAGAAAATCACGCAGAGGTAAAAAACGTTCTGCCACAATGGTCTGTAGAAATATTTACAAATATAATACAGGGTGTTATTACACATCTATGTCTTTTGACGACTCGTTTGGTAATTCCTTGTAGAACATATTTAAATATATAAACAGTGTGTACAGTAGGGGCACCCACTCACTCTCTGGAGAGGGTATACCTACAATGGATAAAGTTGCTCGTATATTTGAATCCACCTTGTTGTTTGTTCTTACGATTGTATCAAGTGTTTAGTGTAGGTCACACATTTGGATGAAAATATATTATTACCAGGTACTTTTGTTTTGAAAGTTTTCTACCTGACAAGAATTATCAAGTTGGCGTCTTTTAGGCCACTCCAAATAGAATACATGTACTTATTTCTCATCACTGCGCGAGTCTCCAAAATTGACCTTTGGGATTTTCTTTTTTTTTGTTGCAATTTTCAGTGGCAAAGATTATCAAAATGGGAAAATATGGCCATATCTGGTATCAAATTAAGCTTACAGTATTGCGGATCCAATGAACTAGAGAACACATGCATATCTACAACGTTTGCTGATCCATGATATCTTGATTGCTGATGAATTTAGTTTGCCAAGAATCCACATTTACACACCCATGTGGTCACCAAAAGAATTTAAAAAATAAAAGCGCCCTCGTCATTTGTGTCATGGCTTGGTGATGAGAACAAGTATATTATTTAGAGTGGCCTTAGTGAGGCCAACGTGACAACTCTACAACAATTACCTTGCAAAAGGTGACCCTGGACATCTGGTGCCCTCACAATCTGAGTTCATTTAGACCTATACACAAATAGTCAAACATGTTTCAATAATCTAGCAGAACTTATAAGGCTGTATTTTGCCTACAACAGGAGTGAACAGATTATTGAGGTATTCCCTAATCGGAATATGGAAGTGGGTAGATAATTAGAGAGAAACTGAACGAGCTCATACACAGAAAACTGCCAGCACACACAAACACACATGAGGACCCATGTAGGCCCAAGACTAGATTTTCCATATTTAGGCCACTCCAAATAATATCCTTGTTTCTCATCACCGCGCGCATCACCAAAATCGTGTTTTGAAGATTTGTATTTTTGATTTTTTTCCCCAAATTTTAAGGGAAAAGTTAATAATAATTGACAAATATAGGCATAATTGGTATCAAATTGAAGCTTCCAGTTGCACAAATACAATGGGCTAGAGGAAATATACCCATTCAAAATGTTTGTAGATTGTTAATGTCTTAATCATTTACATGTGTATTTAAAGTTTGCTGAGAGCCTAGATCCCCTACCTATTTGGTCTTCAGCAAAATAAAAAGCAAAAAAAAAGCGCTCTCGTCATATTTGTCATGGCTTAGTGATGAGAAACAAGGATATTATTTGGAGTGGCCTACATAATGCTCATTTTATTTCCTGAGCCCAAGTGCAGCTCTATATCTCTTTCGCAGTGAGAGTCGACTCACTGATGGCATCTGTTGGAACGTTTTGGCAACTCTGTATAGTTGCTTCCTTCCTTTGGTACCAGATGGCAACAGTGAGTCAATAATTATCATCACTCCCAATTGTCCAAACTATAATGCTTGACTTGCCCTACACTGCACACACACGTTGTTATCATTTCATGAATATATCGTAGTGACTCCAAACCTCATTTACAACATACCACCACATGTAGGTTAAAGAATACCTAGCATGCACATTGATACTCGGAAACCTTTTGATGTGTACGCAGATGAAGTGGTCATTATCTATTTGATTATTGGGCTTGCAAGTTGATCACTGCGAATGCTGCATCATGCCGACTCGTACGGAGTGCATCAATCCCATGGGGTCGGTATGATAGTACACTAGTGTAGCACTGGTGAGTAATTCGCTGGTGCGGCCGTCATGCATCATGCCCACGGAAGCGTAGTATACATTATGACATATGCTTTCCTTGAAGGTTCAAAATCAGAAGGTCAAATGGTCATGGTTAAGCCTCAAGATATGAGAAGCGAATTAATTAATTAATTTTTGTTTCTTATGAAACTCATAACAGTTTTGGGTGACCATATGACTACTATGGTCATACCTGCCATTGTATATGACACAGTCACCTTTGCAAATATATAATTTTCAGAACTATGAAAGATTATGCCAGGTTAGATTTGCCAGAGAAAGTAATTTCTGGAGGGCTAACATACATTTGTAGCTTATTTGATGAAAAAAATAAAGAAGAAAAATAATGGAGTGTTTCTTATAGTTCCTTAAAGGCTCAATTCTTGATACCGTAATGGTCGCGGAAAAATCATCTGGAGAAAGCGGGACTCGAACCCATGGCCTTCAGGTCCATGGACCAGCTGCTCTACTGCTGATGCATGAATAAAGTCCTTGCGAGTAAGGCTCCTTATCTGTCTAATCTAAATAATACCTGTATCCATATTAAGAACTGAAAACACGAATGTTTTCTCAAAAGGAACATTGCGCTGTGTGAACATTCTTCTCCGTAACTGGTATTGTCCGGCTGAAAACCCCATTTCCTCAAACATTGTTGCAGCTTCAGTATTTTCAACAGGAAAAATTACTTGAACAACTGCATCTTTCTCCTCTTGGACTTTCTTCAGTAACCCACCCAGGAGGGTCTTTGCTATGTCAAGTGTGTCTGCATATAGTGGCATTAGGCAATATGCTGTAAAGCCCTTATAAAGAAGTCCCCATCCTACCAGCTTCCCATCCCTATCTACTGCAGCCAACCCCACACAGGCAAAACCAAGATACCAATGGAGAACATTTTCTCTTTGCATCGTATGAATCTTGCTGTCATATGCAAGAAGTCTATCCATGTCAATTTCTCCTGTTGGATACAGGTCTATTAGTCCTTTATCTTGAGCTCTTCTGTCACTGAAGTCCATTTTGAGGTTCTTGATCGGACATCCTACTGGCTGGAGCCAGACTGTAGATATCCTGAAACCAAATGAGGCGTACATTGTTTGGCAATCATCTGCAGAGTTTAAACCAACATTCCTGTTCCCCAGGGCTTTGTAGCTCATTTCAAACACCTTTCTGCCAATGCCTCTCCGGCGCCAGTTCTTCTTGGTAATGTAGAGAGCCATGAATCCATTGGTAGCATCCAGAGGAACCGATGAACAATGACCTATAAAATATATTTCATAAAAAGATACAGATACGGTTGGATGGGTTCGCTTGATAATATGCAGGCATAACTTACAAGAGCAGGCAAGGGGGAGGTATCACCTTATCACTTGGTCGCATCATTGCTGACTGTGTATGCTATTTTAAATTGGGCTGTTTCGTAAAATGAGAAGTAAATGAATGGGGGGGGGGGGTGGTCAATATATTTATACAGGCAAGGGAAAAGGCAACCTTAAAATTGATGTCATAAGCTTTCCAGTGATATATCACATAAGAAGATATCAATTCTATTTTTTTGAGAAATGGCTTCACAAATATATATGGTATTTGCTCTATCCAAAATCCCAGTAAGCTCTAAGTCTCACAGTTTCCACGATATATCTAATTAACATAATTACAATAGTTAGAAAATGAGCATACATTTTCGTCCTTTAGGCCTTCCATTTTGATCTAGAAATGATAATTTTATTCTGTTTTAACCACAGTAATCCTCGTGAATTATTCTATCAATAGACTTCTTTATTTTTTCTATTTGGATGAAAATGTTTCAATGGCAACACATAATCAACAAGGACACCAATTTAGGCTCTAAAACGTTCTTTCTCAAATATAGAAACTTTTCACCAAAAATGGAACATTTTGTGTAATACCGTAAAACCTCGCGTATAAGACTTTGGGCCGATCTTATAAGCCGCACCGTCCATCTGATTATGGTGACTCTTATTCTGTACTATAGGAGCAAAAACTCGCATATAAGCCGCACCCTGACCCTATACCGATCCTATGAGCCGCACCATCGATCTGACTCGCATACTAGCCGTGGCTTATACGCGAAATTTTACGACTATTGTATTCTACAGAAAACAAGTTCCTTCAATCAATTATTAGCCTGTTTCTTCAGTACTTTTTCCACGGGGATACATAAGTGAGCAGGCAAGCAGAAAGGGGTATCCACCAGGGGGCGCTACCATGGCCTAATATACACTGTTTTTTGGTTTACAGTGAATCACTGTATATCTCACTAATTTTACAGTGAAATTCCGTAATCCATTGCAGTGAAACTCCGTTATTTCTTTTACAGTGAACCTCTGTTTTCTGGGTAGTTCTATCTTTTCCTATCAGGTGGCAGCTTAGTTCCTCAGGAGAGTTTTCTGAAGGTTCTAGGTTCTAAAGCAGTATAAATATGCCAATATGTTAATAATTTTCAATACCTTAATTCACTATAAAGTAGATGTACAGATGTATTTTAAATTTGATGAAATATTCACAATCAATAAAAGATTCAATTGTGTGGGACACTAAGCAGTACTTGTAATACCATAGACACCCTTCCTGTGATAATATGAAAAATATATATTCTCAGCACTGAAGTTGGTGTTCTATAACAATTCTAGAGTAATGTTTGCTCATGAATTGTGATTATAAAGTGCTGTGTATGTGCTCCATAATAATTATGAAGTCCCAGCACAAGATATTTCATGGAATAAAAATGGATAATTATAGTGAACTGTACACTGACATAAACACAGAATAAAACAGGGAAATTCTGTAAAAATTACGGTGACTTTTAAAAATGGAATTCCCTAAAAAAAACGGTGACTTCCAAAAACAGAATTCCCTAAAAAACGTGGGTTTCCCGGCTCCTTTTGATGCCAGTGCTTCTCCGTTTTTTCTACGGAACATTTTTTACAGTGTAGAAGAACAGGGCTATTGGTACTGTCAATGGATCCTGACTGTGAATACTGGACAAATGCATAATTGACATGGGGCATGTAGACACAGTATGACCTATTTATTATAAATGAACATGAAAGGGAAAAAAAGCACAGAATAAGCAGGTTACAAACATACAAGCAAAGCATAGATACAAACCGCTGACTCACACAGTAACTCACACAGTAACCATGGTTGCGGCTCCCCCAGGGGGGGTTTACACCATCACTAGGACATCTCTTGGTGGAATCAGGAACTAAAGGGCACAAGTCTTAGTCGCCAGCTCAGCATGCTTCGGGGAATTACAGAATACTGTAACACTACAGCATGTGGCTATCAATCAATGTTACATCAACATTAAATACACTCTCCTCATGGAGAGGATTGCCACTGCATGAGACAGGAAGATTGACCCTGTTAAGTTGACATTGTGCTTTTTCTGCGATCTGGAATTCTTTAAAGCTTGACCTCCTTAGACCTCCTCGAAGTCTAGCATAAAGTTCAAATTTACGGGTTCACCATCTGTTTTTCTTTAAACAGAGCAAAAAAAAGTGGCATAGTACGCCGCCCTATAGCATACTGGAAGGTTTACAAATACAGATATTGATCGTTCTGTGGGGGAAAGGAAATACACCATTGCAGGAACCAATGCCAATATGACCTCTTGTGTGAGCAGAGGGAACCAAAATGGCTTAGTCTTGTGTAGCTTTTATACTGATATGAGCAGCTAAGAACAATCAGCACACATTTATGGTGGAGGTCTATATGCCCTGCCAATAAATAGGGCAGTATAGGCCTATATGTTGTATGATTTATACGAATACACATGGAAACCTTTGTGATTGTGGGTAGGAATAGTGCCTCAATAATACATAAAAATAGAAGCATAGTGAGAGGTAATTCACCTCATGCCTACCAGGAAGCAGCAATGAGTAGGCAATTTGCAGATTGCTATTGTTATCTGGTTTACAGTTGGTTCACTTTTATGCTCATAGGAGGTATTTCACCTATTTTCATATAGAAAGAAGCACCCATTTTATTTATAAATTAAACTGTCCACACATGAGTCTGTGAAGGTCGATGAGGTCTATTGAACTTATTACCAATAAATAAACCAGATTCTGATGCATAATAAAATCCCATGGAGAACATTGGATACCCTATGCTTGTGGCTAAAATATATGTTGAATAACTACCAATTTGGAACAGCAACTAGTCAAAGTCTATACATTGTAGTATAGGTGTTTCCCCTAGAACCCACACTGGGTCTCCACTGTGCCATTTTTCCCCATGCTCCAACTGATATGTCCTTGTAATGGTGTAAACCCCCCTAAATACTTGATATAACCAGTTTTTTTTTAATCATCTAGCTACAAATAATGGATGAAGGCATTGTATGGACAAAGTACCGCAAACTCGCAGAATCAATAGTTATGTATATTGTATTAGGTATCCGAGACCCTTGCACTTATAGCATCACTGGCCAAACGATTCAAGTCTAATCGAAATGAATGGCTTTTGCCAATTATAGGGTTCTAACACGTTATGGGGTGGCACCATCTGAGATATTTTTGTACCCATCTCCATGATCTAGGATCCCGGATATCACATCTGTGGAACGTGGGGGTGTAGGATTTAGGTGGTTGGGACTCCTAGGGGTGGGAATTAGGTGGGTGGAACTCAAAGACCGGGAACGTGGTGGATGGAACTCCTAGGGGTGAATAGGCCCCCAATGGTTGATCAGGGTACTATGGTCAAAACAGAATAACAGAACTGAGTTAGTTAAGTACTCACTTATAATTTCTCCCTCTGTATTCTCCGCTACAAAGACTCCATCTGGGAAGAGGTCAAACTGATGCTCAAGATGCTCCAACACCTTGTTCCACCCGTGCTCCTCACATATTCTCAGCACCCCGACCATGTCCTCCCTCTTTGCCTTTCTCACGGTATACTCAGCCTTCCCAGCCATGCTGCTAACCTATTGTCTGTCAATCCTTGACCAAAAATGGGGCTAGAATGATGATGCTGGGACTTCTGTGGCTGATATTATGTGGATGCGGATTCTGGTTGAGAGTATGAGAGCACGCCACGCCTGAATGGTGAGCACTGGTGGGGGTCTGGATGGGGGGTCCCCATGTCGATTGTCGATCTTAAAAAATGGCCATGTCGCATGTCAATATCGCTTAATAATGCCATGTCACCTGTCACTATGATTTTTAAGCCTCATGTCGCATGTCACTAGGCCTCATGTCGATTGTCGATTTTAAGAAATAGTCATGTCGCCATGTCGAATTCGGTGGTCCACACCCATACTGGTTACGCTGTGCGGTGACACACACAAAACAGACTGATCCCGACTTGATAAATGATGCATGACCAACCTACCTCATGCAAGTGCATGTACAAACGTTTACAGTGAGTCTTAAAGATGGGTTAGGAGCTAAATTTGGGTAGATTTCTTTTTTCATTTAAAGAACATAATAGTATTCATAATGTCCATAAAACTATGTGTGTAGCTTATAAAATCAGTCCTATACTTACAGATTACTTACCCGTCACTATTACAGAGAGGGGTATCCTGCTAAAAAGCTGCACACACATTTATATGGACATTATGAACACAAATACGTTGAAAAACTGAAAAAATTAAATTAATTAAACCCATCTTTAACCCAGTCTTACAAGTGTCCTACAAAATTAAGGTCTTAATAATACCATGGATGGCGCCACTATATATGCAGTCTTACTCTGGTTCCCATTTTTTCTTTTCATTTGTTCCCTTCTTTAGTAACAGTGGAACCCCAATAATGAAATACATTATTAAGATTCTTAAGACTACAAATGAACTATATCATGGTACAGGTTGGGAACCAGAGTAAGACCACATTATAGTGGCGCCATCTATGGTGCTATTTAATATCAGGTTGTAAGATTGGGTTAAGACTCACTAGTGCTGCAGCACCAAGTGCCCATCACCTTGCCACCTTGCACCGAAAAATGATAGCAGACACTCGGTATCACTGAAAAGCTGTGATCGTGTAGATAACAAACCCAGTGAGTTTAAAAAAAAAAGTCGTACGAACTTGGCAAATGAGCATTGAAAATAAAAAGTTGGAAATAGCTTTTAATTATGAAAAAGTAATATAAATGATACTTATAACCTTTTAAACTTCTGAATCATATTAGAAAAAAACCTAAATCTAAATCTAAAATCTAAATCCAAGACATAGAATCATGGATGTTGTAGGTCATAGGTCCAAGGTCGAGGTCAAATAACTGGGATTGGGATATGATAATATGTGATCACAACTTCCTATAAATAAATTGTAACCGCCTTTTTTCTTGTGCTATGCTATTTTGAAATCTATCAACTTCAGGTAATGTTGTGACCTTCATTCCAGAGGTCAAGGTCACGACCTGGCAATAATTGACATATGCAGAGAGCTACACATGTCATATTGAGATAGGTTTGATATACTGGGTTAAATGTAGAACAGATGCATCACACATATGATAATTGGTTGAGTGAAGGTCAAGCAAGGTGACTCAGTTTTTATACTTACAACTACAAAGAATGACCCACCTGTCCTTTCTGGCATGTGTGATTCAAAGTTACTCATCTTCAGATTCGACGGTTTCTGGTAGCATAGAGTATACGTTTATACATGGGTCAATGGTGTTATCACTATTACATCCACAGGCAGGCACACAGGGTTGTTTGTGTCCAATGCATACACATTTATCAGAGCACCCATCCAAGCATTCGCAGATCAGGTCATTTAGAAGCTAAGGGGCACTGCATTCTTGTGACATATGCTTCACTATGAGATGACCAGAGTCCTGGTCTTATTGCCAACTGTGTTCCCTGGGATTGGGTAGTTCTTGGAAGCAAATGTCTGCTGCCTTCCAAATCATCAGCTGATATCCTGATCTTTTAAAGTGCAGCAGAAAACTGTCTTCAGTTGGTGGTAGTTTTTTCCCCGGGACTTTTGACTTTTGAGATGAAGGCATGCTGCAGCGTATTCCATTCAAGTTGTTCCCAAGATCCTTACTGCCATACATACGTACACCAAACTTTCTGAAGGCTGATTTTACCTGGCTTGAGAGGCCTTGGCCATCTCCTATAGCTAACAACTGCATTCCATCAAACACCTCAGCTTTTGCTGGTGCCCAGTCTGAAAACATATCCGATCGACCGAGATCTTTCTATAGTGGTGCAGGAGCAGTACAAGGACATCCGTGTGAGGGCTGCTGACAATTATGCTCTTGCATGTTGCTGAGGCATGCACAGCATGGAGGATTAGTCTCCCATCAGCCTTTTCTTGGTTTGACACCAACTCCTGACATTCTGTGTGCATCGTTGATGTCACTTTACATGCTTTCATGCCATGTCCTGCACTATATAATGCTTGATGTGGCCCTAGAAATTGGCCTGGATTCTTGATTATATGGTCAGTGTACAAGCCAACCAGGGCAGTCTTGTTTTCTGAACGATTGAGAAACTGTAGCCAGTCTTTTGGTACGGGGGCATCAGGTGAAACTACTTTGATGTTACCTATTTTACCATTGCTGCGTTTTTCACGGGTACTGGACTTGATGCTCTCTTCTAGATAGCAATCAAATACAACATGCACTTGGATCAATGACTCACCACAGACCTTCTTACTACTGCAAATGACATATTCGAGGAATGTTTGGGCAATATCACTGTAGGATGGGTTTTCAATGCCCACTTTTGTGCCTGGTAAGGCTCTAATAACTGCATTTCCATCAGTGACAATGCTGTCAATGTTATTGACAATTACATATATATATGTGGATATTTCCTCCTTGTGGTAAAGGATATCACGTCCACCTGCATTATCTCTAGGTGTACATGCATCAAATATTGGCTTTAAGTTAGTCAGATCTGGTGATTTTGCAGGCCTCCGTCGAGTGAATTTTTGAGAACAAAATATGCATTGATTTCCATTGAATCTAGTAATATGTAATTGGATAATGCTATGCCGAAGATAGGCTCTGCCATATTAAAGATTTTGGTTGAAATGTAAGATGTATCATGTCTTTAGGTACTGTACACCACATACACCAAGACATACAGCAAAGAAGGTGTGCTCATACTTTTTTCAACATGTTTTTCCCCTTGTTCCCAAGAGGGGTAAAAAATTGTGCGCATGCAAGATATTTGAAGCAGGGGGGATTGTCATTTTTTTTGCTGAGAGGGCAGTGGTCATTTATGAACAAGGGGGGATGTGTTATGGACTTTGTCTACCTCCCCCCCCCCCATGGCACAAATATTGGGGTGTCACAGGCTTCTTGAAGTATAGTAATGCAAGTTTTTTTTTGCTGAAAACAGGTTAAATTATTTGCACCCCCCATAGGGATCGAAGATTTTTACACCCCCCTCAGTCAAGGGGTTCAAATTTGTCCCCCCCTCCCAAAAACTCACCAACCCACCAATGCGCCACCCCCCTATCCACCAATGTGCCTCTACAAGGGTAAAAATCGACACGGGCGACACGGACCCTTTAATAATCAACACAGGCGACACGGCCCCTTTGAAATTGACAGACATGGACACATGAAGTGGAATGTATACTAATGTATACTAATTTGACCAAAGAATTTTATAAATGATGGATGTAACATTGTGATAAGAGCTCACATCTCAACACCCTATTTGTGACCTTTGACCTTTCACCTTTGACCTACATTTTCGGAGATTTGATGAATGATGTGATACCGTACTCTGGTATGGAAAACCCAAACAACAATGCAATTTAGGTTCAGATAGAAATCATTTTTCTTGCTTTCTTCATTTAAAGCTCATTTTTACCTTTTTATTTTCAATGGTGAACTGCCAAGTTTGTACGACTTTTTTTTTTACACTCACCAGGGTTGTTATCTACACAATCACAGCTTTCCAGTGATACCGAGTGTCTGCTATCATTTTTCGGGGCAAGGTGGCTGCAGAAATAATGGCCCTACCAGCCCAATGCTACAGCACTACACTGTAAACGTTTGTCCATGCACACACATGAGCTACGTGCCTTCTGCATAAACAATGCATTCCAAGTTCAGCTGAAATCAATATCTGACCTAAACAACAACTTACCATAAAACCTTGCGTATACGCCTAACTTGTGTATTAGCTATACCTAGACTTTGGGGCGATCCTATAAGCTGCACTGGCGATCTGATTTTTCATGGCTTTGGTACTGTACCATAGGGTAGATTCACCTGGAGTCGGACACATACCTTGAGACGGACACCTGATATTCAGGCATTTTAAGCCCTTTATTTGTGAACAATAGTAAAGTTTAAGTGTTATTCTTTTCAAAAAACAAACACTAGGAGTAGTAAGGTACATAAATAACCTCAAATTTCACTGTCCGTCTCAGGGTATGTGTCCGATTCAGGGTGAATCTACCCTAGTAGCACTCTGACCCTGATACCACTGACCAAAATCAAATCTTATAAAGGACAACTTACTTCAAGTATTCTGTCAAATCTCATGTTTGTTCTTTATCTCTTATTTGTAGATTAACTTCTTCAAAAGCTGAGCGACCAACATTCGCGCAGCAGCTCTTACTCCAAGGTTTAAGAGAATATCATGTATAGGGTTGGGATTACTAAAACTAATGAAGGCATTAAGCCCCTACTTCCAACGACCCCACCTAAGAGCCGAACCGCTTGTTTGAGAAGAAAATTCGGCCCGTATATAACAAGAATTGTGGTTTTTGCCGCGTAAAAAAATGCCTCAGGCATTTTTATACGCGGCAACAACCGCAATTCTTGCATTTGAAGGAACATAATGTCTACATGGTTGGTATATTTGTAGGGGACCCATTCAAGACACAAAGGGTGGGAGGATGATATAACTGACAGATGTGTCACAACAGGGGAAAACGTGCCATTACAGGGATTTCGTGTAATATACAGCCACTAGGTGGCCATCAGTGCAGTGATGGTCCATGTTAGGGGGGGTAGGTACGATTATAATCAACCTCAGGAGCATGAAAATGTGTGTTGCTAGGCAGATAAACAATTAGAATAGCTGTTGCTAGGCAGCCAGCTGTCTTAGCAACAAACCAATAAAACCATTGAATTCCTCGGGTCCATCTTAGGGGGGGTAGGTATGATTATAATCAACCTCAGGAGCATGGAAAGGGGTGTTGTTAGGCAGATAAACAATTAGAATAGCTGTTGCAAGGCAACCAGCTGTCTAAGCAACAAACTTATAGAACCATTGAATTCCTTAGGTCCCTGTTAGGGGGGGGGGGTAGGTACGATTATAATCAACCTCAGGAGCATGGAAAGGGGTGTTTCTAGGCAGATAAACAATTAGAATGGATGTTGCTAGGCAACCAGCTGTCTTAGCAACAAACCAATAGAACCATTGAATTCTTTGGGTCCATGTTAGGGGGTATAGGTATGCTTATGATCAACCTCAGGATCGAAGGTTGATTATTATTAATTTTGTCATTATATGCATAAATTTGTGTTGTGACACCTTAAAACAAAATGACGGCACCCCTTAAAACAAAATGGCGGCACCCGTACTGACTTCCTGTCAAATGAAAACAATATAATGCCTCAACCTGGTAGTTCGCAAGCTTACCACCAGGGCACCTCCGGGGCCTTTCGGCCTTAAAAAAGGTATCAAAAGTAATGCATTTAAACCCCACCTATGAGGCGAATTCCGATTTTGGAAGAAGAATTCGTGTGAACAGCAAATAAAGTTGTCTTGTAGGTGAGGTTTTACGGTACATCAACATATGTGAGATATACTGTCGGCTTAGAACCAACCTACACTGATAGTCTAAATGCTCCGGGCCTGAAGTGGAAATCCTAGGTTAGTCATAGGGATATTGATAAGGTGGGATGGTCACTGATTATACCTGATATTTTTAGCTCACCATGGTTGGTCGTATAGGGAGCCAAAAAATGACTTACTAGGTTCATCGGTGTTGACGAAGTTCGGGAGCCCAAAGATTATCTGTGTACTTTGACCTGACTGGGGTCAATTATGGCCCGCATGCAGCGAACAGGACTGATGTCAATTACGCTCCTTTAATAATGAATGAATAAATAGAATAGAAATAAACAAACAACATACAACAAACAAACAACATATGGGACCTTCATATAATACTCATCTCTACTAACTCTTTCATTTGGCATTTGAGGAAAGCACCCATGTACCGGTAATTGTAATAGTATGATACATGTTATTGAAAAGTGGATTGCAGATCATTTATTATCTTACTATAGTAGATATATAGGTTGGGAACATGAATATACGATTTTAACGTCACATGTGGCCCTAATTAGCATAGTTTTGCAGTGTATGTCCTCTTTAAAGCACTATGCTATCCTTAAAGGGCGAAGTTATGATGTCGTAACGGACCTAACTTCGTTCGAATATTATTATTCTGACAAGATTCTTAAAAGAATGAAAGAAAGAGCAATAATTGTCAATACACACCGTCCTACTCATTTTACCTACCTCAAGAGGATGGAGAGCTCAGTTGACTTAATACATGGCTTTAACATGGGGCTTTACGGGAGTGATCATTTTTATAACAACAGGGGGGTGGTGGGTTTACGCGCAGAGCGCGCGAAATTTTTTACCCCCCCCGGTCAAGGGGTCAAAAATGTTTACCCCCCCTTAGGGTCGAAAATCGGTTGCGCGCCCTTTGAAGCATAGTAACGCGCGGGCTTTTTGGCTCAAAACAGGTTAAATTTTTTTGCCCCCCCCCCAAGAGGGGTCCAAATTTTTTTGCCCCCCCCCCAGTCAAGGGGTCCAAATTTTTTTGCCTCCCCCCCCAAACCCACCACCCCCCCCTGTTGATAATAAATTATCACTCCCTTACAAGAGCAGGTGCCTGTATATGCACACGGGGTAACAGGGACTTGAAATTTATAAGCGCTGGGTCCCGTTTCTCCACAAATTTGCGGAGCTCCGCAAATATATACGGATGTCCGCAAATATATACGGATGTCCGCAAATATATACGGAGGTCCGTATTTGTATGCTTAAGTACCAAAAAGGCATAATTTGCGGATCTCCATAAATATATTTGCGGATGTCCGCAAATTTACGGACGTCCGCAGATTTGTGGAGAAACACCATCCTGGGGGCTTAAACAGGACATTACGGTAGGGTATAGGAGTCTAATTTGTGTTGTAAACATCCAAGTTTATACATTGTGCATAGGAGTGGAAACTACCCAAAGACACTTCCCACACTTATATGTCATAATCTACCTTTATCCATCCTTCAAGTGTCACACCATGGCATTCTGCCTTTCCTTCTCACTTAACTCCCTATTTGCCATAACTATAGACTCCTAAAGTTGTCAATGATCATATATGAAGGCATACCGACATCTATATGTTGGGATCTTTTTCTGAGGGAAAATTGTAAAAAATTTCACTTTCTCACAAGGGCATTTCTCCCTCTACCTAAACCAACAGGTCCTTGTTGCTTCTCGTTTACCAGGCCTTCCAGTTTAACATTAAGCCCCCAGAATGTAGGTCCCTGATCCCCTCTGACTGTAGCAGGATGGGTAGCAAGAGTTATGCCTCTAACGTTCATCCTTTATAGACTTAATGATTCTACAAGGTTCATAGTCTTGTGTTACCGTAATGCACTGATGCAACATGGGCTGGTATTCACCATACTTCCTTACTTCCGCAAGGTATTAAAAGTGACAGTCAGACTGAGGCATGAATGTAGGCTGACAAGTTACTCACCAGGGCTGTTTCATGCATTGATGATAAGAAAACAGCATTTACAGAGCATTACAAGGATTAGAAAACTACATGTTCTTTAATTTCCAATATTACACTTTGTTCACTTCTGTTCCAGCAGGGATCTCCTCGATAGACTCCTGTCCTCGTGTTCCAGGATCTATTTCTTGTGGCTTTCCCCAGCAGTGGCAGAGTATCTCCTTGAAGGCTGCACGGAATTGTCTGCAAAATGTGTGTGTCAATACATTGTAATTGTCATAATGATTATGATAAAGAGATAATTATTAGAGACATCCACACTTTCACTTAGCATCCCAGTGTTATGACAGATAGGATAGAATCTGAATATTTTGTCATCTGTTATCAGTTATAGCAGATTGATCGATTCGTCCATTGGCTGATTATAGGACAAAACAAGAGGTAAATATATAAATATCGCAGATATAGATAACTAGATAAGGGTCTCATAGATCCTGAATAATACTAACCGGGAGATGAGGGTGTAGACTATCACATTGGTCCAGCCATTTATGCCTTTGACCATATCAATAGCACCAAAGACTTTATTTCTGTAGTAGCTATCAAAGGACACATATAATTCGTACAATGCATATATTATAGTTCCTGGTGCCACCGTGATGATGTAAATAACAACAAGTGTAATCATCATGTAGGTCAGCTGACAAAAAAGGTAAAAAGGGAGAGGTTATGCATTGATTAGGTCATTTCTGACTTTTACATTCATTAGCTGTCACGAAAGAGAATCTATAGTCTAGGCATATCTGAAGTCTGCAAAGGAGAGTCTGGGTACTTGAATCGTTGTCATTTTATACAGACCACCCATAGGTCCCCCAGATCTGAGGACATCGGGACAAGCACTTTGAAAGTATTTTTTCTTTATTTCTATAACTTACCTTGAGTCTAGTTTTCATAGCCTGCGTCTGCCCACTGTAAAGCAATATATACAAATGTACAAACTTGTGCAGTCTGGATAGTATAGTATAGTATAGTATTCCTTTATTTATACTAAGTAAGGTACAGAGGCCACGGGCCCGGATTATGTCTGCACATACTGTATACCTAATATAACGAGTGAGCTCTGCATTTGTACTTTACTAATTGTAGCACAAGTCTCATTTCTTTAGGGTCAGGCATACACACACACACTGCGACGTGTTTATGGATCAGTATCACGACTTTGTAACAATTGGATCGTCTTTGACCGGGTGACGTCTTTGACCGGGTGACATCTTTGACCGGGTAGCTAGAAAAGGCAAATTTCTTTTTTTTGGTGTTTTTCCATATCTCTACTATAGGAAAAGGTTCATGCAGATACTTATTTCATAATACTTTGCACAGTGCAGCTCTTCAATCACCGTTTTATATAGAAAGTGACGTCTTTGACCGGGCAGAGGAAAAACTTGATAATGATATGAATCACGTAGTAGGGTCTACATTTAAACATAACCAACTTTGAAATAAATTTCCTTTTATATGGTCGGAAAATATGCTTTGACTTTTTCCAACCTTTTCTTACTGTATAGGCCTAATTTATGCTATAATGACGTTTCCCGGTCAAAGACGTTTCCCGGTCAAAGACGTCACCCGGTCCAAGACATCACCCGGTCAAAGACGTCACCCGGTCAAAGACGTCACCCGGTCAAAGACGTCACCCGGTCAAAGACGTCACCCGGTCAAAGACGTCACCCGGTCAAAGACGTCACCCGGTCAAAGACGTCATCCGGTCAAGGACGTCACCCGGTCAAAGACCATCCAATTGTTACAAAGTCGTGAGACTGAGCCCTATGTTTGGAACTGGGGACTCAGGATCTGTGCTCGTAAATGGGGATGATGCTTTAGCAGCTCTGGAGCGCTACTGATTGTATTGTCTCAACTTCTACAAATGTAAGACATGTATTACTCACACTAGTAGCTAGATTGATAAAACGGTGATGGTCCATTTCAGCGTCAGTCCTTGAATAAGTGTGCAACTACTAAATTAGTCACTGTATTAGGATTGCTTTCCACTTTGTATTATAACATTACACTTTTGGACGAGTATTCTATATTTTTTTAATAGAAAAGTTCATTGATCAATCCACGACATGAAGAAGTGATGATATGTATGATCAATTAGTTGGCATCAGTTTCGTTAGCACTTATAATATGACAACCATTATATTATGAATCAGACAAAAATGAGTATATACAGATGAGCATGAGTGTGTAGGGTTTTTGATTCTAGATTTTTGATTAGGGAGTCCAATTGACTCTAACCATTTAGGGTACATAGGTTGTAACACATTTAAACAATTACATACAATACATACAACAAATTGATAAAATACAATAAAAATACCAATACCAAATATCACAGGTATGCTTATTCAAATCAATACGGTTGCACTATGTGCTTAGTCTTTAGTAGAGTCTCAGCTCTAAATGTCTATTTATGACTGCTAAATCTCTCATTGAGAGACAAGTTATGAGCCTCATAGGCCTCTTAGTAAACCCAAACCAAAAATAAATTGTGAGTACCACTTGAAATTTTATTTTTTATGGCAGAAATTAGTTGTTTCATGCTACAAATCAAGATAATTCATTCATGTAATAGAAAAAATAACACCAAAAAAGCTGTAAGAGACCAATTGCCTCACTACACATTATACAGAGAATTTACAATAGGCAAATTAGGGGGAATTTGTAAGAAGAATGCTATCATCCAGTATTTCCATTTCACTATCTTCCTCAGGGTCAGTTCCTTTTTTGCTCTTCTTGTGGAGATCAGGGATTTGTCTGATACGGGCCTTGAACTTCAACTTCCGTTCTGATTCTTGGTACCACACATTTAACAAGTCCCACATCTGGGAACCACGATAGAGTGGTGATCTCTTATAAAAATCTCTTTTTCCTGAAAGTTCTAGCTACCCTGGCATTTGTTTTCAAGTGGCGGCCAGTTGCTGCACACTTATACATGTAAACTAGGTGCATTTCGTCACGCCTCCTGCTCAACATTTTGACTCCACACTCAAAGTGAAGGTCTTCTATGGACTTATCCCTAACATCAGTCTGAAGACAAATTCTTACGCCCCGGTTCTGGAGACGCTGCATCTTGTCAGTCCATTCCTTGTTAGCTCATGTCTTAACATGCTTCTTCCATTGTCATAGTTTCACCTATCTTTACGCCTAGATAGCAGTACGATTTAACCCAACTTAGGTTCACCCCATCTATAGTGGGGTAGTTTCCACATTGGCTTTTACCTTTTCTCTACTGCCACTCAACATAAATTTGGTCTTATCTTGGTTTATTGTTAGCCTTAGAGCAATGCATTTCTCCACCACTTTTTGTAGATCTACTTGGAGATTTGAAACCGCGGTAGATGCATCTTTGTCCGAACAGTAAAAGACCCAGTCATCTGCATACATTAAGCTTTTACAATTTACAAAGTCTGACCCTAGTTTGTCGATGTAGTAGATAAATAGCAGTGGTCCTAGGACTGACCATTGTGGGTAGTTCACCTTTTCTTTAGATGACTCAAAATCACCCACTTGGGTGAACTGAGTGCGATCAGATAAATAACTGACAAGCCAAGAAAACTCACATTCCTGTAAATTTAAACTCTTCAATTTCTCTAGCAGATATGAGTGGTCCACCGAGTTGAAAGCCTTTCTTAGGTATACATAACAGATGGCAGTCACCTCACTTTTGTCCCTGTTTGTATACAGATCGTTGGCTAGGTTGAAGATAGCATCTCTAGTTCTCAGCCCACTCCTGTAGCCAAACTGTCTATCAGATAGTAGTTCACTTTTGTCAAGACAATCTACAAGATGTGAATGCATACACTTTTCAGCAATTTTAGACACCACAGATAACAAGGAGATGGGTCTCCAGTTATTTATGTTTTTTAGATCTCCAGTTTTGGGAATCGGCGATACCCTGGCCTCTTTCCAGACTGTAGGGACTACCCCAGAAGAGAAAGAATGGTTCAGGACATGAGTTAATTGATCTAATAGTAGAAGAAGAGCTTCTTTTAAGAATTTGCTCCGTATGTCCTTCATACCAGAAGTCTTGTGGTCACTGATGTCCTTCACCAATATCTCAACCAATTCAGGAGCAACTCTCAGTTTTCTGAAGAGGTTATTCACATTGGGTTCATACCTAGTATCAAAAACCTCCTTTTGATGTCCATTATTACTTAGGTCATTAGAGAGACTCTCACCAATTGTCGCAAAGAATCTATTCAAGTAGTCTACTGAGTCCTGACAGCCTTTGATAGAGCCATCCTCTCCTCTCAATTGAGGTGGTAGGACAGCACCCTTAGGCTTCAGGATCCCATTTAGCACACTCCAGAACTTTTTGGGATTACCCTCATTCTGTCTCAGAGCCTTAGAAATCTTGTTGCGTAACCTTTTAGCATCAATTAAGAAGCAATGTTGCTTGGTTCGAAAGAACTCATTCATTTTGTCAGCTCTCTCCGCACACAAATTAAGGATCTCATTGGTCATCCAACTCTTACCACAATCCTTGTATGATTTCTCCTCTAATGGGCAGTAATTGTCTAAGTACTCAGTAATACAATCCTGTACTATACCCCAAGATATATTTACATAATCACACTTCCAGAATTCCTCCCAGTCCCAGTAAAGGATCCAGTCAATGAGGTTTTCAGTTGTGTGGTTCTTGTAATTTCGAGACCAGAAAGTCTTGACAATGTGCTCTGGGGCTTCTGAATGCATGACGACAAATACAAGTAAGTGGTCAGACACAAGATGGTCAAGTACACCACTTGTGAGGGTTTTATATGAGTTTGTCATGATATGGTCAATACAAGTACCTCTCACATCAAAAGGTCTAGTACAAAAGTGGATTAGATTCCTTAACCCATACTAACGACATTTATCTAAGAGTTTCTCGGTTTTGGCACTATCCTCATCGAGGACATTGATATTTGTATCACCTAGAACCCAGAGTTCTAGATTGGGGTTTGAGAATCTCCCATAAATGCGATCGAGTTCAGTCATGAATTGATCCAAATTTCCACTAGATGGCCTGTACACACAAGAAACTACCATAGTTTTCCTGTTGGGTTAATCAATTTTCAGTGTCATCCATCCTTGTCACATACTGTGCAATATGATTAGGCACATATATTGCAACCCCACCTCCTTTCTTCACATTTCTGTCACGTCTAAACAGCTGATAGCCATCCCACATTACAATATCATCATCATGTAGCTCTGTTAGCCAAGACTCACTGATACATAAGATATCAACATTCTTGAAGGCTTCAAAGAGTTCTATACACTTCAGATAGAAACTGCGTGTGTTGTAATGGACCATCTTTAGACCATTCATGTCGGAGAACTCAGACAGTCTTGTCGTTCCCATTTTGAAATGTACAATTTAAATAGTTTTGGCAGACATTGATAGGTGGATACATACCTTGAGTCACCTGTCAGCTGCTGTGACCTCTTGATGCTTGTGAGCAGGCTGCGTACAACGCTGATGTAGTTGAAGCATAAGATAGGAACAGGTAGGATGAGGTAGACCAGTAGGGTGTAGAGGGGGAAGAGCCACAGTGGTTCACGTTGCTTACCATAGCACGCGTACTCTACATAGTTTGTATTGCCGAACTGTTTTGAAAACCAAGGATACATGTGGTGTACAAATTACATTAGATGCAAATGGTCATACCTATACCTGTTTTAATGCCATACCTATACCTGTTTTAATGTCATACCTATACCTGTTTTAATGCCATACCTATACATGTTTTAATGCCATACCTATACCTGTTTTAATGCCATACCTATACATGTTTTAATGCCATAGCTATACCTGTTTTAATGCCATAGCTATACCTGTTTTGATGCCATACTTATACCTGTTTTAATGCCATACCTATACCTGTTTTAATGCCATAGCTATCCCTGTTTTAATGCCATAGCTATACCTGTTTTAATGCCATAGCTATACCTGTTTTAATGCCATACCTATACCTGTTTTAATGCCATACCTATACCTGTTTTAATGCCGTACCTATACCTCTTTTAATGCCATACCTATACCTCTTTTAATGCCATACCTATTCCTCTTTTAATGCCATACCTATACCTCTTTTAATGCCATCCTCTGACATTTTACAGATGAAATCACATTTACTGTGCATCATGCAGACAGTGCTAATGTTATGATGTTTGCTCAAATATGTAATACAGAATATTTAATTCATTGCTCACATGTGCCTTGACCAGCAGGATATAATATACAAAGCATATCATTTGCCATACATGCTATGCTATTTTACTTTGAAAATGGTTGTTGGTGAATTCAATAACAATGATGTGTGATAAATCCACAGAGTGCATCTCTCAAATATCTATTCAATCATCAATTGGTACAAGACAGATATATGTTCATATATATATATATATATATATATATATATATATATATATATATATATATATATATATATATATGGGTCAAGCCGCTGACTTATGTAGGTTTGGTCTTTTCAGGCCTTTTAAGCTTTATAAGCCTACAGAATTAAGACTTTTGCTTCAAATGCTTATATTCTTTGGCATGTGTGACAAAACATCCTAACATTTCAGGGAAAAAAATATTTTTGTGTATTGGACTAAGATTTTGTCTTTTATGGCCCCCCGAAGCCAAAAAAGCCCTAAAAAATGACTAAAATGACAAAAATTCATTTAATCTAAGGAATCAATAGCCCGTCCCAATTAATTTTTACCATTAGGCCTATGTTATAGTAGATTGATTCAAGAGATTTTACCATGGTATGTATCTTTTATTTTTTACTGTAGACTTTTTGCTGTGAATTTGTCACTTATTGTCAATCTATGTTATTATATTGGTGTCCTCATACAGTAATTAAAGAGATACCACAGCATAACTATTTTACCCCTCATGTTGAGATAACATGTGGGCCTTATACTGGAAAAAGAAAATTTTCAAAAAAATCCAATCCTCTAGGCTCCAGGAGCAGATGCATATTTGATACAACATAAAAGCATGGAGTAACAATTGCCATTTCTTTCTCTCCTGTGGTTATTTCTGGCTATATATTGAGTTATTATGTTCCAAAAGGACTTGTGGTGACAGGGGCTTAGTGCTTGATAGCTATGGTAGATCATGCATTCACCCATGCACACCCAAATGCTTCACTATGACAAATTTGAATCCCGGATGGTGTTACTGCTTTTAAGTTGCGGTGTTACTCTGTGCTTTTAAAGATGGTGTATCAGCTAATAGACTTCCCAAACCTTTTCTTCAAAATGGATATCACTTCGATGCCATGGGTTCCATTATCATTTTAGCTGATAAACAGTGCAAGATATTTGTCTACGAATGCATAATTTGAGATTGATAACAATGTACCTGGAAGGCGTTTCACCATATGTTGATGTTATATCCAACATGCGGCCTTCAAATACGGAAAAGATACGGCCAAAATACATCAAATCTACTTTTTTCATTTCTTTTCACCCTCCGCATACCCTCCATATCTTTTTCTGAAAAAATACAACATACGGCCTGAAATATACGGCCCTCCCAACATACGGACATGGTTACCTGTCTCAATTAAAAATATGTGCAAAAAGCAGTCTACATTCCAGGGAACTCCCAGGGAACTCCCACTGTGACGTCATAATATTTTTAGACATACGGAGGGAGGCTGGGGAGGTTGTATCTAGGGTCCGTATGTTTGGGGATGGCAGGGAAGAGACAGGAGAGGTTAGGGAATAGACAGGAGGGGTCAGGGAATAGACAGGAGGGGTCAGGCAAGAGACAGGAGAGGTCGGGGAAGAGACAAGAGAGGTCAGGAAAGAGACAAGAGAAGTCGGGGAAGAGACAGGAGAGGTCAGGGAATAGACAGGAGGGTCAGGCAAGAGACAGGAGAGGTCGGGCAAGAGACAGGAGAGTAAATAAAAGTTGGTGACGTTTCATAAAAATAAGAAATAAAGTCCAAAACGGATAGTGAAGATAAATTGACCGGGGCTGATGATGCTGATGATGATGATGATGATGATGAAGAGGAGGATGATGAAAAAACATTTGATGGTCTCACAATGCAGTACTATCTCCTCACGTCCAACACCATCTCCTCATGTCAACTACTTCCTCCTCACGTCCACTACCACCTCCTCACGTCCACTACTACCTCCTCACGTCCACTACCACCTCCTCACGTCCACTACCACCTCCTCACGTGCACTACCACCTCCTCACGTGCACTACCACCTCCTCACGTGCACTACCACCTCCTCATGTTCACTCTACTTCCTCACGTCCACTACCATCTTCTCACATCCAACACCATCTCCTCAGGTCCAACACCATCTCCTCACGCCCACTGCTACCAACATGCGGACCCCATTTACAACATACGACCCTATATATAACCCCTTTTTATGTGATTTTTGACATACCACCATCCCCCCTACCCCTCCGTATTCTTGGCTCCAAATACGCCAAAGATACGGAATTTATGTGCTCCGTATGTTGAGCTGAAACACAATTATGGCCGTATTTACATACGGCCGGCCGTATGTAAATACGGCCCTCCATATCTTTTTTTTCCACATATGGCTCCTTGAGCAGAAACGCAATTATGAACAGAAACGCAATTATATAACATACGGACCCTCCGTATGATACGGTGAAACGCCTTCCAGATTCACCTCACTGACTCAGTCACTCCGCCAGAAGAGAACAGGGGAAACCAGCCTGGTAGAGAAAGCACTGAGCTATGCAGTACCAAAACATAGACAGTTTTAGTGTCGACCTACAGTAAAAATTATTGATCTGCCTGTCCTCATTTCATAGCTTTAGACACTTTCAATCATTTTAAAAGCTGGGGAGCACTTATAGGAGACTCTATACAAGAGCAATATGACATGGTTAAAAATTCACGGAATTTTAGCTGACAACCCATCTTTAAGTAGCAGCAGGCAAATCCTCACTAATAATTAACTTCTCTGTGCTCCAGAGGGTGCCTACAACACTGCTTGATCATTTTAATGCTTCATAATCAACAATGCCTCACATATCTAGAATCTGTGGGTAATTTGAAAATTCACCTTGACTTAAAAGCACGGAGTAACTCTCGAAAAAAATAAAGGCTCACAGAAATGCTAATATCCAATATATCTAAGTTCTAACCACTCCATTGCTTTGCTACCAACCCTCTTAGATGGTCTGCACCCTTAAATGTGGGAATTTCACATTTCTTTTACTATTTATTGTGATATTCTATTAAAAGCACGGCGTAATTAGTGTTACTCCGTGCTTTAAAGTGCTGATATGGGCCATATTCAGGCCCGTACTGTGAAAGGTGGGTGATAGAATGGGCTAAAGTACTAGCTTTACACAAAAGTAGATATGTTGAAGATGATACAGAGTGAGTAACAAGAGTATTTGACCCCTTTTGAAGAAGTAGGAGTAAAGGTGGGGAAGTGTGATAAAACTTTTCAATTTTTCCAAAAAAACCAAATTTCACAGGCCAATATCTCAGAATTTGTTAATTTCATCATTTCAACCTTTATTGAGGTTAAGGATGTATATCGTGCCATGCTGTAAATGGAATTATTAGTTGCTGTGTTGTATTTAAGAGGAAAATAAGGTGTCCCTGTACTTAAAAGCACGGAGTAACACCAAAAATGCCCACTCATCTTCACATTGTTATAAAAATTGAACTGCTAGGGTTAGAAGCGTACTGGTGCTGGTTTCACGGAGCCAAGATATATACCTTTCAATAAAATAAACTTATATAAACATATTCTGAGGTTTCTGATTTGTCCTTCCCCAGCTCAATACCTACATAAGTCAGCAGCTTGACCCATATATATATATATATATATATATATATATATATATATATATATATATATATATATATATATATACCATCATATAGATATAGATAGACAATTTAATGCCAGTTTGAACACTTGAAATCACTTACATGAACTTTTAGCATGATAAATGGGATGAGCAGGACTCCTGCCATGATCCAGTTGATAAGTAAAATCAGAATTGTTTTCTTTGAGGTGAACTTGAGACTTCTTTTCATCGGCCAACATATGGCAAAGTATCTTTAACAAAGATAATTAGCTTCAAAGTTATGTAGTTTACAGATGTTTTCTAAATGTATTCTTAAACATACCATGTTCATATCTCTGCTTTCAGTTCTTGGTAACAAAGAGAGTGCTGCCTGATTATTTATTTCAATATTCTATTGAGTTTAGCAAATACTCATGACATGAGGGGTGAGCTTCCAATATTTTGATGCCTTCTGTAAGAATTTGAAATCTTAAATCAGCACATCTGTTCGTCCTATTTGGTCATGTTCCCTATGATCTAGTGATCTGTATTTAAAACCCAACGTTCACAGGGCATGAACACGCCATATTCTGTGTTGAAATGGTATCACCCCTCTGCTATGCATATATCATTGATATCTTTTTAACCCAGAGTTTGACATGTACCTGCTGAAATTGTAATTTCTGAAATATCCAGCAATAACTGCAAACTTACCTCTCAAAACTAAGAGTTATGAGATGGTTTATGGCGGCTAACTGACTGAATTCCTTGAGTGTTCTCAAGGTAGCACAGCCAATAGGGCCTAGAAGTGGATCCATGATGCTCGAAAGAAAGGTCCGCAGGTACTGTAAGTAATTGTACCCCAACAATTAAAATCTGACTTCTACGGATTATTAGATGGCCATACCTGCTCTTAATAGGGTCCTACATAATGTTAAGATACTAGCAGACTAGCGTTATCTAAGGGACTCAACATCCCAGTAAACACAACTAGGTTTGTCAGATGTAAATTTATGTTAATTTGGGGTATGACCTAAGTAGTATATAATGTATCGGAACGGGACTATGCTTAAGTACTGTTTATTACTCAATCGACATGCAGCCAATCAGAGGCCTCCATTTGGTCACGTGACCGGAAGTGACCTACTTAGGGGATTAGTGGTGACATCACGTGACCTAGTTAGCCAATCAGAGGCCGCCATTTGGTCACGTGACCGGAAGTGACGTCATATGACCTACTTATGGACCGGAAGTGACGTCATATGACCTACTTAGGGGACCGGAAGTGACGTCATATGACCTACTTTAGGATCACGTGACCGGAAGTGACCTGATGAGTCACGTGACCGGAAGTGACGTCACATGACCTAATGGACAACCGGAAGTGACCTCATTGAGGATCACGTGACCGGAAGTGACCTGATATATATTTTTTTTGGAGGAGGAGGAGGAGGCGAGTCTCTTATTTTTTTTGGTAAACCAATAAAAAACACAACGATATAAGTTTGTTTTTTCATTTTATTTTTTTATGAGCGACTGGAAGTGACTTATTGAACTAGGTAGAAGCGTTCTTTAGAGTGTATAAGGGGGGAGGGGAGGGGAGGGGAGGGGAGGGGGGGAGGGGGGGAGGGGGGAGGGGGGCCCCTTTAAGATGCATGGGGAGGGGGGCGCTTTTAGGATGCATGGGGCGGGTGGGGGGAGGGGAGGGGAGGGGAGGGGGGGAGGGGGGAGGGGGGCACTCTAGGGGGGTGGGGGGGCACTCTAAGGGCCGTTTGTCTCTTTTAAGAAAAAAAAGAAAGAAAAGAATTTAATCGAGAGACACACTTCTTCCTCTCGAGAGGAAGAAGTGTGTCTCTTAATTTTTTTTGTTTAGGAAGTGACCTGATGAGGCACGTGACTAGAAGTGACGTCGTCACATGAGTGACACTTTAAGAGGTCACGCGACTTACTAATAAAAGAAGACGTATGAAAATAAAAACAATAATTTTTTTTATTTTTTTATTTCTTTTTTTTCAATCTTGATAAACACTCTATTTTTGAAAAGATGCACTCAATCAATCAATAACACGCTTATTATTTTTTTCATATCTCTAAAGGACTCGTTGTCACACCGTCAGAATGCACACGACGCTTATAATACAAGTAGCGCACGCCGTCTTTCTCTATGGTGTAGGTGACCATTTTGTTTTGCACCACTTTGAAATTTCTATTTACCGCAAGGAGAGTTTTTCGTTGGCGAAGAACATCCAAGAAGTCGTCTGGTTCTTTAGGGTTTTGTTTCTTCTGTACACCTTTTGCACTCCATTTTTTGGATTTTCTTTCACCGGTGCCGCTGACTCGATCGTAGCAAATGTAAGTCTTAGGGTTGAGACTTAGGATCCCGTCACCTTCCCACTCCGCTTTCATAAGCCCCGAAGTTCTCAGATCGTGAAGGTAACGTCTCTCACAACATCCGCCGGGCGGCGGACACCATTCTCGCACTCTTTCCGTTTTTGTCTTCACGAAAAGCTCTAAGTGATCGTCGCACACTGCTGTCGGAATCCACTTTCGTTTCTCTCTGAAGTACGTCTCTCTCAGGCGAGGTTTGACTAGGTCATCCAACGTGTCACCACTGAGAGCCATGTAAAGACTGTCGGTGTCCATTTGACAAAGGGCATAATCGCGCCGATCGACGAATCTATCCAAGAAGTCGTATGTGAACTCTAACATTTTCAACTTCGCGTACTGGTATACCATGAACCCTATTTGAATAGGGAGGTTGTTCTTGACTGTTTTCGGTTGTAGTTCGACTTCAAACAGATCAGAACTCAACTCGGACGCCTTTTTGAAGTGCCACGAATTGGCCAATAGTTCGAACTTCCGACTGTCAGTGTATCTCACCGCCGTGTGTTTTTCTTTGTTGCAGATTGTTTTACCGTACGTGGCGTTTCCCATTAACTTGTAACAGTCTGACAGAATTTTCTCGTTCTCGTTCACGTCGCCACGTCTTCGCGCCGCCGTTACTTCGTCCGCGAAACTGGCAAAGGAGCGTTTAGGTAGGTATTCTACGACCAGCTGCACTTTGGTGACTATCAAACCGTGCTCTAAATACCACTTGAGAAGGGGCGTTCCCAAGAGAATGTTTTTTCCGTGGTAACTCCCTATCAGACATCTCTGAGGCGTGTTCAACAGCTTTTCTTCCTGCGCAAAGTCTGACATGTGAGGTCCTATGTCTGATTTTGAAACGGACACGTTCTTGAAAACGGGGGTCATTTCTTCGAAGTAGTCTCATAGGTGAGGCGGTGTAGTGATGTCCACTTGAACTAAACCGAACATTTTCCCGTCTTTGACAGCGGAAAGGATGTCGCTCCCGCTCATTGCGTTTCGAGACACTTTCAAAGCGTCAACCTTCCAGTGTTGTTGGGAGGCCTTAACCCGCTCATCTCGACGCTTCATCTCTCTCCATTCGCACTCCCACACGACGACCAGCTTGTGACCTAGCGCTTTCAAGTAAGCGCTTACTCTAGCCGTTCTGTCGCGTCTCTCCTCCCTCAGTGAAGCGCACTGATATCGGTGCGACGGTATGCACTCGTGAGCGTGGAACCAACACCCGTGAAACTGGAAAACCGTATTAGAGGCCGCGTGAAACCCGTCGACGCGAATTCTTCGACAGCCTAGAACCATCTCGCCGCCGTTGAAAGCGTGGCGCAGTTTCACGTCGCGGTCGTGCTCTACGAAGCGTAACCACTCCAAAGCGCTGTGAGAGTTTCTTTGCCTAATTTCGGGCTTGAACTCGGTCTCAGGTCGTCTCACCGCGTAATAGCCCGCGCAGTGCGCTTCGCTCATGCAGTGCAAGTACAGAGAGTTAGCGTCTAGACCTAGGATGTGCTGGCACGGTCTCGCTTCTTCGCCGAAGGGGTGAATGTCGCCTCCTCCAGCAGGAGAGCTTCACCTATCGCCGCATCTAACTTCGCTAACGTCGGTCGGTAAAGTTCTAGCACAGCTTCCCCGATGACTTTGGCGTTCTCGTTTATGTGATTTAAAACTCGGTCCAACAAGGGGTCGGAATCTGCGTCGGATTCTCTGACGAAGCAGACCGGCCCCTCCCACCCCGGAAAGTCGGATGCGACGCTAGCCGACAAAGGGACGTGATCCCACAGCAGGGACACGTGTTCCGTCGACGGTTCTCTGCACGGTCTGAAGAAAGCCTCGAAATCGAAGGTGATCTTGTAAGGGTAGATTCCGGAATGTCCGTCGGGAGGAAAAATGGAGAAGTCTGCTAGCGCTTCGAAAATCGTTCTTGAATTTTGGTAGATGCCACCTACGTAGCGCAACTTGACTTGTCGGCAAGAGGAAAGCTGGTTCCTGTGTCTCTTCAGCAAGAACTCGATGGTGAACGCCGCCTTACACTTGCAACATTCGTATATGCCCGCGTACGCGTTGAAGTCCGTGACCAGAGAGACGTGCAAACCGCCTTTCGCCGTCAGGTGTAGGTTGACTTTACCTCGGGTGGCCAGAGTTCTGGAAGGCGGTCTGATCAGAGTGACGCGTCTTCTCAACTTCCGCCCCGGCACCTGACGCGACGCGGTGTAAACCGCTATTTGTACGTCAAACAAGTTCTCTAACGCGGGTAAGTCGCGGATGTTCAAACCCGGAAAGGTTTCAGGTGTGGCAGCGGGACAGAACTGACGTAACAAATCTGAAGCGCGCTTGCTGGTGTTGTATAAGTGAAAGGAAATGCAGCGGAAGACGCAGAGGTTGTCCTTGTTGGGAAAATCTAACACGCCGCTTCTCTTTCCAACTCGACCGACCTGAGTGATCCTACCGCCTATGGGAAATTCCCCCGGTCCCATGTAAACGCAAATGTTCAAATTGGTAGGAAAAAGAACGTGCCACTTGGTGTCAGCGTCGCAAAGTTTCCGTACTTCCTCGCAAGCGACGGTGTTTTCCATGTTTGAGAGGAGCTCTTCCAAAGTTTCTGAATTAGTTATAGTAGGGAGCGGTTGTATGAGAGTTGCGTTGTTCTGGGAGGTGTGAAAGTAGCGCAGTTTGCTCTTGTCTTCTCTGTGTTGTAAGAGTAAGCCTACCGAGAAACCCACTTTGTATCTGAATCTTTGCGTGAAGTGAATGCGACGCATAGTATCTACAGCGTCACTCAACTCGCCGGTTGGTAGCCTGAAGTTTGTTACACTCACGCGAGTCCCGTGCATCCTGACGCCCGTTTGTATTGCAGGCCAATTCGCCGTGAACGTTTCCTCACCGTTCGGTACAGCACATATGCGCGGAGGGATAGTCACCCCGTCCAGAGATTCGCGTCGACAGGTGATCTTTCGGCAATCGCCTTCGCCGCATAGAGGGCAAAACTTAGGTATTACTCTACATTTTTCTACGTGTCTCTCGTGATTGTACGGTCTTTTAAAAATTTTGAAAGACTTTTCGCAGACGTACTGCGTCATGTTTTTTTTGTTTTTTTTTGTTTTTTCACTTAGTTACCAATTAAAAAAAGTTTTTTCCCAACTACTTAGCCGGCTATCTATCTATCTATCTATCAATCAATCTATCTATCTGTCTATCTATCTATCTATCTATCTATCTAT
This sequence comes from Harmothoe impar, assembly GCA_947462335.1. Classification (NCBI taxonomy): domain Eukaryota; kingdom Metazoa; phylum Annelida; class Polychaeta; order Phyllodocida; family Polynoidae; genus Harmothoe; species Harmothoe impar. The sequence goes on along the minus strand of OX381707.1, from coordinate 18,477,051 downwards.
CTATCTATCTATCTATCTATCTATCTATCTATCTATCTATCTGCTGTCTGTGTATCCGTCTGTCTGTCTCATACAGCGTACGTCAAACACTGTGTGTGTGTGTGCGCGCGTGAGCGTTGAGCGTCTCTCATTCCGAATCTATACCGAGAAATTTGAGAATAATCTCTGTTTTGTCATCCAACTCTTTGAGCGCTCTGGCGGACAGCGTCACCCCCTGCTGTGTGGGTTTTTTGTCAGGACCTTCGTACTTGCGCACGTGGATGAGGTTCTTACCGCTGTAGTAGCTCACAGCTGCGTACACTTCGCCCTCCTCATCCAGCACTGCAAACCAGGGGGTGTGATTAGGTCTTCCTTGCGCGGACGCTGTGTCGCGTATGCGCACCACTGCGCGGATATCGGCGATGCGCGCTATTAGCTCGCGCAGCGCGTCGGCAGTGAAGTGCAATCGCTTGCTTCTGGTCAGAGATGCCTCTTTCACCTGGCCGTCTTTTGTGTAGCGCGGCCTCCTAGACAGTCTAGCCACGTCCTCCCAGATCTCCAGCGTCAAAGCCCCGTCTAAGCAGAACTCTAACCCGAGAGGACGGGAGGTTTTCTCTGGTTCTTCTCGTCCATCTTCTTCTTTTTCTTGTATTTTTCTCTTCTTAGTAGGCCTTGTTGTTCTGGAACCCGCCTTAGAACGTTTCACACCCGCAAGAAGAGTAACACCATCAGCGTGAGCTGAATCAGCAGCAGAACCGATAACAGGAGCAGCGTCAACGCTGGTGGTATCCGAGGCCTCGTTGTTGGAACAGAGCAGCCACACGCCGTCGGTGCTGAGTGTAGCGGTAGAAGATGAAGCGCCGCCGCCCTCGTAAGGTGGCGGTGAGGGCAGTCGCCACGGACCGGACGCGCTACCAGTGGAAGTGAGGTCGAAAGCAGTGGAAGAGGGGAGCCGAAAAAACGTACCGTCCTCCCGTTGCCCTTCGGGTTCGTCGTACGCCTCGTCGTCAGCGTCGTTCTCTGTCTCACCCTGTTGCTGCTCCTCCTCCTCTTCTTCTTGGTTTAGGGGCTGAGTGTCCGAATAGCTGTAACTCTCAGCGCGAGCGGCGTCGATGGCGTCGGTTGATGTAGTGGTGGAGAGGGGCTGTGCAACGTGCGGCAGGTCATCAAAATCAGCAGTGGGGAGGTAAAAACCCGGTTGCCAGTACTGCGCTGTGCCAGGAGCGTTGTCGTCAGTAGTAGTAGCGGTAGCAGCAGGTGCAGCAGCAGCAGCAGCAGAAGCAGCAGGTGCAACAGTAGCAGGCGCAGCAGCCTCAGCAGGCGCAGCAGTAGCAGGCGCAGCAGTAGCAGGCGCAGCAGCAGCAGCACGAGGATCACCAGCACCAGCAGCAGCAGCAGCAGCAGCAGCAGCAGGCGGGGCGGCAGTAGCAGCGGCAGCGCGCTTAGCAGCAACGTGTACTGTCGCGAGTGTAACAACGTCGCTAGCACGACGACTACTACCAGTAGTACTGCTACTACTACCACTACTACTACTACTACTACTACTACTACTACCGCTACTACTACTACTACTACTGCTGCGAGCGCTCGCTACAGCGGGAGGGTGATAAGACCAAGCGGTTGCGGCGGTAGTCTCATTTTCAGTAGCAAGAGGAGGCACTGACGCTAAACGAGCGCTGTTCCGCGTAGTCTTCTTGTTCTTGAACTTGCTTAGATCCTTGGACGGCACTAGGTGTCGTCTTTTGCTCATGGTGGTGACTGTAGAGAGCGGCAAAAGACTGAGTGAGTGAATGGGGGTTTCCAGGCCCCTTATATACGCCTTCTCGCTTCTAGAGCTAAGCTACTTACTGTCCCTGTTCAGCTGCCGCCGGCTGACCGGCGGCCATTCACAAAGAGAAACAAAAGACATAATGCATGACGTTTTCAGCTGGATCCCTTTCCCCCCTTTTGAGAGATCGACTGTCATGAGCTAAGCTACTTACCACCCTGTTCAGCAATTCAACGCGCATTAGCTGTATAAAGGATTAAGCGGTTGCTGCCGCCGGCTGACCGGCGGCCATTCACAAAGAGAAACAAAAGACATAATGCATGACGTTTTCAGCTGGATCCCTTTCCCCCCTTTTGAGAGATCGACTGTCATCAGCTAAGCTACTTACCACCCTGTTCAGCAATTCAACGCGCATTAGCTGTATAAAGGATTAACGGTCATGAGCTTAGAGTGTGTATACAAAAAACTACAGGAGGCGTGTGGCGTGAAGCAGGACCCCCTAAGACGAGCGTGTCTGTCTGTGAGTGGGCATGTGGTGAGCGACTTAAGTGTAAAACAAAAAAAATCACCGCCTCCTGCCGTGGTGAGTCGACCGGGCCGGCCGGCGGCGGCCGGCTAGTTCAATAGGGGTGACAGCTGACTAAGGCTGTGCATGAAAAAATCCGATTTTCACCTGACCTCTGACGTTTGTTACAATGAATGTCAGAGGGAGAGTCGTCCTCAGGTAGGGGGTAGGAGGTAAGGCTATGGATGAGGAAAAAACACCATTTTCAGCTGGTCTCCACCGATAGCGATGACATACTCCTCGTCATCTAAGCTCTTAAGAAGCTCTTAAGGAGCGGAGCGGCTGAAAAGCGTCATGCGGACAGGTCGCTAGACAGCTGGGGTGCTGTTGGAAATAGGATTAAACTCCCTCTGTATAAAAGCTCTGATTTCTGTTGGAAAAAAACCATATCGCCTCTGACCACAGTAACGTCTACCACCACCACCACCGCCACCACCGCCGCCACCGCCGCTGCCGCCGCCACCGCCGCTGCCGCCGCTGCCGCCGCCGCCGCCGCCGCCGCCGCCGCCGCCGCCGCCAAGACAAGACGAGATGGCTCAAGCTATTCCACTTTCAAGCTCGCCTTCACCTCCTTGTCCACCTGAAAAAAAGTTAATGCGGCTTGACGACGTGAGACGCGCGGGGCAGACCGATGGGGAGAATAGACAGGTAGGACAGCGGCGCTTAGCATATAGCGATGCCTTGCTTCGTCAACTAGGTAAAGAGTTGAGAGGATCTTGGAGAGAGTTGGGCAGTAGCTTAAAAGTTACCGCCGCCCGTATGGATGCTCTAGTAGAGCGCAGTGTCAAGACACCGGAGGAGCTGTGTACGGCGATGTTCCGAGTCTGGTGGGGTGAAACCCCGCATTGTCATAGATGGGGAGAGCTCGGCCGCGTCTTCACCCGCATTAGACGAGTGGAACTGTTGGCTCAGTGGATGACCCTTCTCCACAGGCAGGGGTTGGATTTCGAGAACCCCGACTCGCACGCGATGCATAAGCACTTGGGCGCCCTCGGCAGACGCCTAGGTAGCAGGTGGAAAGAGGTGGGGGGCCATTTAAAATTGTCGCCTGAGAGGTTAGATAAGATCGCTGAAGAATGCGAATACGGAGGAAGTCCCGCTGAGTGGGCCTTCCGAGTGTTGAAAATGTGGCAAGCTGAAGCTGACGGTGCCGGCAGTACGCCTTTTGAACTCCTTCGAGTGTTGACTGAGGACATGGGAAAGTTTGACCTCGGCATCGCGATATTACTTGACTTTATCAAGCAAGAAACAACGAGAACAACGGACATGTGAATTGTTGTGTTTTATTTTCATACGTCTTCTTTATTAGTAAGTAAAAAAAAAATTATAACAATTAAGTCGCGTGTCCTCTTAAAGTGTCACTTCCTCCGGTCGCGGCTGATCGCCTCATCAGAGCACGTGATAAACAAAAAAATTAAGAGACACACTTCTTCCTCTCGAGAGGTAGAAGTGTGTCTCTCGATTAAATTCTTTTCTTTCTTTTTTTTCTTAAAAGAGACAAACGCCCCTTAGAGTGCCCCCCCCTACCCCCCTAGAGTGCCCCCCTCCCCCTCCCCCCCTCCCCTCCCCTCCCCTCCCCCCCCACCCGCCCCATGCATCCTAAAAGCGCCCCCCTCCCCATGCATCTTAAAGGGGCCCCCCTCCCCCCCTCCCCTCCCCTCCCCTCCCCCCTTATACACTCTAAAGAACGCTTCTACCTAGTTCAATAAGTCACTTCCAGTCGCTCATAAAAAAATAAAATGAAAAAACAAACTTATATCGTTGTGTTTTTTATTGGTTTACCAAAAAAAATAAGAGACTCGCCTCCTCCTCCAAAAAAAATATATATCACATTTTAAAGCACGTGACCCCTTAAAGACGCTCATCTCTTCATCAAGTCGCGTGACGTCACTTCTTCTTCTTCCGGTCACGTGATCCTCAATGAGGTCACTTCCGGTTGTCCATTAGGTCATGTGACGTCACTTCCGGTCACGTGACTCATCAGGTCACTTCCGGTCACGTGATCCTAAAGTAGGTCATATGACGTCACTTCCGGTCCCCTAAGTAGGTCATATGACGTCACTTCCGGTCCATAAGTAGGTCATATGACGTCACTTCCGGTCACGTGACCAAATGGCGGCCTCTGATTCGCTAACTAGGTCACGTGATGTCACCACTAATCCCCTAAGTAGGTCACTTCCGGTCACGTGACCAAATGGAGGCCTCTGATTGGCTGCATGTCGATTGAGTAATAAACAGTACTTAAGCATAGTCCCGTTCTGATACATTATATACTACTGACCTACATAAGTTTAGTAGGTTTATGAACGTCGAAACATTAAGGTTTATTTACATCTACAAACGTTTATGTTTGATTTATGTTTATATACCTCATTCACATGTAGATATTCATAATAGATCTACGTTTTCCTTTATCTTATTCAGACATAACTATATGGCAAAAAGACACATGTAACTTGATGTATAAGATACCTACCTTTTATCTGGATTTAATATGGGGATTCAAGCATAGACCTGTGTTATTTACATTCACAAACGTGTTTCATCTATTTATACTATAGTAGAAAATTTCTTTTCCTACCATATCCTTTGCCAGGTAAGTTAGATTAGTTTTGGCCTCATTGAGGCTTTGTATTTCTTTCATTACCACAGGTGTGGTGTTCACTTTAAAAAAAGAGTCGGAAAATGCATATCACATGCTTTTCTTTTATCTCTGAATAAAGATAGATTTTCAATGATTTGTGGCTGATTTGCATGACATTAAATTCATAATCATTAAGATTTTACTGGTTTAAAGAAGTACATTTGCTGAAGTGCCAGCTGATTCTCTCCAAATTTGATAGTGCTACAAGCTAGTGGGACTCTGGGGAGTTATAAAACCAATTGAGGTTGAGAGACAACATATTTTAACGTAGATCTACATATATTTATTACATTTATTTACGTTTGAAATGTAAATCAGACATAACCGTCTGTTGAACATAAATAAACCTTAACATTTTGACTTTCATAAACCTTGCAAAAAGTTGAATATCAAACCATTGGTAGGAAAACTACCTAGAGAAACCTCTGAGCTATGTTGGAATTACATAGGGTGTTTACTGGGATGTGTAATATATGCAGTGAGTTATCTATCATCCATATTAAATAACAATGCCTAGTGTAATTTCCTTACCCCATGGGATATAATAGTAACTGAGTTGAGACAGTCGGCCACTGCCATACCAACAAGGATATAGTTAGTGGAAGACTTCAACTCCACTCTAGTCAATATTGCAACAATGATCAAAATATTTCCTGTAATATAGCATCAGGATTCAATATCAGTTTCAGTTGGTATCTAGACATGTTATTTAAGCCATTAAGGATGACACAATGTCTAAATTCATATCCATTTATAAATAGTGGACCAGCACAGCGCCGGTGAGCAACTCCTGAAGTTATACTACAATAAGAGTGTACAAGTACAGCCTGAACGTAATGTAACAGCGGAGAGACAGGGGTTGAGTTTGAGGTTTTACAATGACATTTTCTTCTGTAATACAACATAGGATGAGTAAGGTAACATGGGATGCATTTGTAGTGGACAACCACTTTGTAATGTCACAAGCACATCCCCTGTTGTCATTGTTACATTATGTACAGGGCTGTGTCTAATGAGATGGGGCCAAGTGCTAATGTCTTTGACAGGGTGCCAGCTTTGACCGGGTGCCAGCTTTGACCGGGTGCCAGCTTTGACCAGGTGCCAGCTTTGACCGGGTGCCAGCTTTGACCGGGTGCCAGCTTTGACCGGGTGCCAGCTTTGACCGGCTTCATAGAAAAGGGTCTATTAAGGGCATTTGAAGATTAAAATTGACTGAAAAGGTTATTGGATGTTACAACACTTTTTATATATCAATCTGCCCTAAATAAACCCTTTTCTATCAAGCCGGTCCAAACTGGCACCAGGTCAAAGCTGGCACCCAATCAAAGCTGGCACCCGGTCAAAGACGTTAACACTTGGCCCCATCTCATGAGACACAGCTACACACTTCATCTCAATAATTTACAGGCTCAGTCCACTGACTTATGCAACCATACTAAATACAAGTATCATTCCTGATTTGCATATGGGAAACATTTATTTACTTGCCAAATACTCCCAACATTAATGAAAGAGATGCTAAGACTGCATTGAATACAGACAGTGGGATGTTGTCTCTCAACATTCCTATAGGAGAGTTTTTCCACTGTGCCACAAGCACTGGAGAAGTGCCGCGAAAACATTGCACAGACATCTCTCCCCAAATTGGGTAGGCAATAATAGCACAGTACAACTTGGCACGGAGGATTGGGTCTGCAGCTACTTCACTTGACTTCTGAAGTATCCGAGTTATGTGCCATGTTTGATTATCCCGAACATTGGACATAGGGTGCAGATATGGCCACATGTTACGTAAACCTTGCTGAAATATTAAGCTCGACATATCAAACTTCATCGTCAGAGCCAAATGACGCTTGAATATGTACAGATCATAGCATTTGAATACTCCGGGGCAGATAGACACTGAATGAAACCACGGTTACCTTCTGTGGTTGCATGGCCCCTTTGATGGTTTAATTTCACAGAGCCACTCACTGCCAATATCTGTATGAGGAGGCCCTTTATGCTACATTAATGTTGTTATCATGATGCACCAAAACGATGCAGTGCTGGCAAATAACATGCCATAACTATACATTGCTGCATTAAATCAGGGTCTGACTCACATAGCCCGATGTCTGAATGCACCAACTAATGGATGAAGAGATACAAACCAGTTTTGTTTCATTGAAGCACAAGTCAACACAGAATCTTATTTTTCTTAGCCATGGGTTATTCAGAATATCTCCAGGGGGAAAGGGGCTCCAGTCTTCTTCAGTTATTGGCATTGACAGGTCTGCAGTTGGTATAGACGGTTCTATGGTGGGAATAAAATGGTCAGTATTTACCTCTCATGCCAAGAAGGAGTTTGCATTCATTCATGCTTTATAAAATCAAATTAATGTGTGCGCACACAATAACACAATACAGGACCAGATTTTATTTGTTTCTCTGCACATTATGCACAGATGCATGGACATCGTATGTAATTGACACATGAGACACATCATTTAGGTTTCTGTGCAGACCAGGTAGATAAGGCTTGATCTTACTGATGATGTCAGGGATGTCAACATCATGCTGACACCTAATGCTTGCAGTCCAGGAGCTGCCTTATTGCGCAGACAGGGGGAGTGGGAGTAATCTCTTCTCCATTAAAAGATTATTTAATTAGTGGAGGTGTCTGTTTTACTTCTACACTGTAAAAGATGACAATCAACTCTACAAATAATGGCAGTGAATCGCACAAATACAATGAATCACTCCATCTATACAGTAAAGAATTAGTGTTATTTTACAACAAAATCAGAATTATATAGCACTGTCTGATTTAATATTAGGAGTCTGTTGGCTGACATATGGTATTGTAGTCATGCCGAGAATCCTGTAGGCTCTTATCTCTGGAGTCATCATTATGTAGGGTATACTTTTAACTATGTTAGCTGTGGGGTTTAACTAAGCATTCTCGTTCCTCTACCCTCCTTGACCTACAATGTGGCGTACCACAAGGTTCAATTTTAGGCCCTTTATTATTTTTAATTTATATTAATGACTGTATTCCCAAAATTCCAGATTGCAAAACTTTACTATATGCTGACAACTCGGTTATTTATGCCTCTGGGCATAATTTTTTGGCTACACAGGCAGTAGTACAAAGAGGTCTGAATTTCTTTACAAATTGGTCCACTCGTAATAAATTAAGCATTAATTTAAAAAAAAGACCAAAGTTATCATTTTTAGCTCGACTGCTAGATTTAACGTGTTCAAGGGTCAAATGACCTTAAAAATGAATAATAAGCCTCTGGATTTAGTGGAGACAACCAGGTATCTCGGCATGACTCTTGATTATGAACTGTCGTTCAAACCACATGTCAAAGGTCTAATAAAAACAGTACAGTATAAAAGCTACCTGTTAAAGTACGCAAAAGATTGTTTGCCTAAAAATGCGAGACTAAGTGTATATAAAGCATATATTGTTCCCATTATTGACTACGGAGATGTTATTTCTAATGGTGTAGTTGGTGAGTTACTACAGAAGCTACAGAGACTCCAAAACAGGTGTTTAAAAATATGTATAAATGCACATCGACTTACACCCACGATTGATGTTCATAGAGAGACTAACATGCCTATGTTGAAGGAAAGAATTAGGTTTCATACTCTCCTAGTTGCATATAAGAGAGCTCAAGACCCTAGGTTTAGAAGACAAATTGTTAGAGCCACTCGGCTAGCTGATGGTCCAGTGTTAAAGTACCATACTATCCATTGTAATACTTACCTATATAGCCTAGAGGTTCAATGCGCATGGGAATGGCTAACAATTCCTGCGTATAACAGAAATATTGAGAATTTCCTTGAGTTTAAACACCTTGCCAAAAAAGCACTATTAAGTAAGATACATCTCGAAGGAATTTAAACTCTTTATTGGGAAAACAGCATTACAAATTCATCCAAACTTACCGGTACAAAACTACTATATCACGTGTTATTTATATTACCATTTATTGTGTAATTTTATTACCCTGACACCCTTGCATATTGATATATTATATTGACGTCTTCCATCTTGCCAATGCATATAAATACGTAAACATATTGTATTGAACAAATGTGACTTATATTGGTAGGTCTTTAAAACCAGGCATTGGCTGAAGGCCTTCCAGGACTGTATTTTCAACACGATTCACTATACTGGTCACCATTCACATTTTTTATAAGAAATCTGTTTTTCCCAAAGTATATTCAGATGCCTGTATCATTATTCAAACAGTGAATACGTTATCTATGTCAAACTTGCACTTGTGGATGGAAAACAATTGTTATCTTTAAATTACTCGTTGAAAATGAACACGTCCAAATCTTTTCAAAAAACTTTTTTCTTTAAACATGAAAGTACATGAATGTATTACCCCGCCTCTCCGAAGACCCTAAAATTGACCAAAAAAGGGTAAAAATCCGAAAATTTCTTCAAAATTGCATAAAAAAAACCCGAAGGGTCGGCCCTGTTTTGATAGGGTCGGTAGGGTGACCTGAAACAAACCTTTTTTTCGGGGCCTTACAAACAAACAGGTAGTGTTCACAACAGGCACCAGAGTCAGTCTTGGTATAGTATAGTCCATTCACTCACCAAGGTGATGCTTAGCTGAAACCTGTGATCTTGATGATCTCTTATCGTGTATTGTTCTCAAGTTCCTCACATTTTTTGAATTCACATCAGTGCTGCTAGTAACTATTAACACATATTGTATGAGATAGTCTATAGCTGAGCTCGAGGAGTGACTGCAGTGTACAGACAACCTAAATTGATATGCATACATGAATGATTTGTAAACGGTTTGAAAGTCTTTTGTTGTCAAGTCACAGGTTAAAAACACTATGTCATGTATCATAACAATATTTTCAGGAACCTGGTCATCAAGTACATGTTTAAATCAACCACATGTATAAGCACATAGAGATAAACACTGAGACATATACAGGCAATATCAAAATTAAAAGAATGCAACTATTTACATACAACAAAAATAAAATGGAATACAAAGTTTACCAAACCATCATGGGGAACTTTAGATTGAGGGGAAGATCGCAGATTACTAAGGAATGAAGAAGTAATAGGCACTTCTGTCTTTACACTATCATACCATAGTGTCTGATAACATGGCTATACAGAGCATAAGTGTGAACTAAAATGGAGCAGGTAGGACACACATTTCTTACCTTGTGTCACTACTTCAATAGGCTGCTGTGCTAGCACACCAGATGCTAAAATCAGAAGTATCACTGTCCCTCTGAGGAAGAGAAGATACCAGTAACATTGATTAGAATATTCTCATTTGATTAAAAGAAAAAGGGAATTATAGAAGGGGAAAAGAAGAAAAAAACTGAAGACCAGCAAGTAGTACTCAGTTTTTTCCTTCTGTGCAGAAAATATTCAGGCCCCACCCTCATCTGTGATTGGGGGACCCCTGGCCCCCTTTCTTTCTATGCCACTGCTATGGCTCAGTGAGGAGCATAAAAATGGCTGCAGAATACATCGTAATGAATAGTTATTCAGTACTGATGACTTGTTTATATAGATAAAACCATCTGAATATAAGTCCCGCATACCTGAGGCCCTTCATGTTGATGATGTATCAGACAGTACCAGCAGCAACCTGTACACGTCCTCCTCCAGCAACGTCTTGTAGCAAACTACAAGGAGGCCACTAACCGGAACCGGGTGGTGAGAAAAGGTGGGGCTGACACGACTGTGTCCATTAATGCAACCTCACATGATGTGGTTTATTTGACTGAGCTTAAATTTCTACTTTATGAAATACGAAACAAACAGCAGCAGTGTGCGTGTGATGGACGGGAGTATGATGGGTGTGTCGGAATAATGCTGGTACATGTGATATATATGATATTACTCCAGCAGTGTGCGTGTGATGGACAGGCATATCATGGGTGTGTCCGAACTAGTGGTGTCACAGTACAAATTCACCCCTAGAATGTTGTACTCATAAATAGTGTCAATGAAAAACGGTACTACTGTGCATATAATCAGTGGTAGGTGGCCATAAATTTGTCACAGAATCATAATCTGCAGCCAAAATAGTTCCCAAAGGCCTTGGTAAAAAAAAAGTTGGTTGTTGCCATGGTAACCCTGGGTGGTGCTTGGAGGGGTCAAAGGTCAAGGTCTAAGGTCGCTGGGCACCTTAGACCCAAAAAGTTCTCCAGTTTGGGTAAGTCAGTTTCGAAGGCAACTAGCTCAAAATCGGAACACACTTTTTTATGCGGGATGCAAATAAAAGAATCTGATATGTGTTAAGCTTTAATTTAAGGGGTCATTCATCACTGCACACTCAAAAGAACCCAACCTTTTGCCCGTCTGAAGGAGAAAAATAGGGTCAGAACCAGAAATGTTGTCAGCTATTGGACACCTTAAAGGAGAGGGTGCCTCAGTCCATATTTTGGTCTCTGGTAGGGATCTTATTGCTTTTTCATGGATCTTTTGCACAAATCTAGATAGAATGGGTGCAGCAGAAGCCAGTGTTACCCTAGGCCTTTTGTTACTAATGGAAAATTTGCCTCTAAACCAGGAAATTTGAGCCAGGAGGGAGGTTGAGGCTATTTGCCACAGAAACTGCTCCGAAGTTTTTTTTCCATATTCAAGTTCAAAGGGCCTACAAATTGTGAAAAATACCATAAATAATACTCCTTTCATGGAAAACACATGGAAGATTCCTTTGAGAACAAGATCAGAGTCCCATCTCAGAATTTTTGATTGTGTTGCTAAGCGTTGCCATGGTAAATATACTCACTATGTCCCAAAAAAAACTAATTTTGGCCCTAAAACTACAAATTTAGGCCTAAATCCTGGGACATTGGGCCCTTATTGACTGCTTTGGTGATTTCTGTTTTGGGTGTAGGCCTTAACCAGTTATAGAATATCATTCCCAGTGTGTTAAGGCATCTTATAAGGGTGGGCCGACATAGGATAGTGTGATCCGATTTTTCACTAGAGGTCGCGGAATAGAGGTACCTGTATTTCTGGCAAAATCTGCAAAAAAAAAGCTCCCTAGGCACCCTGTAGGCACACTTTAAATGGCTTTTTGTTCACAATGTCATGAAATTTTCAAGAAATTACTTCAAATCCATGTAAGGGGAGGGAATATCTTTATTCTGCAGCAAAAGAAATTTTGTCAGAAAAAATTAACCTGGACCTTTAAGGTGTCACAGTACAAATTTGCCCCTAGAATGTCGTAAATAGTGCCAATGAAAAATGGTACTACTGTGCATATGATCAGTGGTAGGTGGCCTTAAATTTGTCACAGAATCATAATCTGCTGCCTAAATTGTTCCCAAAGGCCTTGGTAAAAAAAAAAGAAGAAAAAGTTGGTTGTTGCCTTTTCTCTGAGTCGAGGGAAATTACCTGTGGAGTGCCCCAGGGCTCTGTCCTGGGGCTTCTACTGTATATAATTTATATCAATAGCGTTGTGTCATGTCTGCGTCATTGTACATATTACATGTGTGCCGATGACTTGGCTGTGGCTGTTTGTAACAGGGATCCCCTGATGACCCAAACCCTCCTACAGGAGGATTTGGATAGGGTGGAGGCCTGGTGTACTAAATTCAAACTCACGGTTAACTCTGATAAAACTCAGGTACTCTGGTGTACGACTGATGCTACTATAGGTGATGCAAATGCACACAGATTAACACTGTGTGGTAAATATCTACACTCTATGGCCTGTTTTAATAACCTTGGTGTGACAATTGACCAAGCTCTATCATTTGATCGTCACCTAACTAAGGTCAATAACACGGGTAAAGTTAAACTTACAAATCTGCGGCGATTGAAGAAATAAATGGATGGTCTATCCCTCCTGCTCTATGAACAAATGATCTTGCCCAGTTTGGAGTACTGTGACTTCATCCTTGAGAGTGGATCTGAGGAGTTAGTGAGGAAAATCCAAACGACTTAGAACCATTGCCTTAGGTGTTGCATGGGTATTAGGGACCCTAGGACGATCACAATTGATGATCTCCATACTGCTTGTACTATCCAAAGGTTAAAATGCCGCAGGGGGAAAAGTCTGTTGGGTCTGGTTTATAAACATAGCAGACGCCCTGATAACCTAGTGGTACCAATTAGGGTTCTGCGAAGTAATGCTAAGCTGCTTATAAAATTGCAAAGGCCAAAACGCCAGGTATACCGAAATAGCCCCCTTTATAGAGGTGCTACCCTGTAGGATAAGTTTAGATCCCGAGGACCAGAGAATAGTAACGTACAATGTATTTGTGCAAAATATGAAGGGACATTGATTTTGACTAATGAAGATCTGTTTCTAAGCATGACTGTATGACTTATTGTCTCGTCTCGACTAAGTGATTGATGTTTCTTCTTCTGGAATATATGGAAAGGGCCAGCTCTGCGTGGATCATAGTGACAATTATATGTTGGTTATTTTCCACTGACTCACCTTAGAGAGCTCTGCCCGGTGCTACTACTATCATTATATTATTGTTATTATTATTATTATTATTATTATTATTATTATTATTAGTATTGTTATTATCATCTGATCTCCTGGATGACTGTGATAACTCAGCTACAACGTGCAGAGTACTATCTATGCAGGAGTTTATATCTCGTGTGGATAACACCTGACGTTATTTGTATATGTATATATATTAGGCCTGAGAAGCATAATTGAATGCCTGATAGCAATATACAATTACAATCCATGAGCAAAAGGTACTCTAGGATTGTTACAAAGAAACTCTGACAACAGTCTCAATATGTATAATTCTAATTACCACAACATGGGTGTTTATACTATTCATACTAGTGCCCAGGGTCTCAAAAAAGGAAATTATATATTTTTCATCCTAAATATGCCAAAGGCTTCAATTTTGATTGTGTAATTAATGAGATCGTTGGATATCTTTATAAATCTAACACAATTATGTATGTTTTTAGCTTCCACTAAAGTCTCTCTATCAAACCAAGCTGCCACCTGGTGGGCAAACTTTTAATGTGAGATTCACCGTAAATGAAAAAACATTGTTTCACTGCATTGGTTTAGGGATGTTCAATGTAAAAGTAATGAGTTTTACAGTGTCTCACCGTAAATCACAATTATGGTGATACACCGTCAAATTTAGCATTGATTCTCCGTAATTTCAACGGAAAATATTTACAGTGTACCAACCATTACAATTCCATCAAATTGAATCCTACAACATCGGGGAGGGACAGGGGTGTGGCCGCAGAAGTAATGCAATCTGTATGCCTGCCGGAAAATCTGGCAGCTTTGACATGAACATTTGTAATTAACTGCATGTAGTTCACCTGAAGTCTGACTCCTATCTCATGGTTGCATCCATGAAAGGTGTGCAGCCTTTATGAGTCTGTCTCTAAATATTACAGCCATTGGCTTTTATGTAGGGACGGCTGTGGTCGTAGCTGGGATTCATAGCTTTACATCAAATATCAGAGGTGTTTATATCTTACAAAAAAATGCAACACAATATGAGAAAAGGTTTAGCTGTTTGTAAATTGTGTTACTGAAAGTGTATAGGCTCAATGACTTTCCCAGTGGGCTATATTTATTTTATTTCCACAACAAGGGACTTGAAAATTAACTGGGGTCTTGACCGAGTCCCCACTTAAAGGGGCAATCTCACAACTCGCACGTAACCACATAGTAGACTAGAACAGTACTAGAATTGTGAGTGGGATACGCTTGGTGATTATGCCACTTTAAAGGGATATCCCAGTGTCTACCCCTGTGACATATGGTGTTTAGGTTTTGAATGGTGCTGCCACCTGGGACTATATTTGGGTACTTATGGTATGGATAGTTACACCCCATGGTATATAAGATTTGGTCACGAGACCTATAACCTTTTGCATTTTTGGTTACCACCTAAGGGACTTGGCATGGGTGGGATTTAAACCGGCAATCCTTGGATCTAAAGTCCAGTGCCCTATGATCAGGGCTAGCTTGACAGGTGATGCTTGAACCTCATAGTTGGTTAGTGTCATTCAGATAGAGATTGACCAAAGAACTAGGACTTTCTTTCACATTTTTTTTCTAATTCTGCTGTGAATCTTATGTTAACCTATGACTACCTGTTTTTATTGGTTAGACATGTTACAGATTATCTCACCTATACATGGGAGAAGATTAGTTAAGATATTGTTGGTCAATTTCCCACAAAGTAGGACAGATAGGCTGTCTCCCTAGATGTCCATAGTAAAAGGTGTTAAACTTTCAAATGTTGATATATCAAAATCTAGCCTATGAACCATCTTTTTTTTTGCTTCAATTACATGATCATATATCAAACTAACATAGTGCTTAGTGATTTTGAGATATCATTGGTGGATCAAAAGATATCGAACATTGGGATATCTCTTTAACTGAGAAAAATCTGTTTCTGCAAAACTGCATATATATTCGCTGCGGGCCTTGATAAGTGATCATTTAAGGGCTGCTTTTGTGAGCTGTGCACACTAGGGCACAGTGGGAGGAAGAATTTGTATATATTATATTGGCACATTACTCCTCTCTGGACATTACTTTACTTCAAGGGTCGCAAACTGCCGGGGCCAACTCACGGAAAACTAAAGAACTACAATACTACATTCACACCGAAAAATTGTCTCCCTTTCTGGCTGATACATGTTTAAGGCATGTCAATGTATGAGAATAGAGAAATCCATGCTAGTCGACCAAACATCGGGTTATTTGTGAAGCCTTTGACAATTTGACAACTTTGAAGTACTACAACTTTTTAGGGGGAATTTTACTGATCCCTTAATTGAAAATGAATCTAGAATGATATAATTATGATCTATAAAATGACAAGTGCAGCATGTCGGAGAATTGGTGCTTGTGGATCAAAAATCTCAGTAAGCTTATGTCTAATGAGCACGCCATGCCATATTGATCTTTAACACCTAGTTCCCCCAACTACCCCTAACTGGATTGCACTCTGACCATCTTACATCCAGTTGGTATTCTGAGCTGGACAATGTTATACATGTGTTCCACACAAGGGTGAGTCACGGCATGGCCTCCTCCTCCCTTTGACCTTACATGCTTATTAATAGGATTGCAATGTCCAATGAGAAATATCAGTCAATTCCCTCAAAAATGCTTCTTTTTCCAAAATGTTATAAATGTTTGTACTAACCTTAAAAGAGGGATTCAAAAAACAAATCATATCACCATCACTGCCCATCCTATGATCTGAACAATTATAATTTAAAAAAAGAAGCTTTGACAAGGTTATAGGGAACAATTAAGTATGTACACTGGAATGGCCCAGGTTGGATGTTGCAGCCCATTTAGCCATGTATATTAGTATATTATATTTACAGTGAGTGGTCTAGTAGTAGGTCCTAGTGCACACTTTGCTTGTAGGCCCTATGTGTTATAACTGGTTTGGTAGCAGTGTTATCTCAATTTGGTGGTACAGGGGAAAGGGTGAATACAACTATTTTATCAACACAGCATGCTGGTTTTCTCTTTACTATGTTTAAGGTATCAAGCCGGGGAGCGGTAATACATAAGAAAAGTGTAGTGTGGGTTTCTTGAGTCAGCTTTTATTCCAGAGATTTCCATGATGTCCACTGGTGGTTAAGTAACACATATTGCTGGTGGTAGTTTAAATGTATCTTCATCAGTAGTTAATACCATGTGTTATATTTGATAATCAGTTTTGTGTTTGAGAAGTTGCTTCTCTCGAGTGTCCATGTTTTGTCGGCCGCCGTTATACCGCCGTTAGCTGGTGTTGCCCCAAGCGGGACCTCAACTGTATAAAACAAATCATAACAGATTCAAGATATTGAAAAATCAAATAATAGCTTCAGTGGCATTTTGTTTCCTTGAGGCCACCGTCCACAGAGCATAAATCGGCCGTATATGGCCATTCTATACGCAATTTACATAGGAAATGTATGGCAATTTTATCCATATACGGCCGATTTATGCTCTGTGGACGATGGCCATTATGCTGCATGCCTGAGACCAAATGCAATTTATTTAGGTGCAGATATGCATGTAATAATAAAATAAATAAATAATATGGGCATCAATGTCGTGACTTACTGAACGAAAATTAGTCAGTAATGCATTATGATTATACCTAGATGTTTAGTGACATCCATGTTGAGCCTGATAGCATTTCACAAGTGAGACAGGGATTGTGATCTATTTGAAGTATCATCATACTCACGCATCATTGTACCTCCACATCTGGTTCACATCTCCATGGCATGGATGCAGGATTACATTGGCCATGGGCTCTGGGTTACGACCCTCAACATCTAGACACTGAAGAAGACCTCACATCTACTTTATGGTGAACAAAACATCACTATGCTTAAGTACTAGAAATCCCGTATTAATGCTTCCCAGGGAATACAGCATTCCCGTATGACATGCATGGCCATACAATTTAACATAGTTTGAATACAAAATATATTGTTGAAATATAGGCAAAGGCCCGCACTAGGTAGGGATGGAAGAACGCTCCAAAATGACAACCTAGAAGTGAACCTTTGCTTATGTATTTACTGTCATAGGCAGTAAAAGTTTTCTTGCATTGAATCTTACAAGTAGGTGATTGGTTACATAGCCCTTTTGGTGGAAACTTGAAACATAACATTACTTTTTGACATTTCATTTTATGAGAATTAAACTTAAAACTTAAAATTATCCGAAGTATGTACGACCATATAGTTATGTATTATACAAAGGTTTAGTCAAAATCAATTAATTACAGAAGTCATAGGGTAGAACCCGTCATATATAAATGTTAAGATAACAATAAATAAAAGGTAAGTAAAAGTTAGTATGCAGGCGAAATCACTTATATAATATTCTAGGGAGCTAGCAACATCCATGGAAAAACATTGAAGTAGTTTCGCTAAATAAATACTAACATTTGTTCTGTCATTCAAGGGGTGGATGGTCTTTCCCAGGGCCAGCCTCTGTCGTCCCAGTCACAAAACGATTGACGACCAACTTGTCTGTAGGACAGGAACAACGGACAATTACACAGGGTTCATAGGGGCAGAGACATAAGATAATATAATGATATTCACACCTGTATCTTTCCTGAAGGTTTTCCTTCTATATTTCAAATCCCTCTTAAATGTGTATCAAATGCTAGTACAACAAAGTGTTTTTAGGATGGAGCACGATAGCATGTCCTCAATGGATATTCAATAAGAGCCCGAATAGAGGGGTCCATGGGGCCTAGGTATAGGCTTCTACCATGTATACAGTCTTTGCGAAAACATGCAGGACAGTGGCAATGTCCTTCTAAAATGCCACCGGTCCAGCAGATTCACAAGTGTAGCATGACCGAATGTCCAGTCACATGTTTGGCTTTTCTGAACTAGAAGAATTCCATTGGGCTTCTAAAGCTGAAATATGTATATGTCAACATAATGTGTAAAACTATATATCTATCCTGATTTGGCCATAATTGATTACAAATAAAATGTATTTTTAGTGGCCAATACTCTTTTATACTTAAAATGCAGAAATCATCAGATATGTGTCTATCCGGTCCTCCAAAAATGTAGCCGGTCCTTCAACATTGATAATTTGCAGGACCGAATGTCCTGTGGGATAAAATGGTTTTCGCAAAGACTGTGTATATTTTCAAAAGTAGTAAATTGAGGCTGAATCCAAAGATCAGTTGAATTCTAAGCTGATTTCTAACACATGAGATTAAATGAAGTAGGCAGTGTAGGCTACATCGCAAAGTCATTCCTAACGGTATTGAATTTTGATTCACACTCACTTTAAACTAGGAAAAGCCCGCTAAAACATTTCTGTTCCCTTTAATCAGATATTAGATTCAGACAATGTATTTGACTGATTCAGGGCACAGAACTTACTGTCTTTAAAGTCGAGCACGAAGCTGCCATCCCTCTTGGAGTGGACGGCGTGTGTGTCTGGGTCGTGGTACCAGAGCTGGTGGTCCTGGCCGTTGGACGGGTACATGGTGACCTAGATGCCTGCAGCGGGGACTCCACCGGTTATGTCCAGGACCATGTCGTTTAACTCACTCACAATGCTGAAGAAGGTAGCCATCCTGCAATACACAAGGTACTGTAGCATTACAACAAATACTTGAGCTTTGGGTCTTTAGCAGAGGCATGAAACGTTCCGAGCTAGCCTTTGCTGTCCGGGTAGGTTGCCATGGCCCAGTGGGCACAAAATTCAGTTCAACATTGAATCAACGTTCAATCAACATTGAATCAACATTGGCAATCATTTTTCAATGTTGATTCAATGTTCTGTGCCCACTGGGGGGAACACATTCAAACATTTAGTGACCTGATGCTAAAAGGGTTGAATCCGCCTGGGCAATAATCAATAAATCCATGTCAATAATTTAATAGAATTCCACCAACTGCCCCCTCAGAGACTATATTACATGGAGTGTCTAACCCGAAAATTAATTGTATCTGCTGCTATTTGCCACCCAGGTGCATCTAGTTGGGCCAAAAAAAAAGAGAAAATAAAGGTTTGTTTCAGGTCACCCGACCGACCCTATTAAAACAGGGCTGACCCTACTTTTTTTTAAATGCAATTTTGGAGAATTTTTCTATTTTTACACTTTTTGGGGGGTCAATTTTAGGCTTTCAACTATTTTAGATTCCCCCTGATTTTGACATTTTCTTTTATCATAGAGGGCTGTAAAAAATAAGTTTAAAAAAAGAAGAAAAATTCCGACCTACCGACCCTAGATTTTCATCCCATGTTACCTGAAACAAACCTTTTTTTTAAAATTTGGCCTTAATAGCGCTAGCACATGGCACACACATAAAGATATACATAGATATTATGCTGACATAACATGTTACAGTACAGGATGACCTTTAGCCACAGAAGGTCAGACTTATATTTGGCGCAGAAGCCTTACTAGTCGACAGGTTTTAATACAGGTTTTAACACTTTAAAGTACATGCACACTGTTAGAAGTAAATGTAGCTCTGCGCAGTAGAATCTACTGTAATTGTACAATATGGATCTATAATGCATTAATGCAGTTCCTCGCCAGTGCTGCATTCAATTATTAGAAGATGTAATTCAATACAATAGGCAATACACTATCCTTTAGTCATATCCTATACCCAAATAAAGTTGTTCATGATGTAGAAAAATAACAGACCTCCGTTCAAATACTGTCTAAACACGTGTTTCTACTGTCCATAGTTCCAGTTGGGTTGTTTGTCAATATGAATATCAAAATATGAATTAAAAAAACAAACAAATATAAACTACGATGGTAGAAATAAAATAATATGTAATACTTTAAGTTGTACTCACTTGTCTTGTAGATTGGGCGGTGTGTTGGTGTAGGGGTTGTAGTTTGGTGGCTGTCCGGTAGGTGGCAGTGTATCTCAGTGTGAAGCTCCATCCTGATGCAGCTGTATTTATACTGAACTTAATCTGCTCACTTTAGCCCTTTAAGGACAGATGTCGCTAACATGCCATTTGTCGTCATGATGCACCAATGCAGCCCCGACGAGTAGCTGCATTGGTGTATCATGCGGACCCTTCGGGAGTGTCTCACCCCCTTAGGGTCGGCATGATGCTTGAATGTAGCCCTGGCGAGTTACTCACCAGGGCTGCATTCATGCATCATGTCGACAAAGGCAAGATGCATTAATGCACTATGCCGTCCTTAAGGGGTTAAGGAGCTCATCCTGGTGCTATCAGCAAAATGATGCCATCCTGCTTACAGGGACCAGATTGGCAGGATGGGATGTGATTATAGCATGGGAAAAACCTAGAGTTGTCACAAACTAATTTAGAACTACCAGTTGTGTGACAGCAGCTGTGGGATGATCACACTGTCCCATCCCACACGCTGAGGTCAAGTTCCTAATGACTGGGCTTTAGCTAGCATAAGTATCATATCCCAGTTAATGATTAGCTCATGGCATATACAAAATAACAGGTATACTGTGACACTATTAGCAGTGTATCCTTGTATTCTTCTATCAATGACTTAACTTGAGTTCATGACTTAATGGTGCTATAGATAGACGTAGAGAATTACATGAATAACCAAAAACACCTTCTCTCAGATAAAACTGACATAATTCTACTTCTAAAGGATTTCATTTCCTGGCAAAGCATTAAATTATAGCATAATCAGTGCATGAATTATTCAGTAATCACAAGATGTCCTGAGTAAGGGTCCCATAAGTACCTTTGTACTCCTTATTTTATTAATGCAAACGGTACAATAACTAAAGCATTTTGTGGTATATTGTGCAGATGACAAAATGATCCTTGATTTGACTTGAATTTATCAGTAGTAGGTACAAAGAGCCATTCTCCTAACGCCTACTATGCAACGACTACACTTCTCTTGACATTGTCAAAAACTTGGGTTTAATTTATTTGGTATTATTACTCATAAATCACGTTTTCGTGTCCACCTCATTGTAACGCAGCTAGTGTCCTGGTGAATATTCATAATGGCCACTCACTCAATAACTGGCCATCATGGCCATATAGCCATGCGAGTAGATTGATTCGATGAAGCTAAGAAATACTTTACAATCATTTACTTTGGTTGACATCAATTTATTCGTGCTAAATAAAACTTTTTTCATTAATGTACTTATATTCCTTCCCCTGTGGTATCTTGTAGTTTGATAAGATCTTGTAGTTTGACAACGCCTAGGTATCAAATGCACCTATCCCAGGTGGCACGCCGGAATGTATCAACGCATTTGGTCAGCTTGATGCATTAATGCAGCACCTGTGACTTATTTATTATGACCACAAATGGCACATTGTATTAAACCACTTTGTGGCATCTAAAGGGTCAACCCTTTAAGGGCCACATGGTGCTTTAATGCACCATAATCTGTATCATCATAATGCATAAATGCAGCCCTGGTGAGTAGTTCTGCAGTGCTGCATTCAAGCACCATGTCGACCCTATGGGGCTTATATACTCCTGAAGGGTCGGCATAGTGCCTGGATGAATCTCTGATGAGCTACTCGCCAGAACTGTACATGGTGCACATTCATGAATTATGTCGACCAAGGGCATACTGCATTAATGCAGTAGGCTGCCTGTTAAGGGTTAACATGATTTATTTCATCAAGTTGTCCCGTTCACACATAGTCCTTCCTCCAGTGCTGGTTGTCCTGCCCGTTGTAGCCGTACATACACAGGTTGGCCATGGGCTCAGTGTTAACGTCCCGGATGTCGACACACTCACCCGGCTCATTCACATTTATTATTCTGTTGTCATGGAAACAGAAGCCCTGGTTCTTGTTGTCCTTGTCCATGACGTGCATTGCAATGCTTCCACCTGAAGCAAATAATAGAGAAATTATGATATATTTCAGCTTTTTTTGGGGGGACGGAGTTGGCCATCTGGTACAGTCTTAAATCATTTGGTTTAAAAAGAATGCGTCGGACCTTCGCAATGCATGATATGAAGGGGTTGAATTACAATATTGTAAGATAATGACTTATATGCACTAGGGGTAGCCACTAACGCTGCATGGTTATGGGGCCAATGACCCGTAGTTTTGGGTCTGGGCCCGCAGTTTCCTCAGGAATTACCTTCCTAGATGCCTGGGCGGTCCACAGGAGTGGATTAAGAAATGTCTAGAGCAATAGCTCTATTCTAATATAGTCATGTTATATGTCATTGGAAAGTTAGAAATAACTACTAAGTCTTGATTTAGATTAACCAGCAATGCCTACAATTTTCTCTTCAAGAAGATTAAGATAATTGTTGCGGGCCCATATATTTCTGAAATCTATGGGCCCAGGTAGTCCATGGCTGAAACAGTTAGTGTCTACCCTTGCTGCATGATTCAAAAATAGCGTGCATACACTCCCTTCTGTTGTATACTAACGCGCTGGCCTTTTCACTGAAAGAGCAGAATTAATATAGGCAATTACGCCTAAAGATCAATCGTATGATAAGAAGTTACACGGTCTACTTGTTCACATTATCACTTACTGGACACGTCTAGGACCATGTCGTTGAGCTTGGAGTGGATGACGTGGTGCTCGTCCTCATACCAGAGCTGGTTGGGGATGTTGTCGCCCTCCGGCCACATGATGACCTCCGTGCCCTCCTCTGCCACACAATACTTGATGTCCATCACCAAACTGTTCAGGTCCGAGCGGATCACGAAGTACTCGCGGCTAGCGGAAGGAAAGACAGAAATCAACCAGAGGGGGGATCTTTGGATGTTCAAGCTTCACTACTATAGCATACATGGTACTTGTTATTTGACCAGAACAGTATACTAGAAAGAAAAGGAGTGTATACATTTGGTAAGGATTAATGCTTTACATCCCCACCTTCTCTATAATGGCCCAAAGTAGCGGTCCTCACTCCACTTAGAGCATGGGGCAGTTAGAATAGGGCATTTATGAGCATGAGTAAGCAAGGCACATGTAGTAGTTAAACCACTAACAGACCGCTGTACGGAGGATAATGTGACAGTCTAGGCTGATCACGAGTCGGCAGACGAGTGTGTTCAGCCGTGACTGTCGCATTATCCTCAGTACAGGGGTCTGGAGTGGTTTAACTGCCTTATGCCACACTAGTGGTGAGTGTTTTTCTCACCATTTGTATGTATTATACAAGCAGGCAGTTTCTTTTGTCTTTCGACCCAAGTGTGGTATAAATATACCATATTTAAGTGTGCCACTATTCAAATGGCAAAATTATGAATTTCAATAGAATATGGGGGAAGGGGTGGGGGCGAAAACATGTATTGAGTGACAATTACAGTCTATAGGTCTGCCCAGTCAAGTCTATCGAACCAAATGAATCCCCACTAATTGGTGACTTAGACTGTTCAATTTATTCAAGGGGGTTATCAACAATATGTTATATTCTCGGAGGCAAGTAATAGTAAAAATGCAATGGGGTAGCTATACCAGGGCTCATCTCTGTACTATGAACACTTACATGTAGTTGTACTTCCAGCACTGGTTGGAGTCCCCATGCTGACCGTACACACAGACACGGGCTCGCTCCGAGCTGTCATTGTCAGCTATATCCAACACCTTGGGGAAGGAGTATATTATATCAATATATAAGGTCAGGCATTAGTGATGCTTGTCGACACCGTTCCCTTTTTAGATTTAACAATGTGCTTTTTTTCAAGTACACAATAAAGTTATTAACCCAGATAACCCTACTGTCCTACATGTAGGACGCCTATATGACATATAATATTAGATTGTTTACTAAAGATAAAATCCATAGATTTTAAATTGTGTTTTTGGTTCATGAAGCTCAAGTCTCCAAGTTCCCAGCAATTTTTGTCAAGGGTTGCCATGGTTGCCGCTATGATGTCAGACTGAGGTCCCAAAATCCATACATCTTGGAAAATAGTAACAAGGAAAATGCTGGAATTAATTCCTGTGTTATCTAGAACATTTTCCAAGCCACATTTATCAAAATGTCATAACATGTGAAAAAAACATGTCTGAGGATGTGTGTCTTTTTTTGTGAACATGATGTTAAGCAATAAAGGCGTAATTAGCTCATATTCCCAGCCGTCCTTACAGAAGGACAGTAGGACTATGGGCTACTGAGTGTTACGCAATTGTTGGCCAACTGGTCAAAAAGTCAATATTATAATTCAGTGTGAGTGGATTGATATAGTTACTTTGAAAATGGGTTTACCCTAATTTTAGTATTCTGATTTTGAATTTGGTGTGTGTAGTATGATGTAGGGGTCAGGGAAAGGTCAAAACTGAGGTCAAAGGTCAGGAAAATGTACTCACAGTGAGTGCTTCATTAATGTGAAGTAACTCATAACTCAGTAAGCCAAATATTGTTAGTCTGTACCATTGCGAGGTACCAAGCTTGATGCAATTCTTTTGGAAAGGTATAATTTATGCCTGAAAATAATATTTTTGTAGTGTAGCAGTCTGGTATGTTAGCCATCTTTGTGTAATCAGAGGTCAAAGGTCAAGGTCATGCCTAAATTTTAGTTACCAAGAAATTTCAATGAAATTTCAATGAATTGAGTATATCTTAGGGAGTGATCATTTTTTAACAACAGGGGGGGGGGGGTGGTTTTCCGCGCGGAGCGCGCGAAATTTTTTTCACCCCCCCCGGTCAAGGGGTCGAAATTTTTTACCCCCCCCCCCCAAGGGTCGGAAATTGGCGCGCGCGCGGGCCCTTTGAAGCTAGTAACGCGCGGGCTTTTTGGCCCAAAACAGGTTAAATTTTTTTGACCCCCCCCCAAGAGGGGTCCAAATTTTTTACACCCCCCCCGGTCAAGGGGTCCAAATTTTTTTGCCCCCCCCCCCCAAACCAACCCCCCCCCCTGTTGATAAAAAATGATCACTCCCTTAGAGGAAAAGTTACATAGAGCTCTAATATGTTGTTGGTGTTTTGAACTAAATTAGTCCTCCAGTTCATATTCATAAGATGACCTTGGGCCAAGGTCAAGGTCATCTTTTCAAGGTCAAATATCAAAATATTGGTCAGCATTAGAGTTAGACCTTATGTAGTTTGTCCATATTCCCTCAATATACATACATTGTAGAAGGAATATGGTCAATGTCTTAAGAGACGCCATATTGTAGCTCAAGACTTGACCCTTTATGAAGGTGTGTAGATACCATCTACCAGACTGAAAGGTCAAGGTCAACCCTAGTTACCATGAAATTTCATTAAATTGGGTATATTTTGAAAGCAAAAACTAGCTAGATCTTTGATTTGTTGTGGGGTTTTGGAAATAGCATAGTTCAACAGTTCATGTTAAAAGGATGACCTTGGGCCAAGGTCAAGGTCATATTTTTAAAGGTCATACATCCACATATTGGTCGAAGTTAAAGTTGTACCTACTACAGTTTGTCAATATTCATCTTCTCCAAGGTCAACCGTGAAAACATTGGCAAAAAATCCATAGATCTATATTTTGATAGTAGTTCTTACTGGCTGATTAACTTGTACTAACATATAAAATGCAGGGTTAGATGATAATCTAGTAGGGCTAGCTATGGTTGAAAATGAGCTTAACCCTTCCTCTACCGTACACGCATTATTGCGAGTTTACTGTACAGGACCGTACACGCATTAATGCGAGTTAATCGCCGATTTTGGCCGATTTTTGACCCCCTGTGGTTTGTCTAAAAGTTGGTAGAATCCCACAATTTTTTCTGACAGTAGTCTATGGCATATTGTCTCTGCATATCTTAATCCATTTATACATACATCTAATATTTCAGAAATGCTGGGCATCTCAACTTGGATAATATTTAACTGATTTGAGTAATATTTTAGGCAAAAATCAAAAAAAAAAGTCAAACAATAAAGTTTTTTTAGTGAAAAATTGTTTTGTCCAATTTTTCATGCTGAAAAGGATGGTACCAAAAGTTAAGGTCTATTTTGATGCATTGTGGCCTAAATGTAAGTTCCAATGGCAACATTATACACTAAAATAAGCTATATTTCATTTCAAATAGGGCTTTATCTCCCTAATTGGAACATTTAGGGCGATTTAGGTATCTTACTTTCTGGTTATTCAACATTGTTCATTTTGTCATAGATGTACTTCTAGTTTGAATAATTACAAAATTCCTTCAGTTTCTAAAAGGTTAGACCATCCCCTAAATCCCAATATCCCATTTGAAAAACATCTGAAAAAATCTGGTCTTGGGATGGGTGTCTTTATGTGGAGCCTGGTAAAGGAAGAGTTAAGTCCAGGTTAACATGTGTTGCTAGGCAAATAAACATTTACAATGACTGTTGCTAGGCAACCCACATCCTTAGCAACATGTTTATAACTGCCCTGAAACCATTGGGTCCATTTTAGTAGGGTTAGGTATGATTGAAAGTGAGCTAAACTCCACATAAACGTGTGTTGCTAGGCAAATAAACAATTGGAATGGCTGTTGCTAAGCAACAACCTCCCTTGGCAACACATGAATAACTGCAACAGAACCTGTGGTATCATTTTAGTGGGGTCAGGTATGGTTGAAATTGAGCTAAGATCCCATTAACCATGTGTTGCTAGGCAAATAAACAAAAAGAACGGCTGTTGCTAAGCAACTAGTTACCTTAGCAACAAATCAATGAGATAAATGTATCCCTTGGATGCAATATAGGAGGGCAGATGTACTTAAAACTGTTCTGGCAGCAACATTTTTAGAGTGGGAGACAATATTCAGTGACTATGGATAACTATCTATGGGTTTACAATAACATAGGCCCAGGCAGAGGCCACAGGACAGTAGGGCATAACCCTACTGTCCTACATGTAGGACGGTAAAGAACGCTAATTATCTCCGCAACCGCTAAAGATAGAGCTTAGAAATTTTGTACAGGGCATACATGGCCATATATGGGTCCACGTATCAATTTTCAGTGCTCTCTCATAATAACTGCCACTTTAGGTGTAAGTGGGTTAAACATAAGTTTTGAATATTGTGTAAAACCTCTAAATTAACAAAGTAAATGTGCCAAAACCATAGCTTGCACCTCTTATAATGTAGAGGTAGTCCCAAGAACAATTAAATACATGTATATACATTATATACATTTATAAAAAGATTGGACATGTATTATAGCCTCAGAGAAGTCATGTGATTGTTCCCCTAGGGGTTAGGCCATGGGCGCATCCATGGTCGGGGGTTAGAAGTTCAACCAGGTAACGGTAGGTAGACTCAGTACTGACTGAACCCCCGAAGAGTAACCCCCTCTTCTGGTTGTATACAGTACCTAAGGTTCTTCACTCTGCCACCTGACTAAAAGTGGGGGAGCCTCGGTAACCCCAAGGTGCTCTATAGGGTAACAGTGCACGCTGAGCACAGGGCCACAGCAGTGAACAGTAAACAAACCCCTGGAAAACCTTAACAAACTCTTGGAAAACCTTAATAAACCCACGGAAATTGTGAAAAGCGTTTCATGAAGACAATAGAAAACTCATTCTTCCCATCTTGACTGTCTTTTGGGCTATAATGCACGATGGTATCGAGCCTTGATAAGGCTCAGGACCAGAGGTGAAGCATATCGTTTTCTATTCTCTCAAAACCACTCACGTCATGGGCGGATTCAGGGGGTTTTGAAAACAAATCTATTGGTGTTTGGTGGATCCCCTCCTTTGAAATCCATGGGTCCGTTCCTGGACTCAGGTATCATAATTAGGATTCCCCCATGTTAAAGTCTTACCTGATTGTCATCAGTAAGCATGTGGATGTGTTCAGGACCCAACATGAACTTCTGTGTGTCACAGCCCACGTCAAACGGGTTGATAGCCAGGTCTCCTTCAGAAAAAAACAGAATGGATAAAACAGACTTATCTAAGGCTTATGAGATAACAGCCTTTATATCTGAGTCTTTTTCAAAAGTCGATCGGTCTTTTTGCTTTTCAAATTTTGGGCTACCTGCTTTTTGGCCAGCGTAATCAGGGATTTTGGCTCAATCCTCTATCTTACGTTTTCTTATCTAGTTTCTCACTTATGTGAGTTCTATGGGGATACTGGTACTCACTCCCTCTGTTGGGGCAAGAGATATTAAATACTTCCACCGATATGTGACTAACATCTCCTCTTTCAGTTGGAGCAGCAATCTTAGGAAAAGATAACTCTAAATATGGAAACTTACCATCAGCGACATCTAGAACGTAGTTGTGGTCACACTTGGAGCGGATGGCCCCAGTGAAGGTGTCGTGGTACCAGAGCTGGTTGTCGCCCCCATTCTCCCCGTACATGATAACTTTATTACCAGGACAGACGTTATTATCTTCAATGTCTAGTACCATGTCACTCATGCAGCTCTGTATCGTGAAGTAGGTCGGATTCCTGAAATAAGCATAGATTTAGAAAATCGAGTATTTTCTATCTTTAAGGGATTATTGATAGATTAATTGATAAGCAGCACGAAGGGCACACATTTAGCAGGTGGGGGTGCACACATATCCTAGGCTCTCTATACGACCAATCTCTCATGCACTAGGGCCTAACCTATTTTGGCTCCCTATACGACTAACCTAGGTAAGTTATTATTGTCAGGTTGGTCAGTACTGACCAACCCACCTTAGTCTTTTAATTTCCAGGGGGAGCCACTGAGTGGTGATCATGGTATCTTAAAGGTGCCCCCAGCTAATGGTATACAAATACAACACACCAATGATGAACCTAGGTTAGCCACTACTGACTGACCCCTCAGTCATTTTTGAATATAACTTTGCCATTATGACTAACACACATATGACTAACCTAGGATAGTCTGTACGGACTAACCCTTTCGATCTATGGATTTTCAGTGTAGGGGTATTCTATGTCATTCTAAGGCAGCTCTGTACCTGTATGCATCCTTTCTGCTTAGCTTCTCACCTAATTATAAATCAGTTTATTACAACATTTTTAAAAGATTTTTGACTCCATTTAAACAGTAAAATCTGACAGCCAAAGCAGAAGAGATGCATGCTGTGTTACTACTCATAATCGTATGTATAACAGGAATATATTTTTGTCTGTTTATCATATAATATGTTTATTCAAATTGTCCCAAACGACAGGAGTATATTTTATACAATGTTTCTCGTGAATTATATCTATCCAAATCTTCAAAACCAAATATGATATTCCATTAGATTCAAAGGAAAAGTCTAAGTAAATCCTGTAAACTTACTGATGGTTGTACTTCCAGCACTGGTTGGTGTCCCCATGGTGATCGTAAACACAGACACGGGCTCGCTCCGAGCTGTCATTGTCAGCTACGTCCAACACCTGGGGAAAACATGTAGCAATAGCAATGATAGTAAACTAAGGGCTGCATCTGAAGTAAGATGACATTTAACTATATAGACAGAGGTCCAGGAAGATAATGTAGGTTTAAATAGATTTGAGAAAATGTGAATGATTGGTTTTATAGCTACTGACATGGAAAAGAGGTTTTGGAGGCCACTAGTGGCATGATATGTAAGAACACGTGCAATAAAAGTAGGGTACACTGAAAAAGTAAACTTGTCTCCAGATTCGTCGAAGTGACTATCATAAAATAAACGAGTCAAAAGTTGTCTTACCTATCAGGTTACCATCCCACAAATAGAATCTGGAGTTCGCAAATGTCGGGTTTTCGGCTGGCACATACCAAGTGGGTCTTCTATCTCCAGCTAGAAACCCGATTCCTTGTCACTTAGACGAGTTCTTGACTCATTTATTTTATGATTGTCACTTTGAAGAGTGTAGATGACTAGCTAGTCTGTTGGTAACTTGAGTAGACCGGTGCACGGATCAAGATCCCTGTGGACAATAGGCCCCATGACAGATGGCCCTGAGGATGATTGGCCCAATGTCTATAATAATCCTGTGGAAGATGGGCCCCATAATCAATGGCGACCTGATTGAGACATACCAGGTACCAACAGATCAGCTATTCATCTCATGGGCGGTCTACCCTATCCATGCATGTATGTTTTCTAATTACTGTACCTGGCCATCGTCGTTTAGTAGGTGGATGTGGTTTGGGCCAATTCTGAACTTCTGTGTGTCACTGCCCGCATCAAAGGGGTTGATAGCCAGGTCTCCTACAGAGAAGACAAATTATGAGAAAGACATAATTTTATTGTTTGTACATATATGACGACAGATGTATGATTGAGGGTGAAGGGTATACTTCTTAGAATAAAAAACAACAACATTAAACATAGTCAAATTAGTATGCAATAACCATTATTGCTGCCATAATTATATGGTCCAATCAGACAGTGTCATTATTAATCTTTTGTGTCAATCTTATAACTGAAATCAGTTTGAGTGTTCCCTTCCCAGCTGTCCCTTCCCAAACACCCCATGACATTTCTTGTCAAATCATCCATCAAAACTCTTCTTTTTGTGGAAGCGCCCATGTCACAATGAGTAAAATATCAATTTATTCTAAATGCAATGTCTTACCGTCAGCGACATCGAGGACATACTCGTGGTCACACTTGGAGCGGATGGCCCCAGTGTAGATGTCGTGGTACCAGAGCTGGTTGTCACCCCCGTTCTCCCCGTACATGATAACCTTATTACCAGGCGAGACGTTATTATCTTCAATATCCAGTACCATGTCACTCAGGCAACTCTGTATGCTGAAGTAGGTCGGCATCCTGAAGGAGACAAAACACATGCAGTCAGGTAAGGAAAATCTATTGTTGAGGGACAAAATTAAAATATAATTTTAATTAAAATTTAATTTTGTTTTGATGATAATTAAGAATAACAATAAGAATAATTGAAGACCATGTTGTGGGTTGCTCCTTTCAGCCTCTTTTTTGGTGTGAATTCAAATTATTACTCTTTTCGTTTTCATATATTAGCCCCCAGACTATGTTCCTGTGTAGGCTTACCTGCCAAACATTGGAGGTTACGAAGGTAGAGAAGAAGGGTGGGGAGAGATGGACAATGCAAAGGGAGTTGGGTTGAGGTATAGCGTGAGGGAGATTGTAGGGGAATAGAAGACGAAGAGGGAGAAGGGTGGTGGGACAGCACATGTTTATTAGGTAATCCACCTTAGGTCAGTATTGTCCGGGAGTAAGTAAAAGAAGACTTGCAAAAGACCCATAAAGAGTGCCAACATAGGGCCAAAAAAAAGGTTTGTTTCAGGTCACCCGACCGACCCTATCTGAACAGGGCCGAGCCTACGTTTTTTATGCAATTTTAAAGTCATTTTAAAATGTTTACACTTTTTTGGGGTAAATTTTAGGTTTACAAAAATTCTGAAAAAATCTTCCCATTTTTACACTTTTTGGGGTCAACTTTAGGGTATGTAGAGTTTTGTTTTTTTTAAGTAAAAAAAAACTATCCGACCTACCGACTCTAGAGTTTCTCCCCATGTTACCTGAAACAAACCTTTTTTTTAATTTGGCCTAGCCTTGGTGTGGCCCCACAAAGGACCAACCGTAAACAGATGGAATCAATGAAGAAGTTTGAACAACCTGATCGAGGCAAAAGCATGTGGATAAATCTGTAGTTAAGTAAACAGGTCTTGAGTGGACTTTGGCGGATTTGCACTTTTATCCAAGCGGCTTTTGGGGCTAGGAACTGGGGCATATTCCACTTTATAGCCTGTGGTTTCGTGGGATACAGCCCCAGCTCCCACTTGTGAAATACGTCAGAGATGTTATCAATGGCCGTTAGCATTTGTCTATATATCTAACAAATATTCAGACATGGTATGTCATATGGCTATAGGATATGAAAATGTGGGTTAAGTATTATGTAATAATCTCTTTCATAAAGGCGCCTTGTAGGTTTATCTTTGTGCAGCAATAATTTGATTGTGTTAAGCCGACCGTACATGGGCCCAACTTTATGGGTAACACACAAAGATGGTGTACTTGTGCGGTGATACCCTCTGATCAAGTTATTGACTTTGTATTATCACATTCCTCAACCCACCCATCTTAAATACCTGAACATCATTTATGAAAGCTAATCCTTTAAGGACAGCATGGTGACTTACTGATAATTTGTCATCATAGTGCACTGAATGAAGTGATAGTAAATAATTCACCATTTAGGAATGGTGCAAATTGGTGACATGTTTTTGTCCCCCCCCCCTCTCAAAAGGGGTCCAAATGTTACACACGTTGTTGCCCCCCCCCCACAAATCCACCACCCCCGGTTGTAGAAATATGACCACTCCCTTATAAAGCAACACGCCACACTTAAATTGTTAACGACATGGCAGGATTTATTATCTAGTACAAACAGGAGGTCTCATGTTGATCTGTGGCATGTCCTGCCCTGGTTGAACCCAATTTAAAGGTAGACAATAGTTCAATTATCAGGAGACGTACCAGTGTACACTCTAGCATAGTAACAGTAGATGTGGTCTTCAAGTAGTCTACAAGTTCAAGTGGTTGATATACTCCCACAAATACTGATAAGGTCTTTGAGTTCTGATTTGAACATGATTCTGTCCCACATTTTAGTTGGACAATTCACGCCCATGTATCTCCTCATACGCGGTATCCTCCACTGGTTAATGCTTTTATGCCGTGTATGTCAGAGTGATGGGAACCCAGTGACTAGGATTTTCTTGCCCCAAGGGTGTTTTCTCCTTAGATCACCCCTCCCTCTTCAACCTGTCCTTATATTTCTTCTATAAAGCTAGCGAATGAGATAAAGGAGCCAATGGTGATGCTCTTTATAAGCTCTGATGACTATTAAACATAATTCTATATATCTATGCTGTGCCTAATGCAAAATATAGGGACACGTTTCTGGCGATTCTTTTAGTAAAATATAGTAGTATCTCCAGTGTAGAGATCAAAACCTGAGTATTATATATGTATAATAGTATGAATTATAGGTCAGGGGTAGACACTCACTTTTTCAGCTGTGGGCCCCCCCCCCCGGGCCTGTAGCTCTAGAAAACTACAGGCCCGGACCAAGATCTGTGGGCCAATGGTCAAAATTATGTTTTCTTTAAGAGAAAAAATATGTATATTTCTGATTGTTCTATAAAAGACAGAAATCAATATGATGGATTCGGGCGCATTTCCCTCTTTGGGCCATAACCCATTACCCGATTTGGAGGCATTATCGGCTGATACATTGACAAAATTATACTACAAAGTACTGCATTGGGTATGTTTGTTGTGGGTGTATCGGCCGATAATGCCTCCAAATCGGGTAATGGGTTATGGCCCTTACCAACGATATATTGCATGACTATAGTTGTCAGGCAAACTTTCTTTAAATGTCTTCTGGTCACCCGGGCCCGTAGGAATGCTATTTTGCAGAAAACTACGGGCCGGACCAATAACTACGGGCCATTGGCTCCCAGGCCAGCATTAGTGTCTACCCCTGTAGGTGTGTTTTTTAAATCAATTTTTTAAATGGAAATAACTACACATGTTTGGCATATATACAACAAACATTAAGACTGCTATAGATCTCAGATGCCTATTAATGGATATGGTGAATGGATATATCAGACAGTTCTAGTACTCATGCATGACAAGATCTTGTGAAGAAACTCCAAAAGGTATATCGGTATATTATATAGGCCTATATATATATATGTTTGTTAGAAGTAAACTTTGGTGAAATATGATTCAGATGAGACTTAATATCATGGAGGTGTGTTTTATACACCGGTAAACTCCTTAACACACCTACCTGAATTATATAGGGCGTTCTCTAAGATGTAAGACTGGTGTGAGCTGGAGGCTAATCGTAGTGGGAGTGGTGGACTATCTGGATATCTTGGTCTATATATGTATGTGTGTACACGTCTCAACATAGTCTGATAGGAGGACGCTTGACCCTTTGGCTCCAAGGACCACACAGTGCCTTATGGTTTACTGTCCATTGAACATAATGAAATATCAACACTGTACCGGCCATATTGAAGAACTCACTGGAACCAGGTTGGTGTATCATGCAAACTTCAGGGTGTTTGCGGCACTGGCGAGTTACAATGTCTGTATTCATTGTTGTTCTTAAAGAAATCATACTGCATTAAAACACTACGCTGCCCTCAACGTGTTAAGTCCTTGTACACATACCATGTACATAACTGTGCACATATCTGTTGTGTGCACACTGTGGTGCACTTACCAGTCTATGGAACATGGGTCAATGAGTTAGGGTAGAGGGTAAACCGCCATGAGTGGCCCTGCTGAGGAGCTGGAACCTGTAAGACTGACATTGATAACAGATTACCAATAGAAATAGTGATCTAATCATTATAAAGTATGAACTTTTCTCATTAGGACACTATTTGGAATACTATGGACTAGTTATTGATTTCTCTGTAATATATTGGGAACATGCTGATTGAAATGTAGTAGCCTTTGGACATTGAATTGGTACCATGGCCAGAGCCATGAGCGCCCCACTTTAAGAAAGTACTCTTCATGGTTCTTTTATTTGGTACATATCGCAATGTTACGTCCCATTAGAATATAATAGAGCCCTATCCGCATTGTTTTTTTTATAAAAAGAAAGCGTATGCAGTGACTTTGACTTCCCTCTTGCCTTCTATCTTGCCTTCCTGACGACTACAGTTTCTATAGGTAAAACGGGATTGAAGGAGGGATGGAAGCATGAAAGAGAGTTGTACCTGTGTACGGAGAGGGTAACCCAGCTAACAAAAAACATGATTTTACGTTAAAAAACTTTATATAACTTATGCCATAGTAAGGAGCCTTAGAGAAACGTTATAAAATATCGTACAACGCTTTTTGTTTACCAGGAACGTGGTAAAGAACGTAAAGAACCTAGGTAGCTCCTACACAATGAGAATAGAATAATAAGCTATTAATCCTTCAAGGGCCACAAGTCACAAAAGTGACATGATGAAGCAATGCAGGCCCGGCGAGTAACGCACCAGTGCTAAATTCAAGCACCATGCTTACCTTATGGATTTTATAAACCCACAAAGGGTCGGCATGATGCACCAATGCAGCCTCAGCGAGTAACTCAACAGTACATGTATGCATGCATTGGTGCATCATGCCAACTGTCCCCCTGGTGCCAGGTACAGTAACTATACACGTGGTGTACAGTATGCCCCCTGCTGCCTACGGTAGTAACTTCATCATATTGGACCATAAGCCCAAAATCCACGGCGACAAGAACCTGCGTTAAAAGGGTATCGCCCCTCTGCCTCGCCAATTTCGCCCCCATAACGCCGTGGACTTTGGCGGCACAGGCGCGAAAAGGGAGTGGCAGGGCGAAATAGCGGCGAAATTATGGCGGCACAGCTGCGACACTGTTTTAACGCAGGTTCTTGTCGCCGTGGATTTTGGGCTATAGTGTGGGCTGTGGTATGTTATGTCAGGGCTGTGTCTCACGAACTTGGGCCAATGTGTTTGTCTATAACCGGGTGCCGTCTATGACCGGGGGCCGTCTATGACCGGGTGCCGTCTATGACCGGCTATCTAAAAAAGTTGTTTGGAGGGATAAACTTTAAAAAAAATTTTTTTTTTACAATTTTTATTTATAAAAGTTGTAAGATAGCTGGTCATAGACGGCACCCGGTCATAGACGGCCCCCAGTCATAGACGGCACCCGGTTATAGACAAACACATTGGCCCAAGTTCATGAGACACAGCCTCAGGCATCGTTACATGTAGTGATTCACATTTACATATTCAGTAACCACCTGCATGGGAAGCCTTTGGTCAGCCATTAAGGAGTCAATATGTATATATGGCTGTGTCTCACAAACTTGGGTCAATGTTTTCGTCTCTGACCGGGTGCCGTTTCTGACCGGGTGGTATCTCTGACCGGGTGGCATCTCTGACCGGGTGGCATCTCTGACCGGCCTGAATGGAAACAGTTTATTAAGGGCAGATGTAGATAGAATTTGGCTGAAAAGGTTAATGGATATTATAACTCCTTAAAGTGGTAATTAGTTGCCCATTTTTATCATTATCTACCCTAAATAAATCAATTTTAATCAGGCCGGTCAGAGATGGCACTCGGTCAGAGATGGCACCTGGTCAGAGATGGCACCCATTCAGAGACGTTGACATTGGCCCAAGTTCGTGAGACACAGCCATATGCTCATGCTTACGGACATGCCTACCCACTGTTTTTCTTATTAAAATAAGTACTCTCAGATGTACCCCTTTGATATATATGGGTTAATAGCGTCATACTAAAAGTAACAAAGATAGATTCAGGAACAAACATTTATTTCAAAAATCACAGTTGTAGAGTCAAGGGTTAGCCTCAGGTTAGTCATGAACACGATGAGGCTCTGAGCGCAGCACACTTTGATGTAATGGGGTTACACATTATTATCAGATTATTGTAACTTCAGTTAAGTTCTATCATGTATGAACCCAGTAGACTCTAAGATTTATAATGTAGTATGACTTTGGTTTCATCAACATCTAGCGCTCTACTCATTGTTGGACGTATACAAAATATACACTAGTGTACACATATTAAATATTTCATATTACATCATAGCAAAATATGTTAATAACCTCATCATATGATATGTTATATAAATTTCTTGATGGATGAAAGAAGAGAGTACATTACATTAGATTGTCAGACAACAAACACTTTCCCCCATGGCTATCAAAATAACCTTCACTTATTCCTTTGGAAACAAGCATTAACAATGAGTTACAACTAATGATATCAAAATAGGGCTCTCCTTGTTCTTGGACTAGGAGAACCAATTCTTTCCTTAAGTAATAATCAAGTTTCAGTTTCAGTTTCATCTACAACATACACATCACCCTTAACGGCTGAATACTACTTTAACTTGCTGTGTCCTTGATTGCCATGATGCATGGATGCATCCTTGGACTTGGGGGGCCAGGAGGACCAAATGTTGATATTTAACTTTAGGTTGGTGTGGAGACCAATACTTTGTCTGAGTGTTGTACAAGGGTATTTTGAGGGTGCTGATTCCGAATATGCCATGTGTAAATGGATACCTGTGTCGCATCAAGGTCAAATTCAAGGTCAAAGGTCACAATATTATGTAAAAATGAGGCTGAAATTTTGAAACAAATTAAAAAAAAAATTAAAGGCAAAGCTTTTTTTTCTTATGTATCTGACTAACATCTGCCTTAGTCATATTGTTGATATCCCGGGTTGATATACTACCAGTACATGTGATTGCAAATAAATTAGAATGAACTGTTTACTTTAACTGCTATTACCCTGATTAAATTGTTATACTTTTGTTAACTGATATATTTCATTGACCTTGCATTTGACCCTGTTGCGACACAGATATCACTTTACACATGGCATATTTGGAATGAGCACCCTCAAAATACCCTAATACAAGTTTCAGACAAAGTATTGGTGACCACACCAACCCCCCTTGATATTGTTAGCCTGGCCCCCCAATTATTGGTGAGTTTACTCATCAGGGCTGCATTCATGTTTCACTTTGACCCTTTTGCAGTGCATCCCCCACAGCCATCATACACTAGGGATGTTATCGATACCCCCAGAATCGATACATTAAAATATCTACAATTCCGATTATCGCATCAACAGTGATAGACCCATAATTTACCTTCTGAAAACTGCAAAAATTGTGTAAATACTCCATCTAGAACTTACTATTTACTCAGTTTGAAAATAATGATCTTTACAACCCTATAATATTGACAAAAAAGGACCTTAGATTATGCCCAAAAGGCTACCAAGTGTTTATCTTTATAGACCCAAGTATAAGGAACCCAACTGACGTTGTTTAAACGTTATTTTAACGTCATTTACAGAGTGAAATAACGTTTATTTTGCATCTAGCCTAGCTCCATTTTGTGGACTCAATTCAATGTTGTATTAACGTTGAATTAACGTTGAGCTATGGGTGAGTTAATACACACATTATAATGCAAAAACAGATCCATGTACAGCTATCTGATATTTATCTTTCTTTTGTTTTGTTTCTTGCGCCTTTCATACATCTGCACATGAAGGCTACATACCCTTTCTAAAAGAGTTGCATGAAGCATTTTCTCCATTGTCTGCAGTCTATTGATTCACAGGCCTATATTTATAAGCATTTTTTATTTATAATTCTCACAATGCCACAAAACAGGTGTCTACCATACTGCATATCCCAATAAGCACATTTTATCATAATTTGACCAACCTATTAACCCTAGATATATTCAAACACTAAATATTGTCATTAATATTGATAAAAATGGCATAAAGTGTCATTATTGTAGCTTATCTTAGATGAATACTGCTATGCAACCATCATTTTCTTTTCATTACATACTGAACTGCCACCTGGTAGGTTGGATTGGAGTTTAAAAAAAACGTTGGATTAACGTTGAACCAATAGGTTAAATAAACGTTGATTTGAGTCCACAAAAAAACGTTGGTCAATGTCAAATATAGGTTGCCTGGAAAACGTTAGTTTGCAAACTGTTTTCTAACGTTAAACCAATGTTTCTAAAAGCACATTATCCACAAAAACGTTAAGTTAACGTTGAAAGAATGCAAATGAAAAAACGTTAGTCCAACTAACGTTGATCAACGTTCACTTAACGTCTCTTGTTACCTGGGAAAGAAAGAATCAGATGAAAATACCCTTTTTTTAAAAACAGTTATAATCTGTGTTTGCAAGATTGAAATCAATCAATAGAATTGAAAAATCGAAACCAAAATCGTGATAATCGAAATTGAAATAAATTGTATGTCAATGACATCCCTATCATACAAAATCTGGATCTCAGCATGGTTTGGTTAGATTCTTAATGAGTTAGACACACACCTTTTAGGTGGGCACTTCTAGCATCAAAAGGCATGATCTATCATAAATCCTATGCCCTATGTGTCATTACCTGAGGAGAATTGAACATGACAATCAGTGTTATCTGTGCCGCAAAGTGGCTTTCATGCTAAATCTAACTGCTGTATCTGGCAATTTATATATCTAAAAAGATAGATGAACATGATTTGAAGTAGATAGTAGTAATAAATACATAATGATGCTTTACATAGATAAACATAATACCACTGTTAGTCGACACTACTGTGCAATGGATTGGAGGAATGACAGACAGGTGTGGATCTGGCTGAGAGAAAGGGAGCCACCTGCCGCTATCATTCTTAAAATTCCTAGATTTAATTAAGTCAGAGAGATTTAAAAATCTATCCTGGTATAAAATTGATCTTATGTAGATTTTAATCATGTATTTAGAAACATCCAAATCCCGGACACATTTTGTTATTTCCCGCTAAACTATTGTTGGTCATAATGTCCCTACTCTCTCTGTTTGTCTGTCTGTCTCTGTCTCTGTCTCTGTCTGTCTGTCGGCCTGT
Source organism: Harmothoe impar (assembly GCA_947462335.1). NCBI lineage: Eukaryota > Metazoa > Annelida > Polychaeta > Phyllodocida > Polynoidae > Harmothoe > Harmothoe impar. The sequence goes on along the minus strand of OX381707.1, from coordinate 18,437,328 downwards.
CGGTCTGTCTGTCTGTCAGCCTGTCGGTCTGCCTGTCTGTCTGTCTCTCTCTCTATATATATATCTTAATCCTAAGGTACCCGTAAGTGTCTGGCATTGACACACCATATCCGTTGCTGTCCGTTGCTGACCTTTATGTCAGAGATGGATGCAAGTTCGAGTTCATGAATGAAGGTTGCGCTGAACTTGAGGATATGATAACCCTAATGGGACATGTCCTATTATAAGTCTATAGGCATATGGCAACAATAATATCATGTCTGTTCCTGCTGCATCATATGTTTCTTCTGTCTTCCAATGCTGCAGAGAGCTGTATCCGCTGAATGTGACTCGGGTAACAGGTACACCCTGCCCTACCTCATGGCAGGGAGCTGTGTGTATCTCTTTATGACTGAGAAACTTGTGACTGCTCCCCTCCCACATAGCAGGGGGCTGTGTGTATCTCTGCATGACTGAGAAACATGTGACTGATCCGACATAGCAGGGGGCTGTGTGTATCTCAGTATGACTGAGAAACATGTGACTGCTCTCCTCCCACATAGCAGGGAGCTGTGTGTAACTCAGTGTGACTGAGAAACATGTGACTGCTCCCCTCCCACATAGCAGGGGGCTGTGTGTATCTCAGTGGGACTGCTCCCCTCCCACACAGCAGGGAGCTGTGTGTATCTCAGTGTGACTGCTCCGACACAGCAGGGAGCTGTGTGTATCTCAGTGTGACTGCTCCCACATAGCAGGGAGCTGTGTGTATCTCTGTATGACTGAGAAACATGTGACTGATCCGACATAGCAGGAAGCTGTGTGTATCTCTGTATGACTGAGGGAACATGTGTCTGTTCCCCTCCCACATAGCAGGGGGCTGTGTGTATCTCTGTATGACTGAGAAACATGTGTCTGTTCCCCTCCCACATAGCAGGGGGCTGTGTGTATCTCTGTATGACTGAGAAACATGTGACTGCTCCCACATAGCAGGGGGCTGTGTGTATCTCTGTATGACTGGGAAACATGTATGAGACTGCTCCCCTCTCACATAGCAGGGAGCTGTGTGTATCTCAGTGTGACTGCTGCCCTCCTCCCACATAGCAGGGAGCTGTGTGCATCTCTATATGACTAAGAAACATGTGACTACTCCCCTCCCACATAGCAGGGGGCTGTGTGTATCTCTGTATGACTGAGAAACTTGTGACTGCTCCCCTCCAACATAGCAGGGAGTTGTGTGTATCTCGGTGTGACTGCTCCCACATAGCAGGGGGCTGTGTGTATCTCAGTGTGACTGTTCCCACACAGCAAGGAGCTGTGTGTATCTCAGTATGACTGCTCCCACATAGCAGGGTGCTTTGTGTATCTCAGTGTGACTGCTCTGGATTAGCAGGGGTCTGTGTGTATCTCTGTATGACTGAGAAACATGTGTCTTCTCCCCTCCCACATAGCAGGGGGCTGTGTGTATCTCAGTGTGACTGCTCCCCTCCCACATAGCAGGGAGCTGTGTGTATCTTTGTATGACTGAGAAGCATGTGACTGCTCCCCCCACATAGCAGGGGGCTGTGTGTATCTCTGTATGACTGAGGGAACATGTGTCTGTTCCCCTCCCACATCGTAGGGGGCTGTGTGTATCTCAGTGTGACTGCTCTCCTCCCACATAGCAGGGAGCTGTGTGTATCTTAGTGTGACTGCTCCCCTCGCACATAGCAGGGAGCTGTGTGTATCTCTGTATGACTGAGAAACATGTGACTGCTCCCCTTGCACATAGCAGAGAGCTGTGTGTATCTCTGTATGACTGAGAAACATGTGACTGCTCCCCTCCCACATAGCAGGGAGCTGTGTGTATCTCTGTATGACTGAGAAACATGTGACTGCTCCCCTCCCACATAGCAGGGAGCTGTGTGTATCTCTGTATGACTGAGAAACATCTGTTTGTTCCCCTCCCACATAGCAGGGGGCTGTGTGTATCTCTGTATGACTGAGAAACATGTGTTTGTTCCCCTCCCACATAGCAGGGGGCTGTGTGTATCTCTATATGACTGAGAAACATGTGTTTGTTCCCCTCCCACATAGCAGGGAGCTGTGTGTATCTCTGTATGACTGAGAAACATGTGTTTGTTCCCCTCCCACATAGCAGGGAGCTGTGTGTATCTCTGTATGACTGAGAAACATGTGTTTGTTCCCCTCCCACATAGCAGGGAGCTGTGTGTATCTCTGTATGACTGAGAAACATGTGTTTGTTCCCCTCCCACATAGCAGGGAGCTGTGTGTATCTCTGTATGACTGAGAAACATGTGTCTGCTCCCCTTCCATATAGCAGGGAGTCGTATGTATTTCTGTCTCCCTCAGCGACATTTATAGCCACAACCTATTTTTTGACAAAACAACATCATAATCAATTTTCCATATTCATGTGTTCACATTGTCAATGTTACAAATTCAGTGAGGGATGCATGCACTTGGAACAGGTGCAGCTCAGCCTCCTTAGGAGCAGCTCACTTTGTGTAGCCCCCTTATTCAAACATGGAGCACCTGCCTTGGTTCCATCCGGCTAGTTCGTGATGTTGGAAGGGAATCTCCTGTAGCTTGCACATTTGCTAGAGGAAAAACAGCATTGACATTCACCGCAGGGTTGTTTACTTCTGTGCGTCTGAGTATGCATCCAGAGAAAAGGCTGCGGTAAGCCTTCCTGAACTGCTTGTTTCTCCACGCGTAGATTACTGGGTTGATCCAGAAGTTGATGTCACAGATCATGAGAGTGACATAGTGTAGGACATGGTGCCAAAATGGGGGAGATGGTGTCATCAAGGCAACAGAAATAACTAATGGGATGTAGAGAACAAAGAAAACACCAACAACCATTGACATCATTTTGGTGACGAGTAGGTCAGCCTTCCGCCTCTGTCTCTGCTGGACTGAGATGGGCTGGTTTGATGTTAACTGTTGCTGGCTTCTATGTACCATACAAGCAACAGACATGTAGTGAAAAGAAACTATGATTACAGTTATGAAGAAGAAGATGACACTGGCATAAGTGCTAAGCAATGGCAAATAGTTTCTTGTCGTGCACAATTTACCAGCAGCTGTAAAGCTTGTTAAGCTGACCACTAGTGACACTAGCTTCCAAATTGCCAGCAATACCCAGCCTGCAATCAGCCCCACACATACAGTCTTCAGTGACCATTTTGTGGTAACATTAAGTTGTGAGAAAAAAGAGTTCCTCCTCTCCATGGCCACCATGCAGAAGGTCAGAAATTGTATGTTAACGGTGAATACTTCTACAACTAGACTGATGACACATGCCCATTGACCATAGGCTCTTAGGGGAAGGGTGTACATTCCTAAACCATGCATCATGTCACTGATAGCCAGACTGGCCACCAATATACCTGCGGAGTTACGCAGGCTTCTGTACTTCACCACACAGATAATTGTCAGCAGATTTAGCAATACTGCAGCAGTCGACTCGAACATCCGTATACCTAAAACAAAACTGTCAAATGCTTCTTTTGCCATATTTGAAATATGTTGCACTCTCTCACTTTCTTTAATGTCTACAGTTCATTCATATTTCATTGACATGTAATATAGCATTATTCTCTAGTAGGTGTCACTGTATTAGATGATGAGTAAAGACGCTCACAGAATCTGATGTCTCGGCCTGCTACATAATGTCTTTGGAGCTGGTATAAAAACATCCAACCTTTTTCAGTATTTGTCCATTTCTAAAATTGTTCCATTGAAAAGCAGTGTAAACATTTTAAATTGTACTTCTCTGCTCCTTTGCTGATTTGTAGACCATAGTGTGACTACCCCTCTTCCACGTGACAGGGAGATGTGCGTATCTCAATGTGACTAAGGTAACATGTCCCTGCTGCCCTCCCATACGTCTCCGCTCTCATGTAACATGTAACATAGCTTATAAGGAGTGTGGTAGTGCGCAAGACAGTGCTCAGCATGATATAGACTATATATATATATATATATATATATATATATATATATATATATATTTATATATGTAAATTGACAGCCTCACTCTGATTCTGTCCTGTGATTGGCTACTGGTTCTCAATGTCGGTTCAATGGGCGTAAAATTAATGCACCGAGCGCGAACTTTGTATGGTGATAATTCCCTCGGCCCTCGGGTTGGGCTTGATCGCTGCCAAATCTTGCCCAACCCTCAGGCCTCGGCGAGCAAATTATCACCAGACAGAGTGAGAATGAGGTCATTGTAATCGTTCTAACACGAATAAAAGAGAGAAAAAAAAATTAACAGCAAAGTATGGACAAAAACAAAGACGCAAAGTGTGATACAGTGTTCTGTGTACCTCTGCTCTACTGGACAAAAGGCACCTCCCACATAGATGATCATAATGGAAAAGCTCTGTGGGGAAGGCATGAATCTTCATATTAGACATCATATTCATTTCCACTGTTTGAAGCTGCTCTGCTGTGTCATTCACTGGTATAACATAATTAGTCTCATAGCATGGGAGGTTAAGGTTACCTGTAGCCTTCGTGTGTGAAGTTAGGAAAGATATACAGGTAAACCGTTTGGGAGTAGCTGTAGTGAGTGTACTAACAACCTTCTGGATATTCGGGGTGCAGAGGGGTCCCCCCCTCCTCAGGTCGGAAAGTCGCCGAAATTAAGGGATCAAGGTTGCAAAGTCGCATTTTTAGACCATTTTTCCTTTAGCCAAATTTTTCCAAAAGTCGCCAGGTCGTTTAAATTATTGTACCAGGTCGCCCGGTCACCTGGAGAACAGCCCAGGTCGTCAGGTTGCTTTTGACCCATCTGTACAGCTAATTTCAGATCGACCAACAATTTTCCTTAATGACTCTTACTTAACCTGATACTTCTGGAACACAAAGGAAAAAAGCCTATGCCAATGGGGTTACCGTATTCGACGTAATAAGCGCCCTCCCCCTAATAAGCGCCAGCTGCCCTTTTTGGTGCATTTTTAGACCAGAACAAAGGGTCATATTTCCGGATTTTGGATGTAAATCAAACTCTTAAGTACATAAAACGCCATAAAAATAATTTTATAAGCGCCCAGGGCGCTTATTACGTCGAATACGGTATTTGTCTTTTAGAGGGCATTCACATTTGGGTGCATTACATGTAGGCCCTCATGAGAAAATCATATTTTTCTACAATTTTCCACATAGAAAAAATCTGCCAACAATTTCTCAATGAAAAAGCAGGGATGCATAAATATCCGATAACATCAATCTAACCATAATGGTAATGAACATTTCAATGTGACAAGTGTATACATATGCAAAAAGTATCTAAATATGAATGATATACCGTGTTTTCTGGTGAACTATTAGTATTTGTTTGTTGTTCCCATATATTAGTTGTTGGATATATGAGCCCATGTGTCATTATGATTGGAGTTGCAGTGTATTGATAATGTTGGGGATGCTTTGGCTAACTGAGATGGTAGAGAACTCCTCGCTTGGCAGATCTTTAGGACCCATAGTTCAGGATAGGTCCCAACAGATCAGTGAGAAGTCAGCAATATTGGACAGCCCTTTATTTCACTTGATTAAACAACAGTGATAAGCCCATGCAGTGAGGTTGACCAGTATCTCCAATCCAGTTCAACAATGTGATAAGAGCCAGTGTACATCAATCATACAATGCATATACCGTGTTCAGTCAATCATGTCTCAGTCATTAGTCAGTTGTATACTGTCCACTATACACCCTGTCAGTTCTAGATAGCAATACAGTCACAAAGCATCAATGTCACTGTATTAGAATAATGGGCAGGTAAGTTCAGAATGTTTGGTTTGATTAAACCCATAGATTGAATCTTAACTGACTTGGCCAGGTGAGGACCTAAACATCATTTGATCAATAATGTAAGAGTTACAATCAAAGTTTTGGCATCTACATCATTGTGTGCATGCACATGGTAAGGTGATCAAAACCCCACAATAGGGCGAGCTTAACAGTATAACAATGGCTTGATGCCAGCATAAGCAATAACGGTATCAGCAGTAATTTAGCTTCACTGAATCACAATATTAAGAAATATTAAGAGGTTAAGAGTTCATTATACCCACAGTTAGGCTATGTGAGAAACCAAATATTATATGGCAAGATATAGTTCAAAGGATGCATTGAAATTGCATATGTTCAGTTCAGTTCATCAAATCAATGTTTATAGGTTCACCAGTGTAATGTAGAAAAGTCAAGATGGATACTACCGTAGGTTACACACTGTCCAGTGTCCATACTCCAGTACTGATCACAAGTTAATCCATAACTGTGCACAAACAGTGTCTGCAAGGAACACAAGGCTGATGGTGATCCTTTCTAGCCTATATCCCCAACAGTCACTGTGGATAGTCCATGTTGTACTGTTCTAGGAGGTGCAAAGTTTGAGGTGGATTGCAGTCTTAACAGCAGTATAGTTGTACGGAGTAACTATGTCCGTTGAGTTATGTATAACTCCAATAGTGTCTTGACTGGAGTTAACGTCTGCGCCAGAACACCGACTCCACAAAGTTCCAATCACAACTGCTCAATGCAGTAGATGATAGATCCACATAGGCTATGCTGTTAGATCTTTAGCTTGTCTAAGCACAGCAGTCCGGCACAGCCAGGTCGAAATGTGGTTATTATATATAAATATCTCCAACTGCAGACCCTGCCGCAGTGCATAGAGATAGATATCCACAACCACCCGAAGCTCTACAGCTCCAACGCGAAAGTACCCATGTGTCTATGAGTCTAGTCTGCACCGTTCTGGCTATCTACACACCGTGCACTTGCATACATACTCCGCCCAGCGGGGTACGTCATCCCTCGCTAGTGCGCAGGACGAGGACGCCTGTTGAGCTAGGACTTCCAGGGTGCTTATTAGGCATAGCGTCCCTACCCTGTACAGCATCCCTGGATGGGCCTATTCTTGGTGGCCCGCCTTGGCCAGTTATCCGATCCACACCTCCACCGATCCTGGTCTCTCACATGAACTCAGACTGGGCCCACACAGTATCCATGCACTGACCCATCCTTCTATTCCTTATTTAATGTTTATTCTATATTTCACATTTTGCTGATATATACCTATTTTCTATATACTCGAACAACAAACATATCAACATAGTAACGTATCATTTCTTCATTCCACTAGAACCCATTCATGCACCTGGTCCAGTTATTCATGGCTCTAATCACAGTCACAAGTATGCTTTACCAATAAACATGCTTACATTATTATTGACACAATATCATTCATTGCTCATATTATTTCTTTCTGTCCCAACCTATTCTGGTCACCCCATCAGCACACTGGTTTTACATTTACTTTTCCTCGATAGACGAAGTCTCAGACTATAACAATACGTATGGATGGATACTTAGGGTTGGGCACCCTTACAAAATTGTAATGCTAATAACATAGATTTAACTACCGGTAGCATGTAATTTATAAAATATAGCATATTATGAGTATCACGCTTATCACTGAATGGAATCATAAAGTCGGGTAACATGTAGCTGGAATAGTTCCTACTAATATGACAGTAGGGCCAGGGGTACATGGTATGTGTACGAGCATTATAGAGAGGGTCTTTCAGGGTGGGGAGGTACCATGACTCACCAGAGATGCACAAAATTGTAGTTTGTGCTACCAAGCCACCTTTTTCCATTTAATCTGAAGTCATCATGATTAACAATATGTCTGACTTGTACCGTGAGGGCATTCCATGTCAATGCACCCCTGTAGCATACACTTTTTTGGTTTGAATGTTCTGAAAAGGGTAGCATCATGAGCCCTGGTGAAGACTGGCCTCTAATTGACTATATACAGGTTACCCTGTTGTTTAAAAATGAAGTTTGACAGGTGCATTAATCTTCTGGGCTTGAGCTTAGACAATTTCGCTTCCTGGTGTGTGAGGACTGTGGGTAGGCACTCTGAAATACGGACTGCAATGGTCTCAAAGTGCAGCCATGGGTGACACACAAAAATGGCTCTGCATTTAGGAGTCTGCCTGAGATGAGGTTCAGGGTTTTTCAGATTGTTCAGGTCCTGATAGGACTATGACACTATGGAATAGCACGTTGAAAAGGAGTAGTATCTCGTAGTGGGCATTTAATATAGGTTTATAATAAATGGGGAAAATGACAGTTTGCGAAAAGTGATGGTCTTTTTCTACCCAATAGATAACATTGAAATATTTCCCAGCCATCTGTAAAAACAAATAAGCCAGGTCCTAACATATCAGACGATTGTGTGTACCCATTGACAGCCTCCTACATGGATGCCCAAGGGGTTTTCTAGACTGCCCAAATTGATGCAAAGTACTGCTCTAGCCTACATGACATGGATTGCACAGCATCAATATGTAAATAGGGTGTTTCATATAAATTCTATGTGAATTAAAGAATATCTTATAGCAATATGGAAAGGGGAATATTGTAGCTTTCCAACAGTGTATTACACACCCCTCAAATATAATATAACAGCCTAAAGAGATCCATGCAGGTAGAGAACTGGTAGAGTGGCTGCATGGTCACACATCAACTACATGTATAGTATAGACCCACTCCAGTGGTGCCAATCTCTCACAGGTACCCCTGTGCATTTCTATAGTGGGCACTTGCTTCCACAACCCTCTATGTGCTGGTCAATTTCTCCACTTCTAATTATGATAGAAGGATGAGTAAATATGTTCTGGAAAGCTGTTAGTATGGCCAATAACATGGCACAATAAAATACGGAATCTACACAATTTGGAAAATTTATCCAAGTGCCTACAGTGTGGGGGTACATGTGATTCACTTTTAAACATTTCCTAAGCGCCTTATTCTCTACAATCTGCAGTTTTTCCAATATACTCTTGTTGCCTACATCATAAATTATATTGCCATAATCCGCATGAGGTAAGACCATTGTCTTATATATGTCTAACTAAGTTTTTGTGTCCATCAATTCGACTAAATTGGCAAATAAATATGATTTATGAATCATCCTCTTACCTGCTTACAAGCTATTCTGCCTGCATATTAAAGTACCTGGTCAATTGTTACCTTCAAATACTCTACGCTGACGCACCATTCTAGTTTTAGCGAGTGATAGTCCAAAAATTATATAATTCATTTTTTTAGCATCTAACGTGTGTTTAATTTTTTTGAACCAGGTATTAAGTGGCTCCAAATCCCTCTGCATCAGATTTGCCATATAAGCAATTTTTTTTTGTTTTCTGTCCGAGAGGTAATTTTTTATCCATTTTAGGCAATTTCCTGTTACTCCCAATTTTAAGATTAATATTGAGAGATTTACGAAGCCTTTTTTAGATCGATTAGTGTTGCTATTGTATAATCCCTTTTTATTTAATCCCTCATATATATATTATTTGTAAATTGTGCTATTGTATCAATAGTGGAGTGCCCCGCTCGGAATCTGCCCTGATTTTTATCCAACAGATTATTTTCTTCAAAATAACCCATAATGCTTTTATAAACCACCTTTTCAAGCAATTTACCAATTACAGATAATAGGGTTACAGGTCTGAGGTTAGCCACATCTGACCTGTCGCCCTCTTCCTGCAGGGGAATCACCGTGCCAATCTCCCAGCTATCTGGGACAATGCCCTGTGGTAACGACAAGTTAAATAGATTAGCTACCTCATCAGGAATAGCATTAAGGCCATCCTTTAATGCCCTGGAGGAAATTCCATCAATACTAGAGGATTTTAAAATGTCAATATCTTTAATTAAGTTAGTTACTTCTTCAATATTTGTTTCGAAAGACTCTAAACCAGCTACTTGGTCATCACCGTCAAATGTCCAAGGGATATCGTTATTTCTGGCCAGGTTAGGTCCTATGTTTAAGAAAATTTATAATGATTTATAAAATCTGGAGTGTCCCCTGACTCAATCCCCATGTCGTTACTTTTATCAATTAACTGAATATTTGAATATTTATTTTCGCCTTTTATCAAACCATTTATAAGTTTCCAAAATGCCTATAATATGACGAAACCTGGGATATCATAACATTAGGGGGAATAGCCATAAATGCTCTAAACATGATATTTCAGGAGATATAGCTAAAAATGTGAATACTTAGGAGAAAATGACCTTAGACTAACTTTTCCCAAGGAATCTTTTGAAGCTATTATCAAAATTCTATTTTCATTCTAAATTGGTCTTATTTGGAAGGTAAAAAGAATGTTTTTAGCCATTTTTAGCCCATTTGTTGATATTTGGTTGCCATGGCAACCATCAATTCATTCTTTTGGAATAAAAATCATCCCTATCCAATTACCCCATCCATGAGGACTTCAGAACTGAAAACAGAATGCCAATATTCCTACCAGATCCAAATTTATGTACAATAATATGCATTTATTGGTTTAATTTCTAATAATTATGATCTATATGGATTATTTGAAAATAGATTGATATGTGATGGCATTGCAGTCGATTCTGAATTCCTACATGTCCCTACCATCCCATGTTTGAGATGTCATTTCTCAGCAATTATTTCACATATTTTGATGCTTGAAGTATCAAATTGTAGCTGAAGACATGAACTTAGATAAAGGTGTTTTCCCCTAATGTTACCTTTTCCCACGTTTTGTCATATGTCATCTCAGGATTTTTTTTCAATGAATTGAGAGTAAATACCCATCTTTCGTTAACATCATCACAAGTGTCATAATGGCCCCAGTCGGCATAAACCTTTAATGGGGTTCACATCAGGCATTTTGCAGCAAACAGTGAATGTTTTGAGGTACTCAGTGAGGTGTGAACATATCTGATTCAGACACCATTACACGACCAGTGAGAACCACTTAGTACACTGAAAATCAATAGATTGAAAGGGTTAGTCAGTACAGACTAACCCAGGTTGGTCATACGAGTGTTAGTCACAATGGCAAAGCTATATTCTAAAATGACCAAGGGGTCAGTCAGTAGTGGTTAACCTAGGTCCATCATTGGTGTGTTGTATTTGTATGCCACTAGTTGGGGCCACCTGTGATGACCACTCAGTGGCTCCCCCTGGAACTAAAAAGACTAAGGTGGGTTGGTCAGTGGTGACCAACCTGGCAATAATAACTAATCTAGGTTGGTGGTATAGGGATCCAAAAAATGACTAACTAGGTTGGGCACTAGTGACTGAGAGGTTGGGCGTATAGGGAGCCTAGGAATATCAGTGTAGACACGACGGTGGGGGTCAGGATGCAGGTCTTACAGCTGGCTATTTGGATCAGTGCCCTCCTTATTAAAGGTAAATATCAAATTCTATATGTAAGTTTAGAAATGTGCCACGGTTTATAGGGCCAAACGCTGCTCCACATGAGTTTTTATTGAAGTTGGCATTTTACAGCAGTCTAGGGATATGGAAAAAAGGTGGAAAGGGGAAGACAATTTTTTGCTGCTGAGTTCATACCTACTATCTCCCATCAAATGCGTGCAATACATAATATTATCAGGTCAGAATTGTTTCAGGCTGGTCTCGGGGCTCTATACTAGTCGATAGATCGGACGCATACACGTATGCACATTTAAAATTAACCACGGCAAAAAATAGATCATTATTCGTGATTTACTGTAAAAGTTCTCACTGATGGTAATTATCTGTTGAAAACGACTCCCTCTTCCCCTGTTGACTGTTCTAATAATCATTGCTTATCCCATACAATAGGGAATGATTCAGTTGAATTTTTAAATATTGCTATTGGGAAAGGAATCTGGCTAGCTTTGCCCACCTGAAATTTAGGTGTGAAATACCCTGTAGACGGTTATCTGGGTATTATTGGAAATATGCCATACAGTAGTGTGTTATGTCTTTGTTAGAAAAGGTTTCAAGGATATGACCTTATTTTAGACAAATTAAATTTGTCAGTATCTCTGAATGATTTCAATTAAAGGGGAATCCTCACAAGTCGCGCCCAACAACATATTAGACTAGAAAAGTACTAGAATTGTGAGTGGGATACGCTCGGTGATTATACCACTTTAATACCACACGTCACACCATACATTGTCTAATATTTGAAGCCAGAGACCATTCTCACTGTGGCTCTTTTAGGTTTTGAGCCTCTCAGTGGGAATCGAAGCACAATAGGTATCAAAAGCGTCAGTTTGTATCCTGTCAATTAATATCACATGTGTAAATACAAGTTAAAGAATGAAAAACATATGAGGGTGAAAACAATACACGTATGACCTAAGAAAGAAATGGTTATAGAATTGACATATGCTAGCAGTGTGGAATCAATAAACAATAAAGTACTTCATCAAAAGTTTCAACTTCTTGAGCATGCCAATACACCCCATATGAGAGTCACTTAGTATTTGGAGCGAAGGATATAAAAGAATCTGTCCTTACTAAGGTAGGCACTTGGATAAATTTTTTAAAACGGTTACAATTTATTCTGACTGTAATCATGTGATAGAGCACATTGATCCCCTCTCAGAACATTTGGAATTATATTTGTATCCTAAGTAGAAGTAAAGAAATCAACCAGAACATGTATAGGCTGCAGAAGCAAGCTGGTGCTATACAAATGTACACAGCCTGGTGTGGCAAATTGGCACCAACTACTAGAGACACTCTGTTCTCTCCTTAATTGCGAGGTAACATGACATATCAGGCTTGCACAATGTTACAATGTTACTTGTTTTTATATATCTCACTGATTAAACCCAAATCCTACAATATGTGACTTGTATAGCACATTCTTTTATTGATTAAAGTGAACAGTGATACCAGACACAGGTGGTGAGACCACAGAATCTGATTAGGTCTCAACCATGACTCACCGGTGACATCTGGTGTTAGGATCTAACATCTTACATATAGGCTTACATAGGGATACCCAGACTGCTATATCAAGACAGAACATGACTAATTTAGGGGAATGCAGGAAACCTCTTGGGATTCCACGCAGGAGGCTGGAAACGGACATGTAGCATACTATTGATATGTAGAAAGAGGGCCGCATGTTAATACAAAGGGGCCATGAATATTTCAATGAAATTCGCTTAGATAAAGTTGACCTTTACATTTGGATAATTGCCATATTAGGACTTACAATTAAATATATTCCCAATGATAAGTAGCCGATAGCCGGATAAAAGAGCTTTCCAATAAGCTAGTGCATGCTCTGTTATCTCTAATAGGGGCTGAACAGGAGCAAAAACGAATAGGGTCATTTCAGACAGGCACTCATAAGGGTGCCAATTTTAGTGTGCCACCTGTGACTGCTGGTTTGAGCCCTGCAGTGCGGTTCTTCCAAGTGCCTACCATGGATTGGTGTGACGTATGTACGTTTCCCCTGGCAGTGGGTGGATGGTACACTCTACACTGGTATGTACCTAGGTGCACCAGGAGTCTGTTTTGCACCAGCACATACAAATATATAAAACCCATATTTTACTATCTTTGTTTTTAGGTGGTAAAAAGGCGTGTATATGACAGATATGTATGTACATACAGTTTTATAATACACACAAAATCAGAGGCGTAGGAAGCAAATCGTCATTGGGAGGGGGGGCAAGGGGGGCCCACTCCAACCAACTTAAACTATCGGTTTTTATGCATGATGTATACATGCTTATATTAGATTGTATGGAAAAGTAGTATTTGAGCCCCCTGTAGGTCTGATTTGAGGGCCCGGTCCCCTCTGTTCCCACTTTTCCCTATGCTGGAGAGTAAAGGATCGAAAATTGTGTATATTATATTACAGGTCTTGACAAAGTTGGGGGGGCCCAGACATATTCAGGCCCCCCCCCCCTCCTCAGTGATTGGGGGGGCCCGGCCCCCCCTGCCCCCCCCCTTTCCTACGCCACTGCGAAAGGACACATTATGCATTTCTGTATAATGTAAATTTGTCTGTTTGAATACTTTGAGTATGTTCATTCACTTATATGTTAAAAGCTGCGTTGCAGGTGGCATTTTAAGAACACCTCGTGGCCGTTAACAAAAACGCTATTGACAGTTCGAACTGTCAATAGTGGAAAATATTTCTGTTATTGACAGTTCACACTGTCAACAGTGGAAATCATTCCTGTTATTGACAGTTCCTCATGCGAACTGTCAATAGTGGAATATTTCTGTCTTATTGACAGTTCCCACTGACATTGGAGTCCAAAAGTATGTTTTTTTGGCAAAAGTGTTCTTTTTCACCAAAATCGGTTTTGTACCCAAAATCGGTTTTGTACCCAAAATCTGCTTTGTACCCAAAATCGGTTTTGCCCCAAAAATCGGTTTTGCCCCCAAATCGGTTTTGCCAAAAATCGTCTTTTCCACTATTCCACCAAAATCGAGTTTTCCACCAAAATCGATGTTTCCACCTAAATCTACTTTTCCACCAAAATCGACTTTTCCACCAAAATCGACTTTTCCACCAAAATTGACTTTCCCAACAAAATTGATGTTTCCAACAAAATCGACTTTTCCAACAAAATCGACTCTTCCGACAAAAAAAATCAACTTTTCCAAAAAAATCGCTCTCAGGGTTATGGCAGTAATGATAAGGAACTGTCAATAAGAGAGGAAATTCCCACTATTGACAGTTCGGTGAAGAACTGTCAATAACAGTATAATTTACCACTATTGACAGTTTGAACTGTCAATAAGAGAAAAATATCCCACTATTGACAGTCTGAACTGTCAATAAGAGGAAAGTTTTCCACTATTGACAGTTTGAACTGTCAATAGCTAAACCAAGCTGGGCCAGCTATTGACAGTTCAAACTGTCAATTACAGAAGGAAATTTCCTTATTGACAGTTCGAACTGTCAATACCAGGATATAATTCTCTTATTGACAGTTCACACTGGTAATAACACAGATTAATTTTCTCTTATTGACACTTCCTTTTTGGAACTGTCAATAATCTTTTTTCCCTTATTGACAGTTCGAACTGTCAATAAGGGAATTTCATTCGGTTATTGACAGTTCGAACTGTCAATAAGGGAATTCTATTCTGCTATTGACAGTTCAAACTGTCAATAGTCACGGCCATACGTTAAATAATAACTTTTCTGAGTCTAAAACATGCATACCTTTCAGAAACTTGTCGCCGAGAAACACGTTTTGCCGGCGCCAAAACGTATTTTTGACGACAAAACAGTGTTATATATCCTAGTGGACACGGGCCTATTGAGACAATGATAATAATAAATGTGACTTCCTTTATCATTCAAAAAGCTATACATGGGACAGGTACAATCAATGTCATTCTTTCATTCAGGGAATAAACTACAAAGGGTAACACCAAATTCCTGTAAACATTGTGCTTTGGTGAGGCTAAGCCCCCTCAATTCAGAAGTCAATGTTACAGCAGGAAATTGTCACACTGAAAATGTATATCTGAATGTGCTGAGACCATTTATCTGCAGCAGACAAGGTAGTATAGCATAGCTTTGTTTTAATTTATAACATTATGTATCATTTAGAACAAGCTTAAGAATTTGTAAAGTTTGTAACATATTATTTCCTCGTTATAAAACACATAACTAACCACAAAAAAATAATATTTTCACAACTTTCTAAAATGATTTGATTATGAAACGTGGTATAGTATTACTATGCAAGTTTATATTCAAAGGTGTAACACCAACATCGTCCAGCATTACGGTTCACACAACACTTGAAACGTGGCATGATGCACGTCAACGGTGCAGGTATGTGTTCAGAATTACTA
Source organism: Harmothoe impar (assembly GCA_947462335.1). Lineage (NCBI taxonomy): Eukaryota > Metazoa > Annelida > Polychaeta > Phyllodocida > Polynoidae > Harmothoe > Harmothoe impar. Next base: position 18,421,669 of record OX381707.1, on the reverse strand, counting down.
GGGGCACTTTCGCAAATTATATTTTGTATTAGGGTCAATATTTGGGGTCAGAAGCATATGGCCAGCCAGGTTTTCTTGTTGTTCAAGTAAGATGAAAGACTTCCTTCACTTTATAAGAAATTACTATTACATCTGATATTATTAGATATTCAAATGTTGCTACAGCAAATAGATTTTATGTCTTCTTCGCAATAAAGTGGCTACAATTCCTGCCAGATCCTGCTTAGTACTTAGGAGCATGGGTGGCCACAAGAGCCGATGCCTGTGTCTCGGGGAAGGGGGGGGTGGGTTATTTTCCACGTCAACATACATGAGTCAAACTACTGTAAATTCATTTATTGGGTATATGTGTCATATCTTCACTGTTTTGTTGGTGGTCTCAAATCTCGTGTCAAACTACATTCATTCCAGATATGGGTGATACGCCTAACTTTAAAAAAGGGTTTTCCACTATGCACTTGAATGCTAGGTCTGTGAGAAATAAATTTACTAATTTGAAAATTGAATTAAGTAATCTTAATATTGATATAATTCTTTTTTCCGAGACGTGGTTAAATGACGAGGATGATAGCCAACTCTACATGTTCCCTAGATATAATTTATTTAGGCATGACAGAATCAGTATATATAGAGGGGGAGGTTTATGTGCACACGCTGACGAATATGTAACATGTTCTGCAGAAAAATTTAATCATTTTAATAGAATGAATGATGATATCGAATTGCAGTGGTTGTTGTCTATAAAAGGTAGTTTCAAAAAGTCTCTTATATGTAATGTGTATCGACCACCCAGTGGCTCTCTGACCAGGTTTTGTGATACCTTTAAAGCTATTCTTCTCCAGATAGAGAATTTACAATCATATGATGTTTTTCTGATCGGTGATTTCAATATACATGCACTTGAAGACTCTCGGGGTAAAAACACACTGTATGAATTAATGTCTGATTTTCACTTACGTCAACTTGTCAAATCCATAACAACTACATCTGGTACTAATAAATGTATAGATCTTATTTTTACAAATTGTAACCAAATCTCATTGTGTGGTCCTTTAAATGTCCATTTATCTGATCATTTACCGGTATATTTCATAAAAGAAAAAACACATGTGAAACTATCATATCGTAAGTTCCTTGGTAGATCCTACAAGAAATTTGTTATGAAAGACTACTTAGAGAGTTTGGAAAATTGTAATTGGGATTATTTTAATAATTGTGCTGACCCTAATGAATGTTGGATCACTTATGAGAATATGTTAAAAAGAATGTTAGACATTGTGTGCCCGATTCAGGAATTCAAAGTAGTTGATAAACCAGATCCATGGATTACACAGTATCTTGCCGAGAGAATTAATGATAAAAACATGCGTCTCAAAGAGGCTAGGCAAGCTACTTGCATAGTCTCGTGGAGAATAGCTAGGGATTTAAGAAATGTTGTCAATACAGAGGTCAAAGAGGCCAGAAATAAATATTTTAAAAATTTATGTGAAGAAAATAGAAAAGACTCTAAGCTTTTTTGGGCTACATTAAAGGAAATTTTACCTTCTAAAAAGTCTGGCTCAAAATTTATTAATTTGACAAACGAGCATGGAGAACCTGTCCCTCTGGCTGACACAGCAACATACATCAATGAATTTTTTGCGGGCATAGGCCCGAAGCTAGCGGAGAAGCATAACCTGGAATGGGAGTTTAGAGGTGAGAGATGCAACACGGACATGGCAGATTTTTATTTTTCTGACGAAGATATTATTGAAGGAGTAATTAATGTAGACACTTCCAAATCCTCTGCCATTGAGTATCTACCTACACATATCTTTAAAGCAGCAGTTGTACACAACCCCTCCCGATTTATAAAAATTATTAGGCTTATTCTTGAGAAAAATGTAATACCTTTGTCTTGGAAGATTGCTACTGTCACCCCCCTACCTAAGGGTGGAGACTTAACTGATGTTGGAAACTTCAGGCCTATAAGCTTACTACCAGTACCGGGTAAGGTTCTGGAACGTCTGATTCACACTAAAATCTCTGAGCACCTTGTTGAGCATAATATTTTGAGCGAACGTCAAGGGGGTTATCAAAAAGCTAAGTCGACTATTGACTCTATTGGTCAGTTTGTAGATGACATTCTTCTAAATCGTAATGTAGGTAGTATATGTCTAGCTGCCTTTATTGACATAAAGAAGGCGTTTGACAGTGTTAATTATTTAATTTTACTAAAAAAGCTGGAAATGTACGGTATTCGAAATAGGAGCCTTACGCTGATTGAAAATTATTTGTCTCGCCGTCAACAATGCACTGTGGCTAACAACTCTAAGTCTTGTACTATTCCCCTCACCTGTGGCGTTCCACAGGGCTCAATTTTGGGTCCGTTATTCTTTTTATTATATATAAATGACTGTATTAATGCTGAAACTAGACATAAAACCATGTTGTACGCAGACGACTCTGTACTTTACGTTACCGGTAGTAATTTTGATTTACTTTCAAATGATTTAACCTTAGCCTTAGCCTCTTTCTATGAGTGGACCTCTATAAATAAATTAACAATTAACGAATCTAAAACTAAAGTTATGACTTTTGCTTCAAAAATTAAACTTAAAAGGCTTCCAAAACCCAGAATTTTCTTAAACAATAAATTGTTACTTAATGTCAAGTCGTATAAGTACCTTGGTGTTACTGTCGATGAGGAGCTAAGTTTTGCCTTACATGTGAGAGGGTTAATTAAAAATATTAATTTCAAGAAACTTCTTTTGTACAAAGTCAAGGATTGTATGCCCAATGATGTGCTAAGACAAGTCTATATCACCCACCTGCTTCCTGTGATTGATTATGCCGACATTTTATATATGAATACGAATGTAGATATTTTACATGAATTACAACGCTGCCAAAATAAGTGCCTCAAAATATGTCTCGATTTACATTTGTTACACCCTACTGATGACGTCCACAAGCTAGCTAAGTTGCCTATGTTAGAGGAAAGACGTGTGTATCATGCTAAGCTATTAGCTTTCAAGCGTGCTAGAATACCCAAATACTGTAAAAACACTACTAGATTAACAAGGTTTAATTCGAGTCCAGTTCTTTATTATCCAATAATACATTGTACTGCTTTTGAAAATTCTCCTCAAGTAACCTGTGCTCAAATGTGGAATTCACTTGAACCTGAAACGAGAGATATTACAGAATTTATAGAGTTTAAGAGTCTTGCCAAACAGTGTATGGATGACACCATCCCAAAAAAATGAGTATTTAATTTGTGTGTTAACATTATGGGGTTTTAACTTGGGACTTTAAGTCCTCTTAAGTAACGTCTCAAGAATTTAAATAGTATTCTTTATTATATGTTTCGCTTATCTTGCTGAAAGGAAATGTTATTATTCTAGATTGTGTCTACCAGAAACCACTCTCACGGTGATCCCACACAACAGTTTTACTGACGGGTTCATCGTCTTTTTTTTGCCATGTAATAATGAAAATGTTTATCGTCATACTTTCAAGACATTAAATAATGTTTATCGTCATACCGGTAATTATATTACCTACGACACATAGTACTTGCTTGACCTTGTGTTGGTCTTGGTTCGCTAAGCTATTTTCACTTTGGTTATAATACCATGACGACATACTCTTGTTACTCGACGCTGGATGAATTATTGGCAAATAAAAGTTAAACTTTTCTCAAAAAATTAAAATACCATGATTACATTTTCTTATTCATTGATATCAACTGTATACTTTGCGTAAAAATCGAACTACTTGGCCCAATAGGCCAAAAAGAAAAGTGTGTTTCAGGCATCCCGACCCTAGATTAAAAAAAGGGCCGACCCTAGCATTTTTCCCCCAATTTTGGAGATTTCTCTTTTCTTTTTGATTTTTTTCATTAATTCTCTTCAATTTTTACAAATTCTTTCAAAGAAAAAAAAGCTCCCAGTGACCTCAGAGGCCTGAATAATTGATTAACTTCAGAAAATGGCTTTTTAAGAGGAATATGCAATAACTTCTAGATATTCCTAGTCAATAGAGGAACTATTGAATCTTTCTGGTGAGTCACGAGTCTATTTGTCCATTTGCAACTCATTCCTGGTAGTTATCCAATGAAAACCACTATTGCATGTCACGTGGACTCCTCCTCCACCTGCAGGGCACCTGTACCCCGGTCAGCTGGAGGGAAATCAGTAATCACCTAGTAACCATCAGTAACATTTTACGATACTGAGCCCTAGTGACTGGTACTCTGCTATTGATATTATTATTAATAAAGATACCAAGTACTACATCCGACGTCTCATCTCTCATCTTTATGCCCCACATTGATGTGGAAGGGATTTTCCCAGCCACAGAGTGGTAGAGAACCGAGCAACCTTCAGCTACCTGCTAAGATGAAGAAATTTTTTAATACAGAGACACCAGTCCCTCAGTGACCTATCATCACGGAGGCACACTAGGAGCCAGGGACCAGCACCATCATCAGGTCTACAACCCAGACGGAGGAAAGGAACTAGCACCAGCAAGCACACCAAGTCCACCTCCTCCATCAACAAGGACACAGTAAGACATTTTATACCGACACCACTTATAAACACTGTGCCTATTACACCTATAGAAATCACTACCCCACCCACCACTCCCATTCGTGTTGAACCTACTGTCAACATCGCCAGAGGTAGAAGCAGAAAGACAACGTGAACTAGACAATAGGATATCAAAACAATTAGAAACCCAGTTGGCCAACACAAAGGCGGAGCTGGAAAAACTCCCTACTACACCAATTAGAACTTCAGGCTCTACAAAAACACAGCAAGATGCCGGGTCTACAGCAATGGGTATGTTGAGCAGAGCTTTCATAATGTCACACTGACAAAACTCTTTATGTAATTATAGCTGGTATTAAGTACCAGAAATCCTCTATTGTAACAGAGTGGCAAGGCTAGGTATGGAAGAAAGACACAACACAGATTAGGCATAATGAAAGGTGGTTCCCTATTGAATAGTAGCAGCAGTACATACACAAATGTGATGCATGAGGCATAAATCCTTTAAGGTCCGTGCGGAGCTTATACTCAGGCGAAGCAGTGGTGAGGTCAGGGCATGTCCATACTCTAGAAGGACTAGTGTGAGACTGGCACTGTAGGTACGATACGATACGATACGATAACTTTTAAAGCCACCGAAGGCGGTGACAGGCATTCAGGACCCGGTAATAGCCACACCAATGGATGAGCGGAGTGCGAGGTTGTGATGGGTGAGTTCAATGAGAGAGATTGATCTGGTGGAATAATGATGCCGTATCGTTGTTCTGCTTGTCAATAATCAAAAATGTCTGGAAGGTAAGGGTGGAAAGAAAAAAGGAAAGAGGCAATGTCCGTTGAACGTCCATTATTTGACCTCTTAATGAGGGTGAAGTTCTTCTGGGGATACTAGGTTACTAACCCAGTAGGAAGGGTTTGGATCGATGCGGACGGGCCGCATAGATAATAAAAAGTGGTGTTCTTCACGGGAGAGGCAGACCTTTCAACCGGTTGAAAGGGGAAAATGTTTGGCAGATGCCAGCTATTTTGATGTTTACGTAACCCTTTCCTCGTACAGGATGTTTCTGCACAGGAGCAAAGGGTTTTTAGTACATGACATTGCGGTTGTCCCTAATGAACTTAGCAAGCGGTCTGTACTGGAGCTTCTCCGCCTTCCGTAGTATGAGAATAGCCACCTCCTCTTCTGAGGGATTTGGTGTGTCTGCTTGTATGGGTCCCATATCTAGGAATGCGGAGTAGTCCATGTCCGTACAGCCAGTTAGTATATGAACCGCTGAGAAATTTTCCCAGGTACAAGAATAGAGCGATCTGTGTGGAATGTCCTCTTTTCTCCTGTAGTCAAGTCTGAGTCTAGTCAGGGCATGTTGTGTGTACCTGGGGAGGGTTGAGGATACCCTAGGGATTTTAGGTAGGAGGAAATCCAACCAATCCCTGGATTGCGATACCGGATTTTTTGCTCTATCCGCATGGTCTCTTGATTCTCTGGTTTTGACCATACGGAGAGCAAGTGCATGTTTTAGGGCGGTTTTTGCTTGCCCACCTGACAACAGTCCAAAGACTGGTCTGTCCGGGTTTATAACTGCTGCAGCTTTAGCAGCTTTGTCTGCCAGCTCGTTTCCTTTTATCCCAACGTGGGAAGGAATCCAGTGTATGGCAGTGGTGTTATTAGCTCTGAATCTCCTATTTATTTTCTGCTGTATAATGCGAGCCATTTTGTGGGGAGTTTGTGTGTCCCTAATGGCTTGCATTGAGCTTAAGGAGTCTGAATGTATGACCAGGTTGTCATTTAGCCACTTATCCAATGCTGTGTATATAGCATGTAGTTCAGTGGCCATGGAATATGACTTGTCTGACACCCTGGTCATGTGTATCCTGTCATCTAAGCATATAGCAGCTGAGCCGCATAAACCTGTCATGGGGTTTACACTCCTATCCGTGTAGATATGCCGAGCTCCTAGAAATTTTGTGGTGAGTGAATCAATTTCTACCAATGCCTGGTTTTTTAGTATGACAGAGGAAATTTCACTTTTTTTGAATAATTTTTCCAAGTAAAAGGTGGCATTTACTTGGTAGAAAGGGTGTTGTAGTGTCATGCATGGTGCTTCGAAGTAGTACTGCATAGAACTCTGTATCTTCTGGATAGCTGTGCAGTTGGATGGTGTTGATCATCTATCCTTTTGAGCATGTGATCCCTTAGAGCCAATCCAAAGTCTGACTGTAGGCTGGAAGCAGCCGAGAGCAGAAAGGATTGGCCCAGGAAGTCAACTCTGTCGATTACTGAAGGGAGGTCTGCCTCACGTTGCATGCAGGTAATTTTTGTGTACCTGGATGCTCCGAGGGCAATTCTTATTGCAGAGGTTTGAACTCCCTCCAATTTGGACATGGACTTTTCCCTTTTAGCAATGTCAACCTCTCTGGAATGGGCATGCCTACTCTGAGTGAAAAGTGCAGGGGCAGCGTAATCAAGGATCAATCTGATTGCTTGTGTGTAGAAAAGCAAGAGGTTTGATCTCGGTATTCCCCAGGTAGGAGCGGATATCGAGCGCATGATGTTTAGCCTGTCTCTCATGCTTTTGTTTAAATATTTGATTTCTGGGGTGAAGGTCTACTGGCTGTCGAATATCACTCCCAGATATCTAAAAGAACGGGTCCAAGCTATCTCTTGCCCAGCTATTGACAGTGGGTTGTCTATTGGGTGCCTGTCATACACCATCGCATTGGTCTTTGCCATTGAGATTTTCAGTCCCAGATGGTTGCAACAGGCATAGACCAAGTTTAGGGCGTTTTGAGTTTTGTGCAGAATGTAGACATTTGCTGTTACAACTAGCGCAACGTCATCTGCAAAGGATAAAACTTTGGTATGGGGTATGTCGATGTCATAGAGTTCTGACATAACCGTATTGAATATGGTTGGTGAAAGAACTGCTCCTTGAGGTACCCCTCCATGTAGCGGTAAATACTCAGAGAGGGTTCCTTGAAAACCAACTCTAGCTGACCGGCCGGTCAAATAATTTTGAATAAAGCTTAGAAGCTTCCCTCTGGACCCTCGTAGCTCGCTCCGCTGTCTTTTATAGCAAGCGCGTGCACAGCGCCTCCATGCAGGATCTGGACGAACCCTGGCTCCGCATGCTGCTCCGCACTGCTACACTATTCTGTGTATCATAATAAATGATAATTTCATTCAAAGTTTTCACATTACAGGATTTGACTTCATCCATAAAGTTGTCATCCCAGTGGTTTGTATCCTAGGAACGCTAGTGGAGAAGGGCTCTTGCATCTCGCATACAAAATGAAGGTATGGTACAAGTTGGATCATTTATATCAAAATGAGGATGCAAGATTCAATTGTGAGGTATAAGTTTATGGGATCTGCATCTGGTATTATCAATGATTTAATCATGTTTGCACAAGCTGAATAAAATTTTGCCGGAAAAAGTGTAAACTTAATAACATAGTTTTAGCAGTAAGAAATCTAATTAGCCTTAGATTTGTATATATATTGTGTCAATGAATTTGAATTTCAACCATGAAAGGAAGAGTAGGGTGGCCGTCAAGGGTCACTAAAAAAAAGTACTATTTTATATGACTTCCCCCCCCTCCACTTTTCTGGGTCTTTCAGGCAATTTCTCAAAAACAGGTGTTTTTTGTTGCTGTCAACCACGAAAATTCTTGCTGTCAACTGTCAACATTGGCCGAGGAGGGTCACCAAAAAAACATATATCTTTATCTTCACATTTCTCCATCATTTCTCAAATTTCTCAAAACACTTTTTTTTTGGTGAATGGGTCACTGTCGGCTGAAAAGAGTCTCAACTGCGGAGTGCCGCAAAGGTCGGTACTCGGCCTGCTCCTATTTGTCATATACATAAATTGCATAGTTGGTGTTATTAGAAATTGTAGGTACTACATGGATGCCGACGATTTTGCTATATAGATGTTCCCACCATATACGGGACTCAACAATCAAGGTGTATTCACTGAAGGGAATTATCAGTCTGAATGTGTTTATGCCAGTGGTTTCTTTTTTGATCATGCAGTAGAAGCCTTGCACATCATTTCTAAGCATGATTGATTAGAATTGTGGCCAAATCCAAATTTTTGTAGCTAAGCAGGTGATTGGAACAGCCTAAAATGGGGGTGGAACAGGCCAAAATGGGAGTTATTTTGACCTACACAGGCCTATTATGCTGTCAGATTTGTAACTATCTGAAGCATCATATCTTCCCCAACAGATTATTAAAACTATTAATCAAACACAGAGTTTGCAGTTATATTGCAGACCGTCTGTGCTTTCCAAAACTGTTTTAAGTTGAAAAAATGTGTTAATATTGCTTCAGTTATAAGGCAAAATGTAACAATTAGTTACCCATTTTTATTAGCACTTTTTGCAAGAAGGCACCACTTAACTATTGGAAGCCTCTTTCCTAGACCTATTGGTCAGATTCCCTATAGTAGAACACAGTGGGATGATAAAAACTCAATTTTGGCTGCCAATACAAGGCCCTACTAACCTCCCCACTAGTCCCCCCCCCCTCTAGGATTGTAGCTCTAACTACAAGCTTGGATGTGCACCTACTATAGGGTCGCTGAGCATAATGGTTCAAGAGATTCTCACATATTCTGTCCAATGGCAGACATAAAGCTTGTTTTGCCTCATTCTGAAAATCTGTTTAGAGGTTTGTAATTTCCAAAGTAAGGGTGTTAGAGTTATCAAAATAGGCCCGAAAGAAGTGGAATTTAGTTTTACCCAATCTGTGAACTTCCCATGTGCACACTGTGATTAGTTCTCCTGTAATGGCAGTCAGAGCGATGAAAGGTAGATAAAAAATCCAAATTTTAGAAAAAATTGTCATGGTTTCCACATGATTCTCAAAATACGGGAGTAACAATGCCTGATTTATTAAGCTTTCCATCTAAGCTTTGACCTGATACCTAGATCACTATTGTAGGTTGAGGGGTTGCAAAATTATCAAAGACTCTTCAAAACACACAGGGGAAACTTTAAGTTTGGGTCCCATATATAGTTATAGTAAGTAGCAACCGAGATCCAGCACTTGCAATGACAATGTTGCAAGATGACTTGGACCGTATTGCTGTATGGTGCCGCGACTACAAACTAACCATAAATGTTGAAAAAACAAAAGTTCTATGGTGCCATGGGATTGGTTGCACTATGGACTTCACTGATTATCCTATCTACTTGAATGGGGCGCAGCTAGAGAATGTGGGGAAATTCAATTACCTCGGGGTCATAATTGATTCGGTACTGAGTTTCAAAGATCATTGCAATAAAGTCATTGGCTCGGGCAACCAAAAATTGTACAGTCTCAGAAACCTCTGTATGTATATGGATAGTGAGTTGGTCATTCTGCTATACAAGACCATGATACTCCCAACCCTTGAATATGGTAGGCACTTGGAAGAACCGCACTGCAGGGCTCAAACCAGCAGTCACAGGTGGCACACTAAAATTGGCACCCTTATGAGTGCCTGTCTGAAATGACCCTATTCGTTTTTGCTCCTGTTCAGCCCCTATTAGAGATAACAGAGCATGCACTAGCTTATTGGAAAGCTCTTTTAGCCGGCTATCGGCTACTTATCATTGGGAATATATTTAATTGTAAGTCCTAATATGGCAATTATCCAAATGTAAAGGTCAACTTTATCTAAGCGAATTTCATTGAAATATTCATGGCCCCTTTGTATTAACATGCGGCCCTCTTTCTACATATCAATAGTATGCTACATGTCCGTTTCCAGCCTCCTGCGTGGAATCCCAAGACGTTTCCTGCATTCCCCTAAATTAGTCATGTTCTGTCTTGATATAGCAGTCTGGGTATCCCTATGTAAGCCTATATGTAAGATGTTAGATCCTAACACCAGATGTCACCGGTGAGTCATGGTTGAGACCTAATCCGTGGTCTAACCACCTGTGTCTGGTATCACTGTTCACTTTAATCAAATAAAAGAATGTGCTATACAAGTCACATATTGTAGGATTTGGGTTTAATCAGTGAGATATATAAAAACAAGTAACATTGTAACATTGTGCAAGCCTAATATGTCATGTTACCTCGCAATTAAGGAGAGAACAGAGTGTCTCTAGTAGTTGGTGCCAATTTGCCACACCAGGCTGTGTACATTTGTATAGCACCAGCTTGCTTCTGCAGCCTATACATGTTCTGGTTGATTTCTTCACTTCTACTTAGGATACAAATATAATTCCAAATGTTCTGAGAGGGGATCAATGTGCTCTATCACATGATTACAGTCAGAATAAATTGTAACCGTTTTAAAAAATTTATCCAAGTGCCTAAATATGGGGATGTTGTCTTGGATGGTGGCCCTGACATATTCTCTATGCATATTCTCTACGGTATGTTCAAGGTAGGACATACTACTAGTATACACTAAATACATAAATACAATCCACATAGATATAAGTTTGCAAGTAACCATACATTCTCTTTATATTATTCCATGTATTCCATACCATGAAGCCATGAGGGAGGTGATAATGTCACAGGAAAATTGAAAATACGTGATGATAATGATTGAAGAACTCGAAAGTAATGTGTTCATTATCTCCTTGTATAGAATAAATGGTGTCCAAATCCTTTCTCTCAGACCTGGTTTGGAGACTCAAAGCAGGATGAACGTGAACTTCCCAATCTTCATTATAACTCAATATGTGAGATGCATGAGTACATTCAGTGCATGCCTCTGATTGGCTGCGTGCAGACAGGTGTGCAGAACGGTCCTGGTGACAAGCTCAAGCAGGAGCGTGGACAAAGGAATTTGTCCAATCTTAATTCATATAGGGGAGAGAGGGGCACGTTGAACCACTTCTGCACATTTATTTTTTTCCTGACCATATCAAGGTCATGTGTACTTTGATGTTGCATCTAGCAGTTACCTTATATTGTTGTGCTATGTGCCGACCTATGGCAAAGCAAGTATGATTTTTTGTATTTCTTTTGATTTTTTGAAAATTAAATCTTTGGGTGGTTCAATGTGCCCCATGCCCTGGGCAGGTTGACCCACCCACTGAGGCACATTGAACCACTCATATTAAATAGTTCAAACAATCAGTAATATGGATAAATTATTGAAAGTTTAGGTGGAATTATTTGCTATTGATACTTTTGCATAGGACTGAATGTAAAAAAACACTTATCTAATGCACACAAGTCAGTCAATTATAGTTTCAAGAGTAGTGACTGGGTTAGTGTGTTACAGGTTTCCCATTAGGTCAATATAAACCATCTTAAGAGGATTGCTGTTATTTGCAAGGTCTATATAGATTTTTGATTACATTCTTCTATGATGTAACAGGCTCCCCATCCGGGGAGGAAATACCCTTTAAAGTGAGATATCACGAGCAAAGAAATTCCTGGTTGTTTTGTGGGAATCGCTTTTCAAAGATTAGTTTATATCAACAACAGGAAACGGCAAATAAGCTCTTAAAGCATTGCATCCCGTTCTGAGTAGCTGATGGGAGTTCTAAGAAATAGGTGATAATCATCTCCCACTTTTGGTATTGGAATAGTTTCCCTGGCAACCAGAAAGTTTCCTATGTGCTAATTTCCTGTAAAAAACATTCTTTGTGCTTTCCAAATATAGACTGTGAGCAGTAGAGATGGAATAATTCTAATAAGTCTATTGTATTCTACACAAAAAATTATCTTAGAGCACTTTTACTTGAATTATGCACTCTTTAGCCATTTTCTTGCCCCCTGGTGGTCAAAGCCAATACTAAAAATCCCCCACAGATGGGTCTTTTAGCTAGTTGGGTCACATATCTTCCCATCTCTCACCTACAAGCTGACAAGGTTAGGCTGCCCTCTGGTGAGGAGCAGTGATACCTTGTCTCTCTATGCACTGCAATGATCAGGTGCATTGTGTTAAGTAATGGAACTAGTCCTTCAAGGCAGAGGTTGGGGCACCTTGAGCATGGTTCAAGGTGCCCCGATTTTTGTGGTTCAATGTACCCCATGCTGAAGATTGTAGATAAGGTTGATGTAATTCAGATTACATAACACACGTAGGAGTAAAATCAGGTTCTACTCAAGCATTGAGATGTATACTTTGACCAGTGTAAAGATCTTAGGCCAGCTATGTTTTTCTATGACATGAGAACCAAAGTTCAACAATTGCAAATATCTACTTATAAGGGCATAAATCCTTTAATGGTGTCTAGTTTTCCTCCCGGCATTCCAAACCAAACATGATGCTGCTGCTCTGAACTGTCTATAAAAAGGGGTGATGTGGTAAGAAAACTGCTGGAAAATTCCCAAAGGAATAGTAAAGAGAGCGAGTGGTTCAATGTTCCCAGGTGCCCCTCTCTCCCCTAATCTTAATAATGTTAACATATTAATTTGTCAAAATCTCAAAAAGGCGGTCTCATATAATATAAGCACAAAAAAGGTTCTCGGCTTGTAGGTGTCATATGGGCCATCTAATCAACAAGGTCAACTCTAATTAGGCACTTGGAAGAACCGCACTGCAGGGCTCAAACCAGCAGTCACAGGTGGCACACTAAAATTGGCACCCTTATGAGTGCCTGTCTGAAATGACTCTATTCGTTTTTGCTCCTATTCAGCCCCTATTAGAGATAACACAGCATGCACTAGCTTATTGGAAAGCTCTTTTAGCCGGCTATCGGCTACTTATCATTGGGAATATATTTAATTGTAAGTCCTAATATGGCAATTATCCAAATGTAGAGGTCAACTTTACCTAAGCGAATTTCATTGAAATATTCATGGCCCCTTTGTATTTACATGCGGCCCTCTTTCTACATATCAATAGTATGCTACATGTCCGTTTCCAGCCTCCTGCGTGGAATCCCAAGACGTTTCCTGCATTCCCCTAAATTAGTCATGTTCTGTCTTGATATACCAGTGTTAAGCAGTCTGGGTATCCCTACGTAAGCCTTTATGTAAGATGTTAGATCCTAACACCAGATGTCACTGGTGAGTCATGGTTTTCACCACCTGTGTCTGGTATCACTGTTCATTTTAATCAATAAAAGAATGTGCTATACAAGTCACATATTGTAGGATTCGGGTTTAATCAGTGAGATTATTATACACAAGTATCATTGTAACATTTTGCAAGCCTGATATGTCATGTTACCTCGCAATTAAAGAGAGAACAGAGTGTCTCTTGTAGTTGGTGCTAATTTGCCACACCAGGCTGTGTACATTTGTATAGCACCAGCTTGCTTCTGCAGCCTATGCATGTTCTGGTTGATTTCTTCACTTCTACACTGTAAAAAAATTCCCTTGAATTCACGGAGAATCTCAGTTAAATTTGACAGTGCATCTCCGTTTTTTGGTTTACAGTGAATCACTGTATATCTCATCTATTTTACAGTGAAATTCCGTAATCCATTGCAGTGAAACTCCGTTATATCTTTTACAGTGAACCTCTGTTTTCTGGGTAGTTCTATCTTTTCCTACCAGGTGGCAGCTTAGTTCCTCAGGAGAGTTTTCTGAAGGTTCTAGGTTCTAAAGCAGTATAAATATGCCAATACGTTAATAATTTTCAATACCTTAATTCACTATAAAGTAGATATACAGATGTAATTTAAATTTGATGAAATATTCACAATCAATAAAAGATTCAATTGTGTGGGACACTAAGCAGTACTTGTAATACCATAGACACCCTTCTTGTGATAATATGAAGAATATATATTCTCAGCGCTGTAGTTGGTGTTCTATAACAATTCTAGAGTAATGTTTGCTCATGAATTGTGATTATAAAGTGCTGTGTATGTGCTCCATAATAATAATGAAGTCCCAGCACAAGATATTTGATGGAATAAAAATGGATATGGTTGATAATTATAGTGAACTGTACACTGACATAAACACTGAATAAAACAGGGAAATTCCGTAAAAATTACGGTGACTTCTAAAAACGGAATTCCCTAAAAAAACGGTGACTTCCAAAAACGGAATTCCCTAAAAAAACGTGGGTTTCCCGGCTCCTTTTGATGCCAGTGCTTCTCCGTTTTTTCTACGGAATATTTTTTACAGTGTACTTAGGATACAAATGTAATTCCAAATGTTCTGAGAGGGGGTTAATGTGCTCTATCACATGATCACAGTCAGAATATGTTGTAACTGTTTTAAAAAAATTATCCAAGTGCCTAACTTCAGTCTGTCTCAGTGGTTAGGAGAGCCCGGTACCTGTCAAGGTTTGCTATTATTAGAGTAGGCACTTGGATAAATTTGTTAAAATGGTTACAATATATTCTGACTGTGATCATGTGATAGAGCACATTGACCCCCTCTCAGAACATTTGGAATTACATTTGTATTCTAAGGGGCCGTCCATAAAGTATGTCACACCCGAGGGGGTGGGGGGGGGTATTTTTTTTGTGTGACGAAGTGTGACATGGGGGTGGGGGGGTCTATGGACTTGTGTGACGTCACACTTTCAGAATTTTGTAAAAAATATCAAAAATGCTGTATAAATTAGGGACATCTCCAAGTTAAATACATGTTGCTGGTTGTAGCAGATCTACAACTCCACCCTTCACTTCACACAAGTCAAAACCTCAGGTATGACAAAATGATCAACTGTGTGATCAGGTGACAGCTAACCAGTACTCCCTTGTTGGTGTGGGAGACCAAGCCGTATTGCTTTTTAGTATACACTCAAAGACATATTGCCAAGGCGTCGTGTTATAATGTGATGCATGAAGCATAGTAATTGCAACTAAAATTATAACTGATTTGTGATTTTTCTTATAAATTAGTGGAATAAACGTCTATTGTAGGCCAATAGATAGAGATGCCTTCTAAAAGCTTGTGGATGCACCGAGTTGATTCTGTGTTGCATTTAGCAGTAAAAAAGAGTTAAAGTGTATCCCCCACACCCTCTTCCCCTTGTACTACTATATGTAACAGGGTATGTGTGTGAGTGTCTTCCCCCCCTTCTCAATGCAGCTTTCACACCCAGAAGCTGTGTGCATGGGGGTGGGGGTTGGGTGGGGGTGGGGGGCTGCATAGGGTTGCGCTATACAGCTACGTTATATTTAAAGACTGTGTCTGCCCTTATATAGCCGTGGACCAAACCTGGTGATAGATCCATTTACTTTTGCAAACTTGGCTGCACATTTGGTAGTCACTTATACCCCAATTTAACAGGGGCGATCTGCAGACACCTTCTCAAGGAAGGGCCATGGATCCAGAGCTAGGAAAGAAAGACTTTCCACATACTGGAAAGGTTTTGACCAAAGTTTTGTCACAGACCATGATAGATAAACACCAAGTGGTTACAGAGTGTAAAGAAGATGTAGAAAAAATACCAGCAAGCAACACATATGAGGGAAAGCCATTATTTCCTGCAGATTGTAAAGTGTCCAGACAAAAACGTTGCTCTAATCCAAGGAGCTCTTATATTGACAGGGACAGGTTCTTACCAGACCATTGGCTTTGGTCCACACAGCCAACAATGGCCTGCCAGTGAAACTAAATGGGTCAGGGAACTACCTTTCAGTATTTGTTCGCCTTGCACCCAGCCAAAAGGTCTGCCCCATTACTTTGCATATCCTTGTGTACAGGATGAGGCATCTAAATTAATCAAGGCATGTGGATTATACATAACATCCATTAAGTCAGTCACTTGACATCCGAAGGAATCTGGCCAAAGGAAGAATAAAGGAGAGAAATCAGAACATGGTTCTTTGAGCATTACCTACAGTTTGCGTCTAGTATGTATCCGTCCAGTTAGTATGTAAGCAACAATGTAAACTCGTGTATGCTATCCAGAACATTAACCATGAAGATCTGCTGCAGATAGAGCATGAGTACTTGTTTCAACACAAGGTTGGATCCAGAAGGGAGGGGGAGAGGGGCATCCCAGCTTCGTATGCTCCAGCCTCAGGGTAACGGGCACACCCACACTGGGCCTGGTCGCAGATGGAACGTTAGGCTTAGTTCCTGAAAATGGGTGCACTCACCAAGCGCAATTTGGTGACGTACTACGGGATAGCTGAATAACGATTGGTGAGTGTTAATGTGGCTTTCTCGCCTCCTATGCAAGAGAGTGCCAGCTCAAATGATTTGTAGCACTGACCCCAGACTGAGTAATTCCTCAGTCGGGCACGCTGAGACTGGGGGCATCCCCCATTTTTGCTCTAGATTTTAATGTAAATGGGTCCAATGCCGTCAGTACATTGCCTACACACAGAAAAGAAGTAGAATCACTGTGACTCTCGACTTGATCACTGAGGTAACTCTCCCCAGGACTCTAACATGACTCCTTTATATTAGTAGGACTCTAAAAAAAAACTCTATAATGACTCCTATTCCAAGACTCCCTTTAGAGTTGTAGGGAGAGTTACCTCAGTGATCGGGGCTGGAATCCCATTTGAGAGTTACAGTGATTCTACTTCTTGTCTCTGTGTATATTACGCTCAGTACATTGCCTATATCACACCCCCTTCTTCTCAAATTCCTGAATCCAGCCCTGCCACAGGTCTTCCAACACAAAAGGAGTCAGAGGATAGCAGTGGCAGAGTGGATGTATAGGAAGGCCTGAATAATAGTCTCATTATTTCATAGCAATATCGATTAAAATTAGGATGCAACGATCTTAGATTTCTGAGTAACGTTCTCAAAAGATCCTCAGATCATTTTCCAGCTGATGAAATTGTATGCCACAAAGCTTACTATATAAATGCATAAATTAAGTTGCAGTCAGTCTTTGTCAAATGAGTACCCTAGCAGAAGCAATGCAACTACGATTCTCTTTATCTGATGTTCCTTTTCATCTGCTATAGTTTTCATGGTATTCATATGGTTCTTAGGAGCAACTTCTTATTTCAGAAGACATGAACTCAGTACCAAGAATACTCACCATCGCGTACTAGGCACACATTTGTCCAATGGTCGCAACTTTCCTGAATCCAGGGGCTTGGGAGGATATGGAAAGCAACAACAAAAATGTGTTTGTTTAAGAAGGGGAGACGATAGCCTGCAAGAAGGACCTATTGGTAAATAGACATTAATGACAAGAGCATTGGATGTGTGAAGGAATTCGCTGCTTTAATTATCATTTATATTAGTTCTAGCCTTATTACAGAGGGAAATGAGCCAGATGGCTACATGCCTGGTAAACATCTCATACATTAAGCTATACAACAGCATTTATAGTCTGCCTTGCCTTAGGCAGGCATTTTTGCTTTGTTTTATTTAGTGTCAACTATATAAGACGATGCTAAGATCAATGTTCCTCACTACCTGCTGTAAAGTGAAGCCTGAGAGGATTTCTCCAGTAGCACAACATACAACACCATGATTCTAGTAGTGCTGCTTCTGTCCAGCCTAGGTGAGTAAGATATACGTGAGGTACGGTTCTAGTTATACACTGAAAAAATAAATTTGTCTCCAGACTCGTCTAAGTGACTATCATAAAATAAACGAGTCAAAAGTTGTCTAACCTATCAGGTTACCATCCCACAAATAGAATCTGGAGCTGGCAAAAGTCGGGTTTCGGGCTGGCCAAGTGGCTCTTTTATCTCGAGCTAAAAGACCCACTTCCTTGTCACTTAGACAAGTTTTGACTCGTTTATTTTATGACCGTCATTTTGAAGAGTCTGGAGACAAGTTTACTTTTTGAGTGTAGTTCATAAAGCACCATGCGGCCCTTAAAAGGTTAAGTTAATGCATTCCAATATCATACAAAGCATACTACACAGAGCTTTCTACACTATATACCTCTTCAATTACATAACGTTCTAGTTGACGAGTGCAAATAGTTAGAGACAGAAGATACTCACAATATTTTCCTGGTTCATTTCAGTCTCTCACCAAGTGCTTGGTGCAGAGATAAAGGTAGAGGCAAGAGCTGAGGAAATTGGAACTGAAACTGATGATGAAGATCAAGCAGAAACCCTCGATACCCCAGTAGAAGGGAAAAGCCTGGGAGCTGGTTATCCAATTGCTGCAGGCGTTGGTCATCCAGTGGTAGCAGGCGTTGGGTACGCAGGTGCTGGGGTGTATGGAGGTGTCGTTCAGAGCTACGCAGCACAGCCCGTTGTATACCAGAGAAGTTACCCGCCACATAGAGCTATCCCCATCTCCACTTCCCTCCTCGATGTAAATGGTAAGACACTTACTTTTAGACTTACAGTTGATTCTACTGTTCACCTACCAATTGCTGTACATCTACATTAGATCCTACTGTATACCCACAAAATAGGTGCTCAAATATACACAATGTAGCTCTGACCTAAAAGTGCAGCTCTGACCTAAAGTGTGCAGCAGGACAAATTGGAAGACAAAAGCAGAAATTATAATGGGATTCTTAAAATATGTATTCTAATAATTTATATATGCACAAAAAACATACACGCATACACACACACACACACACACACATATATGTATATATATATATATATATATATATATATATATATATATATATATATATATATATAGAGAGAGAGAGAGAGAGAGAGAGAGAGAGAGAGAGAGAGAGAGAGAGAGAGAGAGAGAGAGAGAGAGAGAGAATAAAATATATACACATATATAACATAGCATTGATGTATGTAATATTTGGTATATCATAACAATAACGGTCACATTCATATTTCAGGCTGCCGCTTCCCCGGAGATGTGGTATGTGACCCAGCTAACCAAGCTGACAGAACTACATACCTCATGTGTGTCCTCGCCACTGAGAGCAAGAACCTATGGAAGAAGCCTACAATGACTGTTACTGATCCGATAACATGTCAATATTCAACTAGTCAAGGTCCAACTGTCGTCCTGTCTGAATTCTGCAACAACAATGACCGTCTTCTCGCATCTGCTGGCTTGATTAAGGCTAGAGAGGAGGCCTTCCTGTCTAACTATTACCACAGGAAATATGCATTTGTCATCAACCCCTGTATCACTGCATCAACTAGCATCATATAAATACTTATTTATTCATAATGTATCTGTAAATGCATGATTCTACTGAAAGAGTGTACGGAAACTAAGCAACCTCTGGATCGCCAAAGGTCGATTGTCTGGTCATGAAGAAGCAATAAACACTGTTAAGGTGGGTCGCTACCTCTTGAATATGGACACACTGCGCAGGTATCTGCGCATATAGCTTAAATGGCTTAGAATGAGCTGCTATTTAATCACTGGGTACATATATATGCTGACTAAGCAATATCCAAAAAATAGATGATTTTGAGAAAAATTGAGCTTTATATTGGACTTTCAATATTTGATATATTTGTAGCCGATAATATTTGCTATTTTTGACATAAGCTACAAAATTCGAATTATTAATCAATAAATCACTATCTAGATTGCTATAAATGCCATTACATTGCTTGCAGTAACCAAAGGTATGAAGAACAACCATTTTATACCCTGATTCTTGCCATTTTACCCAACATTTTAGGCATTGAATATAAGATTTTGACGATTTTTGCACTATTTTTTAACTTCAAAGGCCAAAAAACCTAAAAATATGCCCGGGACCCCCTATCAAAAGCACTTCTATATGTTAGCAAATGATCTTATCTATTTTTTGAGAGAGTTTAAAAAAATTCTGTTAACTTTGAATACTATTTTTAGCTAATAAAGCTACAAAATAATGAAAATTTGTTCCTATTCTTTCCGGAAACATCATATTTTTACCCAGAATGCCATTGCATACAACTGTAAAATTATTTTTGCAGTAAAGTGGAAGATATAGGCATTTCACATGTGAAGTTTTACATTTCTGTGCATAATTGTTGATATGAAAAAAAATCATGGAAGTTTTCACATTTTTTTCTATATTTTTGTGAAAAATGAAAATACTTTAATTTTTCAAAATTCTGTAACTTAAAAAGTAGCTCGGGACCCCCCATTTTTCTTTTCATTTTCCAATTCTATATGATCTAGACTGCATGTAGGAAAAAAATAGAGAGATTCTGTTAACTTTGATCGAAGGGTAGCGACCCACCTTAACACCAACCTGCAGAGAGTAGTCTCAGTCCTCTCCAGGGGGTTGTTACAAAACACAACGGAAAATCATAGCGCAAAAATAGGGTGTTACAAAAGATTTTTTTTTACATTGTTGTTCAAGGGGGTGTTACAAAACAAAATTTACATTACGGTTTTTGTATGTTGTAGACGTTTTTTAACGTTATGGACTCCATTTTTTCACACCAACTTTCCAGGAGGTGTAACAAAAAAAGGAATGCAGCACTCACAAATAACGCAAGCCTGCGTGCAATAACGCACTATACGTGCACTGTTAAATCGGTTAAATCTAAGCCATTACATACACCCTTTATCTGTTGAATCCAACCCTTCCAACCAATTCATAATGCACACTCCCTCTTCCAATAAAATAACAAACACTAATTATATTTCAACAATTGTATACTCTATAATCCTATTATCATCTAAAACATGTAACACATACATAAATCATATTGTCCATACAATTTAACTTTTAACTTTGTTTACATGTTTAAATATTAGTGCAGTGTTAGGCATAGCAGTGTAAAAATAGATATTAAAGAAATACCTTGAAAATGCGTCAATGTGTTGATTTTCTAACCATTAAGGGTGATCCGGTATCAAAATTAATGAATTAGTGTAATCTCCTTAAGCGGTGCCTCCACCAACGACCGCGTCCATCCGTCCGTCCGTAAAAACCATCCAAAAAATCAGGGCTGTGGACGTTTTTGATAGACGGATGGACAAAACCCACTTTCACCAAGGTCTGTCCGTCTATTCTGTCCATGAATCCATCTAGTTTGTGGTCAAACACTGGACGGATCTATGGATGGATTGATGGATGGAATCTGTCCGTCCATTCTGTCCATCAATCCATATTAGAGGAGAGCAGAATTGCCTCGCACCCTGGTGTTAAACTCGTGCATACTTTGATTTAGTTCAGGAGCCAAATGGACATGGAGTGGTGAGATCCCAATACAGTGGTGCCATCTATGGCAGTTTGGGGAACTAGTTACTGTAGGTAAGAATGAACGAGGAGGTAGTTGTTTCCCTGTGGGACCACGACTACAAAAGTGCCCTAGAATCTGCTGACATTCACCATGTTGACTTAATTATGCATCAAATTTCCCACCCCTGTTCTCATTGGCTGTTCATGTGGTCAGCTGGTCACACTGTGGTCAAGCCCTAACCTATTTATACTGACACTGTGCTAATGCAGGTGCAGTTTACTAGACACTGGCACCTGTTGTGGTGGGGCCTATTTTTGTGTGTTGTGTAACTAGTTACTGTAGGCCTCAATGGGGCAGAGTGCTAATAAGTAACAATCTAGAATATTCTTTTCAACCACAAGCAATGAAGCTCCCTCAGAGCTCGTTATGCAAGTTTATACAGAGCATATCATTCTATTTATTTCCTTTTTTAGATTCAGTGGACCTACCCTTCAAAAGTCTCAGTAACTGTCTAATCCTTGGCTTCATCGACAGCCACTGTCAGGTCAACTAGCCTAGATTTCTCTATTCTATAACATTGCATGCCTCTAATATGCAGCAGGCACAAAGGGGAACGTCTTTTTGAGATGGATGTACCATTGGTTAGTTGTCACATGTGGTATTATTAGAGTATTATTAGAGTGTTCAATCCAGCTAAGTCTATATCAAAGACATTTTCTTTATTTACCATAGCAAGGGCGACATGGTTGTAAAAAAAAGAGAAAGTATCAACGTCAAGTTAAATTGGTATGCTTGTTCGGTATAAAGCAGCTGTTTGACACGATGGAACGCTAGACGTGAATGAGATTCCTTAAATGAAGTAGATACATGAATTGTAGGACCACATGTAGACTGTTCTTGTGGACCTACCATATAAGTACAGCACATCATATTTAGTTCATGAAATAAATCAGTATAAATCAGTTCTAGGAAAGTATGTATTCACCTCGTTTAAAAAGATTGTACCTTTTGATAACCGAATTAGGCAATATCGTTAATAATTATCTCAATTTCGGTGACTTTAGATGTCTGAATTTGTTCATAATCATTGGTTCTGACTGCAGGTGCCACAAAAGCATTCAACTCCCAGAGAGATAATCAATGTCCTCGTGGGGGTAGTATGTTAAGGTACTGCTTCTATTAGGCCAAAAAGAAGGTTTGTTTCAGGTCACCTGACCGACCCTATCAAAACAGGGCCGACCCTACGTTTTTTTATGCCGAAGTGGTGGCGTAGCCACCTGGTGGTTGTTTGCACTTTGCCAGAAGTCAGAACGGGCGCCGCCATCTTGGATTGTGCCGCCATCTTGGAGTAAGGTGTCACAACACAAATTTATGCTATGTGATAACAATAATATAAATTAACCTTTGATTGTTTCTGAGGTTGATTATAATCATACCTACCCCCCTAATATGGACGCAAGGAATTCAATGGTTCTATCGGTTTGTTGCTAATACAGGTGGTTGCCTAGCAACGGCTATTCTAATTGTTTATCTGCCTAGCAACACACATTTCCATCGTCCTGAAGTTGATTATAATCATACCTACCCCCCCTAATATGGATGCAAGGAATTCAACGGTTCTATCGGTTTGTTGCTCATACAGCTGGTTGCCTAGCAACTGCTATTCTAATTGTTTATCTGCCTAGCAACACACATTTCCATGGTCCTGAAGTTGATTATGATCATACCTACCCCCCCTAATATGGACCCAAGGAATTCAATGGTTCTATCGGTTTGTTGCTCATACAGCTGGTTGCCTAGCAACGGCTATTCTAATTGTTTATCTGCCTAGCAACACACATTTCCATGGTCCTAAGGTTGATTATAATCATACCTACCCCCCCTATTATGGACGCAAGGAATTCAATGGTTCTATCGGTTTGTTGCTAATACAGCTGGTTGCCTAGCAACGGCTATTCTAATTGTTTATCTGCCTAGCAACACACATTTCCATGGTCCTGAAGTTGATTATAATCATACCTGCCCCCCCTAATATGGATGCAAGGAATTCAATGGTTCTATCGGTTTGTTGCTAATACAGCTGGTTGCCTAGCAACAGCTATTCTAATTGTTTATCTGCCTAGCAACACACATTTCCATGCTCCTAAGGTTGATTATAATCATACCTACTCCCCCCCAGTATGGACCCAAGGAATTCAACGGTTCTATCGGTTTGTTGCTAATACAGCTGGTTGCCTAGCAACGGCTATTCTAATTGTTTATCTGCCTAGCAACACACATTTCCATGGTCCTGAAGTTGATTATAATCATATCTACCCCCCCTAATATGGATGCAAGGAATTCAATGGTTCTATCGGTTTGTTGCTAATACAGCTGGTTGCCTACCAAAGGCTATTCTAATTGTTTATCTGCCTAGCAACACACATTTCCATGCTCCTAAGGTTGATTATAATCATACCTACCCCCCCCTAATATGGACCCAAAGAATTCAATGGCTTGATCGATTTGTTGCTAATACAGCTGGTTGCCTAGCAACTGCTATTCTAATTGTTTATCTGCCTAGCAACACACATTTCCATGGTCAAGAAGTTGATTATAATCATACCTATTCCCCCTAATATGGACGCAAGGAATTCAATGGTTCTATCGGTTTGTTGCCAATACAGCTGGTTGCCTAGCAATGGCTATTCTAATTGTTTATCTGCCTAGCAACACACATTTCCATGGTCAAGAAGTTGATTATAATCATACCTACCCCCCCTAATATGGACGCAAGGAATTCAATGGTTCTATCGGTTTGTTGCTAATACAGCTGGTTGCCTAGCAACAGCTATTCTAATTGTTTATCTGCCTAGCAAAACAAGTTTCCATGGTCCTAAGGTTGATTATAATTAAACCTACCCCCCTAATATGGACCCAAGGAATTCAATGGTTCTATTAGTTTGTTGCTAATCCAGCTGGTTGCCTACAACATCTATTGTAATTGTTTATCTGCCTAGCAACACACATTTCCTTACCCCCTAACATGGACCCAAGGATTTCATAGGAAATGCCATATTTGAAGTAATATCATCCTTCCCCCTGACAACCCCTTCCCGGCCCTGCTTTTTTTGGTGTCTTGAATGGGTTCCCCTCAAACAAACCAACCATGTAGACATGGAAGAATTGCGGTTGTTGCCGCGTATAAAAATGCCTGAGGCATTTTTTTACGCGGCAATAACCGCAATTCTTGTTATGCAATTTTGAAAACATTTCCGTAATTTTACCCTTTTTTGGTCGATTTAAGGGTCTTCGGAGAGGTTGGCCAGTATTTTCATGTTAAAAAATAAAAGTTAAAAAAATTCTGAACTACCGACCGTACATTTTCTGCCCATTTTACCTGAAACAAACCTTTTTTTTGGCCTTAGACAGTAACAAGGGCCAAGCTGACAAGGTATTAAAGACAGGTATAAAAGAACGAGGTTGATATATGCATATAATATCGCTGCAGCTACACTACTGAAAGACTGGCTGAAGGGATGTTTTTTTGTCTATTTTCATGGATGGACGGGTGGACTGTCTTTGATGGAGACACCCCTTAATTACCAAGAAGATAATGCTTATACTGGCAATATAATAAACATTGACTATAATGTCTCCATGAGTGACCATCGACACTTCTCACCAAGACCACATGACAGTACCACTCCAACAATCTCCCATACTGCATGTAACACTGCAGGTTGTATATTCATGCACGTGCCTCTTCCCTGTAAAGCATTTTATTACCTTATTATGAGAGTATGACATACATTCAGAGTTCACACGTATGTCTTATGAGAATCCTCAATACAGGTCACACATCACACATGAAATAGAAAGTAAAGGTAAACTGCGGATTTATTATTGTGACCATGTACACATGGTGCGTCTACAGTTCTAGTTAAAGTTCTACTACCTCTTATATGTTGGTTATTATAGCCACCAGTTATTGTATGTTAATGCTAGTAACGTGTGTGCTAGGAATCGGTCATCCATTGATCTAATATACATTCTCTATTACGAGGTGTTACACTTTATCTAATTTGAATACATAATTATAATACATTTTGAACGAGATTAACATTATCAAGAACTATCTTAATCGAGTTGCACTTGAGTAACTGTTGCTGTATACTACTCAAATATGACACTCTATGGGGACATTTTAAAAATAGATGTTTGATGAATTTGAAAAAGGGGGTAAATGAATCTCCACCTTATCCTTTAATGCATGAATTCATAAAGAATACATCACAACCATTACGAATACACTTTCAGTCCGATTTATCCCCCTTACGCAGTCTTAGGAATTCTTAACTTTAGAATTAAACTCCCATTTATTATTTGAGTCACATACCTTGTGGACACCTTCTGCTACCATATATACATCGTTTAACACTTATATAATACATTAGCAGCCTTAGGCAACATGAGATATCAAAGTTCATTAAACCTCACACATATAAATAGGCTTGTCTGTGTGAGTTTGCTATACGTCTACAGCATTGCTGCCTTTGTGTTACACCGTTATAGCAGTACCATGATTCTGTCTACACTTCTCCTGTCCAGTCTATGTAAGTAACTTGTAACATAATCTTAGTGATCTAATCTACTAAGACACTGATCTGTAATGCATTATATACAGACTGGGGGTAATGCAGTTCCCAAGGGTTAACATGATGCATGAATGAAGCCCTGGCAAGTAAGTTCGAATTTACAATGGCTGCATTCATTCATCATTACGACCAATGGCATTGTTAATTTAAACACTTTGCGCGGCTTAAAGATTCACACAGAAACCATACAATAACACGATGAATATTTTCAGGAATTCCGACATAATTTATACAACAAGAAACTAAATTTATGATTGCATGTGTAAATTATATATCTGAGCATCGTACCTCGGTGACTTATAATAAGTTTGAGACTTTGTTTTAGATCTGTTCATTTCGATGATATATAGAAACTAGAGGGAATACTTCTCAATACAAATTCACTAACAGACTTGTTTTGACATAAGGGGGGACAAGGGCTTGTTCTTTATGTCACACCAATTCTCACTGTGGTCCTGTCATTTATCTTGACAGTGTTTCACCAAGTGCTAGGTGCAGAGATAAAGGTAGCATCAAGACATGAGGAAACAGCGCCTGCAGTAGTGTCAGTTGATACCAATTCCACACCCGGAAATTCCCCAGTAGAAGGGAAAAGTCTGGGAGTCTTATATCCTGGTGCTGCAGGAGTTGGGTATGGAGGTGTTGCAGGAGGGGCCTATACTGGAGGGTTTGGAGATGTCGTTCAGATCCATGCAGCACAGCCCTTGGTATACCCGAGAAGATACCCGGCACATAGACCTGTCCCCATCTCCCAGTCCATCCTTGATGTAAATGGTAAGACACTTAAGTTATTCTTAACACCATTGCCTGACCATACTCGGGCCAGTGTCAGGCTGGTATTCGCATAAGAAATGATTAATACCATATCCCAATCTCATACTTAATCTAAGTATTTCTGAGGCAAGCAGGTTGTATCACTTGTGTGTCTTTATCTCATTGAACTTTCATACTGGGAGTCAGGCTAAAGGTTTAGAAAGATTTAGGAGCAGGATTAGGAAAAGTGGCGGGGGGGGGGGGACAGATGACTGGGCAATTCAGGGGACATATTGCTAAGGGTCGGGGTCGGAGTGTCCAGGAATTAGACAGTGAGGTGAATATCATATGCTGTCTACATCTATATAGTTATCTATATTTGCAATGATTTTTGATGTTTTGAAGTAGAGTCATTAATAACCTACCTTCAGTTCTAAAGCATTGTTCTATATCCATGTATGCTGACGACGTTGTATTTTATGTGAAACACAAATCGTCTGTAATAGCTGAAAATTTGCTGCAATACGATGCACACAGAATATATAGGTGGTTCTGCACTAGTGGACTGTGTATCAATACCAAGAAAACTGAAATTGTAATGTTTAATAGCAACAATCCTATACCTCCCGTGGTGAAAATGGGAGGCCATACGCTGAATGTCAGAAATGAATATGAATATTTAGGTATTACAATAGATGCCAATCTTAATTTTATTCATAGTGTAAATAAAACTGTCAGTACTGCATGCCATAGGATTTATCTACTAAGTAAAATTAGAAAAATGATGCCCCAAAAAACAGCTGTTATGATATACAAGCAAACTGTTCTACCTGTTATTGAATACTGTGGTTTTCTCTATAATGGCTTAACATCGGCCACCATGAAAAGGCTTCAGCATGTCCAGAATCGAGGCCTACGAGTTTGTTTAAAAACCAACATGAAGCATCCGGTTGCGGAGCTTCATAAGGTGTGCAACATTGATTATGTTGATGTCAGATATGATATACAGTTATTGCTATTAACACATAAGTACCTATACTCAGAGGTACTTGAGGGTAGTAGTATTGGGTTGTCACCTAAAAGGACTAACCCAACAGGTAGAGTTACACGGTCAGCTAATACACTGGAGCTCCATGTACCCCCTGACATTAAGCTGAGTTATCGCAAAAGTCCCTTGTACCGGGCGGTAGACCTATGGAACTCACTTGCGCCTTCCTGTAGGTTGACTGCCAACAAAAATGAGTTCAAGAGAGAAGCCCTTAAATTGGTGAGAGTCAGAAGTGAGGCCAAAAGGCTCGGTATCAGGAGATAAAAGTGAACAACTGACACTAGCTATATATATATATACATATATTCAACACACGCCGCTCACATAGTAACACGCCATGCCATACCTGTGAAGTCATGTACTCGATTTAACAACTATTAGTAGCTATATTATAAAGCAGTCATTGTCCATCTGAGAACAAATCATGTAGTCTCAACTCTCATAGACTAAAACAACCAAGCTAAAAGAGGCCATGAGATACAGGCCTCCCATAAAGCAAATCAATCTGTCTGTATAAATGTGTCAAGGAAACATTGAAACCCATTTTATCGTTTCTGCATCATAATTCACTATGTATGTGCACCGTATACTTAACATATGTTTGATCATAACTATAATGTTTTATGTTATTTTCTTGTGAGTGGACCATAACCGTCCTCCACCACATGTATGTGTGTGTGACGCTACCTGGCCAACATACTTGATGAATGAACATGAGATATGTACCAATGTGTAATCGCCTGTTAATTAACACAGTCGAGAACATATATTTTTGATTGTTGTATTTAGAATATCATTCATGAATAAATACGCATTGTAAAATCAAAAAAAAAGTAGAGAAATAGTCATCTTGGTAGTTGTTAGCCATCTGTATGTAAGCTGTTTTTAATGTTTTTAATCATTGTGTTATCCTGTTTGCTTATGCTGCTTAAATTACCTGAGATCTGAATTGCATATTCATATGATCAGTTTGTCAAACGATTAATATCAAGTCATTATGTATAGTTGGTAACAAGACAAACAACCAAAGAATACACAGACAATCACTTTTTTAATTGTGGAAGACAATAAACATTTACCAAATCAATCCTTGTATTCACACAGGAGTCAGTTGTGTTTGGATGTTAGACTTTGTTATCTGATAAAATTATGATTATATATGCATGTATTGTATACCATATAGTAACAGTGGTGACTTGATATTTCAGGCTGCCGTTTCCCCGGGGATGTTGTCTGCAACCCAGGCAGCAGCCTTACATACCTCAAGTGTATCCTGGCCAATGAGAGCAAGAACCTGTGGATGAAACCTACAATGACAGTTAGTGCTACAATATCATGTGACCCCACTGCTCCTGCTCAAAGGGTCCTATCTGAATTCTGCAACAACAATGACCGTCTTCTCACATCTGCCGGATTGATGAGGTCTAGTGAAGAAGCCTTCCTGTCTAACTATCGCCACAGAAAATATACATACCGTCTTGACCCTTGCATGGTGGCAGTTTAATGAAAAATATACCAATAAAACGACATTTGTAGGTTTAATTTAATTATCATTATTTTTTTTATCGCTTTGAGTGTGGATGAAGAAATTTATGTCAGTCTTTTTTTCTTACTTTGAACACCGCTAGGCAGAGTACTAGGGTGACGCCTGAAATTGATGATGAACTACAATGACTCAGCAATGAGTAGCTAGAGTCTATAACTGAGGATACATCTTTATTTAATCACTGTTGCATGTGACATCTTATGACTTTTTACATCACGTCAAATACACTCTTCTCTGCATGTTTGATAGATTTTAGCATGAAGAAATCCATTCTTCTCCCACACTATGTCTGATGCAACAAGAGACAAACCACCCAATTCACCTGTAATCTTAAAAAAAACATTTTCCGGACAAACTTAATGATTCTCCCCTCTTCCCTAGATGGCACCACTGTAAGTCTGAAGGAAAATGGGTTCGGTTATAGTTCAATTACAGTTTCAAAAAAGAAGAGGAGAAAAAATAGAGAGAAAGAAAAGGGGGTTGCGGGGCAGAGCCCCCATATATACAGCAATGTTACCAACTTACAGTGGTGCCATCTAGAGGATAGGCCTGGAAATTGATTAAGATTGCCGGAAAAGTTGGCTTTTTAAGATTACAGGTAAAATGGGTGGCGTCTAGTGACTTGGCAGGTTCTTCGCGACATGCATATATATGATTGAGCTGAAACCCTACTGCCACCATAGCTCAGTTTCACTCTAGGGGGAGCTCCAGCTCACTCCTCTCGTGGTATGTGTTACAGACGGGGAGCCACGGTATATGCACTGTAAAAAGTTGTTGTTCGTGAACAGCAATATGTGCTGTAACTATACAGTACTTTAGCTTTAAAAAATAATACAGCAACTTTTGCTGTACACATACAATTCTGTTACTGTAGATGCAGGTTCGAATCCCATAACCAGCAATCAGAGGGAGAGAGAGCAGAGAGATTGGAGGGAGTACCATACTACACAGCTCAAATATGACCTGATCTTTTCAAAAGCCTATTGATGCAGGCTACATATAAGTGATTGCCCCTCTAGCTCAGTTGGTAGAGCCGTGGGAGATGTAGTCTGAGGGTCAGCAGTTCCAGTCCCGGCAGGAAACTCTCACACAAACTACATTTCTCCTTATGCAATTCTAAAGTATAATATTTTTTGGTACACTGAAATGTTACTATTGAAAATATGCAGAGGATAAAATCAATGTATCTCAACAATCTGCATGAAAGATAGTAAAATTTACTTTGAAAAACATCGTAGGCCATCAAGATTACACTCCAACTAATGGTAGTTCAGTCCTTATTAGTACATTACTGCAATAGGATAATTTTCATATTAACCCATAAGACATGAAAAGTCTAGTTCTAAAATTGTCCCCAGGGATCCTGTGTTGACCTCATTACCATTCACACATAAGTAGGAGGTGTTTCAATGCACCTGACATGGATTCACTGGTGTATGGATTGGAACCTGGGGGTTCAAATCTCCAAGATGTTGAATATGTGAGCCTTGTTAGAACTCAGGTCTGTGTCTACAGTAGATTCTACTGTAGGTCTACAGCAGAATTTACTGGAACCAAAGTTGCCCCCAATAGTTGCTGTACAGGAACACTACTTACTTCTAACAGTGTGTATTGCAGTTAAAATGGATCTTGAAGGATACAATATTGATTTTAACATTTTACATAGTATATATAGTTGGAGCCACCAGGTTCGAGGGCCGCCAGCATCTTGCTAAATGACAACCACCTGTGTAGACTACTGTGTGATGCAGGATGGGGGGGGGGGGGTTGAACACTAATGCAAGGACGCCTCTTGATGGAATTACAAACTAGCCTCACTCATCATGACTGTCTGGCCTGCAGCAGTCTCAGGCCCCGACTCTATAACAGTAGAGTCTGGGCAAACTCATAGAAAAACTTGTTTTACTAACCTTTTCTCAGGAGTTGACCAATCAAATCCTGTACACCAATTCCTGTGCACAGCCTGACAGGAAGTAACAATCTAAGTATAGCAGTTGCACCAGTCCCATTTGCAGCCCTTGTGGTGGAAAACGGTACTGGTTGAGCGAGTCTGGCCTGCAGTGGAAAGCGGTCTCATAGGTGACATCTAGTGAGTCCCAGGGGAAGTGGTCAGATAGGAACAGAATTGTTTGGACTTTAATATTTAGTAATTTTGGAAAACCGTTTGTTAACCCACAAAATCAGGTTCTCTAATGTCATCTATGGTATGTATTGCGCATCATGATTCAATAGACATCAACACAATAATGGGAATCAATTGCTTGAAAATAGCTAATTTCTGGATCTCAGAAAAAAACACACAATATCAATTGAACAGGGTGAATTATGCATAGACATTGTTCTATAGTGAATGCGTGCCGATTTTTGACTGTGGGGTAGGGGGCGGGGGTTTTCCTCTCGATGAAAAGAACGTCATGCTGAAGTTATGTTATTACACATCTTACATTCAAGCACCTAATAAGTTTGGTAACAGTAATTATGTACCCAGTTCAGAAATGAAGTATATACCCAGGGGTTTCAGCTAATCATTGATGTAGGTCAATTTTATCATCTTAGTTGGGAAAGAGTCCAATGAAAAGAGGCTTGAATTAGGGATAGTTGTAATCTAGGTCTGTTACCTTTAGGTTGACATAAAGGTCAGTTCTTTATGATGATGGTTCATGTACAAAGTTTGTAGGTTAATGTATGCCCTATGGGATTACAATGTCATGATGTAGCTACATCTAATCGTGCCAGTCTAACTGTTTATGGGTGAATAATTAGTGTTAGTTGGGAGGATGTCATTGTTTGTGATAAGAATAACAAATTCACTTAGTACTTGAGATTAAAGTGGAATATAAAACTGAATTGGTAATCACTGTGGGAATCCATGTCCTTTTGATTAATGCATGAGATGCTACATCATAATGTAAAGGTCCTTTGTACTTGTGCATTATTACAAAGCATACTCCATGTCACTGCTTTATGGAACATTCAAACATAGCTTATATTAGCTGAGTTGGATTTTTTTATGTGTTTTGTTTTGTTTATTATATAACACTAGGTTCAAGATTTGCACTATCCCTTTTTTATCATATTACATTGTATTACGTAGAAATGAATAAAAAATGGTATTCCAATTTCCCAGTGGAAGGGAAGATGCTGGAACTGCAGAGGTTATCCGGTGGTCGGTGCTGGAAGGCTCTACACTGGAGGGTTTGGGGATGTTGTTCAGGCTTATGCAGCACATCCTGTCTTATACCCAACACACAGAGCTGTCCCCATCTGCCACTCCCTCCTTGATGTACATGTAAATGGTAAGGCATTAACTCCTCTGCCAGCTTTCTCAAGTTCCATTAGGTGACTACACTAGTGCAGTCCTATTAAGTTTATCCAGATGCCCTACTTACTATTTTTAGTAACTAACAGACATATAAGCTGTTTTCAGCATACAGTTTTGTAATTTGATTGGCTTTTGGCTTTGGAAACCTGAAAATGCTTCAGAGATTGGAAGCAGGGTTATATAGGCAGGGAAAATGCAACCATTTACAAGTTCATGGAGGTTATAGATTTGATATTGAGGTTCTAGTTCTAAAGTATTCAGAAACTAAAGCCATGTAATCATCATGATAGAATATTCTGTGCCACATATAAATATATGGTTGGATACGAGTCCCTTGTTTCCGCTATTGGTCAGGTCATTCGCGCGCGCCAAACCTCTGTTACCCGGTAAGGAGCGCCCCCTATGTTATGTATCTAGGCGGTGTGTGTACGTTGGTTACCACCTTTGTTTACGCCAGAGCGCCGCCCAGAGAGGTGGGACAGCTCGATGCTCGCTTGCTTTGTGTCATATTTACCGTGATTAGTTAATTAATTTTTTGACTTGAATCACAGCCATGCAGCCCTGCAGGAGCTGCGCCTTTGTTTATGACCATCGTAAGTCGGCGTGTCCCCAATGTGCTAAACCCACACATTCAAAAGGTGGGTTAGACGAAGAGGAAGACGAAGCCTTCGAGTTGCGCAAGGCGGAGGAACCGGGATCTCCAGCAATGGATAGGGATCAGAATGTGTCTCTTCAACTTAAACAGGCGGAGGAGAAGCAAGCCATACTGAAACGTAAACTGGAGATGAAGGCACTGGAGGAACGGCTGGCAGCGATTAATCTGCAGAACGCTAAGCTGGAGGAGGAACTGGCTGCGGACCAAGATGGCGGATCGGGGAAGAAGCCGGACACGCAGAAGCCACCTCCAGGGTTTAAGCCTAAGACCCCGGGTGCCGGATCGACACTGGAGGGTGAGCATGGCTTCCAACGTCAGCTGTTCTACGCAGACGGATCGCTGGCTTCGGCTTCCGGAGGCAGCACTACAGCAGCGACAACTCTTCAAGCTGGATTAGAGTCTGTTGGTTTAGGCCTTCAGGCTCTAGGGCTGGCTACTGGAGATGTCAACAACGCAGGATTACCCCTACAAAGTGAGGGTGGTGGCATGTCTGGCTTCCATTGGTCAAGTGAGTCGGCACGCAGAAAGCGATCACGACATTGGATCCGTCCAGATTTTCATCTACCTTTAGATAAAAGCTATGAGGAGATGTCTTATAGAGAGCTGGTATACTGTATGGTGTGTGTGACTGAGTGCATCATTAAGGCAAACGACGCTCGGTTCGACGTCCAGGGGTATTTGGAACACTTTAAATATATAACCCTCAAAGAGATTAGGCCTACCTACATGCCCAAGGCGGTGGCAAAGTATGAACATGACGTGACGACCAAGGTGGCTTCTGGAGAGGTCAGATACACGGCAGCAGAACATACAGCGAACGCCACTCACTTCGGTATTGAGAGTACCAAGGCTTATGTGGAAGCCATGCGTCTCCTCCAAGGTCCTTCTCAGTCAGGGAAGCCAGGTGGCTCCAGCAAACCGTCAACGCCGAGGATATGGTGCCCGGACGATGTCTGTGCGAGCTGGAACTTTACTTCCTGCCAGTATAATCCTTGCCATAAATAACACGTGTGCTGTGTATGTAGAGGCTCGCACAGAGCAAAAGGTGGCTGCAGCTATAACAATGGCATCCAGCAAGGTCAGCAGCATCAAAACAGGAATGTACCACATATAAATATATAGACAAATGCCAACGCCCATTGATATCGTCTCTGTTGTATGTCACGAGTGGGGGCTGGGACAGTATCCCACGAAGCCACAGTATCTTGATAAGACAGATATGAATAAAATTGTGTGCCCAGTTTTTGTTATTATTTGCTTCTCTCTATTTGTTCTCCATCTAAGTGCAAACCGGTACTGTATTGATACATTGTTTGAAGTATTTGGCGTATCATCCTGGACGGTCAGCACAAGGAATCTGTGCATTAATGCATTTACATCACCATATTCTTTCAATATCATGGCGTGGCAGTGATTTTAAATCTTAATGGTGGAAAAGGAGGATAGGGTGAATGCACTTATCACCACAGTGAACTGGCTCCCATGGTATATTACTCATATATATATATATATATATATATATATATATATATATATATATATATATATATATATACAGAGTTTGTAGGTTAATGTCTCAAGGGAATATAGCAATGTAGTTGACACTTTAGAAGTATGCTCTACAACTGATACAGTCAGGTAACATTTTTATATGAAAATGATTGGTGTTAGTTGGGAAGAGTTCATTGTTTGTGATCAGAATAACTAATTCACTTAGTACTTGACATTGAAGTAGTCATGATCCTTGTGGGAGCCACATGTTAATAATGCACAATGAGATGTCTCGTGTGTGCGTATTAAAGTTGCATAATAACCGAGCGTGTCCCATTCAAATTTCTGGTACTGTTCTAGTCTATTATGTCGTTAAGTGCGAGTGGTGAGATTGCCCCTTTAAGGCTTAGATAAAGGATGGACCTTTTTGCGAAAAGAAGCAAATACCCTTACTATAAGCATTCAGGAATTTGTCTTAAGCATGTCAATCATCCTTACGACTGTGTCTAGTTACTTACAGTTCTGTAGGCCGCTCTGCGGGAAGGGAAACAATGGGTGAGTGCTAACTTGACAGGAATATTTAGTTACACTAGGTGGGAAGCAGTTTCTAGTTACAGACGAGTCCTGCAGCTCCTGCAGTTATGTCTTAGACCTCCCTCACAAGGGGGGGGGGGGGAATTGCTACTCCCCCTAGTGTTAAACTACATACTTTGATTCAGTTCAGGAGCCAAATGGATATGGAGTGGTGAGATCCCAATCCAGTGGTGCCATCCGTGCCAGTTTGGGGAACTAGTTATTGTAGGCTTCAATGGGGCAGCTAGAGTGCTAATAAGAGACAATCTAATATATTCTTTTCAACCACAAGCACTGAAGCTCCTTCAAAGCTTCATCTGCAAGTTTATACAGCACATATCATTTTAATTATTTCCTCTTTTTTGATTCAGTGGAACTACTTCATGGACAATCCCATGTCAAGTCAACTAGCCTAGATTTCTCTATTCTCAAACAGTTCATGCCTCTCATATGAAGCAGGTATAGAGGGGGGAGTCCTTTTGATATGGGTGTATCATTGACTAGTTGTTGCATGTGGTAGTACTTGAGTATGATGGCATTTTCTCAGACATGCTGAGTTGGAGAGAACACACAGCAATGTTGTAGTTCCCCTGTTCCCTGGGATATGGAGCCCTTGCAGTTGGAATCCCCCAACTGCCTCACCTGCCTCCACGTGACCTGACCTAATACCTGCCTCAATGATACGACCCTCGTTCCCAGATCCTTTCACAGGAAGGCTCTGGTAACTACTACTATGACCTTGAACTTGGATTTTGCTTGGTTTCGGCAATCACTCACTGTTAGAAGTAAGTAGTGTTCCTGTACACCAAATACTGGGGGCAACTTAGGTTCCAGTAGATTGTGTTGTAGACCTACAGCAAGTGAGCTTTTGTATATTTACAGCACTATGTACTGTATAGGGACAGCAGAATCTTCTGTTACTGTACAGCAAACTTGATTGTAAATCATAGTCTGAAGGTCCTGGGTTCACCTCCAAGTGCTGGTGATATTTCTAACCATCCATGTGAGGGAAAAACGAATTTTAGGTGGATGTAGGTAGACCAAGAGAAGTGGCTCCACCAAGGATTGAACTCACCACCTGTGGTGTTGGAGACAGGCGCTGATCCGTTGCTCCACAGGGCCGGTGTTACAAACATTCATATTGGGATATATCTCTACTCTACTTCTCAACTGGTTAATAATAATTTGTAAAGGTCTGGAGTTCGCCTCCAAGTGCTGATGATATTTTTAACCATCCATGTGAGGGAAAAACGAATTTTGGGTGGATGTAGGTGAAACAAGAGAAGTGGCTCCACCAAGGATTGAACTCACCACCTGTGGTGTTGGAGACAGGCCCTGATCCTTTGCGCCACAGAGCCGGTGTTACAAATGGTCATATTGGGATATAACCTATCTCTGCCATCCCAGCTAACAAAAAAACGTTTTCCTAACGGTCGAAAAACGTTTGCAGGAGGTTTGCAAACGTTTTGGAAAAAACGTTTATAAAACGTAAAAACGTTGACACAAAAGAACGTTTGCAAGAAAACGTTTTATAAACGTTTGCAAAAGGTTGAAAAAAACATTTGCAAAAGGTTTGCAAAAGATTTGCTTGCAAACTTTTACAGACGTTTTTGGATGGCAATGTAAAAGCCAGGCTGAGAATCGAACCCATGACCTATAGATTGGGATTCCCAGGCTCTCCTTCATGAGCTAACGAGGCTGGTGTTACTGAGAACACAATCATAAGCCTAAACGATTCCTATTACATGTATTACAAGAGCATATCCCATTAGAGTAGGTAGTTCGACTTGTGGGCTAGCACACTTAACTCTTCAATGGGACTATATAAAAAGTGAGATTTATCCAGACCATAATATATATATATATATATATATATATATATATATATATATATATATATATATATATAGGGGCCGCTATTCCATGTACCCCTATGGTCTCTATAAGCAGTCCCTTCCATTACCCTGTGCAGACATGTCGGCTTCATGGCCACATGGGTTTGGTAGCTGCCTTCAGGCCCAGGGTTATAGCTTGTGCAGGTTCGAATCCTGGAGGGAGTTTTGTAAATAAGTGCTTTATTTTCTTTTTCAAAAGAAATGGTCTAAACCAAATGTAAAAGTTTTGGCATGTAAATAATTATCGATATATTTAGGCTTAGAGGTTAAATATAAAATATAGCCCTACAAATGTTAGACAAGGTTTGTACAAAAATGTTTGTTTCCAAACGTTTTAAAAACGTTTCAAAACGTTTGGAAACAAACATTTTCTTACAAACCATATACAAACGTTTTAAAACGTTCTGAAAACGTTTTTTGTTAGCTGGGATGTCTGTATTAAATGAGCTACAGCCTTGTTGCTAAAGATCCCTGATGAGAGGTGGCTAGAACTAGGATCGATCCCACGACCTCTCGTGTACATATTATAGGGAAATGTACTGTAGATCTACAAGTCACTACCGTAACCTGCATCTACAGTAACAGAATTGTACATGTACAGTAGAATTTGCTGTATTATCATTTACAGCTAAAGCACTGTACATGTACAGCAAATTTTGCTGTTCACGAACAACAACTTTTTACAGTGCTGCTGGTAGCTTGGAACCACTCAGCAGGAACCAGAATGTATGATGTTATCTTCCCCATCGTACTTTCTGGTTCCATTTCTGGTTCTTGTTCATTGGTTCCAAGCTAACCACAGAGATTGCCCAAACCAGAGGATCTGGGAACGAGATAACCTCTACACCAGCGTCTGCAAGGGAATAATGGTCACGATGTAGTGAGTCCTATAGACAAAGATGCACGCTATAAAGTGGCCAATATGACCGTTTCTGCATGAGTATAACTTGGGCCGTACTGCGTGAGGGCCATAGGGTAGGCTGACCTAAAGGTAACCACGCACCTTGGGATGTCCACCTTAAAGCTGGGCCATCAAGGAATAAGTTCAGCATTTTCCATACATAGACTAAAATAACAGTTCCACCAGAGGGCAGCAGTGTTTGGACAGGGGACCATGAGCATTGTCCAGCTACAACATATGTTCACCCTATCTTGTGCCTGTAAGAGCTGAGCTCCCAGCCTCAAGAGCCCTCTTGTGAATCAAAACCGAACCATACCCAAAAGTGCTTTTGGCCTCCCTTCAACCATGACGGTCAAGCTTTAATTATGTAGTTATTAATGTATGGCATTGTCTTGATTTGTCCTTTGCTGGAAAGAGTATCTCTTAGGGTGTACTGTGATACACAAACGCAGGGCCTATCATGCATGCATGACTACAAAATTGAGGTGCATCTCAAGGTACACTGATATTCCTAGGCTCCCTATACGACCAATTTCTCACTCACTAGGGCCTAACTTAGTTAGTAATTTTATGGCTCCCTATATGCCTAACCTAGGTAAGTTATTAATGTCAGGTTGGTCAGTACTGACCAACCCATTTAGTCTTTTAATTTCCAGGGGGAGCCACTGAGTGGTGATCATGGTATCCTACCGGTGGCCCCAGCTAGTGGTATACAAATACAACACACCAATGATGAACCTAGCAAGTTAGCCACAACTGACTGACCCCTCAGTCATTTTTGAATATAACTTTGCCAGTATGACTAACACACATATGACGAACCTAGGAACCCTTTCAATGTGGCTCCCTATACGACCAATCTCTCAGTCACTATAGCCTGGCCAAGTTAGTCATTTTTTGGCTCCCTATATAACCAACCTAGGTCACTTAATATTGTCTGATTGGTCGGTGCTGATCAACGCACCTTAGTCTTCTCCATTTCAATGAGCTTTAGGCTAATTCCTTTGAGTAAGTCATTAGGCATTTGTTGTCATGCCTCAGTCACCTGGGATAAAGTCAAATGGCATGCCCTTATTCATTGCTGCTTGGACCAAAACAAAACACGGTGCGTTTTAGGCACCCAACCCTGGTTGAAAAAAGGGCCAACTGATTTTCCACAATTTTAACGATTATTTTTTATAATAATCTCTTAAATATTCACATTTGTCCAGATTCTAGTAAAGTTTTGGTCAGTCAGCTACAGATTTCAGTGACCTAATTAATTATCTCACATATTTCATGATATTCCTAGTCACTGCAGGAATTAGTAAATCATCCTGATGACTTGAGAGTCAATTTTGCAATTCAAAATTCATTGGTGGTACTTTCAACATTATAGGTTTCACCATGTGGAATTTAGTCTAGACCCATATCGCAGATGTAGCATAGTGTTATGGGAAACAGCATCATTCCATGTATGAGCGTGTGCCTAACACCGGCCCGCTGTCATTAAATGTCGTAACATATTTTCTAAACCTTCATGGGCGTATGCTACCTTGAGGTGCAAGTTCATTTATAATCATGGTGCACCAAACCAATGTTGGCAAGTAGCTCACTTGCGCTGAATTGGGGGAGCATATCAGTAGGTTGAGTATGATGCATGGATGCAGCAGTGGCGGGTTCAACGCTTCGTGTATGCACCAAAAGGGCAGAAATGTACACGTTATTAAAGCACTTTGCTGCCCTGAAAGGGTCAATGACATTTGATGGATACTGAGAATCAAATCAACTGAAAAGAAAAGGCTTTTGTCTCCAAACTGAAATTACAAATGATCTATATATAAGTGTCTAATGTCTGAGATTCTGTTAACCATTTAAGGGCTGCGCAGGCACAGTTGAGGGGGGGGGGGCAAGTATTTCACCCCATTTTAGCGAATACCCCAACTGGTTACTACAGTGAAACCCCTCAACAGAGACATATCTATGTGCAATATCACATCACTTGTTCTAGATTTGGGACTCTTTAAATCTAAAAGTTTTGCATACTATGTACTTTTACTTTCATTCATACCTAGGTTAAATAGTTATATAGCTCTGATGTTAGCCTCAGGCAAAAATGTATTTTTTCTCCTCTAACTGGTTCTTCCCATCTATATAAAGAGACTGAGCTCCATAGCATGCAGTAGGAAGATAACTCTTAACGTGGTTATTACACCAAAGGCAACACCATGAGGCTGCTAGTGCTCCTTCTGTCCGGATTAGGTGAGTGACAAAAGAAAGAGTTTGGTTACATATTTGTCTCTATTTAGATAATCTATATGTATACTTGAACACCCACACACTGCCCATAGCCGATACCTCACTTTACAACAGCTTTTCCCTTTCAGGTTGGTGTCATTCTGATTTCTTGGATTTCAGATTCGCCACCAGGATTCTTTGACATTTTGCACAAATTCTTTTTTTTCTTTTACCTCTGGGATTTGACCAATATATTGAAAAATACATATATGCTGACCAGCAAACACTTAATATTAAACCTTTCAAATTGGGGATATTACCAAATAGCCTCTGGGAGGCTTTTTGGACCCTGCTCCTCCTATACTGGACACTTTTTCCCCTTTCTGCCCTCCCAAAAGATTTGCTGTAAATGAACATGAACAACAAAGGTCATAATTATGTCATGAGTGCACAATCTGTACTATACGGGAAGATAGTTTTCCCGGTAAAGGATTGTAACAATCAGTTTGCATCATGTAGTTGTACTAATCCTACGTAATACACCCTACCGATCTTGTCTCTTCCAGTGTTTGACCAAGTCCTTGGTGCAGAGATAAAGCTACCATCAAAACATGGAGAGAGTGCATCTGTAGTGGTGCCAGGTGAAATCAAGTCTAACCCAGACTCACCCACAAAGACATATGGCAAGGCTAAAGATGCATTAACTGACAATGAAGGCAATACAAAGAAAAATACTGGGCCAAGAGCATCACTCCCAACTGATGTTCAGAAACAAGCCAAAAACACCAGTTCTCCAGTAGAAGGGAAGAGTATTGGAGTAGGCATTTTCCCGGCTGCTGCAGGAGTTGGCCACATTGGGGGTTATGGAGGATTGGTTCAGGGCTATGCAGCACAGCCCATCGTATACCCTGCCGGATATCGGCACCAACATAGAACCGTCCCCCTCGCCGTCCCCTACATTGATAGAAACGGTAAGATACTCACATCCTCATCTTCAGAAATCACTGATATTCATTGACCTGAGTCAGTACTGACTAACAACTCAGTCACTATAGTGATTAATCTAGTTAGTCTTTTTTTTGGCTCCCTATACAATCAACCTAGGTAACTTTCCATTTCCATGATTATTAGGATTAGTCATTTCGAGTGAGCCTAATGTCATATTTCAATTAGTTTTGCCTCAGTCAATTATGAATATCAGTATGTCAGTACTGACCAATATCCCTAGGATTAACCTGCAATAGACACTTATTATTTAGGCCTGGAACACTTAGATTATCAGAGTGGAGGAAGCCAGGTTTCTGCTCATGAATGAATGAAGTGGAATCACTGTGACTCCGACTTGATCACTGAGGTAACTCTCCCCGGGACTCTAACGTGACTCCTTAACATTAGCAGGACTCTAAAATAACTCTATAACGACTCTATAATGACTCTGTTCTAAGACTCCCTAATGATTGGGAGTCACTTTAGAGTTGTGGGGAGAGTTACCTCAGTGATCGGGGCTGGACTCATTTGAGAGCTACAGTGATTCTACTTCTTCTCTCTGTGAATGTAGAGTTGGTATGTTACAGTTGTGGCTTTATATTTCAGGTTGCCGCTTCCCCGGTGACGTTGTATGTAACCCACTTGATCCAATCGCTACCTACTGCCTGTGCATCCTTTCTACTGAGAGCAAGAGTCTGTGGAAGAGACCCATAATGACTGTAGCTCCAGCCATAGATTGTGAAATGGGGACCAATGTCCTGCCTGAATTTTGCAACACAAATGAACGTCTCCTCACAAAT
Organism: Harmothoe impar; assembly: GCA_947462335.1. NCBI lineage: Eukaryota > Metazoa > Annelida > Polychaeta > Phyllodocida > Polynoidae > Harmothoe > Harmothoe impar. The sequence continues at coordinate 18,379,389 of OX381707.1, read as the reverse complement.
GTGGGATTCATCAAGTCTAGGGAAGAAGCCTTCCTGTATCATGCTCACCAGAGGAAGTATGCCTACTCCCTTAATCCTTGCATAATTGCACCGTGATGAACACATCTCAATAAAAATTGTTTTACCAAATTGTTGTCTCTTTTTCTTCACTTCAAACAGAATGTTTCATATTAATGCATCACCTGGATTCGGATTTGCTGTAACCATTAGTGGGATCACATGTTTTTATGCTGCCTTATTTTTTCATTATTCCTATAAAAGAAAGGACCAGCATAATGTTATGTGACTTTCTATAGGTAGAATGGGTATTAATTAACACAATTCTGACAAACATACTACCAATATATACAGTACTAAGCAGTTAAAAATGAAATAGACTTGGGAGAGTGACGTCACAATGGACCAAATAATGTGGCCAGCCATACTACGCATAGGCAAATACAGTATTATCTACCACAATGTATAGTGGCCCAGTCAGCCAATGCATGATTAGGCAGCTATTCATTGTGTGCTCTACCTCCTGCTCTTCAATTGCATTAAGAGAATTATCAAGAAGGCCAGAAAAGCCTGGTAAGATGAAGCAAATGCAAAATAAAAATAGTCTGCACCTACACTGCCTTAATATTATGCATATCTACATGGTATATCAGCAATTGGCCTCTCTCATCAAAGAGCAAGTCAACCTATATAATGGTTGGTAACGATAAGTCTACCACTGTAAGACAAACTTAGAGATTTCCATTGGCATTGTAGGGGCTCTGTATTTCATGCCCCAGTCTATCTAAAAATGCCATGTTCATTGCAATTGTTCTAAGGCCAAGAAATATGTGTCTTAGGCAGCTCTGTTTACTCATCAAATCCGCTCCTGAACAGAGCTTCTTGGGAACCCCCATTCAAAAGTGGAGTAATGACTATATTACATAGAAAACAACTTGATGTGCATATATAATATACGTGTCAATAAATAAAAAGAACAAACCTCTACGAAGGTTAATCACATCAATTCAGATACGATCGTATCTTATTAAATATGGAATTGATGGATTTATAAGCCAGAACACGACCCAATCAAACATGGCGGCCATTTTGACATCCACCTAGTGTGGGTTGTTGTCATGGTAAAGGTACCTTGGTAACCCTCTACAATAAAAAAACAATAACAATCTCCAAACGGCCTACCATATGGGTCAAATTCGTTCCCGTATTTTTTGCGGTCATCTTTTAATAATTTTTAAAATATCCTATTTCACATGATAATCACTCTTCCCCTAATAAGCGCCCCCTCCCTTCGATAAGCGCCCCCTCCCCCACACTGATATTCCTAGGCTCCCTATACGACCAATCTCTCAGTCACTAGTGCCTAACCTAGTTAGTCATTTTTTGGCTCCCTATACAACCAACCAAGGTAAGTTATTATTGTCAGGTTGGTCAGTACTGACCAACCCACCTTAGTCTTTTAATTTCCAGGGGGAGCCACTGAGTGGTCATCACAGGTGGCACCAACTAGTGGTATACAAATACACACCAATGATGAACCTAGGTTAGCCACTACTGACTGACCCCTCGGTCATTTTTGAATATGACTTTGCTTGGAATAACAGTCAATTGTAGGTCTCTCATGAACATATGTATTTGCCTTAGCATCATCACACGAAGTAACAAGATAGTTACGCAACTTCTATTATAAACATTATATGCTATTCAGACTAAGCGTCTAATCGCTTTAGCCTTTGTTATCTCACACATAAATGAATCAAAGTTTTCATTTTTTTTGTGTTTTAGCTTCTCGAAAAAAATGACATCAAACAATTTCATGATATCACAAGTCACTGGGGGAATCAATGAGTCATCCTAATGATGGACAAGTCACCGTGGCCTTCAGGACACATTGCCAGTACTTTCTACCTTAAAAAAAATAATAGAAAACAACCTACGTACCATATTTTTTCTGACCATGTTGCCTTAAACACACTTTTTTTTTTAAATCCTCAATAACCACCATCTTCCGTGCCATTTTAAAGAAAGATACCAAATACTGTGGTACACAGCTAATGGTCAATAACTTGAAAAAGAAAATCCTGAAAAAAATGTCACCATGTCGAATTTAGTGGTCTGGACCCATATTGCAGCTTTTGCATAGTGTTATGTAAAACAGCATCAGCCGAATTATTATACCGGCCTAATACCTTGAGGTCTATGTTGATTAGTCGTCATATGCACCAAAATAATGTTTGGGAGTAACTCACAAGTGCGGCATAGGTTCAGCATGGTGCATACATACAGCTGTAGCAAGTTACTCATCAGGGCTTTGTGCATGCATCAAGAGAACAAACGTGTACTGTGTTGAACCACTATGCGGACCTGAAAGGGTTAATGAGATTTGATGGATACTAAGAATCAAATTAACTGAAAAGAGAAGCTAGTACATGTACATTATCCAAAGTGAAAGTGGGTTCTATATTTATATTAGAGAGTGGGGATTTTGTTAACCCTTTAAGGAACACATTATTTTTTATGCACTATGCACTTGGTTATTATGGTACATAGATGTAGCTCTGGTGGGTGGGATTGAGGTCCTTATATAACAATTGAAAATGTTTGAACCCCTCTCGCCCGATTCACCCCCCCCCCCATTCTTAATCATAACCTGTGCTGCATTCATATGTTCGATGCTAAACTTTATCATGAGGCTTGATCCACCATTGGAGTACCTGTGCATTTTTAGCAACAACTTCCTTTGTCCATCGTGACAAGAAATAAAGATGGGCCCTTCAGGAGCATCTCCTCGTCTATCATAATTATCAGGGAATGATGACAAAGAGAAATGTTATACTCCCGTTTATATAATCATTAAAAGAAGTCTAGCTCCCATTGAAACTTCAATTAGTCATACTGTTGCATACAATGTAGACTTCTATTACTTTCATATATACTTTGATTAAACTTTTAAAAAGGTCTAATGTTACCCTTAGGCATAAGAGTATTTTTCTTTCCTATCTATATAAAGAGACTGGGCTCCATAGCGAAACGTGGGAGCATATCCTTGCTGCAGTACGTTACACAAACGGCAAAACCATGATGCTTGTGGGACTTCTTCTGTCCAGTCTAGGTGAGTGAGAGAGATACAGGCCTGGGTTTGTATATATACCAAACCTATATTTTGAGTATCTATAATAATATGTGTATGACATATTGCTGTGAACATATCTCTGCTGTCATGTGATTTACAACACGTCCCCTACTTCAAGGGTGGTTTTGAATATAAGTATGTGCACATAATGTGATGAAAGGAAAGAGTACACAGTTTCTATAGGAGGAGGCTACATGTAATAAATCCCAGCAATGTTGTGTCTTTGCAGTGTTTCACCAAGTGTTTGGTGCAGAGATAAAGCTAGCATCAACGCATGGGGACAGTCCACCTGATGTTGTGTCAAATGAGATCAAGTCTAAATCAGACTCGACCACAATGAACTATGGCAAGGCTAAAGATGCATTGACCAACAATGAAGGCAAGACAAGCAAAACTGGTGATGGGCTAAAATCAGCACTCCCAGCAGATGTTGCAGTGCAAGCAGGAAACACCAGTTCTCCAGTAGAAGGGAAGAGTATTGGAGTAGGTATTTTACCGGTGGCTGCAGGAGTTGGCCACATTGGGGGTTATGGAGGATTGGTTCAAGGCTATGCAGCACGGCCCATCGTATACCCTGGAGGATATCAGCACCAACATAGAGCTGTCCCCCTCGCCATCCCCTACATGAATAGAAACGGTAAGACCCTACAAATCAATGCAGCAAGAGAGGGTGACTTTTTCATAATTAAGTTATGTTTACTTGGTTTTAGCAGAATCCCCATAACATCATCGGTAATGCCTGTGTTTGCAACCATCTTGCATCAAGTTTCACAGGAGAATTATCCTTCAAAAAGTGTATATTAGAATGACAGATTTTGAAATAATATTCATGTATTTGTCTGTCATGCATCAGAGAAGTTTAAAAACCTTACCAAAATATTTTTTGAAAGTCATTCTTTCTTGCTGCAATGGACTATAACTTCCTCATGAATCGTCAAAAATTACTTCATTCAGGTTTCTGTTCATGAATGAATTTTAAAGCGTTTTAAATAATTTCAGTAATTCATCAAGATGGCGATTATCAATATGCTTTCACACACACACATCATCTCCCAACCCAAAAACATTTCCTTTTAAACTGTAAATATATTGTATTGCCCATGTACACTAATACCATAGCGTACACTGTAAGACTACATTGAATTCAACTGCTCAGCTATATCAATTATTAACAGTATAGAGTTGGTATAATGCAGTAACAGTTGTGAATTCATATTTCAGGTTGTCGCTTCCCAGGGGACGTTGTATGCAACCCGGGTGAAGTCGATAGCTACTGTCTTTGCATCCTGGCTACTGAGACCAAGAGCTTGTGGAAGAGACCCATATTGACTGTAGCTCCAGCTATAGATTGTGAAATGGGGACCAATGTCCTGCCTGAATTCTGCAATGACAATGAACGTCTTCTCACAAATGTAGGCTTCATCAAGTCTAGGGAGGAAGCCTTCCTGTATCAAGCTTACCAAAGGAAATATTCCATCTCCATCAATCCCTGCATCATAGCACCTTGAAAACGGTTTACCAGGCCATTGCATCCTGCCAGGATAAATAAATTTAAAAGAAAAGTGTATCTGAATAAAAATTATACTTGCAGTTTTCACCAAATTGTTTTTCTTTGTCTTCACTTTAAACTGAATGTTTCATAATAATGAATGTTCATTAATACATTGGCTAGATTAGAGTTTTATGTGTCTACAGAATTTGTAACACATGTCCTAATGCTGCATTATTATTTCATTTATTCCATTAGATACTCCAAATCACCAGTTAGGTCCACACCTTCATTATCCCCTGGTAGTCACAGCGGCAACAGAAATGATCAAGTCGTTAGAACTCTTCTCTATGGATGAGGGTTCTTTTTCGCAAAATCTTTATATATATATATATATATATATATATATATATATATATATTGTTAGGATATCAGAAGCATAGTATAGAAGACACGACAGCTAGCCTTGTGGGTGTTCCTTTATTCATGAAGTCCAATATCTATCTGATTAGTACAGAGTCAGTCCCGACTTATATACCCCCCCTCGAGCGTCCAAAATGTAGCCCCAATCTCGGCCGAGATGTAGCCCCAAACTCGGCCGAGATGTAGCCCCAATCTCGGCCGAGATGTAGCCTCAATCTCGGCTGAGATGTGGGATTGCCGTGCCCGCTACAATATACATGGAACACCTGGGTAATCCTTCCCCTCTGTACCATACCGATCCAGTAACGTAGGGAGCGGAGAGTAGTCAGGTTTGGTAGTGTAACGGTTAGCATGCTTGTCACCGGTGCGAGAAGTTTGTGGTTCGATTCCCAGCCGACCCAATGACTAAGTTTTCCGCGACCTCTACACCAGTTTAGATTAGCTATGATCTGAAGGTGTTCTTCATTGTGAGTCTATCCATTCTATTCTGACCACAGCTGGCATGAGGACTCTCCACACACAACCAGTTCTCTAGATATCCAGGTAGAAGTGGTAGAACAAAGTTAATACTGCTCATATTTGTTGAGTTCCCCTAGTACTCACCAGATGTCACTACTTTGGCCTGTTACCAGTGCTTCACAGCGGATGTTCATGGTGTGAGGCTATAGGGCTCCTAGGTGTTAGGCCATGGGTGTGGCCATGTCTAACCCCCGGTGCCTCCTTAGGCTGTCTCTAGATGGGGCCTAAGTCGGGATAGTAATTGCTTCAGTCTGTGTTACCTTGAAGACATGTGAATAGCATTGACCTTCAGTACCTAGACCTACTCACTGTAGCGCCAAGTCCTGGAAATCACAACAGACAGAAGCAATGGTGGTCTGTCCTGTGATGTCATAACCCCCGTTAGCTGCTCCACCTACTGGCCAAGGGCCTGTACTGAAGGTTCTCAACTTAGCAGAAGCGGTGCTACCATCGACGGCCAAGTGCTCTATAAGCCACGTGCAAGTAATCACTATACTATTCCTCTATGCCTCTTTATAGCATAATGGACAAAATCAGCCATCCACAATGTTGGTGACCAGTCTTAGCCCTAGCCTCATTAAGCATTCCCTCACACATGTATAATGTATCAGCCTGTTTGATGTGCATGAGCAAAGAAATCTCAAGGAAGACACTTTTATTCACAGGTAGTCCTATTTTTCTCTGTTTTGGGCCTAACTCATCACTTTTTGCATCTACATAGGATAAAACCATATGCTCTATTCTATCCAAGGGTTATTTGGGAACAACTATGAATTTTCTCATAATTCTAACAATTTATGTTGCACAACTCCCTTCAACACAGAGTAGAATACCAAGTGACTCCCTGGGTGGCGCCACTTACTCACAAGTTACCAGTTACTGTTCACCAACGCCCCTTACCTCTCTCCAATTCATGTCCACTGGTTATCTAATTTTGGTAGATATCATATTGGAGACTTTGGCTGATAGTTATAAGTATAGTGATACTTAACCAATAATATATGAATATGACGCACAAGGGTTGTGTATTGATGAATAACGACCCGAGGTGCGTAGCACCGAGGTCGTTATTCATCTATACACAGCCCGAGTGCAGTCATATTCATATATTATTAGGTTTATTATACGATATTTTGATTCATATGTCCTTATTTACCTTTAAAACGCCCTAATTTCGCCATTTTGAAGGATTATTGACTGAATATCACTCGAACACCAGTAGCGCCATGTTGTTTTGGCATGCCACCAACCCTGCTCGCTGATTGGTGGAGCCTGGTGACGTCATGCCCTCAATCTCCAACACTGAGTCCAACATAGAATTTGTAAGGGAGCCAGCTTGGGGCAATGTTATAACCTAACCAACGTTTCCCTCCACATTCACCCCAGCCGGATAGGCATGGGCGCTAGCGACTTCGCCTCACACACCAGGGGTACCCGGATCGAGCCTGAGTGGAAACGAACCATTTTTAAAGGGCCTATATGTATGTGAAAAAAAGCCCCTAAAATTGTTTTAACGAATGAGTAAGTAAAGTCCAACTTCTACCTTTATAGTAAAAAAGAAATTAGAAAAAAATATTGATTTTCAAAGAAACTATACCAAAAAATGTCTTTTCTTCTGTAACTCGGTAAATAATGGTCCTACAGGGCTGGAAATCCGCCTGTAGACTCCTTGTTTCGCCACCTCCCTCTACCAGCGCCTCCACGGCGTGGTGGTTAGCACGTCGGATTTCAAGTCTTGATGTAGCGTGTTCGAGTCTCCATAGAACCTCGGATTTTATGGGTGACCATATTCCAAATCGTTCTGATATCCACTCCCATTCAGAATCGTTCTGATATTCTGGATATCAGAACGATTCTGAATTCCCCATTCAGAATCGTTCTGATATCCAGAATATCAGAACGATTTAACCCCCTCAAGTGTGGGGTATGCAGGAATATCAGAACGTGAATATCACGTAAAAAGCACGGTGTAAGCCCATATCGTATAATAATACATAATATATCCATGTACAGGCAGGTCTTCATAGTCTGTCCTTTGATGGTCTGACATATACTGTCTGTAATAGTCTGATACATCTACATCGAAACATGCCTTGAAAGTCTGTCAGATTTGAGCTCCGACTACATTTTCCCTGTTTACAACGGCACAGATCAGACCATCAAGACCTGACTGTATAGTACTTGTGTATATAAGTTATTCCTTAAGGATACTGTATACAATCTAAGTGCCCCCCTGTGGATGCTTTGAGAACCTTCAGAAACTGTTTCAGGGCACCCGAGCTCCACCTGGTGGATGTGCATGCAAACACCAATTTGGAAAATATTTTAGTTGTTTTCTCCAAGAGAGCCTTGAACTTAGGATCTTAGGATTTACAGGCAAACTTGCTACTGACTGAGCTAACCAGACATGTGTCTGTGAGGACTGCTAATGTTATGGTCAGTGGTATTTAGCATGTCTAGTTTGAAAAACTTTTTCAGTTTTCCCCAAGAGAGGCTTGAACTCACAACCTATGAATCAACAGGCAGGCATGCTACTGACTGAGCTAACCAGGCAAGTGTCTGTAAGCACTGTTCAGATATATATGTAGGATCTGATGACTACAAGTGGAATATCATCTAATGATGTAGCTTGTCAGGTGGTTCTTGTCTATTTTGCTAAACATTGGCACCATAATTGGTGCTGTTCTTTTGATATGTTACACCTATCATATATAGCCATGTTCTGACAGACTTTGGTGAAGAATCTATGGGTTGATTCCTTTTAATGAAGGGATTATCTTGCAATTGTCAAGCAAGTCCCCAATATCTAACTCAATAGTTTCAACCCTATTGAGATATAATATGTGAATTACATATAGGATCCTGAGAAATATCCTAAGTCACCTAACTAAAGTAATTTACTGTTATGATAAACATCTTGATGCCTTGTTTTAGGTTGAAATGATGTCTAGGATATCTGTAAAAAGTCCCACCAGGTGGGGTGATTTTACTCTGGTATGGCACCATAAATCTCTTTCATATTTTTTTTCTGTACTATTTATGTATATGGGTCAGATCAGTAATTTATGCAGAAAGTGGTAAACATAGGACAAAATAAAAAATTCAAAGTTTAAGTACACAACTTTATTTTTCTTAAAGGTTAACATCTTGGCCCCTCGGAAACGCCGCAGAACTCTGTTATGCCGGCCGGTGCAGTTTTTATTCAGCACCAACTGCAGCCTGTCATATTTCTGAGGCATCCGTAACAGTAATAGACCCCTCATTATAATAATACTCTTTAGAAATACCCAGCTATTCCAAACTTTGCTTTCTAGTAGGCCAAGTATGTAGGATTGACCCTGAGAAATTTTGGAGCCGTAAGATTTGAACTTTTCTTTTTCTGGGTTGAGAGATAATCGGAAACTTTGACAAATCTGGGAAAATTCAACTAACTTTACCAACTTTACTCTAGTTTGCCTAAAATTGCTCTGATTACCATTATAATAGCTCTAGTATACCTTCAATATACCCTCTTCCTAAAACAATTAACCTCAGATGTGCGAGTCGAGCCATCTCGGGACACCATTACGCGGGAAATCAGGTCAAAAATTCACTACTTTTACGGATGCCTCAAGATTCACAGTACCTTTATAAATCAGTCAAAGGGGCAACTTAAATGCACCAGAACCTCTTTAGACATAATACATGTGTACTTAGGACTATACAGCACTGTTTTACGTTTTTTAACCATAAAAAATATCACCTTTGATTATGTACATGGTGTTTGGAAATTTAAAAAGTCACACTTTTACCCGTGTTCCTGCCACGAGGTGTGACGCCAATAAATAATATACAGCACAAGGGCACCTCTGTAGATCTAATGCATAAGGCAAACCTGTTTAAAATCACATAAAACCATAATGAGGACTATACTGGCCCCCATAGGTGCATAGCTGGCGTTCTCGTGAGACCTATCAGGCGGCTCTTACCGTTACGGATGCCTCACGACATTGGCTATCTAATAGGACTTTGGTACAGCTGCCATAGATGTATCAAAACTAATCAGATCATCTTTAAACCTCATACATGGGTACAAAACACTCTTTGGAATTGTTCTAAGCCCTTAAACAATCAAATATATCACCTTTTGACTTAGCTATGGGCATTTGAAAGTAAAAAAGTACAAATTTACAGCGAGTTGACGACACGCAAGGAGTCTACCAGAAATATTTTACATCACCAGGGCACCTCTGTCTATCTAATGCATAAGACAAACCTGTTAACAATCACATAAAACAATAATGAGGACTATACTGGCCCCCATAGGTGCATAGCTGGCAATCTCGTGAGACCTACCTGGTGGCTTGTTATCGTTACGGATGCCTCACGACGAACTGATACTTTACTATCTTGGTCACACAAGCTTCAAAACTAATCAGATCCCCTTAAAACTTCATACATATATTCTAAACATCCTATAGCACTGTTCTGTGCCATTAATTATCAAATATATCCATAGATATAGTAGCACCATGAGGTGTATCCCAGGCACCCGTGTTACTGTTACGGATGCCTCACGGTAACTAGTATACTGTCCAAGTTCAAGTCGATGGGTGTTAGCCGGGTTGTCATCACTGTGGAAGCTTAGGAGGTGAGCAAGAGGGTGTTGATCTCCCTAAGCTCTGCAGTAGGCGGGGCATACTTTGAAGCTAGCCTGCCATGAGTTGCGATGGGACGTGGCACGGAGATCTTGGTGAGGATATCGTCTGGGTGCACGCGCATCATGTCCTTCAGCGTTGGCCACAAGAACTGGTTCAGTGTGGTGTTGCCGCTGATCATGAAGTTGACCTCGTACATGCCCTCATCATCGACTCCGTCTCCTCGACAATGTACCACTGTGAGTCGTACAAGCAGGCCACAAACTCACCGACGGTGTAACACTCCACCGCTGAGACCAGAGCTGGGACCTCCTCTGGCTCGGCCTCAGCTGGGACCTCCTCTGGCTCGGCCTCTGCTGGGAACTCCTCAACCTCTGGCTCGACTGGTGCTGCTCTGGGGGTTTTCTTGAAGAGGGTGTGCTCCACCCAGCCAGGGCAGTGGCGCAGAGAGGTGTTGTCCTCCCAGCAGCAATGACCGAAGCAAGAGGTGTCCCTCACAGCGATGGAGACACCAGGTACGACAGCAAGTGCTGCGTGCACCTTCATCGTACCAGGCACAGACTTATCGCAGACGAGACTCTGTAGTAGACTGCGGGCCTCCTTGATCTCTTCTTCAGACATATGGATGTAGTGGACTGCACCCCCTCGAGCGTTTCCAGTGTCCACGAAAGCTTGGGCGTTCTCGATCTTGACATTGGACTTGACCAGGAGATCTGCGACTCCCTTCGCAGCACCCCTGATGCCGTCACATGGACCCTTGCCATGGCCTGCGTAGTACGTCCATGTGGCTTGGATCCCGCCGAAGATTTGCTCGTGTTTACACAGGACGCTGAAGATGAACTTGTTTCTGTACTGCGAAGATGGAGAGTCGGAGCAGTAGTGGATGGTCTTGACGTTGGGAAGGTGCTCATCGATGAACTCTCGGAGCCTAAGCATGAAAGCAAGGATGGCCCTGGCGTCGTGCTTACGGTCGTCTGTGCACAGGGCCAGGGAATCGTGTTTGAGGTTCCCGTCATTATCCTTGTAGTGGATCACGGCCGGGTGGAGAGTGACCGGATCCTTGGCATAGCAGACCGCCTGGGGGGACTCGGGGAACGACACCATCAAATTCTCCGAGAAGTCCATCTGAACTGTGCACTCCTCCGCAGTCAGTCCTTCCCGCACTTCCTGGACGACTTTGTGCTGGTTTTGGGCACGGAACGAGTGTTCTCGCATCGTCTTGAAGTCTGCCGACATCAGCTTGATGAAGTCTGACTTGGTGTCAGTGTCAGGGCTTAGCCGGAGCTTCTTGCAGGTCTTGTTTCTTCCGGTCTTGGGGTCGACCTCCTGGATCTCCACCTCCACCATCTGCCAAGTTTCTACAGTGATCTCGGGTTGAGTGATGGAGGTGTGAAGCCTCTCCTGGAACTCCTCCAGCTTGTTGGTACGTACTACTGCGTCAGGTAGTCCTGGGAGGTGAGCAGCTCAGAGACGGAGAGTGAAATTTTGATGCTTGGTGCACAGACAGATGCGGGTGTTGTTGCACTGCACACACTTGATGAACTGAGCCTCCTTCCGGACCTTTTTAAAGGTTGTCAGCCCCACTTTCCTCTCCGGGAACCCGGTCTTCGCTTGCCCTGGCGGCAACTTTGGGCGTACCATACTGAAAAAACAACAGACACAGAATGAATTAATATGGGAAATATAGGCCTATTTCAATCATTTTCCTTAATGCAAAATTACCAATATATGTACAGAAATACAAAAATAATGCTATATGCAAACACATATTGGTGTACTCCAATAATGTGGGGGATGTTGACCAAATCTACCATTAGTGGATCTTGTTGATGCCAATTTTATCTAAACAACACTGATGGACCCCACAACTTGAAAAAAAGAGTTCCAACTAGTGCCAAAAGCACTTACTGGCACAATAGGTACATGTTAGGGGCATGCTGTGTTAAAAGATGGGGCAGATCAAAGCAGGGGAAGTATATTTTTTCTACGATTAACTAAAAATGAGGCATCCGTAACATTAATATAATACTCCAAGAAATAGTGAAAAAATAGATATACTAAAATATTTCCTCATCAGGATATTAGATAGGAAGGTACTTGAACATTGTGTGAAGTTAAAGGACTCAATTCCATTAAATAGCCAGTGTATGGGACAATTTTCATTTTCGTCGGAGGCATCCGTAACAGTAACCCAAAAATTACTAAAATGGCCCACAGTGGCCACAAAACCCACACAACAGGGCATCTAACAGCCTAAAATGATCAGGGGAGGTACCAGGTAGGATATAAACCACATATTACCATGCTTACAACACTTTGTTATGTGTGAGAGGAGAAATTCTGGCAAGTTTTTGGAAAATTTTCAAAATTTTTCTTTTTTCAAACAACAAAAAGGTCATCTCAACTCTTGGGATCCAAACCAAACTACATACAAGGACAGATAAGCATGTCTAGCATCCATTATAGTCTACATGGACCATGGGGGAGCCTTTAAAATAAGATCAAACCCGAATAATCGTCGCCGGCCCATTACTGTTACGGATGCCTCGGGGCGTGCGTTGTTTCATTAACTTCACAAAAAATGCAACGCAAATGGCCATTGGAGTGCTCCAAGCGGGCGTGAGGCGTCCGCACGATAACCACCGATGATTTAAACCGAAATACCCGCGAAAATTGGCATATTGTGCGGATGCCTCACGCCCCGGCAACTAAGTACATCAAAATATGAAACATATTCTTCATTTTACCTACCTTTTCAGCTGAAAAACAGTGAAATTCTCAGCAAGTGTTCCTCCAACTGTGTGCGCATTGAAAAGGACAACGCCGAAAAGAAAGACCCGGATGTGGGTCACTTCCGGTTTGCCGAGGAGACGCTCGAAAGTTTCCCGCGCTGAAATCGGGTTATTGTTACGGATGCCTCAACCGCCGCGAGCTGAGCCAATATTCACTCGCTTGCAATACACACAGTACCGCGGGAGCTCCTCCCGCTGTTGACGATTGACTTATATGTCCCAATTGTTAAAACAGAGTGGAAGAAATACTTCAATTTACCTTATTAAGACATATAGAAGCTTGTTAGGGTTGAGGCATCCGTAACAGTAATGCGAGTTCCAAAATAGCATATGGGACATAATGCATAGAAATAATTGAGTAGACCCAAATATTTTTTTGTCAGGCCACCACCCATATGGACCCTTTCTATTGTACCTATTTAGTAAATGTAGTGAATATTATTATTGAAGATATAGGCCCAAACATTACTGTTACGGATGCCTCCGAGACTAGTAGTTGATGAACATCTAGAGCCTAGGCGAAAAATTAAGGGTCGCATCCCATTGAACTAAGGTTGATTATCCACATGGGGTATATAGCTAATAAGAAATGCAGTTCAGGAAAGGTTTACAAGGTCTAGGGTGACATGGGGACCTGGTAAAACATGTGTATAGGCCTGAAAACCTTGATTTTTGCCCTTTTTTCACCTTTGGGGACCCATATATCAGAGAAAAATCACCGCACATGAAAATTAAAATTTTTTTCTGAAAGCCTAGAGTGTTCTCTAATGCACAAAAAAAAATATCAAAAAAATTGGAACATTTATTTGTATTCTGTAGCTGTAGGAATGCAGAAACCCCACTTTATGCATGAATTTCTGATCTAACCCATATAGGAAGATATGTAGCGATTCTCAAGTAGTTTCTATGGTTTTCTGAGATAGTATCCAGTGTCCTTAAAGCAGTTCCAAGTAATTAGTCGCTCCTTGGGAGAGATATAATTCATAATGTGCTTTCATTGTTGTATATATGTATATATACATGTAGTCCATAGCCTGAGGGTCCTATCATGCTCTAACTTCTGAGATACTTCTGAATATGGCACAATGCCTGATACATTTCCTACAGTAGTCAGGTTGTACATCTCTTAGTCTGTGAGGTTGGGAGTTGACATAGAAGACAGCACAATGATTCTCTTGCCACTTTTCATATCTACTCTTGGTGAGTATAAAAAGGAACCTAGGGGGTAGTAAAGTCGCTTATGAGAGTTAGCATTGTGATATCAATTGTTACTTCAAAAAAATTAAATATAACAGTGTCAATGATTTAAGCCAGGGAGACTGTATGTTGCTGACTGATTGCCTTTCCCCTGTGACGTCATGAGAAACAGCATTGTTCGGCACGAGAAAAAAAGTAAGTTTTATCCCTATTTCACATATTGACCCTTAGGCTTCATTTTACTCTACATACCGCCTTGTGGAATACGGCCCCGATCGCCAGTTTGTGAAAGAGCCCTGCAATAGACCAAATCTAAGTATTTGCTAATTTAGTCTTTTCCTTTCAAATCTTTTTCAGTTTTTCATCAGGTGTTAGGTGAACAGCTAAAACCAATTTCAGTCATGTCTAAACCCCGCTATGTTGCTGCTTCCAACACCAGGAACACCTACCACACTGGGCATGTTGCTCCAGTTTACAATTCTGGAGGTCAAAATGTGCTCAATAATGGCCTGTATCTTCACAGACCGGTTGCCTCTCCAATCACAGTTCCCCACATGGACAGCAATGGTAGGAAATGCTAAAATGGTAGGAAATGCTAAAAATGTTATGGTGGAGGGCCCAAAAAATGAACCTTGTAGTGGGACATTTGGACATAAATTAACGCTGTTAGCACAGCTGGGAAATTTGAAGTCAACCTGACTACCTGGCGTGGGCTCTAGAACTAGTTGTGACTAAGGTACCATCTGGTGGCTCAATACAATTATACTGATATTTCCTGCATCGTATGTTATGTTAATATATATATATATGTATATATATATATGTATATATATATATATATATACAAGATGGACATTGATGCAGATTCACACTGTTTTCAGGGTGCCGCTTTGTCGGGGAACCTGTTTGTAATCAAGAACTCCACCCCTATGGCATCAGCTACTGTGCTTTAGCAAGTGAAAGCACAAGCCTTTGGAAAAAGCCCTTGTTCACGTTATTCCAGACGGGTTGCCCTGGAGGGTCTGGTGCTGGAAGGCTCCGGGTGCGTTCAGACTTCTGCAACAACAACAAGCGGCTCATCAAGGCAATGGGGTTAATCAAGTCTCACGATGAACCCTTCCTGTTCAATCACCAGCATAGGAAGTTTGCCTATGTGCTAGACCCATGCATGGTACTGGAGGGTGCAGTGGCATGAAAGTATCTAGGATTGAATAAATATGACAGTCCTTAGGGGGCTTCAAACAATTCCAATTTACATGGTATGTGTCATGACCCACAAATCTTCAAATCTCTATCTGTAGAATTATTAATGCCTACAAAGGGCTGCTGTCAAGGAAATCAACAAATCCCATGCCTGTTGCCTAAATATTGCAAAAACTGAACTTCTCTTTCACAAATTCATCACTTCAGGGCAAAACATACCCTTTCAATATTAAATATTGCCACTAAAAGACATCGTTTTTGATTTTCTCAAATGGAACGGTGGCCATTTCGTATTAGCTGTTTGACACAGAAATATTTTTCTCACATTGGTACCCTCATTTCTTGGTGGCTAGCTTGGAACCAGCGAACAGGAACCAGATTGTATGGTTGTAGTTTTACCATCATACTTTCTGGTTTCATTTCCAGTTCCTGTTCGCTGGTTCCAAGCCACAGGCCAGCACTGAGCTAAACCTTGGGGAGGAGGTCAGGTACTTCTGTTTACAGAAACAGGGTAGTCAACTCAAAGTCCCCCCTCTGCTTTGAGCATCACATTCTGGTGAAAATGCATGCATTTGGATGCATTCAAATACCATAATCTCATGGATTTGCACAATAAATAATATTACCGGGATGCAGAACACACAATTTTGCATTAAACTTGAGATACATCCACATTTAGCAAAGTCCCCACTCTGCTTTGTGTCAACATTGCTGTGGTCCTTAAAGCAAATGGCCTGCATACCCCCAACCTTGTGGGGGAGCAGGGGAGGACAGGGGTCTGTACACAGGTAGCACAGGTAGTCAGTGTAGCAGCCAGAGTGGCCCACACTGTCCTACCTAACGGCAGGACTTTGCTTGGAGACAAAGGTAAGTTGGTACGTGTGTTCTAAGCTAACCACAGGGACTGCCTTAGCCAAGCAAATCCAAGTTCAATGTCATAGTGGTTGTCATCAGTCTTTCTTCAGAAGGATTATGGAATTAGAGTACTCGTCCCACTGCTCACTGTACTCCTCACCCACACACTGTAAAACATATGTATCAAATCTCAACACTTTCGCCCAAACATATTTCAATTTTAACAGTCATGGTATCTCAGCGTCTAAAAACAATCTTCTGTAAACGGGTGTAAGGATATGGCCTTGTGTAGGCTCTCAAATCCTATGCAACCCCCTTGATAGGCTCCCCTGACCCCTGTCACAGTCAACTGTGGCTATGGTTATGGCTTGTTTTGACATATTGGACTTGGAGTCTATCACTTCTGTTGCACTGGATTGGGCTATGTTTCAGTGATTGAGATAGAAGGCAAGGGGAGGGGCAAACATTTAAGGGAGAAGGGAGGGGGCATGGGAATATCTACGTACTCCCATTGTCATTTAGAGAACTACATTCCTCAAATGCGATTTCATAACTTGAATAATTATTTCAGTTTTGGAAAGTTTAAATGTGCCTTAGGAGTAGTATAGTATGTATCGGAACGGGACTATAGTTAAGTACTGTTTATTACTCAATCGACATGCAGCCAATCAGAGGCCTCCATTTGGTCACGTGACCCGTTGCCATGGTAACGTGACCTACTTAGGGCTCTCAGCCAATCAGAAGCCAGCATTCTGGGTGACCTACTGACCTACTTAGAAGCTCTCAGCCAATGAGAGGCTGGCATTCTGGTAACTATGGTAACGTGACCTACTTACGTCACGTGACCTACTTAGGCTCAGCCAATCAGAAGCCGGCATTCTGGTAACTAGGGTAACGTGACCTACTTAGGGTTTGTTTGTAAACAACACCACGTGGCTCTCTTGTTTGTAAACAACACCACGTGACACGTGCCTGTTTGTAAACAAACAACGTATATATAGAAAAAAACACAACAAGTTCCATCTTATGTTAAAATTATATTTTCGAATAAAAAAGCACATCTGTAACAGCGTCTATGTGTAACTACGCGCGTTCTCATTCAAACACTATAACACTATCATACCGTAGCAGCAGCAGGTAGGACCGGAAGAAAAGCAAGCGCACGAGCAGAAGCGACGACACCATTTGCACCATCCGGCCGTCGCGTTGGTAGCCCTACTACCCGTCGCGCGTTCCACTGGAGCGGCTTTAAGAGTGACAAATGACGATTCTTTGTCGACGCGACTGCTAACATCAGCATCGGCAGCAGCATCGGCAGCATCGGCAGCAGCATCGGCAGCAGCGGCAGCAGCCTCGGCAGCAGCGGTAGCAGCAGTAGCAGCAGCGGCAGCAGCAGTAGCGTGAGCATTAGCAACAACAGCAGCAGCGACAGTAGCAAGGGCGGCAGAGCGGGCACTAGTAGCGTTATCAGCGGCGTCATCGGCAGCCGCAACAGCATCAGCAGCAGCAGCGTCGGCATCGGTGGCATGAGTAGCTGCATCGGCGGCAGCAACAGCAGCAGTCACAGCCGCAGCGGCAACAACAACAACGTCATCACGACCCGCGTCACTAACAGCCGCAGTAAATGCAGCAGTAGCACGCTGAGCAGCACTAGCAGCAGCAGTAGCAGAGGCTACAGCATCAGCTTCACATTCGCGCGCCGCTTCGTCATTCCGCTTCATGTCACGGTAGCAACTTTCCATCACGAGGATCTGCAAATTGAGGCGCGGTGCTGGTGGTGGTAGTAGTAGTAGTAGTAGTAGTAGTAGTAGTAGTAGTAGTAGCGTGAACGATGATGACGATGCTGAATGTGGTTTCACTCCCCTTATATACCCTTACGCCCCGCCTTTTTTCAAGCCACCGGCCAGCTGCCCCTTCACGGCAGGTCTTTAGATCAGCCTTAAGTCGCTTACTACGTGGCTCATCATCCCTCTAATCTCATTTTCCAGCCGCCAGCCGGCTGTCTGCTGATGACAGGCGAGGGTGATTTGTTTTTTTCTTTAGATATAAGCCGCTTACCACACGCGCACCCTCTAGTCACAGACAGAGTGACAGAAAGGGAGGGGGTCGCTTTGTTCACGCTACCTGTAGTTGTTTTTCTATACACACGCTGAGCCCATGACCCGTTAATCCTTTATACAGGTAACACGCGTTCAACTAATTACCCTATTGTATGACAGTCGGTACACAGATTTAATTTTAAACCGCCTTCCCATCTGGGATCCATGTCTGGCGGGGTGGAAGGATCCAGCTGAAAAGTGTGATTAGGGCTTTTGTTTCTCTTATGCTAGCAGCAGGTCAGCATGCGACAGCTGAAAATGTCAGACTCGCCGCTCCTATAAAAGACTGAGATGCGTCTCTCTTTCCACACACCCTTCTACCATCGCCGCCGACACCGCCACCGCCGGCCAGCCGACCGCCGCCACCGCCTGCAGTCACCGCCATCACGCCAGCAGGGAATTTCGAGCTGAGTCTGCTTATTGCTTATTTTTTTTCTTTGAGCTTTTTGTTTTCTTAAATTTGTATTTTCACTCAGGCTTTTTTGTTTCGGAGGAAAGAAATATGGCGCTGCAGAGGGCGCGAGTTTCTAAAAGACGGTCGCGCGAACAAAGCGCTCTCCTCAACTGCCCGGCTATTTTTTTATCTCAAAGGAGAGAGCGTCACGTAGTTGAGGTTCACGCTTCTCTTGAGGCGTACCGAATTCTCGAGAAATGCAAAGCTGAGCGCCATCGTCGTTATACAAGAGCGGAAAAGGAAAACGTAGCGACATGGCCGAGAGCCGTCTTCTCAGAACAGCATTTACTCTACTATTGCATAACAGCTGCTCTCAGCGCCCCCACTCGTTGGGCGTTTCATGAAAAGAAAGAGCGCCGCTACTCTCCTCACCCTGCCTCCTCTTATAAAGTGAGAATAAGTGCTATGAAACGATTCGACAAGCCGATCGGTTTCTTGGGAGCGACTGCAGCTCCCACTCGGTGGGCGCACGTTGTGGCCGACGTGAACACGGTCTCTAAACGTTTCGACGTCGTCACTTGTTATCCCGCATATTGCAACGCAGCCGAATTGAAGAAGATAGGGACGCACTATTTTAAACCATACGCTCCAATATGTATTTGTCACCGCCGCGCTCACACGCCTTATTGCTTTTTCGAGACGATCGTGTCACAACACAGAAATAGAAAAAAAAACGGCAAAGCGACGAGCTTTGCCTAAATGATCAAAAAAAAAACAAAAAAAAACTAATCTCCTCCTCCTCCTCCTCCTCCTCCTCCTCCTCCTCCTCCTCCTCCTCTTCTTCTTTTTTTAAAAAAAAATAAATATTTGTATCAGACTCCTCTGGAGTCTGATACAAACATTTATGACTATTGAGTGAAAATAGAATTTTATCGCAAAAAAAAGTCACTTCTGCCGCTGCTACTGTGACACCGGCCGGAATCAATAAAAAGGTCGGCGGACTTTTCTCCACAACCATTCACCACCGACCGTTCGAGTGAGAAACACAGCAGACAGTCAGACACACAACCGCTCTCTGACGCGTCCTGAAAAAAAAACAAAAAAAAATGTCCAGTAGTAAAAGCAAACTCTTCACAGAAATTCATTTCGACGCTCGACTACAAGGACCCTTTAGTTGTATCATTAGCGGTCCGTCGGGTTGTGGAAAATCGCGCTTGGTGGATCAATTTCTGAGCGACGTGAACAATTTGGTCACGCCGCCGGTGGAAAAGACTTTTTACCATTACGGCGAGTGGCAACCTCTGTTTGAAAAAATGGCAAATCGGTACGGTGTGGAATTCAGAGAAGGTCTTCCTAGCAAAGAGTCTATAGCGGGAGACGTGGAAGTAGCAGAAGACGCTGTACGACCCCACACTCTACTGATATTGGACGATCTGATGAGCAGTTCCAATCAGCAAGTGGTAGCCGACATCTTTACTAAATACTCGCATCACTGGAACGTGAGCGTCATATACATCACTCAGAACCTCTTCCAGAAATCACCCGACTTTCGAACTATGAGTCTGAACGCTCACTACATGATCGTTTTCAAGAACCCGCGCGACATGGGGCAAATAGCTAGTCTGTCTCGCCAGGTGTTTCCGTCCAACGCGGCGGCCCTCTCTAGTATATTTACCCATGAACTCAAGCGACCTCACTCATACCTCCTCCTGGACTTCAAGCAGTCAACACCTGACGATCTGAGAATACGCTCCTCTTTGACGGCCATACACTCTCAGCTAGTGTTCGTACCGCTAGACAAAAAAAAGAACAACAGAAAGCAGTAGCAAAAAAAAATGTCTTCTCATCTACTCGAAAGACACTTTGGTACTCTCAAGCACTTAGCTAAGTGCTCGCCAAAGGACTGCTCGCATCTAATAGACTCTGGAAGCGACGAGCTGATCGCAGCGTTGAGTGAGATCTGTCACAATTTACTGGTAGGGAACATCCCGCTCAGCGACAAACAACTGGACAAGCTTCGAGAATCGGCTGACGTGTTGAGGGAGGTCGGCAAAAAATCTACGCCCATCAAAAAAAAGAGACGCGTCTTGGTACAAGAGGGAGGTTTCCTCATTCCGGCTCTCATAGGGATGGCCTTACCGCTTATAAAGAGCATTCTCCGTATATGAGACACGTCATTCGACACCTACTCGCCGACAGCACCACCACCACCACCACCACCACCACTACCGCCACCACCAGCGTCATTGCCATCGGCGTCCCCATGACGGACTCAGAGCAGCAACAACACTACAAACGTTTAGCGCTCGTGGATCCTGAGACGCTCTACAAATCATCACGAGCAGGTCTACTTCATCATGTGCCCGCTGCTGCTGCTACTACTAGCGCTGCTACTACTGCAGTCGCTGCTGCTAGTACTTCTACTGCTCCAAACCTTCCTCCTCTTCCTGATGAGCGCACTGAAAAGAACGAGAGTTCCGCTCCTGCCACCGCCGCCCGCCTACCCGCCGACATGGCCTATTACCACAAGCAGGCAGAGCAGTCCCTTCATCCCGACGCGGCCTTGCACCAGGTGCTACAGTTTATCTACAGGGACTTGGATTTAGTGTTGAACGACCCCACTTTGGAATCGCGCGAGAAAATGTTGAAATACCGAAGGTTGTTGAATAGATTGCAATTTTTTCTCGCGAATCCCCACAACAGCAACATCTCTTCGTCCTACTCTTCTTCGCCCCCGGCTCACCTCCGTCAGTCTGCTGAAGAGGCCAGCGCGTCCCTACTCGAGCGGTTGGCGAACCAAGTTCCCAAGAGGAGTCGCCGCCGGACCGTGGAGCTGTACAAACAATTGGAGAAATCCGGAGTGATCAAGTGGAACGAGGACGGGGCGGTGCGCGAGATGTCGGGTCGGAGAATACCACCTGAGCATCGCATCAACATAGTGGACTTACTGAACGACGCCGCCAGGTTCAGGAAGACGGCGCCCAGACCGGCGGGCTACTCGCCGTTCACGAAAGCGCTGCGCGAAGCGGTTCCCACCACAGACGCCTTGATCGGAAACCATCTGTATAAAGCGAGCGGACCTGGCCAAAGTTTGGACACACGGCTTGCTGACAGAGGTCGGAAACGACCGAGCTTCGAATCGGAAGAAGGAGAAGCAGCAGCAGCAGCAGCAGCAGTAGCAGCAGCAGACTCTTCTCTGCAGGTGGTGGACGATCAATCCTCTGACGACGAGGAGGACGACCGTGAACTTTTCCAAACTCCGACTTCCTATAGGAGCGCGCCGCGTAGTAAGAAAAGGAAAGCGCGCAACCGCCTAGCGGCGAGCTCGTCTTTCACGCCCTCAAGAGACCCGCGATGGGCAAACCAGTGAAGAGACTGACCAAGAAGGAAAAAGAAAAGAAGCGCGTAGTAGCTAGATATACCGACGTCAAAGCGCCCTCCAGTTTCACTAGCGTGACTAAACTCCAGAAACAGCATTTTCGCCACCTGAACCCGGCCGTCATCCGAGATGCTTTAGTGTCGCTGGACGCCTACACTAAACATAAACCCATTCGGAGAAAATTCGCAAGGAACAAGACTATAACCGGCGCAATCGATCAGCAGTGGCAGATAGATCTGATGGACATGCAAGCTTTGGCGTCTCACAACGACCGCTTCCGGTACGTGGTGACGGCGATCGACGTTTTCTCTAGGTACGCGTGGGCCGTTCCCATTAAATCCAAGAGCGGCGCTGATGTCACCGAGGCCTTCCGAGAGATGACAGGCCCTGGCGAGAGACGACCGCGCACTGTTCAGACAGACAAGGGGAAAGAGTTTTTGAACAAGATCTTTCAAGATCACTTGAAGAGCGAGGGCATAGAGTTCTTCACTGGCGAGAACGACGACATCAAAGCTAGTCTAGTGGAGCGCTTGAACCGCAGTCTGAAGGAGAAGCTGTGGCGTTATTTCACACACAAGCGCACGTATCGCTACGTAGACGTGCTGCACCATGTAGTGTCTTCTTACAATCGCACTCACCACAAGACGTTGAAAATGGCGCCGGCTCAAGTCAGCTCGGAAAACAGCGAAACAGTTTTCTACCGACAAGATCTCCCAACTAACAAACAAATCGACGAAATATGGAAAAAGAAGAAAAAAACAAAGACGTCCGCCGTCGACGTCATCGCTCCGGGTGACAGAGTGAGGATGTTGAGAACCAAAGGCGCCTTCGACAAAGGGTACGAGGGAAACTGGCGCGAGGAAGTGGTGGACGTTGCTAACACGTTGGGAAGCAGAGGGTTCGAGCTGAAAGACGACAAGGGCGAGGAGATAAAAGGCGTCTTCTACCCGGAAGAGGTTCAGAAGGTGTACAAGAGTCGTTACGACAAGAACTACCTGATAGACGAGGTGTTGCGCCGCAAGACCGTCGACGGTAAAGAGTTAGCTTTCGTACGTTGGTTAGGTTACGACGACAAGTTCAACGAGTGGATCCCCGTCAAAAAAATAACGTAACAAAATGAACATCACTCTACCTAGCAACAGCTCTATGGAGTATTATCCTGACAACAGCTTGACGTCTTTCCGAACTCACTTCGACTCGCCGCTCCTTCTGCCCGAAGCGTACGAAGCGGCTCTGACTGAGATCATCCTCCCTACAGAATGGACTAACGTGCACGACGACGACTTGATCATCGTTGTTCCTCTGCGCACCAAAGGTTCGCTAGAGGAGGCGATCCAGGTTTTAAAAGAAACTAATTTCTCCGAAGGAAAAAAACCACAGGTAGACTGGAAGAGAATGAAAAACGCGAACGGTCTGAGCAAGCTAACGTTCAGCTCAAAATTCCCGCTGAACTGGAAGGAAGCGAGCTATGTAACGGTGGAAGAGATATCAGACACGTCGGAAGAGCAGCAATTGAAACCGGAAACAAAAAGGTTCAAGAGAGAGGTCGACTTGAGACAGACGAATGCCGTATACAAGCAGTTCTTGTCCCCGGCGGTGAAGAAGAAGACGATCAGCCATCAAGCAAGACAGATGATCGAAAAGATGGAGAAGGACATGGGAGTGCGCAGTTTCATGCCAAACATATTCGAGATACCTCCTATTTTCACCGGAAGCAACCACACCCTAATCGAGCGCTTGAGTGAGACGTTGCGAGATGACAGACTAGAGGGCGACAGCTTCTTGCTCAAACCGATGCGGATCTTATCGTACGACGCCAAGACGAAACGCGTCACCATCAAACCGCCGAGACACTGTGCTGTCCTGCTGAGTCAGCATCTCGCATGCGTTCTAGGCTTCGGAGAGAAGACGTGTTTCGCGTCGCCGACTACCGGCGCCTACTCGATGGATGTTTACGGGGACGTGCACTCTGTGTACATATACACCGACATGATCCAGG
The DNA here is from genome assembly GCA_947462335.1 of Harmothoe impar. Classification (NCBI taxonomy): domain Eukaryota; kingdom Metazoa; phylum Annelida; class Polychaeta; order Phyllodocida; family Polynoidae; genus Harmothoe; species Harmothoe impar. The sequence goes on along the minus strand of OX381707.1, from coordinate 18,355,273 downwards.
AGAGACGTGTGGGCGACATGCAAGTGCCGCTGTTGCGCTGCGTGGCGGTGGACAGAGGCGGAAAGCGTCGAGGTGGCGTGCAAGCTATCAGTTTTCCCCATTTGGATTATTTCCCCTTGAAATCCAAGAGGTTTACCGAGGTCGGCATCTATTTAAGAGACCGATCCGGTCATTCCATCCCATTCGGTAGAGGCGAGGTGACCGTGACACTTCATCTGAGACCTATTGAGCGCTGAAAGAGAGAAAAATGATGCGTCAACGCGTTCCGTACTTTCCACCCAGGCGCACCGACTTCGGCAGAGGGTACAGCGATTACTACAACGCGCAGCTGGGCAACGGCGTGACCGTGTACAGCGGGCGCTCTTTCCAGAGCGGGCACGGTTTGGGCGGCGCTCTGTTAGGTCTGATGCGCTCGGCTACCCCGCTATTGAAGTCGGTGGGAAAAACGCTGCTCCGCGCCGGTGTGGGCGTAGCTAAAGATGTGCTGGCGGGTCGGACTTTAAAGAGCAGCGTGAAAGACCGAGGCGCAGGCGCTCTGAAGAGACTGGCGAGTACGGCGTTCTCGGGAGGAAAGACGCCTGTCGCGTCTAAGAAAGGGTCGAAACGTCGTCGTGGGCATTCCCCTCAGACGGGCGGTGGCTCTTGCAAGAGACGTAGAGGGGATGTATTCGACCGGTAAGCGCCTAGGCGTTCAGGTATAAATAAAAAGACTGGAGGGGGCCGGCGTCAGTCTGTCGGCCGCGTGAAGAGAGAACACAATGGCTTACGTACACGAGAGCAGTAACGAGTGCGCGCTCTCTGAGCTCGACCTGCACACCGTAGCGCCGACTCAGACTACTATCTTAAAGTCGTCTTTCCTGGGGATAGAAACAAAAAACTCTTTAGAGGATGGAGGTAACATAAATTTCACCATCAACAAGTCGCAAGAGTACACAGACCTGAACGAGAATTACCTTCATCTGGAATGTCAAGTGCTAAAGGACGGAGCGGCGATCGAGGCCACCGACGCGGTAGCTCCGGTGAACAACTTGGCTCACTCGCTCTTCAAAGACGTCCAAGTCTCCATCGGCGGTTTCAAAGTGTCTGGCAACACCGAGACCTACCCTTACCGAGCTTACTTGGAAGGGTTACTCAACTACAACAAAGACGTGAAGGACGGCGTCATGAGCGCCCAGGGGTGGCATGAAGATACGCCCGGTCAGTTTGACACGTTGACTGACGCGAATGCGGGGTACAAAGCGCGCAAGAAGCTAATCTCCAACAAGCGCTTTTCGCTGATGGCGCGACTGCACTTTGACCTGGCTCATCAACCGAAGCTCATCGTTGGAGAGACAGAAATCAATCTCACTCTGAAACAAGCGGCGCCCTCTTTCTATCTGATGTGCGCCGCTGACGGAGGCTACAGCTTGAAGATCTACAAAGCAAAGCTCTACGTGCGACGCGTGCTGGTGGCGGACGCTGTAGCGGAAACGCACGAGAGAGCGGTGATAGAACACGGGCCCTTCGACTACCCGGTGAACAGAGTGGAGGTGACGACCTACGCCATCCCTCAAGGTAACAGAGATCACAGCTACACGCACTCCAACACAGGCCAGCTTCCCAAGTCGATGATGATTTGCTTCCTTGACCACGACGCCTTCAACGGTAGCTACACCAAGAACCCGTTCGAGATGAAGCATTACGACATCAGCTCGCTTCAAGTGATAGTGAACGATCAGAAAGTGCCGAACGACGCCTACGTGCCCGACTTTAAGACCAAAGCGGCCGTGAGAGAGTACTTGGCGCTACACACGGAAACGGGGATGTACGAGGGCGCGCGCTCCTGCGGTATTTCATACGAACAATTCCTGAACGGTTACACGGTGTTCCCCCTCGACTTAACCCCAGACAGATCGCACGACGGGTGTCGCGTGAACCTTATAAGAGCGGGTCAGCTGAGGGTGGAAGTCAGTTTCCGCTCGGCGCTACAAGCGACAACAACGGTGCTACTCTACTTGGTGTACGACAACGTCGTCGAGCTGACCCGAGATCGACACCCCGTCACCGACTACCACATGAACTGAAGACAAGACGGCGGTACTTGGCGTATCGTATGAACACGCTTGAAATAAGCAGAGTGTTGAAGGAAAACGTTCACACAAAACATCGTTTCCTGGGCGTTTTCTCTTGTGACACTATTCCGAAGCACCCTATCAAAGACACTTGTTTCGTGAGCAACACAGATCCGCAACATTTACCAGGTCAGCATTGGGTGGCGTTTTACGTGTCGAGCACGGGTGAAGTGTACTACTTTGATTCCTTCGGCTTACCGCCGCTGAGTGCGGAGTTCTTGTCTTTCGTGGAACGCTCTGCTCCGTTCAAGTGGCAAAGAAACCGCATTCAACTACAAGACACTTCTGCTGACACCTGTGGACCTCATTGCGTTCATTTCCTAATTGAAGCATGTCGAACAAGAAACCCCAAGAAGTGCGTCATGCGCATGAGCAAAATCCCAAAGCTGAGCGACCGGGTCGTGAGTCAGAAGCTATCGATGATGCTGTTGTGACGGGTTGTTGCGATGGCGGCCGTTTCATGGAGGCAAAGATTCTCTGCCTTGCCGAAATGGTGTTGGATTTATCCAAAGTCGTGCAATGTCTATTGGAGAAAAGTCGTCCGGGGTGTGGTGGTGCGAGTGACGGCGGCGTGAGACTTTGCGGCCTGTTGAGTTGCTGCAAATCGAAGAAGCGAGCTAAAAAAGCATAAACTTGTGTGTTTTTTCTGATTGAAAATGAAAAAATAAAGAATAAAATGAAAAGAAAAGAAATTATCTTGTTGTGTTTTTATTTCTATATATAAGTTACATAACTTTTTTTTGTTTGTTTGTTTACAAACAGTCACGTGTCACGTGGTGTTGTTTACAAACAAGAAAGCCACGTGGTGTTGTTTACAAACAAACCCTAAGTAGGTCACGTTACCCTAGTTACCAGAATGCCGGCTTCTGATTGGCTGAGCCTAAGTAGGTCACGTGACGTAATTAGGTCACGTTACCATGGTTACCAGAATGCCGGCCTCTGATTGGCTGAGAGCTTCTAAGTAGGTCAGTAGGTCACCCAGAATGCTGGCTTCTGATTGGCTGAGAGCCCTAAGTAGGTCACGTTACCATGGCAACGGGTCACGTGACCAAATGGAGGCCTCTGATTGGCTGCATGTCGATTGAGTAATAAACAGTACTTAACTATAGTCCCGTTCCGATACATACTATACTACTCTTAGGGCACATCTATGGGAATTCCAATGCATCATTTTGGACTTTACTGTGTCTATGGTCCAGTGTACAGCCCTGTCAAAATCGCCATAAACTTTTAAATGTGTTTGAATTAGAAACACATTTTTTTCAGTGTAAGCTTGAAGGCTGTCCTCACAATTAGACTGCCTGCAGCCTACTAGTATGTGACCTTACCTGGGGCCCTGTTTACAGACACATCTGAAGGGTCACTTTAATTGGGGTCAAGACCACAGGGTCAGTTACATCTGTCTTCTCGTGTAGAATTCATGAATTACAAATCAATCTGGGATTCCAGTGGCACAGTTTAGTGGCACAATTCTAAGCTACATGCTCTAGCATTCTGGCCCTCCTATTAGAGGAAAGAGGGTCACCGGGAGCACCATTATGCAGTGACAGCTTTCTCATATTCTGTGTACTGAAGTATGCCCTGCGTCCATCAGCCCCATTAATTTCCTTATTATTTTATATGCCTGTCTTGCGATGTAATAACTTCAAAAAAAAGTGATGAGACATTCATGCAGCACTAGATGTTAGGTCAATAGATTCCGTAATGCACACAGCTTATATTCATGCTTGTCATTATGATGGACGTCCATGCCTTTGCCTGAGAGACATTGTACATGGTTCTATCACATATATGTGTATACACTTAATAGCATTAATACATTCAGTACTTTAACATCTGCCAGACACTATACATCTTCAGTGTTGTGGATTGGCAGACACCATGCTTCTACTAGTACTCCTCATATCTAGTATACGTGAGTAGATTAATTGTGACACTTTTATCATTCAAGTTGCATATGTCTTAACTGTAGATTCGGGGGGGGGGATGTGGCAAGTTCTATATCATTGGATAAGTTTGTGCTGCTTTAGTTCAACGTAAAGATATATTTCAGTCAAACCATCCTAAAATTAAGTTATAGAAATTAACAATTTTCCTATTGTTTGACTTCACTCCTTATAATATTAACTAGCTCCTTATTTGTAAATCTGAGTTATGTAGAGAGTAAGCAACTGGTGAGGGGAGTGCTAGGACAAGTTTTGTATTGTGAACACTGGTCATATGACAAGTTACAGCTTTGAATTTGCATACATAAATTGCTATATACAAACCATACAAACATCTTCAAAATAGAAAATTACCCAGTCTTAGCTGACATGCCAGCTTTGATATACAAGGGGTAGATTATCTAGGCATTGCTCTGGTAGTTGCCAACAAAGGTAGATATTTCTGATATAAAAGTGATATCTCCTCATACCTTCTGTTTTTTTATCCTAGTAATATACACCAATGCTGCCAATGCAGTAGATCTAGCCACAGCTAATGCAACAACTCAAACTCAGCCGGGCGCTAAGAGTCTACAATTTGCAATCCACACTCGTGTTTCACTTGCAGATGAAATTGGTGAGTATTTTAGATTGTCATATTTCGGTCATAGTTATAATGAGCAACTTGGTATATGATGGTTCTGTCGTCTGACAAAATTATATCAACCAAGATGTTTTAATATTAATGATAGAAAGTAAAATCTAAGAAAATTAGTACTGAAATAAAAGGCTTGGTCGCTGATCTAAGAAAATTGAGATATACATTCTTTTTTTAACCTGTTCTGCTGATTGACACCATAAACATTTACTCAAATTTCTAGAAATATTCAAAATTAATCAAATTCAACCACAGAGTGATCTAATTGGATGAACAATATATCTCAATTACTAGCCCTGTATTCTCTATGTACTACAGGTTGCCGCTTCCCAGGTGATGTGGTGTGTGACCCTGACAATAACCCCAATGGCTACAAGCTGTGTGCCGTGGAAACAGAGAGCGTCAACCTTTGGCAGAAACCCACATACGTCGGCCGTCGTAGATCTTGCGCACCGGGCACCAGAGTTTTGACGTCCTTCTGTGACAACAACGACCGTCTACTCACATCTACCGGTCTTTTAAAAGACAAACTTGAGCCTTTCCTCTATGCTAAGACATTTCAGAGAAAGTATGCTTATTACACTACTCCATGTTTCATTGGCTCTGCTTAGTATAGACCTCTTAAATATGAAATACAGCAGATAGGTTTGGGAGCGATAAGTGAGAAATATATTTTGCAAATTAAAGCAAGCTCTTCATCATTTTTGTAATTGTACGGTCTATTCGTTCTATGATTCTTTGAGCATTGGATTTTACCCGCACACCACTTGGCAGTCCCTTGAATACAACGAAGACTTCATATATTGATGATATCATTTCATATTTCAAACATAACTTTTGGCATGGGTGTCACAGCTATAATTTGGTCTAAATCGGCTCATACATGTTGAGGCTCAATATAGTCTTGTAAACTGATGTATATTGATGTATGATGCATACATTATGAGTAAGCCGATTCTCAGTATATAGAAAGCTACTGTGAAATACATTTTAGTCCCATAAAAGTGTGCAATATTCAAATTTCATATGACTCGGCAGATATAAATGATCCAGTATGACATTTAATTGCTTCAAAGCTTTTGTGCAAAATACTTTCCTTACTCCAATACATTCAGAATCAGCATTGGTCACTCACTCTATATGGTTGTTTTTACGGTCACTGTATTTTGCGTTTCCCTGTAAATCATACAGACCTCTCCTATATTCGTTAACGGTGATTCTACATTATAATATAATGATTCTATGCTATTTTATTTAATGCTGGTTATCATTGTTTCTTGATTCATTGGTATACATTCCAGGTCTGTAAATATTAGGCCAGGAGAGTCGTAATTGATTCATGAATGCCTCATAGCAGATATGCAATCATAAAAAAGTGAATAATTAGGCATAAAAAGAATGAAATAAAAGGAAGCAATAAATCAAAAAGTGAACATTAGTATACATGCCCATGGTTATATGAAACTAATGAAATTCATCTGCTCAATTATCAGACACCTATGGCTCAGTCTCATGAGTTTGTAACAGTTGAAACGTCTTTGACCGGTGTCGTCTTTGACCGGGTGTCGTCTTTGACCGGGTATATAGAAAAGGTTTGTTTTCCATTAAATTTTTTTTTTATATGTATGTGATGTTATGTACTTGGTGGCACTTCTTATTGCATGATACTTTGGACAGTGCAGCTGTTTAAAGTATTATGCAATGATAATAATAAGCTGTTTAAAGTTTAAGTAAAATTCCAAGTGACGTCTTTGACCGGCTGAAGAAAAAAGCCCAAAAGGGACCCTTAATATGTGCATAAAAGAATTTAAAGAAAATTGGGTAAAACAACCATAGACTGTTTATTACATGAAGAAGTTGAAGCTTAGATTTCTTTACTATATACTACTTTTTTCTTCATTTTAATCCCTACCCGGTCAAAGACTACACCGGTCAAAGACAACACCGGTCAAAGACGACACCGGCCAAAGACGACACCGGTCAAAGACGACACCGGTCAAAGACGTTTCAACTGTTACAAAGACATGAGACTGAGCCCTATGTGTACACACCAACGGACACCTCAGGTCATGACGTGGTGAAAAGGTTTTGATCTTTTACACTGGAAGGTGGCATTGCTAGGTGACTAATTTGGTTGATGAATAATCTTCATGGTATAACATCTTCTCAGGAAAGCATTTCCCCCACCTTCTGCTAAGAAATATATAATATTGATGATGAGCAGGGGCGGATCCAGGAATTTTGGAAAGGAGGGGTGTGAAATAGGCAATGTACTGGGGGTATTAAATCTTTTTACATTAAAAAGTAAAGGAAAATAGGGGGTGCGAACGCCGGGTCCGCCCCCTCTGAATCCGCGCCTGATGAGTAGGAACCTATTGCCATAAAAAACTTGATGATTGCGTGATAATATATATATATACCCATTCTCATACATGTTTATGTTACAAATGTATATGCTTTAGGCTACCATAATCACAATGGTATGAGGTTGCAGACATGTATCTAGTACAAACATGCATGCTTTCATACAGCTCTGCCGTATGCTCTGCAGTACAGAGACGGTAAACTAAAGGTGTGTCATCATCAGTCCAGTCTGCAGGCATCTCCTCTAGAACACCAACGACAACACCATGCTGTGGCTGGCCCTTTTCATATTGAGTTCAGGTGAGTATGATTTTTTAATGAAAGCAAAACATAAGGAGCTATTTCATGGATTTGTGTGTTGGACGCTCACCTGGTGCTATTCCGCTATAATTATTGTATTTTATCAAAACTTGATACATGCCCATCATCCACAAAGGGTAATCAATGATATATCCCTTGAATGATGTAATAATTATATACTCAAATCTACGCACTGCACATTGTATCTATACCGCAATTACACCACAAGTTTATTTATATATCCTATAAATGAATTAAGGTGAATATTTATGAAGGTATTTGTTAACTACTTTAAATACTGCTATAGAGTTATACATATCAGCCTTAGTCAAATCTCTTGCTGGGAAATTGTATCGTGTTAGTTTCCTTATCCGTAGCTACTTATGCCTTTCAGTGTTTCATGTGGGGATTGGAAATTTGGTAGCAGAATCAGCAGCCGCAAGCAATGTGACTGTCACAGGTGAAGTGCACCCAAGCATCAAACCTGGGACATACGTTGGGAAAAGCAGTGCAAAAACCAACGATGCTGCCGGTGGGGGAGAGAAAGCTGCAGAAAACATCAGAAAAACCGAAAGCTTCCCCACTGACAATAAGAATTCTACATCTGAAGTACAAGGAAGGAACCTTGGAATTGGAACCTATGCCTATGGAGGACGCAACCAAGTGAACAATATGGCAGTTCGCTATGCTAGTTCTGCCTACGTTGGTTCAGCCTATAGTGGTCTTGACTATGGGAACAACTTGGCAGCTAGCTATGTTAGACCTGCGAACACCTATGTTACCTCTGGTCTTAATCATGGCAACAATTTGGCAGCTGGATATGCAGGTTCCATCAACACCTATGGTGCAGCATATGGAACAGTCAATTCTGGCACTGCTGCACAACCGGTGGTGTATAATGTTGCATATCCTCATACACATACAGCGGTTCCAATCAAAACCCCTTATGTAGACGAAAATGGTAAAAATCATCTCCTTCCTAGATGAACAATATTCATACTAGAATTGTATTAATGCATTTACATTGTCTTCAAAGTCTGATATATCTATAACTTGTTTTTCAACTTCTTACATATATATTAAAAGTAATTGCTATGGTTAATCAAATCAAATCTAAAATCTAATTACCATATTAATTTGTTCATTCTGCCTGTTTATACGCATTTTACATTTTCCAGGTTGTCGTTTTGTTGGGGATGTAGTTTGTAACTCAGAGCTTGACCCTGATGGCTTCAACATCTGCGTCCTATCAAGTGAAAGCACAAACTTATGGACAAAGCTATCAATGACCGTCTCTCCTAAGTATTGCACTGGTGGAAATGATGAACCTACCAAAGTATTATCTACTTTCTGCAATAACAATGACCGTCTCACTCAGGCTGTTGGTGTAACCAAATCTCCGGATGAGCCATTCCTTTATAATTCTCTGAAAAGGGATTATATGTTTTGGCTGAACCCCTGTATAGTGTCTACAGGGGATGTAGAATCTACCACTATTGCTACCACTCTTGCACCTGATGATACTACCACTCTTGAACCAAATGATAATACCACTGAGTAGACACTAACTTTTTCAGCTGTGGGCCACCCGGGCCCGTAGCTCTAGAAAAATACGGGCCCGGACCAAGATCTGTGGGCCAATGATCAAAATTATGTTTTCTTTAAGAGAAAAAACACGTATATTTCTGATTGTTCTATAAAAGACTGAAATCAATATGATTGATTCGGGCACATTTCCCTCTTTCCAACGATATATTGCATGACTATAGTTGTCAGGCAAACTTTCTTTAAATGTCTTCCAAATACTCCTGTGGGCCAAGCTGGCCCGTAGGAATGCTTTTTTGCAGAAAACTACGGGCCCGGACCAATAACTACGGGCCATTGGCTCCCGGGCCAGCGTTAGTGGCACACCTTAACCCGTTGGTTAGGAGGAAGGGGAAGAGGGAGGCTGAGGTTGAGGCATGAATATATTTAGTATATCACAGCCCAACAGCTAATGCCATCATGTGTGCCTTGATGCAGACCACTGTTAACCCTTTAAGGTCGACCAAAAGAATAAATTTCTGGTGATGGGGACAAGACATTTTCACAGGAACTTTCCCTGGGCCGAGCCTTTGCTGATTCCCATAGAGTTATGTCGACTATAGTTGATGCTAGGCCAGCCATGGTATCGACTATAGCCGATGCTCGGCCAGCCATGGCATCGACTATAGTCGATGCTCGGCCCTAAGGGGTTAACCCAGATGGAATTAATTATTCTGCCATTCAACCATTCCAAAAAAATAGGTAACCATAGGCACCCATCACTCCTGTACTAAAGAAAAACCACCACCACTTCCAACTACTCTGGATCAACTTCCTGGATATTACTCATAACTGATAAATCATGCATGGTTAAATGAGTCCACTATTGCAAATAAAATTGCATAACTGTGAGCCTTGAAATCAGTGTCAGTTCCTCCATGATTAATGGCACATACTAAAACATCAGGCTTTGAATATGACGGGAAAATGTGTCATGCATGTTTTATGGGTTTAATTTGTAGCATTACTGTAAGCTACGAGATTTACTTTTTGAATATTCGATGATGGACCTGCATACAGAATATTGGTGTTCTCACTGGCTGTGGCTGAACTCAGTAGAGCGTCCATTAATGTGCAGTAGTTCAACCTATCGGACATGTGAACCATGACAACATCCTACCAATAACAATTTGTCTGTATGCGTTTCCCACCCTTTCTTCCCTAGTTTAAAATGTGTATCCCTGCTGGCATGAACACCACTTTCCATTACCTCTATGGTATTGATCTGAATAAGCTGGTAACATATTAAAACCAAACCATAAGTATTTCTGCGCAAAGGCAGCCAAACCCATACACTCTGAAATATTTCTATTCCATTATTTTAAATCTGGATTACATGTCTGGGATTTATCCTCATTTCAACCCTGTACGGTGGGGGGGGGGGCTGTGTACTGCGTGAAGATCACTTTGAAAATTAGTCTTCATGTAGTTCATTCAAGTGCCACTAAACTGTGCCACTAGAATCCCAGATTGATTTGTAATTCATAAATTCTACACCAGACAGAAGATGTAAATGTGGTGGACTTGGCTCAGGTGGACTTGGCCCAAATTAAAGTGACCCTTCAGATGTGGCTGTAAACAGGGCCCCAGGTGAGGTCATACAGTAGGCTGCAGGCAGTCTGAGTCTTGGGACGGCCTTCATACAGACACTGCAAAAAATGTGTTTCTAATATAATTTAAACATATACTCGAACACCATCATACACACAGTAAAATGTTGCATTAAAAAGGTGGGGCCTATGACACGTTTGGGTCAGGATTTCCTTAGATGTAGAATTCAGGCATTTCGACCGGCATTTTATCCTAAAAAATGCTACAGAATCAGAAATACTGGATTAAAGTGACATGGTCCGATGATTAGGGCTCAAAAATCAATTTCATTAAAAATGAACCAGAATGTTCCCTATGGCAATACGTTATGTGCTAGCTACCTAATTTAATCCAATTCCCTAGAATTCAGCTTAGAATTCGACTAATTATCTGATTATAGCTCAATTTAATAATTTTGGAGTGCACGCTATAATTGCCCCATTGAAAATACAGAGTAAAATACTTGTACTAATTATAACATTTGAAACACAATTAAATAGGATTTAAAATATGGAAGAAATCGGACCATGTCACTTTAATTTGATACAATGTCATCTTTTCTTTGTGACAGGGAATAGTTGAGACTTTCAAGAAAAAAAAACACACTTTTGGTGTGTTTGGTGACATTTTTTTGATTTATGGTCCATCAAACCTGAGATTCACATAAATGTAACGTCTGTCCGATCTATTTGAGGAGGCCAAATGGCTGGTTCATAAAGTGAGTTTAATAGCCATGTTATCATCCACATAGAGAGTTGTCATGGGGTTTATATTCACAGCTCAGGGTCTGAAAAACCTATTTTGGACAAAATAGATCTTCGGACGTTACACACACATTAGTCTCTCTCCAGCATAAATGTTTGCACATTCAATGTGTCCTGCAACCATGGCTGACCACACATTGATCAATCTTGAGCAATAATTCCCTCCTAATGTTGCTCCTGTGGAATGCACAACCTATTTAGCTCCAATTTGGCCCATGTAACATCCGTCAGATCTATTTATGTAACATCCGTCAGATATATATATAACTTATCAAAATTAATAAGCATCAAAGTACATTCTTCTGTGGTAAATATTCTGTTCACCTATACCCCCAAGCAATCAATTTGGTGTGCTAAACAATTATATTACAAAGTTTTTGGGAATAGAACTGACGGGCGTTGCCCCTAGGGACTTCTATTACACCAAACACTCATTTAGACCATAGCAGATACTTCAATTTTTTACAAAAAAAATCAAAAGTGTGAAAATAAGGATATTTTTGTTCTTAAACAGCCTGTGGAGACCCTAAATGGGTGTTTTAAATCAGTTTGGCCACCTAGGACAAACATCAAACCTGTTATATACAAGGAGAGTCAAGGTGAACAGGCCTTACAAGGAGAGTCAAGGTGAACAGGCCTTAGTAGTGTTTGATGATATTTGGTGCTCATGGAACTGGGTTTATCCTAAGTAATATGACAAATGTAACATTCGTCAGATCTATTGCAATTCAACACCTCATATATTGGTTTGCCATGAAAATAATGTGTATATGGTTGCAAAGATATACATAATTTTGAAAGTATACATGGTGGGGATAATACTAAGAGAGTTTAATGATGAAAGGAATGATTTTAAGCAAAATAGAGTAGAGTTGGAGATATGTTATGAAAAGTTCCACAATTTTGACTATTTCAAAAAGCTTGCCAACACATTACAAAAATATTCTTCCTCTCTGGGTTTTGGAATTTTTCATGTATGTTCTTATATATATCAAGCCTACCTGCCCATGCAATTTGGAATGGCTGTGACACACTCTGGTCCCGAGCCTTATGAAGGCTTGCCACCATTGTGTGTTATAGGCCAACATACAGTATTGATATGAAGAATGCCATTTTCTATTTTCTAATTAGAGACGATGCTTTAGTAGTAATTATGAGTATATTTGATACATACATGATACATATATTCCAAAGATGTGAGCCCAAAGGGCTCTGCAGCATGGCAAAGGGCTCTACAGCATCTCTACAGCATGCTGAATTACGAAGTGGACAGAGTGGACAAGTGAATAATTCCAGTCAGCATATTAAAATAATATAAAAACATATTTCCAGCAGATAGTGGTGCATGGCCTGATGAGTAGGAACCTATTGCCATAAAAAAACTTGATGATTGCATGATAATATATATATATACCCATTCTCATACATGTTTATGTTACAAATGTATATGCTTTAGGCTACCATATTCACAATGGTATGAGGTTGCAGACATGTATCTAGTACAAACATGCATGCTTTCATACAGCTCTGCCGTATGCTCTGCAGTACAGAGAAGGTAAACTAAAGGTGTGTCATCATCAGTCCAGTCTGCAGGCATCTCCTCTAGATCACCAACGACAACACCATGCTGTGGCTGGCCCTTTTCATATTGAGTTCAGGTGAGTATGATTTTTTAATGAAAGCAAAACATAAGGAGCTATTTCATGGATTTGTGTGATGGACGCTCACCTGCTGCTATTCCGCCATATTGTATTTTAGTAAAACTTGATACATGGCCATCATCTGCAAAAGGTAATCAATGGAATATCCCTTAAATGATGTAATAATTATATACTCAAATCTATGCACTGCACATTGTATCTATACCGGAATTAGACCACAAGTTTCTTTATATATCCTATAAATGAATTAAGGTGAATATTTATGAAGGTATTTGTTAACTACTTTAAATACTGCTATAGAGTTATACATACCAGCCTTAGTCAAATCTCTTGCTAGGAAATTCTATAATGTTAGTTCCTTTATCCAAAGCTACCTATGCCTTTCAGTGTTTCATGTGGGGATTGGAAATGTGGTAGCAGAATCAGGAGCCGCAAGCAATGTGACTGTCACAGGTGAAGTGCAGCCAAGCATCAAACCTGGGACATACGTTGGGAAAAGCAGTGCAAAAACCAACGATGCTGCCGGTGGGGGAGAGAAAGCTGCAGGAAACTTCATAAAAACCGAAAGCTTCCCCACTGACAATAAGAATTCTACATCTGAAGTACAAGGAAGGAACCTTGGAATTGGAACCTATGCCTATGGAGGACGCAACCAAGTGAACAATATGGCAGTTCGCTATGCTAGTTCTGCCTACGTTGGTTCAGCCTATAGTGGTCTTAACTATGGGAACAACTTGGCAGCTAGCTATGTTAGACCTGCGAACACCTATGTTACATATGGTCTTAATCATGGGAACAATTTGGCAGCTGGTTATGCAGGTTCCAGCAACACCTATGGTGCAGCATATGGAACGGTCAATTCTGGCACTGCTGCACAACCGGTGGTGTATAATGATGCATATCCTCATACACATGCGGTTCCAATCAAAACCCCTTATGTAGACGAAAATGGTAAAAATCATCTCTTTCCTAAATGAACAATATTCATACTAGAATTGTATTAATGCATTTACAGTGTCTTCAAAGTCTGATATATCTATAACTTGTTTTTCAACTTCTTACATATATATTAAAAGTAATTGCTATGGTTAATCAAATCAAATCTAAAATCTAATTACCATATGAATTTGTTCATTCTGCCTGTTTATACACATTTTAAATTTTCCAGGTTGTCGTTTTGTTGGGGATGTAGTTTGTAACTCTCAGCTTGACCCTGATGGCTTCAACATCTGCGTCCTATCAAGTGAAAGCACAAACTTGTGGACAAAGCTATCAATGACCGTCTCTCCTAAGTATTGCACTGGTGGAAATGATGAACCTACCAAAGTATTATCTACTTTCTGCAATAACAATGACCGTCTCACTCAGGCTGTTGGTGTAACCAAGTCTCCGGATCAGCCATTCCTTTATAATTCTCTGAAAAGGGATTATATGTTTTGGCTGAACCCCTGTATAGTGTCTACAGGGGATGTAGAATCTACCACTATTGCTACCACTCTTGCACCTGATGATACTACCACTCTTGAACCAAATGATAATACCACTGGGTAGACACTAACTTTTTCAGCTGTGGGCCACCCGGGCCCGTAGCTCTAGAAAAATACGGGCCCGGACCAAGATCTGTGGGCCAATGATCAAAATTATGTTTTCTTTAAGAGAAAAAACATGTATATTTCTGATTGTTCTATAAAAGACTGAAATCAATATGATTGATTCGGGCACATTTCCCCTATTTCCAACGATATATTGCATGACTATAGTTGTCAGGCAAACTTTCTTTAAATGTCTTCCAAATACTCCTGTGGGCCAACCTGGCCCGTAGGAATGCTTTTTTGCCGAAAACTACGGGCCCGGACCAATAACTACGGACCTTAACCCGTTGGTTAGGAGGAAGAGGAAGAGGGAGGCTGAGGTTGAGGCAGGAATATATTTAGTATATCACAGCCCAACAGCTAATGCCATCATGTGTGCCTTGATACATACCACAATTAACCAAAATGGCATTAATCATTCTACCCCCTTTCAACCATTCCAAGAAAATAAGTAACCATACACTGTAAAAAATATCCCATAAAAATTACGGTGAATCACTGGCATCACTGAATGCCGACCGTTTCCCGTTTTTTTTACGGTCACCGTATTTTGCTTTTCCCCGTAAATTTTACAGGCCTTTCCCGTTGTATTTTTACGGTGATTCATCATTATTATACGATGATTCTCTGCTATTCAATGATGATTATATTAATTGTTTCTGGATTCATTGTTGTATATTTCATGATATCATCTTAATTCCAGGCCTGTATATATATATATATATATATATATTAGGTATGAGAAGCATAATTGAATGCCTCATAGCAATATACAATTACAATCCATGAGCAAAAGGTACTCTAGGATTGTTACAAAGAAACTCTGACAACAGTCTCAATATGTATAATTCTAATTACCACAACATGGGTGTTTATACTATTCATACTAGTGTCCAGGGTCTCAAAAAAGGAAATTATATATTTTTTATCTTTAATATGCCAAAGGCTTCAATTTTAATTGTGTAATTAATGAGATAGTTGGATATCTTTATAAATCTAACAAAATTATGTATGTTTTTAGTTGATAGCTTTCACTAAAGTCTCTCTATCAAACCAAGCTGCCACCTGGTGAGCAAACTTTTAACGTGAGATTCACCGTAAATGAAAAAAACATTGTTTCACTGTAATGGTTTACGGATGTTCAATGTAAAAGTAATACGTTTTACAGTGTCTCACCGTAAATCACAATTACGGTGATACACCGTCAAATTTAGCATTGATTCTCCGTAATTTCAACGGACATTTTTTACAGTGTAGGCACCCATCACTCCTGTACTAAAAAAAACACACCACCACTTCCAACTACTCTGGATCAACTTCCTGGATATTACTCATAACTGATAAATCATGCATGGTTAAATGAGTCCACTATTACAAATAAAATTGCATAACTGTGAGCCTTGAAATCAGTGTCAGTTCCTCCATGATTAATGGCACATACTAAAACATCAGGCTTTGAATATGACGGGAAAATGTGTCATGCATGTTTTATGGATTTAATTTGTAGCATTACTGTAAGCTACGAGATTTATTTTTTGAATATTCGATGATGGACCTGCATACAGAACATTGGTGTTCTCACTGGCTGTGGCTGAACTCAGTAGAGCGTCCATTAATGTGCAGTAGTTCAACCTATCGGACATGTGAACCATGACAACATCCTACCAATAACAATTTGTCTGTATGCGTTTCCCACCCCTTCTTCCCTAGTTTGAAATGTGTATCCCTGCTGGCATGAACACCACTTTCCATTTCCTCTATGGTATTGATCTGAATAAGCTGGTAACATATTAAAACCAAACCATAAGTGGCTGTGTCTCACGACCTTGGGCCAATGTTTTTGTCTCTGACCGGGTGGCAGCTCTGACCGGGTGGCAGCTCTGACCGGGTGCCAGCTCTGACCGGGTGCCAGCTCTGACCGGCCTGAATAAAATCGGGTTATTTAGGGCAGATGTTGATAGAATTTGGCTGAAAAGGTTAATGGATGTTAGAACTCTTTAAACTAGTAATTAGTTGCCCATTTTTATCATCATCTGCCCTAAATAACCTGTTTTTATTTAAGGCAGCCAAACCCATACACTCTGAAATATTTCTATTCCATTATTTTAAATCTGGATTAGATGTCTGGGACTTATCCTCATTTCAACCCTGTACGGTGGGGGGGGGGGGGCTGTGTACTGCGTGAAGATCACTTTGAAACTTAGTCTTAATGTAGTTCATAAAAGTGCCACTAAACTGTGCCACTGGAATCCCAGATTGATTTGTAATTCATAAATTCTACACCAGAGAGAAGGTGTAAATGTGGTGGACTTGGCTTAGGTGGACTTGGCCCAAATTAAAGTGACCCTTCAGATGTGGCTGTAAACAGGGCCCCAGGTGAGGTCACTTAGTAAGCTGCAGGCAGTCTGAGTCTTAGGACGGCCTTCATACAGACACTGCAAAAAATGTGTTTCTAATTTAGACACATTATACTCGAACACCATCATTAGGGTGGCAGGAGGCTCTAGCTGGTCGCTCAATCTATATCTGATCATAGACTATATCTATAATCTGATCCCATGTTAAGTGACCCTTTTATGATGGCCTCTCACTTTGGCTAGGGAGCAGATAGAGGCCTCTAGTAACTTGGTATCAAGAGATCTTGAATGGATCCTTTATACATGAGCTGGAATAAGCATCATAAATTGTATGACATAATGTAATTTAAGAGCAATCTTGACAGACCTTCAGATTTTGAGTCTGCCTTGAGCTCTATAACTGGGTGATCTCTTGAACCTATCCTCTGGGAGAATTGACATGGTTTGATGGAAAATCCATGTATCAACAAAATTCTTTATTTGTTTGAAGCGTCTTGTATGCAGGCATGTCATGGGAGGTCCTATAGTTACTTGCGACAATCATATCTTACATAGGTAAGCCTCCTAAAATTATGAATTTTTAGCTCAATTATTTTTCTAGAACTCCTTAATTGGTAGATTACAGTAGACTACTGAAAATAGAGCTAAATGAGGTGAAAATGATACATTTGGAATGGAAATGATACAACCTACCACCTGCCAGCGTCAGGGCATCTCCTGGGGGTCATATTATATGAGGCTTCTTATCAGTTCAGACATGGTGCTTAACCAGATGGCAGCACTCTATAACACAGGGGTCTATGGGGTGCAATGGTGCATGAAGGCCATTGTTTCAGCTGATACACCCCAGTTGGATATTGGTACAGTAAGAAGACTGCTATGAGCTGTAATGTTGGCCTTGGCACCACCAGTTTGAAACCTGTCAGAAGGTTTGTCAGGGTGAGGTAGATTCAAACCACTATAGCTGATTCCCTTGCATCACCATGACAAAAGTAGTCTTGGGAATGTGAATATTAGGGCTATTGGTAAATATGCATCATGTTTATGTCATATCGTTTTATAAAAATGGTCCAGCCACCCTACCATCATACACACAGTAAAATGTTGCATTAAAAAGGTGGGGCCTATGGCACGATTGGGTCAGGATTTCCTTAGATGTATAATTCAGGCAATTCGACTAGTACTTTATCCTAAAAAATGCTACAGAATGAGAAATACTGGATTAAAGTGACATGGTCCGATGATAAGGGCTCAAAAATCAATTTCATTAAAAATGAACCAGAATGTTCCCTATGGCAATACGTTATGTGCTAGCTACCTAATTTAATCCAATTCCCTAGAATTCAGCTTAGAATTCGACTAATTATCTGATTATAGCTCAATTTAATAATTTTGGAGTGCACGCTATAATTCCCCAATTGAAAATACAGAGTAGAATACTTGTACTAACATTTGAAACACATTTAAATAGGATTTAAAATATGGAAGAAATCGGACCATGTCACTTTAATTTGATACATCTTTTCTTCGTGACAGGGAATAGTTGAGACTTTCAAGAAAAAAAACACTTTTGGTGTGTTTGGTAACAATTTTTTGATTTATGGTTCATCAAACCTGAGATTCACATAAATGTAACGTCTGTCCGATCTATTTGAGGAGGCCAAATGGCTGGTTCATAAAGTGAGTTTAATAGCCATGTTATCATCCACCTAGAGAGTTGTTATGGGGTTTATATTGACAAAAAAAAAGAGAATTTATTCATTTTTCACAGCTCAGGGTCTGAAAAACCTATTTTGGACAAAATAGATCTTCGGACGTTACACACACATTAATCATTCTCCAGCATAAATGTTTGCATATTCAATGTGTCCTGCAACCATGGCTGACCACACATTGATCAATCTTGAGCAATAATTCCCTCCTAATGTTGCTCCTGTGGAATGCACAACCTATTTAGCTCCAATTTGGCCCATGTAACATCCGTCAGATCTATTTATGTAACATCGGTCAGATATATATAACTTATCAAAATTAATAAGCATCAAAGTACATTCTTCTGTGGTAAATATTCTGTTCACCTATACCCCCAAGCAATCAATTTGGTGTGCTAAACATATATTACAAAGTTTTTGGGAATAGAACTGACGGGCGTTGCGCCTAGGGACTTCTATTACACCAAACACTCATTTAGACTATAGCAGATATTTCATTTTTTTACAAAAAAAATCAAAAGTATGAAAATAAGGATATTTTTGTTCTTAAACAGCCTGTGGGGACCCTAAATGGGTGTTTTAAATCAGTTTGGCCACCTAGGACAAACATCAAACCTGTTTTATACAAGGAAAGTCAAGGTGAACAGGTCTTAGTAGTGTTTGATGATATTTGAGTTGAGTTTGAGTTTAATTGTTTTATTGGCATAGTATTTCTCGATAGTACATGTGTGAGTTCTCCCAATACAGCCATTACACAGAGTCCAAAAAAATGATATAATATATGAGATGGTTGGTACATTTGATTAATATGTAATGATTGTTTAACTTGGTGCATGTATGAATCTGACATTGCGCATCTCACACTGTTGACACTCGACTTTTTAGTCTTGCAGGGGTTTTAGCTCATTCACTGTCAGTGAGCTCTTGAACTTGTCGCGGTTTTCTTGATGTTGCTGGTCTGCCTTGCAGCGGTTCCATAGCAAAGAACCTCTGTATGCAGGACTTTTCCTGTAGATTTCCTTGATTGGGCGTTGGGTCTTCAGGCGAATTTTGACATTTGCCCTCAGCACGCGGCGCGGAACAACTATGTTCTGTTCCTCTCTTGACAGTCTGTACATACGCAGGAGGATCTGTCTATTCCTTCTGTTTGCTAGTCTTTCCAGTTTGTATTCAGTGTGCAGCCTTTCTATGTCAGCGGCCCACGGGTCTTTGACGTTTGAGCAGATTCTCATGCCCTCGTTCTGCAGTACTTGCATCTTGTGGTCTACCCAGGCAGGGCCGCCGTCGTAGATGAACGGGCAGTACTCCACAATGGGACGTATCATGTGAACATACACAAGTGCCGTCGTTGGTTGATCAGTGGTCTTCCTGATTTCACGTAGTTGGTTCAGTCGATGGCGTGCTAGATTGATGACCTTCTTACATTGAGGGATGAGGCTTAGGTGCGTATCCAGTGTCACTCCAAGATAGTTGAAGATTTGGACTACGCCGAGTTGTTTACCGCCCATCATCAACTCAAGCCCTGTGAGGTCTGGTTTTGACCATGGAGGGTATGTCCATAGCACTTTTGTTTTGTCTGTGTTTACCGTGAGTCGGTTATTAACACACCAGGTGGCAACGTTCGTCAGATCTGACTGCAGGAGTCGATGTGCTCGTTCTGCGGTGTCGGCTGATACTAGAAGGGCGAGGTCATCCGCGTACATGTAGAACCGCGAATTTTCTATCACATTCTCTATGCTGTTTATGTAACACAGGAACAGCAAAGGACCAAGGACGGACCCCTGTGGAACGCCACAGGGGACCGCCGCTGGGGCCGACTCAACGTTGTTTGCTAGGGTTACTTGGTGCCGCTCGCTCAGGTAACTTGTCAACCAGTTTAAAGTGCTGTCAGAGGCTCCCAGGTTCCTCATCTTGTGGAGCAGCAGTGTGTGGTCGACCGTGTCGAAAGCCTTCCGCATATCGACGAATACGACTGCGGAAGGCTTCCCCTCATTGTGTGCCTCATACATATCTGTGACCAGATTATACACGGCATCATCGGTGGACCTCCCTGGCACGAATCCATACTGATTGGGTGACAGCAGATGGTGGCTTGTTAGGTGATTCAGGATCTGTGCATGTACCACTTTTTCGGTCATCTTAGAGCACATGTTCAAAAGCGTTACCGGTCGCCAATTGCCTACTTTGGTAAGGTCGCCAGATTTTGCTAGCGGGACTACTCGTCCTACCTTCCAGCAACCAGGGAAACTAGAAGATCGTAGACTAGTGTTGACCAGGTGTTGGGCTACTACTGGCTTGGCGAGTAGAGCGTCTTTCATTACCTGTGCTCGTACGTCCTTGACACCAGAGGATTTTGTGGTGTCAATGGATTTTACTAATTTTACGGTTCTGGCTAATGTGATTTCAGCCATGTGTAGGTCTGGTGGATGGTTCAGGGGGTCTATGTCATCATTGGGTGCAGTAGGTGGTGGCAGTGCTGAGGCGAGCTCCACCCCTACCCGGCTGTAGTATGTATTCACATAGTTAGCCGTGTCTTTGGCCTCAATGCCATTGCCATCGTCGTCTTTGAGACGCAGCTCGTCCGTTGCGTGACCCTCCCTCCACAGTTGGTTCACAGTTGCCCAGAATTGTTTTGGGTTGTCTTTGTATCTGTGCAGTGTGGTCCTAACCTCCGTCCGTGCGCCTTCATTCATATCACGGTTTATCTGCTTCATTAGGTTCTTTGCGCGTCTGATGTGCTCGAGGCGCAGCAGTGGTCCTGAGCGCCGCGCTCTCAACATCAGCCTTTTTCTTCTTCTGATTAGAGGCAGCGTACCTCTAGGTAATTTGGGCCTGTGTGATGCTGGCACTTTGAAGCGTTTGACTGGGTGATGGTGGTCGAGGTAGTGGCGAACCTTGGCCAGGATGCCACCATAGACTGTGCCTGTGTTCTCCTCCTCCAGTACATCAGCCCAGTCTTCCTCACACATGTAGTTCATAGCATGAGTGCTGTCATATTCCTTGTAGCTTCTTCCTTCTATGTATTTCACTTGCTGTCTAATCCTGACCTGTTTCTTTATTGCATAGGTGGGAACATGGTCACTGAACATGTCATTGATGAGCCCATGTTCTGCTAACTGTGTGCAGTTCGTGTAAATGTGGTCCAGGGTAGAGACCCCCATTGGGTGGTAGTGAGTGACGTCAGTCGGCAGATAGCGCAGCTTGGTTTTCCGCAGGAACTTTGACATGTACTCATACTTCAGGCTGTTGGAATGCCTGCTATCAACGTTCATATCCCCGACTATCCATATTTCACTATCCCCAACAAGTGGCAGTGATAACATCTCCTTCAATGTTTTGTAGAACGACTTGGTGTTGCCCCGTGGTGGCTTGTATACACTCAGCACAAGTCGTCGCTTTTGTCCTGGGTAAGTGGTTAGTAGGCCTATGCATTCTAGATGAGCGCTTGAGTGCCGCAGGCCAGGTACAACTTGTGTGTAAGGGGTGTAGCTATCACTAACATAGCAAGCCACGCCCCCCCCAGTCTTACCAAGTCGCCTCGGCCTGTCGTTCCGGTATAGCGTCATTCCCGGTAGTTGGATCCGTGAGTGTAGTGTGGAGGCTTTCAACCAGCTCTCAGACACACAGACGTAGTCAGTGTCCACAATAAGTGGTCGCAGTTGGTTCATCTTGCCTTGAAGACTCCTGGCATTGAAGCCTAGTATCCTCAGGCCTTTGCAGGCACCCAGGTAGTTGAAACTCCTGTAATGCATTGTGTCAATATGTGTCAGTGGTGTAGTGTGTAGTTTGCGCGTGTCAGTACGGTAGCACTTTTAAGATGTTACAAATCACCAAGACCTCCAAGCACAGTGAGGCAATGGTTAAGGATAAACTTTGGTCAAGCCAGTCTTTACCCTCGACAAGTTACCCAGTAATTAAATACCTAGCAACATGTGAAATATTTAACGTGTAAGGTTAAATCAAGCTACAACAAAGGCAACTACAAGACTAACAAGTTACTTTGAAATTCTATACTCAAAACACCTGAGAGGTGCCGATCTAGATGGAAGTGCAATAAACAAGAATGGCTCGGAAGCGTCGTAGTACAAGTAAACTAGCTAGATACAAGATATAGACTATAAACTATAAACTTTAATATTTGAGGTATACAAATAGTCAATACAATATGGCACTCCTATTTGTATAGGTGCTCTAACTTTTTGTCGGTACCGCTATAGTCTTAGTGACTAGTAATCTCTTTTGGTAGTATTATTTGTACCCTGTCTTAGCACAAGTAGAATAGTAAGGTACAAAATATAGACCATAAACTATAAGCTGGAATGTTTGAGGTATGCAAATAGTCAATACAATATGGCACTCCTATT
The DNA here is from genome assembly GCA_947462335.1 of Harmothoe impar. Classification (NCBI taxonomy): domain Eukaryota; kingdom Metazoa; phylum Annelida; class Polychaeta; order Phyllodocida; family Polynoidae; genus Harmothoe; species Harmothoe impar. The sequence goes on along the minus strand of OX381707.1, from coordinate 18,332,291 downwards.
TGTATAGGTGCTCTAACTTTTTGTCAGTACCGGTATGGTCTTAGTGACTAGTAATCTCTTGTGGTAATATTATGTGTACCGGTAGGCACTAACAGGTATGCGAATGTTACTTAATATGATTGATTTTTGGAGCACTTTACAACAAATGGTTTCGATCTTTTTTTACATGTGACAAATATATAGATATTCTACAATAGACTAGGCCCTCTTGGCTATAAAATAGGTGTCGGTATGAATACTGTCTGTTTGATAATATACGGCGTAGCTGATATGTAGTCTGGTAATGTTATTAGATGGTGATTGAGCCCCCTCAGGCATCTCGACGAATGGCACAGGGTCAGTTATGTCTGATAACAACGGGTATTCAGTTGTGTCCCTAGTCCTTTTCATCATAAAGGCTACCCTTGATCTATGGGTGCCATGGGTGCGTTGTGTCACGACACATTGCAAATAACTGTGTGGAGTTTCAGAGTTTCAACAGGTATATTTGTAAAACCGAATAGTATCCAGTAATAACAATACCAACAGATTAGAGATGAGTGTCACCTCGGCACTGTAATAACACTAAAGTAAAGCATTGATTTCACAGAGCATGTAGCAATTACTGCATTCTGACGTATAATATCAATTCACTGGCAATGTTCATTTTTGATGTTCATTCTCATAGTCCATTTGTCATTAAGATATCCAGGTCGATGAGACACTCGCAGATGGTTGACGTGCTAACAGTTTTGCTGACATAGGCTATTTATATGGAGACAGTAGTCTTTGCCGGAGTTATTGAGGACACTAGTCCTAGATTAAGTCACATTCCAATTTACGGTAGATGCAGTCACCATACCGTTTGATAGCAAGGGTGGGGTAGGGGTCAGAGCAGGAGATGATGTCACCGTCCTGTCTTAGGTATGCATAAATGATGTTCCTATTGATGTTAGTCGATGCACAGGTTATAGTAGGCGTGGATTATAGTCCTTGATGAGACTGGCATGAAGTAGATTAGCAACCCTGCGCTGGGCGTAACAGTCTGGGTGCATTCCGTCCTCCAGCATGCTGTAGGTATGGCGGACAGGCCTACCGGGATGATACCGGTTGGTAACCCTGTCCAGAAATGGGGTGTGTAGATCTTGTCGCTCATTGAGACTGATTAGCCCTGCATTCACTCGCGTTATGATGTCTTCTGTCAGCGTCTGATGTGGGTGTGTCGACCTGCCACACATTTTTGACAGGTCAGCACCGTATAACATCGGTACAAGCACGTCAGTGGCATTGTTGACTGTGGCTGCACTCTCAACCAATGATTCGTACATGTCCAACATGGTTAGGCTTGCATATTCTGCATTGATATGGCGTAAACAAACCCGTGTTGGATGTGCTTTGACGTCTAGGAGATCGTAAATACCTCCTATTATCGCCACCACATTCGGTGGGGGAACAACATTTGTCGGTTCGATTGCTGCATTCACCGCCTCCGATAGTTCCTCGAGCCGCCCTTCTTCCAGATATCTCACATGGCGGAGGCTTGGGCATATGGGTTTCAGTTGGTTATAAAGACCCACCGCCCGGTTATCGCCAATAATATCAAAAGTAAACATTTTGTCGGGGTGAGTCCGGGATGTCCGGGGTGCTCATGGAACTGGGTTTATCCTAAGTAATATGACAAATGTAACATCCGTCAGATCTATTGCGATTCAACACCTCATATATTGGTTTGCCATGAAAATGATGTGTATATGGTTGCAAAGATATATATAATTTTGAAAGTATACATGATGGGGATAATACTAAGAGAGTTTAATGATAAAAAGAATAATTTTAAGCAAAATAGAGTAGAGTTGGAGATATGTTATGAAAAGTTCCACAATTTTGACTATTTCAAAAAGCTTGCCAACACATTACAAAAATATTCTTCCTCTCTGGGTTTTGGAATTTTTCATGTATGTTCTTATATATCAAGCCTACCTGCCCATGCAATTTGGAATGGCTGTGACACACTCTGGTCCCGAGCCTTATGAAGGCTTGCCACCATTGTGTGTTATAGGCCAACATACAGTATTGATGTGAAGAATGCCATTTTCTATTTTCTAATTAGAGACGATGCTTAAGTAGTAATTATGAGTATATTTGATACATACATGATACATATATTCCAAAGATGTGAGCCCAAAGGGCTCTGCAGCATGGCAAAGGGCTCTACAGCATCTCTACAGCATGCTGAATTACGAAGTGGACAGAGTGGACAAGTGAATAATTCCAGCAGTCAGCATATTAGAATAATATAAAAACATATTTCCAGCAGATAGTGGTGCATGGCAATTCAGGACAGACATAATTAGTGTATATATATGCATGTGTATAGTACGCTGGATAGTACGTCTGTATAACATGTTCCTGAAAGCATTTCCAAGTAATTAGCTGTGCCTTGGCAGAGATAAAAAATAATGTCGACTGTATCCTGTGAGTCTAACCATGCTCTAGCCTCTGAGATACTTCTGAATGTGGCACATCTCCTGCCATAGTTGAGTTGTCTCTGATGCTATGAGATTGGGAGTCGACATAGAAGACAGCAAGATGTATCTGGTACCACTTCTTATATCTACTCTTGGTAAGTATAAAAAGGGAACTTTCAGATGTAATGTTAGTAAAGTAGTTTCCAGAAGTCAATATCTGTGTTAGCATTGTGATATCGATCTTCATTTGATACAACAATTACTATGCTTTAGTATTAGAAATCCACTAATTAACCTCCACCCCATCAAATACTTCATTCGTGTATGAAGCTGTGTTTTTACACATAAAATTTACCATTTCTTCACACAGCATTGCAATGTCAATTAAACATAGGTAAACAAGTGCCAAGCAAGTACACACAGAAAAGTAAAGGAGTCAACTGTGTCTCCCATGTGGCTCTGGTAAAATGGAGTGTCAAACAGCTATTGACTCTGATTACAAGGTGGGTCAACACTGGGTTGACACTGATAGTAGAGAGTCAACTCAAGTTGACCCTTTAAATAAGCAGAGTCATTAGCTGTTTGACTTTCTATTTTACCAGAGCCACGTAGGAGACACAGTTGACACTTTTACTTTTCTGTGTGTAAATGATATTGGTTTTTCTTCATTTAATGCTGTAAAACTATTAAAGGAGAGAAAAAAAACCATTTTCATCGTTCTTTACTCAGTGGCTCGGAACGATATTGCCATAAGCTTAACAGGTTGGAGACTGACCAGTTTCTTAGTACGCCCTAATATTGAGTGACAGTCCCCAGAACACAGGGTGTACCAAGAACTTGGTACACTCATTTATTGTCACTTTTCTCATATTTCCATGCCAAAATGCATAATTTTGATGCCACTATAGGAAGCAGAGGTCTATAATTTATGTATTCACCCTTTTTCATAACTAAAATCGGAATATTATCTTAGAAATGGCTTTATCTACATATTTTCCTTCAGTAAAGGTTTAGTAAAATCTGTTTGCTAATTTTTTGTTAAATCTGCTAATAAAAATAAACCCATTGGATGAAATCATTGATTAAGGCCCACAAAATGACGTTTTTGGTTTCACTAAGTGATGTTTGATAATGTAGTAAATAAGCCACATAATGTACATATAAGTATAAATAGTAGAGTGGTTTCCCTAGTCCCCCAGTGACCCCACTAATTACATGCACAGATAAGGGTCACAGTCCAGTGACCACAGGTAAGGTACATGAGTACTGGGCTGTGATTGGCCCATTTACCTGCATGAGCAGGGGTCATGGTCCAGTGAACACACCAGGTGTACCAAGATTATGGTACAGCTCAAGATGGTGCACCGTACCATAATCTTGGTACAGACCCAATGGAAAGGGTGTACTATGTATTTAGTACGTTACGTTCTAATAACATGGTCCCGGCCCCAACCTGCTTAAGTCCACCTCAGGTGCAAAGGGAATCAATGGTCATTAAAGTTTGTCTATGTATGTTAGGGGTCACGCAGAAAAGATCCACTATGGTGTGGAACATTGATTATACATGGTTAGCTACCATAATGATCTGACAATATTTAATTTTTGTTTAACGTGTGATGTTTTTGCTAATGTTACTACTTATATTTGCATTCTTTTCCTTTCATATAATTTTCAGTTTTTCATCTGGTATTAGGAGAAGAGCTAAAACCAATTTCAGTCATGCCTAGACCCCTCAATGTGGATAAGGCAAACCAATTATCAGGAATGAAACCAAGGATTGAAAGTGGAATTTCACAAAGGGACAACGTAAATGATCACACAAACTCATCCTCACGAGTGGAAGGGAAGAGTCTGGGAGCAGGTTATGTGAGCCGTGTGGGAGTGAGCTATGTCGCTGCTGCCAACACCTACCACACTGGGTATGCTGCCCCAGTCTACAATTCTGGGGGACAAAATGTGCTCAATCATGATCTGTATCATCCCGTTGCCTCTCCAATCATGGTTCCCCACATGGACAGGAATGGTAGGAAATGCAATTTGTTTTGTGATATCAATTATGTATGCTAAAACAATATAGCTACTATGACTCATATCTATCTGTCTATCCATCTATTTTCCTATATATTTATTTATATTTATGTTGCCATGTAATCTATCAATGACTTTATCTTGTGTAAAATTGTTGATAAAACATGTACATATGGCTATATGTCAAAATTCTGGATTTAGACAAATTTAGACAAGATTGAAATTGATGCAGGTTCTCTTCCTGTTTTCAGGATGCCGTTTTGTCGGGGAACCTGTTTGCAATCCAGAACGCCACCCCTATGGCCGCAGCCACTGTGCTTTGGCAAGTGAGAATGTAAACCTCTGGAAGAGGCCGACATTTAGGCTTTTCGGCAGCGACTGTGCTGGAGGCCGGCAGGTGAAGTCAGACTTCTGCAACAACAACAAGCGGCTCATCAAGGCAATGGGGTTAATCAAGTCTCACGACGAAGCCTTCCTGTTCAATCACCAGCATAGGAAGTTTGCCTATGCCCTTGACCCTTGTATTATTATGGGCAGTGTTAGGGCAGGGTAGTGAAACATAGTTCTATGGTTGAACAATGTGTGACACTGCACTGGGATTTTGCTTTTGTTTGGACTTAAATAAAACATGCAGAGTTTAAGTTCTTTCACATCCCTTGTGAGTTGGCAGTTTCGGTATTCTATATTTTTATTTATTTTTATTTTTCACCCTTCTCGCCAAAGGTGCCAACACATTTTGGTCCACTCTCTGACCTAGACCAGTGTGGGGGCTTTTTGTTTTGCTACCCCAACCCCTGGAAATGATAAATTGCCACTCCCTTTGAAAGATTAAGTGGTTGTTTTGTGGCAGAGACGGTTTTGGTTAATTTCATGTCAATGAATACTTGCATATTGTTTCCCTTGACTATACAATATGTTGTAAACAAATATTGATCTTATTCAATTAGTTTCCTGAGTACTCACCAGAGGACACCTGCATGCCTTTTTGTCCATCTGATTTTGATGTGTGAGGACTACTGTAAACATATTTTATTTCGCGCTGTACATATTTTCGCGAAAATAATATGTACAGCACAAATATTTATCCAATATACTGTAAACGTACTTATTTTCGCACATATATATTTTTGCGATTTGGCCATAAAGTACAATTTCGCGCAGACTTGGTAGTTATAGAACTACACTGGATAAATACTCACGCTGTACATATTTTCGCGGATTTTCATTTCTGCAAAAATCGCGAAAATAAGTACAGCGCGAAATAAAATACGTTTACAGTAGTTGTACAACTACCATATTTCGAAATCCGCAAATTTAATTTCTGCAATAATTAGTGTGGCAACACGTCTATTAACTGTATGACAAGATGACTCTCTCAGATTTATTGATTGATGATTCATCTAAATTATGTCCTGAAGAGATCACTGTGTATATAATTGTATATAATTGTTCCCATGATTATATGACCGGACAAACTAATTATCTGTGTCAGAGACGGCACCCGGTCAGAGACGGCACCCGGTCAGAGACGGCACCCGGTCAGAGACGGCACCCGGTCAGAGACGGCACCCAGTCAGAGATGGCACCCAGTCAAAGACACAAACATTGGCCTAAGTTTGTGAGACACAGCCCTCATCTTACTTTAAGGTGGCCGGCGGGGATTGGAAACACGTTCATTGCGCAGCTTTCTGAGCACTTTAGGTTAGCTACTGACCCATGTGGAGCAGTGTCTTGCATTTATGTGTGACAGAGTCTAGCTGGCCTAAGTGTTCCATGCATGTCTCATGATCAGAGGAGAGGGGGTTCTAATCCGTCTCATATTTTTTTTGTTATACACTTCCAATTTTACTATTTACCTTTATGCATAGTGAGAAGTGAAGAAAATTATATACCACCCATCTTTTCATACCTAGCCATGAAGGGAACCATGCTATGGCCGAGACTCGAGCTCTCAACCTTCTGATTAGAGGACTAGCCCTTTAGACAACTGGGCCACGAATTCTGTTGTCCAGCACACATTGAAAGCTATACACAATGCCTGCCTGATAAACATTTTTTTTTCCAAATAGCAAAAAACACACAAATATGGCCGGGACCCTATGTTGAAAACATGTTTTCTGGTTAGATAATATTACGAATTATATTTTGATGGAGTATCAACTATGTGTAGTTACTTTTCGAATGCATTTTGTGAATACATGTCACAGAACACTAAGTAATCATATTACACGTTACTCAGACTTAGTAATTAGATATCTCAGAAACAAGCTCGGGACCCCCATATTTTTTATGTATTTTAGGGGAGTATATACCCTTAGGGTTATGTGGTAGGAATATGGTGAGATCGTAGTTACTTTTACCCTATGGCCGCCGGCCACCTTAACTGATATATTTTGACAAATAACTTTGGTAGGTAAAATCTAGTTTATATATAGCCAGGTTAGTATAGAAATATCTATCTCTATATCTTAACCAATCACGGTGGGTACAAGGACTATCGTTCTTTATTATCAGAGAAACCGTGTACGCAAAGTTAATGATTGACTAATCCAAGATATATCATTCACACCCCATCCACACCCTTATCATTGACGACACTGTACGTCTACATATAGAATTAGATATACTGTTACACTGGGGCCTATTATGCACTACACAACTAGTAACTACTAAAGTAGTGGATATATTCCTACCCAATTAGCCACTAGTTGTCACCTTGCAAAGTCGTTTTATCCCATACCATTTACAGGCATCGTGTTTACGCATTTACAGTTACCTGAGCCTTTATAGACACTTGTCGATGCACAGGGAGCCAGCGTGTATGCCCCAGGGACCCAGTGTGCCTCAAATCGTCACGGGACAGTCACAAGTACCATAGGCGGTGTGTATATTTAGATTACATTTAGATCAGGTTATTCTCGGCCCTGATACCTGTGGACTGGGAGTGTCTAATCCGTACCTTACCTGCACATTAGGAAGTCACATCTCACCTAGATAAGCACAGGTAGGTGAGGGGGACAGTGCTGTGTTACATATAACAAGATCTAGCAAGTATAGGGTCCATCCTGGAGAGTAATGACACATGCTCTTGTCTCTTTACAATATTGGGATATCATATTAGTGTTTATAACAGTGGATCTATAATAGCACTATACTATAGCCAACACTAGTTACTACATTGAATGTGAGACCCATACCGGCAGTGCTAGTAAACAATACACTATAGCCTAGACCAGGTACTAAAGTAGGTCTGGTGGGGAGTAATGTGCTTATCATGTGATGTATACATGGTGATCTGGTAGAGGTCATGGTCCGCTGTGCATTTGTGCTAGTATATCAAAGTCTTCTTTGTTCCTTATTTTTGAAGTTAAACATGAAGGTCTGTGAATCAGACTGTAGAAGGTTCACAGAGTACTAACCCTTTGAGGACAGGTAAGTGATCTAGTGCATTGTGTCCTTGCAAGGTCGTCATGATGGATGAATGCTGCCCTAGTGAGTGCTGCATACGGCCATCATGCCAGTGCTGCATTCAATCATCATGCCGACCCTACGAGGTTGATACATCGCAGAGGGTCTGTATGATGCACCAAAGCGGACCCCTGTACAGCTAATGATAATGTATGGCATGTTCCAGTGTTATCATCATCTGTATTTATACAATGTAAGTGAATGATGACCGGTGTGTATTTACTGTGTATACCATGTGTTATCTGCTGTTTACTAGTTTGGGAGCACTATTATCTATAGTGCATCAACCAGCTCCTGACTCCCTATCCCTGTGATGCTGCGTCAGTGACTGCATTGGTAATTGTGTAAGGCTGTGAGAAATGGGGAGGGGGGTGGAGAGATGGAGACAAAGTAATGGGGGAGGAATGGACAGATAAAAGGACAGAGAGTCTGGAACAGTGATAAACAGATATAAGAGTATAGTAGGGAGGACAACGATAGAGAGTGCAAGAGTCGATAGATGAATTGCTAATCAGATGGTGCAACAGAGTCAGTGTGTACACATACATTACTATACATCTATATGCTAACACAGACATGTGCCTACTGATGTGTATACACTTATACCACTGCAGCTGTGCAGCCTGGTCGATGCCTGGACCCTGGACGGGATCTGGTGTATGGGATGTACCACAGGCTGCATTAAGGCTCTCACATTGACAACTTTACATTCACCATTGAGGAGGTAAGTAGTGAAGTCAGTAATTTACCCTGTTATTATACTTGTTTAATATTTTGTAAAAAGCTAATACACCTTGTTGCTCCAATTAGCTGAATACATATGGAGGCCTGGTTTAGAGGACACCAGTTATGTGAAGTCATATCTTGTTATAAACGGTGTGATATGGCAGTGTGGTGCCTCTACATGGGTACCCAGATTTTTTACCATGTTGGCGTGTCGATTTTTAGCAAAAAGGCTGAGTCGACGTGTCGATATTTATGCATACAGAATATGCTAGGGTATTATTAAACTGCCTGTGTCCGTCGATTTTTAAAAGAGCGGTGTCGCCTGTGTCGATTATTAAAAGGGCTGTGTTGCCTGTGTCGATTTTTAAAAGGACTGTGTTGCCGTGTCGCCCGTGTTGAATTTTAGCCCATGTAGAGGCACAGTATGCATCCTGCATGGACTATCATACACACAATTTCCATTATGACTAGTGGTATATACACCATAGTACTATGCTGTATTATGAAAGGATATTGATCAAATAGAAATGTGAGTTGCACAATATTGGTTATTGAGGTTCTGCGCATGGTGTTGATAAAACTATGGTCAACTCAATTTAAACCAGATCGGGTACACGAAAATATCACAGATTTTTGTATTATCAAATCTATACAATGCAGCCTTAGGGAGTTGAAGCTGATGCTTCATCCAGGCTTCGTCCATGGTATTGTGTGTCTGTGATGGCACATCAGACAATGATAATCAGGTTATAATTAACAACCATACATGTTTCAGGCTTGACAGATGCGCCAATGCAGGGGGTATTATATGCTATGTCATGAACAACTTTGCCCCATATACCACAGTCAGGACCGATCTAAATGTCATGACTGAGGATGCTGAGATCTTAGTTATTACAATTAAGAAACCTGATAACAGGATACGTACTATCATCTCTTACTACAGGCCCCCTAACAAGAACCTGCTAAATTTCATTGAATCATTAAATAATGTTCTTGCCAATAGATCCATCAGAAAACACGAAATACATGTCATCGGTGACTGTAATATAGATATGGTACACAGGGAAAGCAGGAAGTGTAGACGTATATTTGGCCTTCTCAAGGATTACAACTTAAGACTTTTACAAACTGGTATCTCCAGGCTACACCCCCTTGTTGCCACTTTTATTGATCACATTTATACTAATAGCCAAATTGTCACAAAATGTGGCACCTTAAACCTACTTTTATCAGACCACATTCCCACCTTCGAAGTATTAAAACACAAAAGTATAGTTAAGATAGTTGAACAGGTCACTAGTAGAGTATATAAAAATCATAACAATGACAAATTAAAAGACCATATCAATAACCAAAATTGGAACATTTTAGAAGCAATAAATAACCCGGAAAGCCAATGGGATCTCTTTGAAGAGGTCCTAATTGACTACCTGGATGTGAACTGCCCCATCAAAACCTTCAGGGTTAGGAAGGACACACCTAGATGGTATCCTCCTGACTTGCTTGAGCAGCTCAGGATGAAAAACGAGGCTTTTAGGAGGGCACATAGAAGCCAAGGAATGGACATAGATAGCTTAAGACTAGCTCAAAGATTGAGGACCATAACTAACAGGAGACTACATACAGAATTCTCAAAACAGGTTAAGGCCTCTGTTGAGGAACATAAAAATAATCCGCCTAAATTCTGGGCTATTATCAATTCGCTCCTAGGAACCAACAAATCAGGTAACACTGCCATCCATCTTAATGATACTGATGGAAATGAAGTTTCAGCTGATGGGAAGAATCTAGCTGAGAAGTTCAGTCATCTAGATGGAGACACACAAATGCATGATGTTATGAACAATGATGTGTACACTGAAGGTTATTTTCTTTTTAGGCAAGTTACTACAATCACACTTACTAAGTACATTAAAAAAATCAGCAGAAAAAAGGCCTCGGGAGTCAGCTATGTTAACGCCCATGTTCTGAAGGATTATCTTCTCTTACTGGTCCCACAAATTAAAATTCTTGTCGATAACTGCTTGGACAGGGGGATTTTCCCGAGGAAATGGGCAAAAGGTACAATCATCCCTATCCCCAAAAAGGGTGATTTGCAAAATCTAAGTAACTGGAGGCCTATAACGCTTCTTCCCATTATTAGCAAAATAATGGAAAGGGTCGTTCATGGTCAACTGATTGATCACATGATGACAAACAACATTCTTTCAAAATTTCAATATGGCTTCACCCCTGGACGTTCTACAGCAGATGCTGTACATGATCTAACCCAAACAATGTACATGGCTATTGGAAGAGGCAAACTTGCCTCTTGCTTGTATATAGACATGAGAAAGGCCTTTGACACGGTTCATCATGGTAGATTACTTGACAAACTAGGAATTATTGGCGCCAATACATCCGTCCTACGATGGTTCCAGAGTTACTTATGCAACCGCATACATTGTACATTAGCTAATGATATAGTATCCGAACCTATTGAAGTATCATACGGGGTCCCACAAGGTTCAATATTGGGACCCCTCTTATTTTCTGTATATATTAACGAATTACCTAAAGTAGTAGAAAATTCCAAGGTGATATTATATGCTGATGATGCAGTTATGATCACGGAAGGGAAGTCAGCTGAAGACATCTCACGCATAGGTCAGCCGGACCTTGCCCTATTAACTGATTGGTGTGCCAAAAACCGGCTAACTATTAATGGTGATAAAACCATGCAGGTTATATATGGTACCCGTCCAAAGACTGAGGCAATAAATGTCCCTACTCTACAAATTGAAAATAAAAATGTTACCAAAGTTAAGCATTTTTGCTACCTGGGAGTTGAGTTGGATGAAAACTTAACTCTGAAAGGTCACATGTCTGGTGTTAGAAAACGCTGTGGTTTTAAGAACTATAGAACGCATAGAATACGAGATAATATAGATAATGACACCTGTCTTGAAATTTACAAACACTGTACACTCCCCTCATTGGAATATTGTAGCTTTATTATTGATAGTGCTACTCAGTTAGATCAAAAAAGTCTTCAGACCCAACAAAACAGGGGCCTGAGATCATGCCTAAGGATAAGAAACCCAAGAGATATCACGCAGGATGATTTACATACACAATGTGGTATGTCTAAGTTAGTCAATAGAAGAGACACACAGTTACTCCTACATCTGCATAAATTGTCAAAAACGCCAGACAATATCATGATATCTGAAAACCCCAGAACCAGAGCAGAAAATAAAATTCGTTTTAAAACTGGTAGACAGAGATTACATGTGGTAAAGAGATCACCACTTGTAAGAGGGTGTCTTCTCTGGAACTCGCTTGATCTAAATGTACAACAAATTGAATGTCGGGCTAAATTCAAAAGTATTATTGAGAAGATGGATTTCAGCCAAGTTAAGTTGAGACATGCTCAAATGATATGATATCTAATTCAGGGTTAAGCACGCTCCTTTTTACTATGACAGGCCAGTCAATGACATATGGTAAGTACAATGCACCAGCATTGCTCCCCTTACTGACTGGATGATTGAGAACAATGATTTCCTGAGACATTGAACTCACTCACATGCCAGGACAACACCAACACTTGCCAGGTACAGTGCACTAGCACTGCCCGCAAGAGCTGCCATAGCAAACAACTGATGCATGTATTACTATGACATTTCAGTAAATAACATTTGGTAAGTACAATGCACCAGCATTGCTCCCATCACATAACCTAACTGATCGAGAAGGATGATTTTATGAGATGCTGAACTCAATCATATCCTACGATGACACCAGCACTCTTGCCAGGTACAGCGCACTAGCACTGCCCGCAGGAGCTGCCATAGTATAATAGCTGATGTACATAATCTCATGTATACATAATCATTCATAAGATTCATACCATCATACACCTGGTACAGTGCACTAGCACTGCCCGGTAGTTTATAAAGACATCACACCTACTACTATTGGATAGGTCCATGTGCACCAGCACTGCCCTCCTAGACCTAACTTTTTTGAATCAGCTCTGACACAGGGGTTACCAACGCCCCTCTCTCATCCCTCATAGTTAGAGTTGTTATATAATCTGCTACACCCAGTCTATCTAACACCCTACAGGCTGGTAAATCACTTAATTTATGTATTTATAAGTTTTTCATTTATATGTACATAGCATTATGATTCATCTTTTGAAAATCGCAGTGAGAGCCGTGACATTGAATGAATAAAAAAAATCTTACAAATCTTACAAAAAATCTTACCATGCCTGTGTCTCAGGTCACCCAGACTCTGTGTACAAACACACACACGTGACAGTGGTAGAGAATCATACAGCCTGAGTTAACTGTGAATCCATAAATGTGTTATAGTGTCTCTACTATAGAGTATAGTATGATGCCAGGAGTGGCGGATTAGACTCTAGGCATGTAGAGTCTGTCTCGAATTGCACTCAAAAAGTAAACTTGTCTCCAGACTCTTCCAAGTGACACTCATAAAGTAAACGAGTCATCTTAGTGACAAGGAAGTGGATCTTCTAGCTGGAGATAGAAGACCCACTTGGCATGTGCCAGGCCAAAACCCAACATTTGCCAGCTCCAGGTTCTATTTGTGGGATGGTAACCTGATAGGTTAGACAACTTTTGACTCGTTTATTTTATGATAGTCACTTCAACGAGTCTGGAGACAAGTTTACTTTTTCAGTGTGGGGGTATAGATGGGGGGGGGGTCACTAACTTCTGAGGCCTCATGTCGCATGTCGCTAGGCCTCATGTCGAATGTCGATCCTAAGAAATGGCCATGTCACCTTGTCAAATTTAGCCATCTACCCCCATCGTGTTGGGGATTAATGCATCCTATGTGCATCACTAGTTAGTAGTGTTCTTGTGACGACATCAAATCAGGACAGAGAGATGAGTATGGACTACGAGTATCAGACTTATTTATAAAACAACAACGATTATTTGATTCAATACCCTATTCTCTATATTATTGCGTGGGCTTACTCAAACTGCTAAATTTATATAAAATATATTATATCTAATTCATAATATCTCTGCTTCTTTACCACAGGTTGTAATGTCGGCCCAAACAGGGCGATACTTCATCATCCGCAGTCGTCTTAATGACTTTGTCATGACGTTAGACAAAGACAACGTCCACGTCGTCATGAGACGTCACGTCAGGGAAGGCTCGTCCTATCAGATGTGGTTTGAGGACCATGTGACCGGGACAATTAGGTCAAAGGTCAATGGATACTGTCTGGATATCAGTGGTGTGTGCAACTTTTGTATATTTATATTAACTTCATAGACAACATCACCAAAACTGCATCAAAATAATTAGAAATATATGAAAACCTTTTTTGATTACTTCTGTGTGTGTGTTTCACACCGCATTCATACCTGTTAACCCTTTAAGGACCGCATAATGCGTTATGGCCCCTGTATCATCATGATACAAAAATGCTGCCCTGGAGAGCAGCTTTGCAGGACGGCATTCACCATAATGGCAACCATATGGGGTTGAAACAGGCCAAAAGGATCGGCATGATGAATTCATGCATCTTGACCACATACTCATTGAAGCCATAAGAATCACAAAAATTCCAAAAGTATGAATTTCACACAACTTATTTAAAATTCCCTGTATGCCTAATGCAGGGCGTACAGTAGAGGTTCGGCTGTACAAGAGTGGTTCTAACCAGCAGTAACTCTGTGTGTGTGTATTTAACTGTAGGCCGTACTGTAGAGGTTCAGCTGTACAAGAGTGGTTTGTACCAGCAGTAACTGTGTGTGTGTATTTAACTGTAGGCTGTATGGTAGAGATTCAGCTGTACAAGAGTGGTTTGTACCAGCAGTAACTCTGTGTGTGTGTATTCAACTGTAGGCCGTACGGTAGAGGTTCAGCTGTACAAGAGTGGTTCATACCAGCAGTAACTGTGTGTGTGTATTTAACTGTAGGCCGTACGGTAGAGGTTCAGCTGTACAAGAGCGGTTCGTACCAGCAGTAACTGTGTGTGTGTATTTAACTGTAGGCCCTACAGTAGAGGTTCAGCTGTACAAGAGTGGTTTGTACCAGCAGTAACTGTGTGTGTGTATTTAACTGTAGGCCGTACGGTAGAGGTTCAGCTGTACAAGAGTGGTTCGTACCAGCAGTAACTGTGTGTGTGTATTTAACTGTAGGCCGTACGGTAGAGGTTCAGCTGTACAAGAGTGGTTCGTACCAGCAGTAACTGTGTGTGTGTATTTAACTGTAGGCCGTACGGTAGAGGTTCAGCTGTACAAGAGTGGTTCATACCGGCAGTAACTGTGTGTGTGTATTTAACTGTAGGCCGTACGGTAGAGGTGCAGCTGTACAAGAGCGGTTTGTACCAGCAGTAACTGTGTGTGTGTATTTAACTGTAGGCCGTACGGTAGAAGTGCAGCTGTACAAGAGTGGTTTGTACCAGCAGTAACTGTGTGTGTGTATTTAACTGTAGGCCGTACGGTAGAGGTGCAACTGTACAAGAGTGGTTCGTACCAGCAGTAACTGTGTGTGTGTATTTAACTGTAGGCCGTACGGTAGAGGTGCAGCTGTACAAGAGTGGTTCGTACCAGCAGTAACTGTGTGTGTGTATTTAACTGTAGGCCGTACAGTAGAGGTTCAGCTGTACAAGAGTGGTTCGTACCAGCAGTAACTCTGTGTGTGTATTCAACTGTAGGCCGTACAGTAGAGGTGCAGCTGTACAAGAGCGGTTCGTACCAGCAGTAACTGTGTGTGTGTATTTAACTGTAGGCCGTACAGTAGAGGTTCAGCTGTACAAGAGTGGTTTGAACCAGCAGTAACTCTGTGTGTGTGTATTCAACTGTAGGCCGTACAGTAGAGGTTCAGCTGTACAAGAGTGGTTTGTACCAGCAGTAACTCTGTGTGTGTGTATTCAACTGTAGGCCGTACAGTAGAGGTTCAGCTGTACAAGAGTGGTTCATACCAGCAGTAACTGTGTGTGTGTATTTAACTGTAGGCCGTACGGTAGAGGTTCAGCTGTACAAGAGTGGTTCATACCAGCAGTAACTCTGTGTGTGTGTATTTAACTGTAGGCCGTACGGTAGAGGTTCAGCTGTACAAGAGTGGTTCATACCAGCAGTAACTGTGTGTGTGTAATTAACTGTAGGCCGTACGGTAGAGGTTCAGCTGTACAAGAGTGGTTCATACCAGCAGTAACTCTGTGTGTGTGTATTTAACTGTAGGCTGTACGGTAGAGGTTCAGCTGTACAAGAGTGGTTCGTACCAGCAGTAACTGTGTGTGTGTATTTAACTGTAGGCTGTACGGTAGAGGTTCAGCTGTACAAGAGTGGTTCGTACCAGCAGTAACTGTGTGTGTGTATTTAACTGTAGGCCGTACGGTAGAGGTTCAGCTGTACAAGAGTGGTTCGTACCAGCAGTAACTGTGTGTGTGTATTTAACTGTAGGCCGTACGGTAGAGGTTCAGCTGTACAAGAGCGGTTCGTACCAGCAGTAACTGTGTGTGTGTGTATTCAACTGTAGGCCGTACGGTAGAGGTGCAGCTGTACAAGAGTGGTTCGTACCAGCAGTAACTGTGTGTGTGTATTTAACTGTAGGCCGTACGGTAGAGGTTCAGCTGTACAAGAGTGGTTCGTACCAGCAGTAACTGTGTGTGTGTGTATTCAACTGTAGGCCGTACGGTAGAGGTGCAGCTGTACAAGAGTGGTTCGTACCAGCAGGACCTGGTGCTACACGGTGAGACAGTGGCCTTACGGCGGGATGTACACCGGGTACTGGACATCATCCAGGAGAACAAGGAGGAGGGGGCAGCCCTGTGTGTGTGGGACCACAACGGTCAGCACAACCAGCACTGGACCTTTGAGTATTGGTGAGTTCAGGCGATGGACGCTTATCTGTTGCTAATCTGTGGTTATTTTTATTGGCTACGTGGATCGCTTTGTTGTTGTAGTGTTATGTAATGACGCGTAGCCAATCTTTGTTAAAGGAGTCTCAGATTTCGCTATATTGCTTCTATGTGCTATAATGCTTTACACTTTAGCAATGAGAGTCATGGATTAGTGTTCTATGTAATGTTATCCAACTTTACCCATCGTTACAGAGATATAACTTTAAATCTTCATGTATTTCAAGCCATGTTATGAAAAAGAAGTTCCTGAAATGGGGCTGAAATAGTGTCCCGTATGCTCAGAGAGAGAAATTCATATAACTGGGTGTTTCATTCTCTCCTAAATCAACTTGTAGGTGTGGCTCCTCCGTGTTTTCTTGTATGGTATAATGAAGTTCCGTGCAAGAGATTGGCCATTTCATTTTTTTTCAGATTTATTTATTTTAATAGTAGTGAGGTACAAAAATGCTATTATTATAGAATAAAGAGAGCTGCTGGGGTGCTCATGTGGTAGACTTGTAGTAGGAGGGGGAGGATACACAGGTGGCAGCACCACGCACATGGCAGCTATGAGCTGTGATCAGTTGATACCCAGACCTATATGATGACCCTCAGAGATTTCTCATTTTTGTGGGCCATGCTGCTTAAAATGATATAATTTTACCTCTAATTTCGAGATTTAAGTGCACTGATCCAGGAGATATGATAAGAATATGTATCCCAAAATAGATAGCATTACGCAGATGTTCACCAATAATACACATATTGCACCTCTGTGCATTTATGAAAAAATTATTTTCAGCATATTACTAGTATTGGTACCTAAAAGTATGTGCACTGAAGTGCGCATTCCCCGGTTTTCAAGGCCCTAGCTATCTGGGAAGTCCTTAGCCATCAGCATTGGAAAATATCTGTATAACATTAGTCTCCCATAGGAATCTGCTCCCTTGAAGTATGATCCCAATATATCAGATACCAATCAATGATACACTATTACTAGTACTGGGATTTGTAAATATGATATTGGAAATTGCCAAAACCAAAGAGAGCTAGGTCATAGATAATTGCCAAGTGCTTAGCCTTATCAGTTAAACATTAGGAGTGTTAGGCCAGTCAAGAAAACAGCCTATGTACATTGTAGTTTACTAGGGGAAGTCACTGGTCAGGGATACTTCAGGTGCCCCACACCAGGGGACACTAGTGCCCCATAACTTCACCACTGGCCTAATTGACCTGGCCCATTAGCCATACGTGGGTCTTTCGGTAGTGACCCCTGTTGATTGGCAATGGTACCAACATTATATATCTCAGATCACCAAATCAAAATCCATTCACACTATAGCCTATATGTGCAAAATATGCAGATGTGGCATCTTCAAGTAGGAAAATCTCAGGTTCTACCTGGTCTAGAGGCAAAATGAAAAAAGGAGAATACTTCCCAATGTAATATCTAAAGATCTACCATAATTAGGAATACACCACCATTGACCTAATTTTATTCTCCCCTCCCTACTTGTAGGCGGCATTGAGTTATCAGGCAGCTTTTGAATAGTCAGGTCAGCAGGAGAGTATTGGTTGGATCCTAAACATCTCAGTCCACTCAGGTTATAATTATAGGGTCATTGAGCCGTGCCCCAGCCACCCAGGTCAGCAGGAAAGTGTTGTCGGGATCCTACACATCTCAGTCAAAATTTATGAAAAATAAATTGCCAATAAAAAGAACCTTTATGGTGTTTCTAGTCCAGAAAATGGCTGTTAAGTCAAATACTGTAAACTGAATGTCCCACTGTCTGCCTGCAGCCCCCCTCAGTACGTGAGTATCAGCAGTATGAGTACCAGTGAGCAGCTCACTGCTGAGGGAGCAGCTCATGGGTCAGCCGTACAGGTTCAGCCAAGGACAACTCAGCCCGATGACTCACAGCTCTGGTATGAGGACAAGTTTGGGGTCCTTCGCTCCAAGCTGAATCACTTTGCACTGGACTCATCAAAAGGTGAGCAGTATGATTTATTCTAAGAGTGCTCTTACAGTGACATGGTCCGATGATTAGGGCTCAGAAATCAATTTCTTAAAAATGAACCAGAATGTTCCCTATGGCCATACTTGTGCTAGCTACTTTATTTAATCTCATTTCCTAGGATTCAGCTCAGGATTCGACTAATCATCAGATCATGGCTAAATTTACTCATTTTGGAGTATACACTGTAATTTCCCCATTGAAATACTGTAAAGTAATATATTTGGGCCATATCTAAACCTCTAATTGGGCTCTTATTGCCCACAGATGACATTGCATTGTGCCCTATCCTCCAAATATTATATTGTACTAACATTTGAAACACATTTGAGCAGGATTTAGAATATAGAAAAAAAATCGGACTATGTCATTTTAATTTTATTGGCTGTGCTCTTATACTTGGGATGACTGTAATCGTCTGAAGTACTAGTATTATCCCTGGATAGAAGGAAGGGATCAGAATTGTGTTATGCACAAGTATGACTGAAGCTCCTCTCTGCCAACCACCACTGTACATATGGGAATTTGAGTTTAAAGAGTATTTATTTTCACCAGGTGATTTTCATAAATACAATTCAATGATCAAATGTATGTAGAGGGTGTTAGACGTACAATTCGCCCCTTGCCTCTCTACACACCAAAGTTTGATGTCATGATCACGATTGTACATGACATGTATTGAGGATTACAAGGGAATAGTAGTATAACCAGGATATTATGTACATACTCAAACATACCTATTGAAACCAGAGTTAAAGCTTATTGTTCTCCACTTTCCTGCAGGCGTGTAACAGAGGAGACAAGGGGTAGCTATAAATATGGCTTATTTGGGGTAGTATATTGAAGGGAGTTTCTGTAGTGTCTATGATCTATAGGAAAGTTTAAAAAAAGGAATCGTCTTACTGAAGGGAACAATACTTTGTAACCGAAATTGGTATCTGTTGTGAAAGACTCCCCATGGGTCTATATGTGTGTAGTATACTTGGTGTATAAAGGGATATTTTTATATTTAACTTATGTCAATAACTGTTGATTGCTCTTATGTTTCAGGAGATGTTTGTTTAAGGCCGTACGATCCATCCAGTATGCACCAGCAATTTGTGGTTAACGGTAACACGTTAATTAACAAACACGACAACAGACTACTTCTCAGGATACGCACCGACCAATCAAAGGGAGCCAATATTGAATGTGGACAGGCTAAGAACCATGAATATGAACGATGGATGATTAAGGCTGCTGGCTGAGCAGGGCCTTCCTAGAATGATGAGATGAGTTATGAGGATGGTGGAGCATAATGCTTTGTTATGCAATTGGAAACATAAGTTGTGCTCTATACCATCTTGAAAATACTATTTGGTGCTGGGAAAGTTGGAGGTGGAGTGAGTGCTTATAAATCTCACACCATATATTTGGTGCTGGGGAAGGTCAAGGTGAACAGACTAATGTGCTTCTAAAGGTGTAGTTCTCACCACAAGTTATGTCATTGTATCATACCATTCCATAAATTGTAATTCCATTCCATAATTATTGTGTTTAGACTGTTTCTGTACATGACTGTATTATCTTTCTATAATTATCTTTGTCATTAAAGGCATCTGTCATGTAAATTGTATAGTAATTTACATTGTTGTTATATCCATTCTGGTCCAATCTGAACAGACTCAGTGATGCTCATATTTAGGTGGTAGTTTGTCTCAGCTGTACATATGGGCAGTATAACACTGCCCAAGGGTAGGCACTTGGATAATTTTTTTTAAACGGTTACAATATATTCTGACTGTAACCATGTGATAGAGCACATTGACCCCCTCTCAGAACATTTGGAATTACATTTGTATCCTAAGTAGAAGTGAAGAAATCAACCAGAACATGCATAGGCTGCAGAAGCAAGCTGGTACTATACAAATGTACACAGCCTGGTGTGGCAAATTGGCACCAACTACTAGAGACACTCTGTTCTCTCTTTAATTGCAAGGTAACATGACATATCAGGCTTGCACAATGTTACAATGTTACTTGTGTATATATATCTCATTGATTAAACCCAAATTCTACAATATGTGACTTGTATAGCACATTCTTTTATTGATTAAAATGAACAGTGATACCAGACACAGGTGTTGAAACCACAGATCAGGTCTCAACCATGACTCACCGGTGACATCTGGTGTTAGGATCTAACATCTTACCAATAGGCTTTCATAGGGATACCCAGACTGATTAACACTGGTATATCAAGACAGAACATGACTAATTTAGGGGAATGCAGGAAACCTCTTGGGATTCCACGCAGGAGGCTGGAAACGGACATGTAGCATACTATTGATGTGTAGAAAGAGGGCCGCATGTTAATACAAAGGGGCCATGAATATTTCAATGAAATTCGCTTGGATAAAGTTGACCTTTACATTTGGATAATTGCCATATTAGGACTTACAATTAAATATATTCCCAATGATAAGTAGTGGATAGCCAGCTAAAAGACCTTTCCAATAAGCTAGTGCATGCTCTGTTATCTCTAATAGGGGCTGAATAGGAGCAAAAACGAATAGGGTCATTTCAGACAGGCACTCATAAGGGTGCCAATTTTAGTGTGCCACCTGTGACTGCTGGTTTGAGCCCTGCAGTGCGGTTCTTCCAAGTGCCTACCTTGCCAAGGGTCCTCCATTAGCCTTTTATGAAATATCTTATCCATCAACCATTCATTTCTTGGAGGCTGCACATAAATATAAATGTCTGCGCTTTGCTCTAACAATCAGACTACTGAGGTCTACAGCCAGATGAACAAGAACCCTAAAGTTGATGTTGAATGTATCAGTTTATTGATACTTGTCATGACATTAGAATGTCCATAAATAAATAGATAAAAAATTAGATTAACAGTGAACTGGTAGTTTATAGAGCAGTTAGCCAGACCTCGTTGTGCCTGTCAAAAGGTTTGAAGGGTGAGTCGTATCCGGCTCTGTAGAAGTGGGTCTTGTCGAACTTGGTGCCAGCGGGGAGGGCCCTCTCCAGTGCTACCACAGCCTCCAAGTACTGCTCAATCCTAGCATAGCCAGAGAAGGACCTGCAGGACAGAGGTACAGCAATGTAACTAATAGGGCACCGAGCGATAAAATGTTGTCGCAGTTTTTCGCTGCTGCTTACTAAAAATACCCACATCTCAGTGGGCCCAAATCCCGGGGGGGCACTTGAATTCTTTTTGACAGGGGTGTGCGGCTGGACCTCTGACGACCCTTACCTGCAGTCGATAATCGGGGGAGCCCACAAGGGCCCAGAAGTAGGTGATCACGTGACGAGACGGAACCCTATAAAGGTCTTATTTGTTAGCCATATGACCAGTTTTTTTAAATCATAGAAAATGCTAATCTGCTGATGTACGTTGCCAAATCCATTGCTTTATGAATAGGGACAGTAATAAAATTGGTTGGTTGACATTTAAAAAAAAAAGTTACAATAACAATCCACTTCACCTATTAGACAGCAGGTGGCACTGCGACCTGATACTAATGCACTCATGAGACACCAGGTGGCAGCAAACATTGTGTCACATGCCTATGGTGAGATTTATCACAATTTCACAAGCGCAAGCCATACAAGTGATAAATACTGTTATGACCTCAAAACTGACATAATTATGATGGTAAGATGGCTGAATTAGCCTTATCCTAGGACCTCTATGTACAGAAGGATTACAGTACCTGACGTATACAGTCTGTGCGGGCAGGGTGATCACCTTGACGGTAGCGTCAGATGGTGTCGGTGGAGACGTGATCTCAGGCGCAATGTAGAATCCCATGGTGAAGTTGTTGGGGCAGGCGGGTCCTGGACCGGGCACTATCTTTGCCAGAACTGGGGCGGTCATGTCCACCTTACGGTCTGTTCAATTAGACATGTTAAATGCAATCAATCAGTTATTTGTATATAAATTCAAAGAAGTTAAATCAAACTCTATTCTATATCACTGTATACGTATCTTATTTTCGAGCTGAGCTTATTTTTGCGGGAATCAAAATTTCACGAAAATGTGTACAGCATGAATATTTGTCCAGTGTAGCTATATAACTACTATATTACAAAAAATCGTGAATCTAAATCTGCGCGAAATTGTACTTTATAGCCAAATTGCAAAAATATGTATGCTCAAAAGTTTCTACGATTTCAGTACTGTTGAAATTCCACTTAGTGAGTTGTATTTCCGTATAACAGGGGGAGCATTGATAAAATATGATAATGATTTCTTTGCAAGGACCTCACTGTTCCCCCTCCTCCCACCCCACGAGAGGAGCCCCCTCCTAGAAGAGGGATTCAAAATATATAGCTTGTGATAAGAACTTTCTGTATGCATTGTACATGAATCTAAATTTTTAGAAATTTATCTATCAAGAAAACCTTTTTAATGTGCACCAAAATTCCACATCAAGCTTTTTACTTACTTCCCTCGTTGGTGCCTGTGATGTACGCGAAGAGTTTGCGGAACATGAGTCCACGCACCATGGAGAAGTCGATACCCTCCTCCATGGTGGCCACCCAGTTACTGGCCGCATAGCTCCTCACCTCATAATCCTATAATACAATAAATACAGAGGTAGAATCAGAGATGGTTCTTACATACCTATAGTCTCATTTGTCAGTGGAAGGTTAGGCATACTAAATAACACTATCTACTCATTAATATAGCTATCAACTGATTGCTGTGAGTCTTTTAGAAGCAAGAACACATTGGGTTTTCCTTAGAAATAAGAACTTTCTTGCATATATCATTATACTATATTTAGCCATATACAGTCAACTCCCTCTTAACGGCCACCCCTCCAGTGCAGCCAATCCCTCTAATGCAGACACTTTCCATAGTCCCAGACATACTACAATGTACAGAAAATGACCCCTCTAATGCAGCCACCCCACCAAAGCGGCCACTTTTTCATAGTCCCAAGGGTGGCCACATTAGAGGGAGTTGACTGTACACAACAGGAAGAATAAAACAAGTATTTATGATGTTACATATGGAGGGGATGGTGGGGGATGAAAGAGATGGTTAAAAATAATATTGCTCATACACTATGTTAAATTCTATGTTGCGAAGCATCAATAATAAGTCTACTAATTCTTTTTATCTTTCATGTTATATTCAAATGCATAGGGTGACACTCACTAGATACACACAGGTGTCAAAAAGACCTTACATCTAATGTACATTTCTAACGTCAAGCGTAACATGAGAAAATACTACATTGAACTTTTTTTGGTCCCCCCAAACCCACAACCCCCCTCCTGTTGATAAGAAATGATCACTCCCCTAGCCATTCGCTGCAAGCCAACGCCTCCAAACACTTCTCACCTTCCCACCCTCCCATCCCCCAATACAGCTGCTGTAGGGGATAGTAATTGAACGGTATCTACTTACTTTAGTTGTCTTTATGACAGTGTAGCGTGGACATTCTAAACCGTTACAGAACTTGGGGGCCTTCCACTCACAGAAAACACAGGTCAGGCTGGAGAGGGCCAACAGCAGAAGGTAGGTGTGGGATCCGGCCATGTTAGAGCACCTGGTGTGAGAGAGACAATGCTTCATTACATGATTTTATGGCCTTCTCTATGCTAAGGCTATGGGACCTACGTACTCCATGACCCCATGGAGTACGGTGTAGCCATACTCCATGGCCTCCAAATTTGTTGATATTCTTCATTTTACGACTACCTGGCTTTGCACTCAGTAAGAGTCACTGTTGGACAATGATCACACTTAGTACTATTATGGCAGACATATTGTATTCCCTGCTGTTATTCGCCCTAGTGTAATAATTCCCAGTGCAGTAATAAAAAAAATGATGTAGAAATGATGTGATTTACATGAGTTTTGCTAGCTGGGTACCCAATTCCCAGTGGTCACAAAATTTAGTTCAATGTTGAATAAACATTGCATTGACATTGAATCAACATTGACAACCATTTATCAATGTTGATTCAATGTTATGTGCCCACTGGGTTACTGACTCAGCCATTCACAGCAAGCCAAAGAATGAAATGAGTTTATTTTCAACATGTGTCAGTATTAGGCAAAAAAGAGCATTAGTAATCAACAGTCATGAGTTGAATTCGATACAAATAATCTTTACTTATGAGCATATACTGGTATAGCCCTGCTTACCTGGTGTAATAGCAGTAGTGGTGATGGGTTGTTTGGTTTGTGCTGTAGCGCACCAATTTATATACACCGTGCTATCTGCCATGTTGGTAATAAGATGGAGGCTGCTATCACTGTGTGGCCTCATCTATTACCCTGAACAGATAGCCAGATTCCCATGAAGGACCATCTTACGAAACCAGTCACACCTCCATGCATGTGAGGGATGTAGTCCAGTAAACAAAATAATGTATGTCAACAAAATTGCAAGAAAAGGTTTCTCAGTGGTTTTCACCTCTTTGATATGATTATGAACTTTACAGAAAAAAATTGTCTCCGGCGATCCTGCCTGGGGAAGAGCCCCAAATCGAACATGGCCGCCACTAAACCAGGTCAAACAGGAAAACAGCTATGAAAATGGAACAAATCATCATATTCACACATGTATATATGATGACTCTATTAACATCAGCATGAACAGATCTCTCCAATAGAACATGTCTTTTAGTTTTGAAGTTTCAAAGGATAGCCTAAAATTCAAAATGGCTACCAAAAGGTTGTTAAAATGCATGAAATAACATATCTCTGGTTCTAATCAACATAGAGATACAAATGAAGGTTCAAAATATATGTTTCTAAGGTCGGAGAATTTGAATTTACTATGTGTGAAAAGATAAGTGGCTGCCATTTCGAATTTTTAATGAGGTCACTGCTAAGGACTGTTTAGACTACTACCAGAAAATAGGATATTTCGTTCTTTTGTGCTAATAAGCATAGGTATAAGATTTGGAATGGAAAATTATTTTTTGTGAGATCAGATATATGAGATCTACCATGTGCAATAGACATATTCAACATCCACACTGGGTACGTAAAAACACAGAGATACATGTACCAACATATGTCAGAGGTAATTCCCAGAATCTCAATGTATATACTTTCCAAATCCACAAAAATGGTGTCTTATACCCTACCATTAATCTCAATACTGTATTGTGTCCCCACCTGGTAGCAAACAAAGAAGGCTTAGGCTAACTGACCATCATTCCAAAGTCAGACATAGCCTGACTGTGGAAAGAAAGTCAGCCTGACTCTGCATTTGTCTTGCCTGACTGTCATGCAAGAATCAGGCTGACTCTCAAAAGGGAGTAACTTTATGGGACTATCAGAGGAGGCTCAGCCTGACTGTTGTGAAAGTCCAGCAGCGCTCTTACCTGAGTCAGGCAGTGCCTTTTTCTCTGTTTAGTAAACATGAGATGGACAATGCCCTAGTCAATATCTCTGCATGGTGTCTGAAAAATAGCCTGACGATTAATGAAATCAAAACTAAGTGGATGCTCTTTAATGGTGAAAAAAATGATAATTCTATTTTGGCACTTAATGGTGTAAATTTAGAAAAAGTCGATTGTTTCAAATATTTAGGCCTGAATCTGAACCCAGAAATGACATTTATCAAACATAGAAGTATTACTATCAGAAACAACCGTCACAAGATCATGCAATTGGCTGGAATAAAACATTATGCTGATATTGACACAGGTTGTACTATTTATAAAACTATGGTCAACTTCATTTGATTATGTTGATTTTGTATGGGATAGAGGCAATAAAGGTGAGAATCTTGAGCTTCAATATACTGTAAACGTAGATATTTTCGCGCTGTATATATTTTCGCGATTTTCACGATTTTTAGATATCCGCGAAAATATGTACAGAGCGAATATCTATACAGTATTGAATCAAATAGCCAAATCTCCAAAATTCGCGAATTCTAGTACCAGCGAAAATGTCCTTTTTAGCGAATGAACAGTGATTCTTCGTAAAATCGACGGTGACCATCACCGTTTAAAAAACGGTACAGTGATCATCAATAAATGTTGAATACAGCGGGCAGTGCTGGTGCACTGTACCTGGCTTCGAAGTGTGGGCCTTCCGATGAGGTCATGTCATCATCATCCTGTCTGTTCTTCATTTAATGTGCTGGAGAGCAGTGCTAGTGCACTGTACAAGCTGTATGACCAATGTATCAATATGCACAATACATACACATCTGGCTGTATCTCATGAGAATTGAAACGTCTTTGACTGGGTGACGTCTTTGACCTCCCAGTGGGCACACCATCCGGCTGCACCAGCTACTAGTCGTTGCTTGAGTGACTAGTTGCGTTGCAACGTTTACTAGTCACTCATGCAACCATCAACCATTTTGGGCTAGATTGGCAAAATTCTGAGTAGTGTGTATTAAGTTATTACTATCTGGTGCATTGCAGTGCTGCAAATGCAACTGCTACTAGTTGCAGCAGAGCAGCGTTTATAAGTAGCTGCAACTTCAGGGCTGCAAAATCACTGGCTATTAAATGCAGCTAATGGAGAGCTTACTAGGTGGTACATATTAAGAGCTTACTAGCTGTTCTTTTGACACAGTTTAATAAGGGCTGCATTTGAGTGCTTAGTAGCAGGTACATAGCAGCTCTTTTTAATAGCTGCAAATGCAGGGCTGCAGATGCACTGATTATTAAGGGATGCTAATGCAGGGCTTACTAGTATCTGCATTTTAAGTGATTACTAGATGTTCCATGACACAGCTTTATAAGGGCTGCATTTGCAGTGTCTAGTAAATGGTGTATAGCAGCCCCTATTAGTAGTTGCAAAGTCAGGGTTGCAGATGCACTGACTATTAAGGGATGCTTATGCAAGGCTAACTAGTATCTGCATTTAAGGGACTACTAGTTGTTGCCTGACACAGCTGAAAAAGGGCTGAATTTGCAGTACATAGTAGCCGATGTAAAGCAACTATTATTAGTAGCTGCCGATGCAGGGCTGCTGAAGCACTGAATATTAAGGGCTGCAAATGCAGGGCTTACTAGTTACTGCATAAGAAAGGCTTATTAACTGTTGCCTAATTATAGCTCTTGCAGTGGCTAGTAAATGGTGCACAGCAGCTCTTATTAGTCGCTGCAAATGCAGGGCTGCTGAAGACCATGTGCTTTCAATATCCCCTATTATCACTCATTGTTTTCTCCTGAATGCACAGAAGCCACACAATATTTTTCAATGAGACATAGTCATATCATGCTTTATCCCTCCAGTATTCTATATTTCATATGACCAACAGCTATTGCTGTCTAGATATTTCACAAAATACACATAATCTCAAGTTAGTGTTAATCCCCATAGACAACTGAAAATGAGGATTATAACTTGAATGGGTGTCTAAATATTAAAATCTATCAGTCCATGTGGTGCCTAATAAGATATGTGTTAAATCATGAGCAGGATATTCCTCAGGATTTGGGTTAATTGGTGATTTTCCTTAAACATCCACCCAGGGCTGCAAACATTATGTTATGCATAGCAATTTCCACAGACCTAGATATCCCTGATTAATGTAATAGAATCAATGCATGTGACACCATTTTTAATCTCTTCAAATACTTTTTTGAGTTTTTGAGTTTTTTAATCAATAAAAATCACATAGTCAACAAGATTCGATGAGTTAAATAGCTTTTGAATTCACCAGACCACTGTTACTTAACATAGGCTAATAACTGTTGCTTTTGCAGTGGCTAATAAGCTCTTATTAGTAGCTGCAAAATGCAGGGCTGCAGAAGCACTGACTATTAAGGGCAGCTATTGCAGGGCTTACTAGCTGCTGCATAATAAAGGCTTATTATGTGTTGCTGAGGCACGAATTAGTTGCCAGTAGGTGGCAGCAGTATTCCTTTTTTGAACTTTTATACTATTTGAACTTTTTGATATCATTATATTAATGACATATACTAGTCATGTGTGTACCAAAATGTGCTAAATATTTAAACATAGAACTTACATCACTTGTTAAAAATTTAAATAAGCTTAGGCATGATTTATAACATAGATTACAACCAAATTTGATCGAGACACCATTTCTATGTATAATAGTATATAACTTAAAGGTCATATACTACAGCATTAAATCACACCTTGGCCCAGGTTGACTACTAGTGTTGCATTAACCACCAAGTAGTCAACTACTAAGTGATGTATTTGAAGCTCATGATAGTAGCTTATCTGCAGTGACTAATAGCCACTGCATATGCAGCTTCTACCAAAGGTTTATTTTGCAGGGCTGCAGAAACCTAACTAGTAAGAGCTGCAAGGTGTTGCATTAGGCACCAAATTAGTCAGCTAGCAGGGCTGCATTTGTAGTAACTAATAACCACTGCATAAGCAGCTACTACTAAGAGATTATTTTGCAGGGCTGCAAAAACCCAACTAGTATGTGCTGCAAGGTGTTGCATTAGCCACCAAATTAGCCAGCTAAAAGTTCACTAGTAGTTGCAGTTCTTAATAGTAGCTGCACTTGCAGTGACTAATAACCACTGAATAAGCAGCTACTACTAAGGGCTTATTTTGCAGGGCTGCAAAAACCCAACTAGTAAGCGCTGCAAGGTGTTGCATTAGCCACCAAATTAGCCAGTTAGAAGGTGCTGCATAAGCAGCTACTACTAAGGGCTTGTTTTGCAGGGCTGCAAAAACCCAACTAGTAAGTGCTGCAAGGTGTTGCATTAGCCACCAAATTAGCCAGCTAGTAAACGGTGCACCCGTTGCAGGAAGATGGCTACTAAACGTTTAGTAGGTGGTGCTGTGCCCACTGGGCTGTGTCGTCTTTGACCGGTGTAGTCTTTGACCAGCAAGTTTTAAAATGGCTGAAATGGGGGGTATGTACACAGAAATGCCGGGAATTTGTAGTACATAGTGGTAAAATATCCATTAACCTTTTCCCCCCATTTCTGTGTACATAGCTCCCATTTCAGCCATTTTAAAACTTGCTGGTCAAAGACTACACCGGTCAAAGACGACACAGGTCAAAGAAGACACCCGGTCAAAGACGTTTCAATTGTTACAAACTCATAAGACACGGCCATCTATGCTCTTTAATGACGATCACAACAACCAGGCTGGGACAATCATGGGTTTCTCAGGTCGCAGTGAGAAACGACAGCACTGTGATATCTCACTGCCAAATTGAGGGGTTATCACACAGCGCTGTGAGATTTTACCCCCCTGTTGAAAACCATGCTGATGCCATTTCTAGCATATAGAATTATAAGGAATACAACGTTTTAGCTTGTTTATTAATTATTTCTCATGAAATACACATTTGCTGTAGAGGCCCATTCAGATGTACCTAGCTGATAACATAATACATCACTGTAGACATTCATTTTCTGGAGCAAATATTGGTAAGCCTACAGCAAATTGGGTTTTCTCAAAACCATTATATAGGATTGTATGAAAATCATCCTTTTTCAATGTTAATATCCACACAATCAGATAATTGGAGTGAGCATTGAGAAAACAATTGTGTGCCCATTTATACATAATCTTGATTTTCATTTGGACTTGAGGAAATCCTTGGAAAATGTGAAAATGTGAAAATATATAATATGGGTGTGGTTTTCAACAGGGGGGTCAGATCTCACAGCGCTGTGTGAAAAACCCCCAATTTAGCAGTGAGATAACACAGTGCTATGGTTTCTCACTGCGACCTGAGGAACCCATGGTTTTCCTAGCCTGACAACATTGATTGCCTAAACGCAAGAATGAAAAAGACGCCAACAAGTGTGATTCTCACATTGACTGTTTTACCATCTTCACATTTAATAGAGTTCTCATAGCTACAATATGTCTTTGTCACCTTTAGCCTGTATAGACTCACTTTCCCCTTGTTGCCTCTTCCTCAAAACTAGTTCCAGACCCTGCACAGACATTATATTATACATGTTAATGTGTTATACCTAACATTCAAGGGCGGCATGTTGCTAAAGATGACATTCGTTGTCATGATACACTAATGCAACCCCTGCGAGTAACTCGCCGGTGCTGCATTGCTAAATCAGACCAATCTTTCAGGAGTGTCAGTAGGGTTGGCATGATGGTTGAATGTAGGACAGACCTGTGAGTTACCAGGGCTGCATTCATGCACCATGACAACAAAGGCCATGATGCATTAATGCCGTCCTTAAAAGGGTTAAGTAATGGTACATTTTTGTGATTGTGATCTCCATGCTACATCAATTTTCCCTAATTGTAAGCTCTTATTTTCTCATCAATGTATACAATTGATCAAAATGTCATTCATTTTCATTGACAACTATGGTGTGTGCACTTGGTTGACATTAAATGACAAGAATACATGTATGGTTTCAGTAAGACACCCTTTATGTTGCTAAGAATGATGGATAAAGCCTCAGTCATGACCAGGTCAGTTTGAAATGGATGTGAATGCCTCTTAGCTTGATCATCAGAGGTCATTCATGTACCCCTACCCTGGATAGTGCTAGAATTAGCATTAATCTTGGAGAAATGGGGATGGGGGATGTTGTAATGAAAATTTTTTTTTTGTAACAATTTGACTTTATTTGTGGTACATGGACGATAAGAAGACGTATGGAGAAAAATAAATCATAGATATAAACCGTAGATATTGCTAAGGCTTGACAAAATTATGCATCAGCAGTCAATATCAAATCAATGTAAATCATTTTATTACGTTTATTTGTTGTTGATTTACAATGGTCATCTCAATGTTGAATCACTGATGAATGATCAACGTTGATGACCTCATCAATATCAACATAATGACAACCCTGTATCAACTGTTGATATTATGTCGCTGCACACATTGAATCAATATTGAATCAACTGAAGTTTTCCCACTGGGAAGTGGCATTCTCACCCAGCGTTTCCCACTCACAATTCTAGTACTGTTCTAGTCTGCTATGTGGTAAGTGCGAGTGGTGAGAATGCCCCTTTAAAGGATTAAAGTTGTGATAGCATTTCACAGCCAAAGGTTCGCTTAACTTGTGGTTGGTTGATAATTGTAGAGTAAGGGAGTAGTTCCTGAGCTTGTTGACCCCTCTAGAGACGATAACGAGTCACCCCTTTTGATGAACAAAAAGCCTGTGCAATGCTATCCCAGTGGGCACGGACCACTTATTATTATTTAGCTCTGTATATTCTCTGCAGGGCTTTTTTACTACCTTGTGTTTTTGTTCATGCATATGTACTGCCTGCATCTTCTAGTCCCTCGACAAGGGCATCCAAAGATTGCAGAACAGGAAATACTTTAAAACTTTTGATTCGCTCTGTTAAATATTGATGATTTTAGACAACGTTAAATGAAATAATACAACATCATTATACACAACGCTTTTGGGGTGAGTATGCCTTTACACATCTACTGCTTCCTAGACAAATTGGGAATGATATGACTCTCTCATTTTTCTTTCATTGAATAACATGCAGCCGTATTTCACAGCCCTGTGACGTAATTAAATGGTGGTGTTTACGTTTCAAGAGTTTTGATATTTTAGGCCCCCCTATCATAATCTAGATAATTTGGATCGAAAAAAAACAAACACAAATGAACACTCGTCTAGGTCTGATAAAGGTGTTTTTTTTCACTTGTTGAATGTCACACTATAATTCACTTGGCCTTCTATACAGCCTCATGAAATACAGCCAGATATTCAAATTGCCAAATTGCCAAATAGCCATTAACAAATCAAAACCCTTGAACCTTTGTCTATTTCTTCTCCCCTCATTTTCTCATGGTCCAGCTTTCCCTCCATTTTGCCCTAACCCACATTGTTTTTCCCATCAACACCTTCTCCTCTATCAATACATAAGTTTTTTTTATTCACTTTTAACTCCAGTTGCAGAACTATCTACATATATTTACTCTTAACCTCCCCTCAGTACTTGAGCCATGCATGACCAGAGCAGGCATTGTCAATAAAATTGGATATGACCCTGGAAAAAAGTGAGGCCCCCCCCTCAGCAGAGCATGATCTATTAATTCTGACTGCCAATCTGAGCTTTACTTTCACGGCAAATTCCGACGGTAAATTATGGGTCTTTCTCACACCAAACTATGGGCATTTCTCACGCCAAACTATGGCCCTTTCTCACAGCGAACTATCGCTACAAATTCAAAATGTCTAGGAAGTAACGTCTTTGCTGGTGACGTAGTGACGTTGCTGGGTAACGTAGCAATGGTGACGTAGAAACGTTGCTAACACTGTGACGTCACTGGTGAGCATGATGTCGGCCATTTTGTCCACTCTCAAACTTTTTACTGCATTGTATGGACATCTGTCGTCATTGATGATGACAGATCTATTTTGTTTTCAATCGACCTTCAGGTTAGTGATAGGTATTCATAATCGCGGTTAATCTGTCATTTATTTTAAAAGTATTGTTAGGGAACTTCTCAGATATTAGTAATTGAAGCTATCAATTTAATGTTGCAAATCCTGCATGTATTTTGACCACTGCACAAAGTGAGACTGGGCTTTGTCCACCATTCATGGGCCTCATGTTGGGCAAAGCTCTCTTGGGTCTCAAACCTATGCCTGTATTGCTATTGGTCTACGTCATGCCTGTATTATCTAGTGCTAGTGCTTCTACCTCTACATCGCAGCCTGTGTTGGGGGTGCGGGGGCTGGTATTGGAGCTACAACATTAGGCTTGAAGCCTAGCATCTTGCGGAAAGCTTGGTGGAACCTGGGCATGCGATAGGCGTAGATGAATGGGTTGATGGCACTGTTAAGGTGCCACAGTATCAGTGCTACGTATTGGATGTGGACAGATTCTGCAGATCCGTCCTTCACCTATAAACGTAAATACAGGTATTTATTTCATGAATACGGAGTGCCAAGGTTAAACCAATGGGAGGGCCGTTCCCCAGGTGAGCGTGCAATAACCCTCGGGCGTATTTCACGCTGTGGCCGTATTTCACACTGCCGAGGGTCACGTGACTTTTGAGTAATCTAAAATGACAAATACAATGTGTTAAACCCTGAAATAAATACAGAGTGTCACTTAAAAGTGATCTTGTCAGTGGTTGTTGCACTTGTGGTGCTAGGGCCGTATTGCACGATGGCCGATTGATCTGTAGGCCATCGTGCAATACGGCCCTAGCACCACTCATGCAATAACCACCAACTCAGCGTGCAGCTCTGTCTATGTCTATGACACTTTACAGAGCTTTGAAGTGCCCATTCAGGTGTATGTGGTAAGCTTTGTGGGGTGGGTGTGAGTCCTGGTACAATTGGGTCACTCTAGAGAAGGGGGTGGGGGGACTCGTGTCTGCCACGCAGAATTTCATCATCTCCAGCTGTCAAATAGAAGCAAGGAGAAGACCCTTTATTTCATGTGGAGAAACAAAGTTACTATGCTTAAGTACTAGAACGGCTGTTCTCCACATCCCCGTGGAGAAACTGATGCTCATTCTCCACAGCTCCATTCTCCACGGTATAGTTGTGAAACCAATCTTTAAATGTTGTTTTATGGAATTGATCAACATTCACATGAAATAAACACAGAGATCCACTTAAATCAGTCTGAACTCCTTGTTTCTCAACCCAAGGTCCCACTCGTGGAGAAACCTGTAGTTCAGACAGATTATCGTGGACCTCTGTCTATATAATTATTCATGCTTTTTGTCGATAGTCTCGCTATCCATGGCTGCTTAATTCATTTACATCGATCAATCAACTTTCAAGTCTGGGGTCTTGTTCTCAAATGACTGTTGTGGTATTTTGATTAGAGTAGGGACATTTTCAATGTCACTTTTCAATGATATAATGCAGGGCACCTAAATGGGATTACTCAGTGCCAATTGTCACAGTGAATCTACAAGCAGTGTCAAAATATACATTGATCAATTAATTCTGAGAATAGGTTGATCTTTTCTCTGAAGTTGCCATCAAAATTAGCAAAATTAAATTTAGAAGCTTTCAGTCAAGAGAGAAAGTATTCCTCAGAATTAACAGGTACAGTGGTAAAGTATGAAACCAGTCATAGTCTAAATGACATCATGTAAACCCTGAACTAGCAGGAAGACAGTCAGATATGATTTAAACTGTAGCTAAGGGGGCATCCATAGATTACATACGCACCAAGGGGGGGGGGTTAAAACAAATGCTTACAGATTCGCACAGGAGGGTGCAGATCCATTTTGGCATATGCATGGTGTATCCATTAGGGGTGATTTTGGCGGTTTTTTTTCTCTGTTTTTGGTCGTTTTTTTACTATATTTTTGGTCGTTTTGGACTATATTTTTGGGCTCCAATACCCAACCAAAAATCAAGTGATCTGAGTGTGTATGCAGGGTGGGGGTGGGGGGGGGGGGGTCTTAATGCGTACATGTTGCAACAGGGGGGAGGCGGGGGTCAATTTTGGGTAAAGTATGTGTACTGTAAACATATGTATTTTCGCACATGTATATTTTCGCGAATTGACTACAAAATGCACTTTCACCTGTATTTAAATTCGCGGATTTTGGAGTATAGTACTTGTATGACCATACTGGATAAATATTCGCTCTGAACATATTTTCGCGATTTTAAAAATTGCGCAAATCGCGAAAATATGTACAGCGTGAAATAACATAATGTTTACAGTATGTGATTAATGGATGCCCCCTAAATGAGACTTACCACAACGCTAGTAATTGTGTTTGGAACAGTGAGAGCCAGGTAGGCAAGCAGCACCAGGAAGGTTGTCTTGGTCAGCTTTCGTTGTCGATGCAGCATACAGCTA
Source organism: Harmothoe impar (assembly GCA_947462335.1). Classification (NCBI taxonomy): domain Eukaryota; kingdom Metazoa; phylum Annelida; class Polychaeta; order Phyllodocida; family Polynoidae; genus Harmothoe; species Harmothoe impar. The sequence goes on along the minus strand of OX381707.1, from coordinate 18,297,005 downwards.
GCCAGTGCGGAACTCTGATTAGCGACCCGTCGTCCCTGCCTCCACACCATCAAGCCCAGGATGATGTAGTTGATGATGGTGACACCAGTGAAGAAGTAGAAAGGGTAGATCATGAACAGGTGGAGATCTGTGGTTGAGATGAGAAAAGCGTAGACACAGGTGGGCATGCTGAGAGTAGCTGTAGAGCGGAGGGTGAATGCCAAAGCGAACGTCATCACAATCCCAATCCAAACGATGATCTGGCATGGCAGGACCTTGGATACTGACATTTTTGAGTGGTACCAGAAGGGAGTGCTCAGGGCAATAAGGCGGTCAACGGACATCATGGTGAGGCTAAGGATGTTTCCAAATGCTGAAATAACATAGAGTATCTCCTTGCTAATGCAAGCAGCGATCCATGTTGATGTTCGTCCCATGCTCTCAACTATGATGGACATCATGGTGAGAGCACAGCCTATAGTATCAGCCACAGCCAGGTTAGTCAGCAAGGATCCAGTAGCGGTCTGCAAATCTTCATAACGGCCAACAGCAATGATAACCATCAAGTTACCCACCAACCCGACCACTGACTCAGTCATACGTAGGGGGTAGAAGTAACCAATGCGAGCCTGTGCATTATGTCCTAATGCATCCCCAATGCCAGGGAGATCAGTTATATTTACTGAGACAGTGGCGTTATCAGGATCTGTGGTCACAGCAGCAGACTGGAGAGCCATAAAGGCAGTTGTCATGTTGGCCATTTGGAGGAGTGAGCAGAAGTGAGCAATGCTCATCAACCAAGGACACTTGGGATTGATTTAATTAGACCAACACACAGGACAACTGTAATCAGCAGGGTTGTATAATTTAGGTCATATAATATATAGTAAGTAGGGCCAGGTATCATGAAACAAAGCTTTCTTTGATTTAGTTTGGTTAATTACCTGTTCATAATCTGATTTCTGAGAGGGTCGTAATTATACTGGTCACCTATAGAGGTAGTGAGTAATCAGTGGGATCCATTTGTACAGGAAGTAATATCAATTATTTAGCCCTTTCATGCCCAGAACTCTAAGAATGCACGCTTTTACGCCCATTTATACCACAGCGGGCACAGAGAACAAAGCATTTCACACCTCTTGTATACTTCATACAGCTAGTGGTATAAAGTAATTATAGGCCTTGTAGCCTACCAAGCTGTAGGGGTGTTCAGTGAGGGGAGCCTATAAGGCTCCCTTCACTGTATTTAGCGTTCAGCATGGTACTCATCCTATAACTACTACATGAGTTCAGTACATTGTAAAAATATTCCGTTGAATATATGGAGAATCAGTGTAAAATTTAACGGTGATTCATCATAACATATGATTACGGTGAGGCAATGTAAAATCAATCAATTTTACTTTGAATATCCGTAATCCAATACAGTGAAACACCGTTTATTTTTACAGTGAAACACAGTTTATTTTACGGTGAAGCTACGTTTAATTGATTTCAGTTTTATCACACCAGGTGGTAGTTTGGTTCATGAAGAGATTTTCCTGGATGCTAGGAACACCATTTTTGTGGTGATAAGAAATATATATACAGATACAGCTGTAATGTTTGCTCTGTAGCCATCCTAGAGTGACTTCTGCTCATAGACTGGTATTACAAAGTGTCATGAAGCATTCTATAAGGCTTTCATAGACTAATTCCTAATGAGTAGGTCTGAAGTCTTGACACTAAGATGATATTGCTGATTGGAACCAAATTGGGTTTGGAACCATATTGAGCATGGAGTTAGGTATAGGGGGATAAATGAACTAAATAACATTGGGACAAATCAGTTAAATTACACAAAATACCATTACAATTATTGTTTAGGCACTGAATCAGAATACAGTGATGTTTTGTATTCTGTTAAAATAACGGTGATTCACAGTTCCGTAGAAATGACGGTGACTTTGGGAAAAACGGTGACTGTGACAATAACGGTGAAAGTCTGGCACCCAGTGTTGCCAGTGAATCACCGTTTTTTTAACGGTACTGAGAATCACTGTTAAAAAAATTTATAACGGAGATTTCTTGTTTAAAAATAGGGGTGACAGTTCCGTAAAAATAACGGTGAAAGTCCGGCACCCAGTGTTGCCAGTGAATCTTCGTTATTCTAACGGAATTTTTTTTACAGTGTAGGCCACCCTGGAATACTCGGAATGGGACAATCCTAGCACTGAATGAAACGTTATTACAGAGGCTTTCTTATGATGGTTTATACACTGTGGTCCCATATATGTATACCATGGATGGGAGGTTTGATATCAAAATTACAGTTGAAAATGCCCTAAAATGAAGCTCAAATGCGCGGTCTGACATTAATGAGGCGAATTGATAACGGAAATTGGGAAGAATATCGATAAGAATAATGAAAATAATGATAAAAACAGGTTTTTATGTTTTCTCTTGAAGATTAAGATTATGGTGTTGATATGCTTTCATTTTCAATAGATATGCCCTCATGTGGTATAACAAATAAAAGTTTTCCAAGCTCAAATATCCTATTCTCAGCCTGAATAGCAGACCCAGACCTCTTTGGACGATGAAAATGTTTAACATCAGTAAAAAGAATGTTTCTGGTTGCCATGGTAACCCAAATTATAATATTCTCTCAAAGAGTAGTGGAATGGGTATTGCAATAGCTCCAGAAGGTATGATATAAAGCATACATTAAAATAAAATATGTACCTGTTACACAATCTGCCAATGATAAGATAAATAACTTGCTTTTCTCAAATAGTTCTGGGCACAAAAGGACAGAAAGCTACATATGATGTTAATCGGCTTCATGTTTTGTCCATAGAGGTAGCCTTCCCCACACTGCTTGATCTCCTCTTATTATGTCAATTTCAAAGCATGCTATTCCATTTCTACTGAGGGCCAAGACCAGTTTGACACCAGGTACACTGTCAGAAGTTAGTGTAGCTGTGTTTCAAAACCATGAATACGTCCCATACAGCTACATTAACTTCTGACAGTGCAGAATGTCAGTAAGGCCAAATAATATACTTGTTTCTCATCACTGCGCGAATCACCAAAATCGCATTTCTGGGATTCTTCTTTGATTTCTTTTTTTTTTGGCAAATGTTAATGGAAAAACATGACAAAATTAAACAAATATATAAGGATATTTGATATCAAATTAAAGCTTGCCGTGCAGGATGTACTGGGGTGGGAAAACATGCATATTTATAACTTTCGCAGAGTCTGCAATACTCTACATGATTTAAGCCTCAGCAAAAAAAAAAGCAAAAAAAAAAAAGCGCCCTCATCACTAAGCCATGAGAAACAAGTATATTATTTGAAGAGGCCTAAATCACGATGTACCGGTAGTGTGATGGCGCCTTCTACATGTACACCTATAGAGCTACCTGTGATGTAGGCCTATTCTATAGGTGAAATGCATGCATCTTAAAGTCTTAAAGTTAAACAGGACGTCTATAGAGTGGTGCCACTGTAATGGGTGTCTAAATGTAACAGGGAGGGTACTAGCAATGAGTTGACAGTGCTGTAATCGGTGGGACGAGGGTTGTTTTTCACTGTTCACTAACCCTTCCGAACTGAATTTATTTTTTTCCCGACGCTTATTTCCCAACAGTAAGGTAGACTATCAATGAATGAGTTGACAATGCTATATTCTGTGAGTATATAAAGTTCTGAAGCTGACTACAGCCTTAGCTATGTAACTCGCAGTATGCACAATTTGATCAAATGTTATACTGTTCCCATTTTTTACCACATTTGCATACGGGACGTTATTAATGATGCTTGGTATAGAAATATCTCCTTCTTGATCCCACTCTTGTGTAATAGTCTGGAAGCCACAGGGGTTGACCCCAACTTCTCTGATATAGTTTTTTTCTCTGTTCATTATTTATGTATAGGGTCTATCTAGAATTATCAGGGTGGGTGTGGAGCTCTCACCCTTGGGCAATTCGAGATATTCAAGATGGCCGCCAGAAAGCTCCAGAAAACTGGAAACGTGCCCATATTGGCTTCTAGTCAACTTAGAAACACAAATAAAAATGCAAAAAGTACATTCATGAGATCAAGGAATACAACCCTGCCATTTTCAAAAAGAAATATGGCAACCATTATTAATTTTACTATCCATAAAATATGCCTTATATTTTCGGAAAACTGGAAAAATTACTATCATAAATACTAATCATTATATTTTCACCATCTTTTATTAAAAATGAACACTTCTGAGCAAAACACACCATTTTGTCATGTCAAAGAATGCATGTGGCAGCCATCTTGTATTCAAAGTGTGTAATTTGGAGAATAATAACCCAATAAGCATTGCTGAATTGGGTCCATGTGGGTTTCTGGTGGGCTCTCATAATTATTGGATCACCCCTAGTTTTGTCCTTGGCTAAGCCTATTATTTTGTGGGCTAGGCCTATCTGGGCCCCCCATTGGTAGCTCTGGGAAACCTAGAATGAGCAAGCACAGCTTGACCTGATAAAACACATACGAGCCCCAGTAGGCAGGGGTGTCTGGATACCATGCCATCCTCTACAGGAGGGAGGACAGAAAGACAACACTTTTAGCTGGTTGGAAATCACAGAAAGTGTGCATATGGAGCTTGGGGGTAAATGGGAGGCACTGAAAATAAACCTTGGAGTATCTCAAAGATCTTAGAGCTGGTCTCGGTACAATAATCTTTACAAGAGGATTACAGTCTTACTAGACCTGCTTATCCAATGTTATCTTCTTTTAGCAGGTATGTATCAGTTTATCACAATGTCACACCAACAGATCAATGTCTAATTTATGAAATTATGACTTGGTGCTAATGATGCAGTAACATAGAATAGTTGCAAGCATTGCCGAAGGAATTAATTCAACTCTATCATCTGAGCCTGAAACCAAGTATTTACTCAATGCAATATGGGACACCATACCAATACCAGATTTATACATTACAAATTATTTCCTATGTAGTTTAAGCAGGGCTTTGGTTGAGTCAATGCTTTGTAAAGGAGTAGCAACATGTAAATACTAATTGAAGATCCCAAAATATGCACCTTCATGAGTGGTTCCATCAAATGGCAATTGGCATCTTCATTGATATCTCTTGTGCACAACAATGTATAAGTGAAACATCATTGGTTGCATGGAGAAATTCCCATCTAGAAGTATAGGGTGTGTAGGCTAGACCTTTTTGACATGTTAAAAGCAATATGTCCACTTGATTACAAGGTATATATATATATATATATATATATATATATATATATATATATATAAGCTCTATGAGTAGTTGCTGCAATAACTATAGCACTGTGTCCTTTCCTAATTACAATGGCATAATGTCTACTGCAACTGGAGCCTGTAACTCTGGTCATTGATATGGTGTACATGCTGACATGATGTGCACATATAACAAACTAAAATGCTCTAATAGTGGGTGGTCAATAGTAGATATGAGCCCCCCCCCCTTTAGCCACATCAAATACTTCCACTTTCCTGGGATTTCTTAGTTTCTGCTTAGAATTCTACCCATAAATCATGCCCTTTATCATGAAACATTGATTTAATGACATGGTTCGAGTCAACCATGAGTCTGTGTTGATTGCATAAGGACCTGATTGGAGCATCATACCCTTTATACAAGGATTCCCTTTGTCAAAACCATTTTGACAATTTACCTTGGGATGTTTCCTCAAAGCTTGGATATCCACTAATACAGACACCATTTTCTAGTTCCCTTACCTCTCGGGCTTATATAGCTCCCTGAGCATAATGGTAACTACCCAGTATTTAATCATGTGAAGGTTGCCTGCAGAAGGGGATTCTGTGCTCTATATGAATACAGTCAGGTCTTGATCGTCTGTCCTTTCATAGTCGAATATACACAGGATCGGACCTGTTCTGGCTGTAACAGTCTTCTACATTTGCATTGAAATATTCTGTTGTAGGGGTCGGATTCTCCCTGCCTTGGTGATAAGCCTTTAATATCACTTGGGTAATCCGGCTCCCCTCTGTACCATACCGATGCAGTAACGTGAGACACTGTCAGATTGTCAGACGGGGAAGTAGTTCGGTTGGTAGAGCAGCAGGTTATGTGATCTGAGGGTCGTGGGTTCGAGTCCCACTTTCTCCAGATGATTTTTCTGTGACCGTTAAAATTTGAGATCTGACCACCTTTTGCTTGCAACAGCATTGGTCAGACTATCGACACCTGACTGTACACTGGGTTATGATTCCTCCAACTGAGACACTGCAGACAGTAAGTGGTGTGATTGTCTAACCAGATCAGAAGAGAAGCATATACACAGACATTTAGCCACATTCCCTATCTAACTAACTGTATTATCTGCTGTCTTGTTTAACCTGGTTCCAGTTGTGTTGCAGTGTAAATATTGATTTCAAAATGGGACTTGCATGGCTCAACAGTCAATCTCTGAATTTAACAGTCAGAACTCATCAGTATGTTGGCTATCTGACCAACCACCCAGCATTTTGCTTTAAAGCATTACCCATTACGCTACTGAGAAAAGATTATTATATGTTGATTTTAACATCTATAATACAATATCATCTACTTTAGGATAACCTGATAGGGAAGACTGGGACACCTGTTTCTACTAATTGGGGCCCTGTGTGCTAATTATGTTACCTATAAGAATGTTATTGTTATTAGCTGATTTTAACCCAGATAACCCTACTGTCCCACACATAGGATGCCTATATGACATATATAATAAGAGATTGATTACTACCCTCCAAACAGAACTTGGGAATTGAACGTTCGCAACTGGGTAGAATCCGGGTAGGTCACAATGACACAAGAAAGGTACGGGAATTGAACGTTCGCAACTGGGTAGAATCTGGGTAGGTCAAAATGACACAAGAAAGGCACGAGATATTCCCAAGAATTGTGAACATATCCTTATTACAATCAGAACTTGGGAATTGAATGTTCGCAACTGGGTAGAATTCTACCCAGTTGCGAACGTTCAATTCCCATGCCTTTCTTGTGTCATTGTGACCTACCCGGATTCTACCCAGTTGTGAACGTTCAATTCCTAAGTTCTGATTGTACTAAGGACATGTTCACAATTCTTGGGAATATCTCGTGTCTTTCTTGTGCCATTGTGACCTACCCGGATTCTACTCAGTTGCGAACGTTCAATTCCCAAGTTCTGTTTGATATAAATAACGTGGAATTCCACAGAATATGACACAGTCAAAACCTGCTCACATATTCTCGTGCCAGATACGTGCACAGTTCTCCCAGGGATCCCGAGTTGTGACTCAAGAACCGCACGAGTTCTGCCCGAGATCTTGTTTGCAGGGTAAAGATAAATTCCATAGATTTTCAATTGTGTTTTTGGTTCATAAAGCTCAAGTTTCCAAGTTGCCAGGAATTTTTGTCCAGGGTTGCTATGGTTACCGCTATGATGTCAGACTGAGGTCCCAAAATCCATACATCTTGGAAAATGATAACAAGGGAAAAGCTGGAATTAATTCCTGTGTTATCAAGAACATTTTGCAAGCCACATTATGTGATAATGTTAAAGGTTAGCATTGAAAATCAGCCCTGCTGAATGCTATCCTAATCCTCATTGACTGTGATGTATTATATTTTTTACACATTTGTCCAACCTTACATGCTAAGAGACGTATTTGTTTCATATTAATATCTATACTCTGTATTATCAAAGTTGGACGAACCCTGAAATCCAAACGTGTATATGCTTGTGGTCAATAAATGATTAAAACACCTCCAAAATGTTTTTATCAAAATGTCAAAACATGTCTGAGTATGTGTAGTGAACATGACATTAAGCAATAAAGGGGTAATTAGCTCATATTCCCAGCCGTCCTTACAGAAGGACAGTAGGGCTACTGAGTGTTTGGCAAACTGGTCAAAAAGTCAATATTTTAATTCAGGTATGAGTGGAATAGTTAGCAGGATTGATAAACTTAGCAGTTGTACAGGGGCCCTCATACTAAGGTGAGCCTATGGTAGTGGCACTGAGGGGTGGTAATCACCTAGCCAGCACAGTCTAACGCTACATCCTTCTTTTGCCCAAACAGATATAATCTCCCTGCCTTTGTATCTGTCCAGTGTGGATGGAAAATTCCAGAGACGTCACACAGGCCTCCCAAACACCCAATCAAACTTTCCCAGTAAGACTGTCCCAAACTTTCCAGACTCATTTTCTGAATCCTTACAACCTGCAGTGTGGTATGGCTCATATAAAAGACATGTTGAAGATATGTTGCCCATAATAGACAGCACTGACATTTTGTAGAAGCCTTATACCATTAATGAAAACATAGACGACAAACAGTGCCTGAGGTGCCATGTCTCACCTGTCTCATGACACCTAAGAGCAGAACTTTATTGCACGTATCATGATGTGAGGACAATAAAAAAGTGGATTGTCAAAAGGCACCTGTATTTTCTGCTCTTTTCCTGGAACCACAAGCTGGTTTGGTGAGCGGTTGTTCTACCAGTTAGAAGCACTGCCATCTTGACTATAACACTTTGAAAATAACCTTGTTAAGGCCACTCAAAAACAAATCTGGTTTCTCATCACCAAGCACTGAAAAATATGATGAGGGCGTTTTTTATTTAATTTTTTTTTTTTTACTGAGGGGCCAAAATTTCACACTTAAGTATTTAAGCGTTTATTAATTTAAAGAAGTTGGAAAACGTAAGATATTCCTAGGCCACTGACAGGATACTAAAGGTCCCTATTGGCCCCCAGGCCTGCAAGCTTTTGCTAGGGTGGCCGGAGGCTCTGGCTGATCGTCCAGTCCGTATCTGATCCTAAGTTAAGTGACCCTTTTATGATGTCTTGGCTTTACCTTGGCTAGGGAGCAGATAATTACTTCTAGTTAATCAGTATATTGAGATATTGAATGTGCCTATCACATATATGAGCTGGAGTAAGAAAAATATATCGTATTACATATTGTAAAGTAAAGTTGACACTTTTTCACATTCTGAGCCTGTTTTGAGCTCTATAACTGAGTAATCACTTGTAGTTATCATGTGGGAGGATGGGCACTGCTTGATGGCTAATATATGTATTAATGAGATTCTTTTTTGTTTGAAGCATCTTGAATGCAGGTTTCACATAGGGATCCTATAACTACGTAAGAACTTTTAAGCCACCTAAAGATGTGTATTTTCACGACTCATTTTTTGATAGAGACCCTACCACCAGCCAGCGTCAGGGCATCTCCTGGGGGTTATATGAGGCTTCTTATCAGTTTAGACATGGTGCTTAACCAGATGGCAGCACTCTATAACACAGGGGCCTATGGGGTGCAATGGTGCATGAAAGCTATTGTTTCAACAGATCCACCCAATATGGCATATTGGTACAGTAAGAAGACTGCTATAAGTTGTAATGTTGGCATTGGCACAATTTGAAACCTGTCGGAAGGATTATCAGGGTGAGGTAGTTTAGGAATGTTACAGTTCATGCCCCATTTATAGCATAGCCATTACAAAAGTAGTCTTGGAAATGTGAATATTAGGGCTATCAGTAGATATGAATCATGTGTACGTCATACGTTTTTATAAAAATGATCCGGCCACCCTAAGTTTTGTGTCTATCCCTGCTGTTTATAATAACTAGTACATATGCCCCCGAAAGCAAACCCATAGCCTATTATCAAGTTCATTATATATAAACATATAATTATTGGTACAGTGGTACTGGTGCAACCCCCCCCCCTACCCCCATCACACACATACACGCTGTAGGGTCCAAATGATACTTAAGAAGATGATATTCACACAAAACCAGACACTGTCAAATTCTGTTTATAGTCATTAATATAAGCATAAAAACATGTTAAATGAACAACACGTGTTGATATCATCTGTAGAACAGGTGTTTTGTTAGATTCGACGTTTCAACCCATTCGATGGGTCTTCTTCAGGGTGATTATGCATGTAATATGTTACATACAATTGTAATGGTTAATGTAACTAAGCAGTAGAATCTGTTGAAGCTTCACAGAATATATCACGGCATCATTGTACATGAACAGTAGAATCTGCTTTTGTTTTACAGCATTAAAAATAGTTTACTATCTGTCACAAAGGACCTACATTGCAGGATGCACTAAGGTCCCTTTCCCCCCTACATGTCACAGTATAGTGACTACAGTATAATTTAGGATCCATCTTTTGATAATTCTAATTCCTGTTGGTTGCTTGGCAACGTTACCATGTATACGACGACACAGGATGTACATACTGTCTATATGGAGCCTTGATTTTGAGGGTCACACTTCTGTGTAGCTTGAACAATGTGAACTTTCTGTGACTGACACAACATTTATTGCTGCGTTGTTGAATAAGTATAGTGACACTTTTGAATAATTGTTGAACATTATATATTCAATTTTCTAGATGATTTTACAAGATTTAACTGACATTTAAGAGTCAGTCTGACAATATCTAGATAGCCAGGTTTACAACTGTTATTGGGATATTTTAGCAATAAAATCAAGTATTTAGTAGCTGCAAATAAATATGGCATGCAAGTATGAATGTCAGTTCATTATTTTGTGCATTGAATCGTTGCATCTGAGGAAAGGCACGATCTGCTCTCCTGATTTCTGACTGAGGTTCCATGTCAGCTGGTGAATCACATAGAGAGTTTCGGAAATAGGGGGTCTTCATATCGAGGTGGGCTCAGTTTTTTACACCCTTTCCTCATTATTGGTGTTGTGGTGTAGGGCAGACAGGCATTGTCACTTTCAGGGGCGACCGATTTTGTTTTTATTAAATCGGCACAAATCATATACTCAAATACCATAACATCAGTAGGGTGGGGCTATAGACCCTGCCATAGGTTTCTGCTTATGAATAATGTTTATGTTTGAATAAGTGGAAAGTAGAATTGTCAAGGTTATGTAACATGATTTAGGTCCCGATTTAGCATCTCAGGTCGATCTGGACTCCTGATCTCATATCAAACATGTGTGATTTTTATTTGTATGATAAAATGTACCTGATTTGTCCAACTGGCTCTGATCGGCCGATTTACGCACACTTTATATAGAAAGTATGCTGGTGAGAATTACACAAAAATCGGGTAGTTTAGCCTCAGCTGGCGTCAATAGCATCAACAGGCATGTTGGCAGTGGGCAGAGGACTCATTTCTCCTCCTCATTATAGCTCGGACTCCACTATGGCGACACAGCTACTTGCGAAACATGGCGTACTTTTAGGTCCTTTGTTCTGAAATAGATCGCCCTGTTTCGCCCTGAATGTCACCCTGTTACTAGGGATATTCAGGGGAACATTGAGGGCGAAACACAGCGAAACAGGGCGATCTATTTGAGAACAAAGGACCTAAAAGAACGCCATGTTTCGCAGGTAGCTGTGTCACCCTAGTGGAGTCCGGCCTTATCAGAGACATCGAGATCAAGTACATACAGTTCTTGAGCCGTTGCTGACCTGTCATTTTGTTTGGCGGTCCTCATTCCTTCTCTCACCCCCAGCCAGCCGGGTTCATGCTGATCTCAGCCAACCCCTGTAAGCTATAATACGCAGGCCTATTCACTAAAAAGGGGTGAAATTTTTTTTATTCCCACCTAAAGAGGGGTCCGAATTTCCACCCTCTGAATGTTTCCACACCTTTTGCCCCCTCCCCCAAATCCATCAATCCCATCCTGTTGTTAAAATGTGACTTTTTAATCAAGAGAATGCAATTATACACCATGTCCTGATTACATTCTAGTTAAAAGTGAGATTGTCAGTCTCTGAACAATGCTTCTCTTGTTGTCTGCTCGTGCCTGTATGGTACATAAATATTATGTACATAATGGTAATATATATATATATATATATATATATATATATATATATATATATATATATATATATATATATATATATATATATATATATATATATATATATATATATATATATATATATATATTTATATATATATATATATAAACCCATAGATATTCTAGCTACATCGCAGATAGATATCTTTGAGCAATTGAGTGACGTCCTACAGCTTGGTTCGGGAATAATCACTCTGGTAATGCTTTTTCTAGATGGACCACCTTTCTCTCAGCCTTCCAAGATAAGTACATGTTCCAAAACAAGCTGACAACGTTAATGAGAATGACACGAAACTGCCCTGGCACAAAGGCAAAGCTCACAGCTTGAACTGGTGGCCAGAGCGCCCAACTAGTCACCATCATCGGCTTATAGTCCACTCTGAGTTGCCGCTCTATTTCTGCATGACTGTCCCTCCGCAGAGCACCCATCAAGACCACAAACACCACTACGTACAGTGGCAAGAAGAACCCTTGATCAAGGGCTAGCTTCATTGTGACTTTCTTCATGATGGACCCCTGTATCCGGCGGTCCAGGTAGGAATACCACAGGTGCATGCCCGGACCGAAGACGAAGAAGCCTGCACCGAGGAATCTGGCAGCTCGGGTTTTATCATAGTCTTTGAGGGAGTGTTTTGAGATGCAGACTTGGGCGAGTAAGTCTCCACCCCCCATTAGTCCGGCCGTTGTCAAGGCTTGAGTTCTGTATGGGTATTTGTCGATGAGTCGCATGTAGCCTCGACATGCTCGTGTAACCATCGAGAACATGTTGGTCGGTGTAATTCTGCTAACGATGCTCATGTCTCCACTTCTGTAAATAAAGGGATAAATGGTTAGAATTATAATGCTGTATGAATGGTTAAACACTGCATCAATGTTTGTATTAAAGTATATCATACTTTAATGCACGTGGAGAAAGGTCGTAACTGAAAATCTCTTTTTTTGAGATATTTCCATTTTAAGAAACATAGTCATTTTTAGAATGCTGTCATACATGACACATCAAAGGAGTGGAATTTTGTCTTCATGTACAATGTGGTTTTATACCCCTAGATCTATAGCCAAATGTCATATCATAATAATCATATTAAATGGTATCCATGGCTATATGATCAAGACAAAGCAGTTATGACCTTTCTCCACTGAGTTTGAGACATTTTCAGTTACGACTGAGGTGACGACTGAAATATGCTTAAAGAAATAATTCTATCATATTCAATTCCAGTAAATTCAACTTTAATGACATTAGGACATTTCCGTTACATTTACATGAAATTAAAGCTGATTAAAGTGTCCCTTAAATCATCTTAAATTTTCTTAAATGCAAACATGCAGTTAAAGGCACACAGGTATGCGATCCATTTGGATCGTTCCTCACGAGTCGGGATCCGGGCTGACCGATCACACGATTTATATCAGTCCCATGACCTACTTATTAGTAGGATGAGGGTAAGTCACCAAGGGCACTACACTGGCAACCTGTGCATGGTTCTCTGTCATATTTTGCTCCCCCACAATAAAATTTTCTTAAAACTAGTCGTTTGTCCGCCAGGCGATTTTTCGTGAAACTAGTCATTTGGCCGCCAGGCGAGTTTATTTATCTTATTTTCGTAAAATGAGATAATTAGTTCTGGCTGTGTGGAGAACTTAAGTGTAGTAACTTTTTTTCTCAACATGAAGTAAATGATGGTTCACACAGGCTCAATTACTGGCTCAAGGCCACACGTCATCATTATGTATCCTGTCCAATGTGTTTATTTACAGTAGGATATTCAAGTAGGTTGTCATCACTATAGGCTACGTGGTGCACTGATATTTCCTAGGCTCCCTAAACTACCAACCTCTCAGTCACTAGTGCCTAACTTAATTAGTCATTTTTTGCTCCCTATACGACCAACCTAGGTAAGTTATTAGTGTCAGGTTGGTCAGTACTGACTAACCCACCTTAGTCTTTTAATTTCCAGGGGGAGCCACTGAGTGGTTATCACAGGTGGCACCAACTAGTGGTATACAAATACAACACCCCAATGATGAACCTAGGTTAGCCACTACTGACTGACCCCTCGGTCATTTTTGAATATAACTTTGCCATTGTGACTCATACACTCATATGACCAAGCTAGGATAGTCTGTACTGACTAACCCTTTCAACTTATGGATTTTCAGTGTGTACATATGGGATTACAGTACATGAAACCATGATACATGCACATGTATAAGCATGTACGTGCCATTACAAAATCATTACCAACCAGATTTACCCTCAAAATGACATTATGTCTATCATTTACCCTCTTTCCAAAGCCACAGACTCTATTAGTTAACGTACGAGGAACATTTTGATAGAATAGATGTATTAATCTGGAATTTGTTCACCTTATTAACCAAAACTACCTCTATATATATGTTAAGATTTTATAAACCTGAAACGCATATATATATATATGCTGATCCTTTTAGACAAACGAGAGCCACAGACAGACATGAAGCCAAACTAGTGCTTAGTTACGGACCTATCCAAAATAAGAAGGCTGTGGCTGATATAAACTATATCTGAAAAAAACCCATCTGCTTAGATCATTCATCCTGGCGTTAGTGTCCGACTTACATATTTCTATTCAGAGGCAGTATACTATGGGGATGCTGGTACATATTAGTAGAAAAGTAGCTATGATACACTATGCCCTTTGTCGTGATGCCTGAATGCAGCACTAAAATTGGATCAACAATCATCCTTCTCTATACTTCCTCTTTGCTCCTTCACCCACTTGCTTCACATTCCTCCGCCTACTTTCCCTTAGTTAAGATGGTACGGTATAGACCGCCCACCCCAACTTCCCCCACCACCAATAACTATATGATCTTCAGCATGAAACGATTACAAAACTGAAGATCATTATATTTGAAATCAAACATTATCAAAGCATGCCCTGGGAAAGTTTTGTTATTTAGTGAGAAATGAAATTGGAACATGCTGTCATCACAGCATTTCTAAGAGATAGGGATATCGGTTTATGCTGTGCAAAAGCCCAGTGGAAATTTCCGTGAATCATCCCATCCCCCCCCCCTCCCCAGCTGTATACATTGGGAAGAATACGTACTCCCTTTAACTGTTTAATAGACATAGTATAGTGGATAGAAAAACAGAACGGTCTCAAATAAACGCCTACATGTCATGTGGGTATTGAAGGACGATTTTCGTATCTCGAATATGTACAGGTCTTATATAAGTGCAGGATAGGATGGTACCACTGACATGTATACCGGTAATGGTGGGTGAGAGGAAAGGTTTACATATGAGAGAGGTACATGTTATAGACCCACAGTAGAATCCCTCCCGTTACTAATATCAGATATAGAGCCTATCTAATCTTTATCTTATCTCATGCCATCCGGGTGTAATGTTATTGAGAGCGATATCAACATCAACACGCACTGTAAAAAAATCCCCAGTGAAATTAGGGGAATCAGTGTAAAACTTGACGGTTGATTACCGTAATTCATATCTTTTACATTGAACATCCGTAAACCAGTACAGTGAAACAATTTTTCATTTATGGTGAATCTCACACTAAATATTTGCCCACCAGGTGGCAGCCTGTGAGATATGGGGACTTTAGGCCACTCCAAATAATATCCTTGTTTCTCATCACCGTGTGCATCACCAGAATTGTGTTTTGAAGATTTCTTTTTTCCCGCAAATTTTGATGGGAAAACTTCATTAAAACGGACAAATATGGGCATATTATATATAAAATTGAAGCTTGCATTGCTGTGAATGTAATGGGATAGAGAGAATAATCATGTACATAGACAACTTGTGTAGATCATTCATCTCCTTTTCACTAAAACATGAATTAAGTTCGAAGTGAGCGTAGGTTCAACCTTATTTAGCCTTTAGCAAAAACACGTGCCCTTATGGCTTGGTGATGAGAAACAAGGATGTTTTTGGAGTGGCCTAAGTGGAACCTCTCACTTTAAAACATATCTAAATGTGTTGAAATGATAACAATGTCCAATGCCCTCATCAATCACAGGGTCAAGATTGAAGCCTTTGTTATATTATAGATAATAAATATATAATTTGCCTTTCTATATCATCAGTGAGAACAAACAAGGATAGTAAAAACACCCATTTTGTGGTAATTAGAATTATACATATTCACACTGCTGTCAGAATTGCTTTGTAACAATCCTAGAGTAACCTTTGCTCATGGATTGTACTTGCATATAATTTTTACTGTGAGGCATTTAATTATGTCTCTTGTGATCTCTCTACAATGGAATTAAGTTGATATTATGAAATAGACCAATGAATCAACAAAAATGAGAATAAGGAATGAGTAACAGAAAATCATCATAATTGGACAGTCGAGGGAAAAGGGTCCTCCAAGGTAAAAACTCAATAATAAAATTGATGTCATCAGCTTTCCAGTGATATCTCTTATAAGCAGGTACCACTTCTAGTTTTTGAGTACTGGCTCTCTGAATATGTGTGGTCACTGTCCCATCTTAAATGCCAATAAGCTCCATCTTCCTTTGTTTTAGAGATATTCCTATCTAATTAGCATAATTATGCTAATTACCAAATATCCAAACTTTTTCAAACAATTGGTCACAGCTTTTGATCTAAAAATGGTATTTACATTCTGTTTTCAAAATAGAAATTGTTTTGGGGCCTTCTTTCATTCAATTTTTTTTAAATTTTCGATTTAGAATGAAAATCATGTTTCCGTGGCAACCAATGTGTGCAAAAACACCAATTTAGGCCCAAAAACGTTCTTTTCTATTCCAAATATGGAATGTTTTCACCAAAAATGGAATCTTCTAACGTGGCCTATCATATTCTATATAAAAAAGTAGTATAGACAGGTTTTTGCTATATCTTGGTCCTTTTTGGCTATATGGAGCTACCTGGTGGCCAAAGTTGGTACTAAAAATCCCCCGCAGAGGTCCCTTTTCCCTTGTTGATCCACTATGATAATGATGAATTACCGTTGGCAAGCAGGAAAGGTCTATAAAATTTACGGGGATTAGGAGAATACAGTGAACTTAAACTAATGGTGAAAGCTTAGCATTCATCGATGCCAGTGAATCACTGTAATTTCATGGATATTTCTAAGAGTGCATATTTACAATGATTCAATATCCGGATTACAATGTCGTCTGCTGTCTTAGATATTTCCATATCAGGGGGACACATGACCCTCATTGAGTTTGGCAAACTTAGTCATAATTTCAATTGTAGTAGCCTCTCGCAATTTATTTATTTCTCCAAGTCCTTGACTTGTCCAATGTGACAAATATACCTTTGAAAGGCAAATCAAACAGAATAGTGAATTAATATGTCAGAAATAAGGAATAATGGGTGCCCCGTATAGCCTTTATCACTACCTATGTGTATACCAATATGTGATATAATAACTTATTATGCCACTACCGTATGCATATTGTCATGTGGACCTACTGCATGGGATCATAAATGTTTTGTACACTGGGAGTTACAAAACAGCCGCAGCTTGTGCTCTCAAAGGATGTGCTCTCAAAGGGGTCTATTTGACTCCTTTGATTTTTGATATAGGGTTACAACCGTAGCGCTCACGTGAGCGGTGTTCGTGCATCACAAAACCCAATGTGCGTCACAGAGCCCTTTTAGTACCAGCCAGACCGCATTGTCCACTCCCCTACAGCCCAGTATCACAGGTCTTATTGATCTACTTTCTGAGAATTATTACTCAACAATCAGGAAACCCTCACCCTGATATAAACGTACATAGATTATTAATGTTCTCAATTTTATATGTCTTCTGAGCTACTCTATACCATTACATTAGTTCTATATATAATTCCATAGTTTACATATCCTTAGGCCAAAGAAAGGTTTGTTTCAGGTCACCCGACCGACCCAATCAAAACAGGGCTGATCCTACGTTTTTTTTTATGCCATTATGAAGAAATTTCTGTAATTTTTACCTTTTTTTGGTCAATTTTAGGGTCTTCGGAGAGGCTGGCTAGTACCTTCATGTTAAGAAAAATTTTAAAATGTAAATCCGACCTACCGACCCTACATTTTCTGCCCATGTTACCTAAAACAAACCTCTTTTTTTTGGCCTTACACATATTTTAACATTTGATGTACCCTACATATGCATGTTCACATCAGTGATAGAGAGTGATATAACCTGAGGATCTCTATATGATTATAGCTATTTATGTTTTGATGTTTACCGATGCAGTCCTTTAATACCACCCAGCATCTGACTGACCAAGTACAAACACACGACTGCCCAGTGGGCAGAAAATTCAGTTCAACATTGAGTCAACATTGAATTAACAATGGATCAACATTGACAACCATTTATCAACGATGATTCAATGGTCTGTGCCCACAGCGTGGATGTGTATATTATTCTCTGGAATGGGTAGGATATATGGAGACACACCTACACTGTAATAAGTCGTCACTCTGACTACTGGTACTAACTCTATATAAGGTTGTCAAATCCTACAACATTAGGTCGTCATTGTGACTACCAACAATTCCTCATATATACAACCTTTTTGTCTAATTTGGTGTGGATAGAATGATGACAGTAGGAGCTTTATCATAGAGGTTGTTCTACATAGGAGGGCGCATTAGATGTAAGGGAAAGTGTCATTTTATCCTTATTACTATGTATTCTTACCCTGGCACAGATGTCTATGTTTGGTGGTGAAGTAAGGGGAGGAGTGACGTGTTTATCCTACCTCATGCCATGCGGGTTAATTTCACTTTACATCTTAAACTGATAACCGATTCATTTTACAAAAAAATGCCAGTACACAGTTTTACACTTACACTTCCCGCATCGTGAAAGGTCACGATAATTATATCCCTATAGAATAGATACTTTGTATTAGAAAGACATGAACATTGCCAAGGTGGAACTCCTGCATATATATATACATACATATATATATATATATATATATATATATATATATATATATATATATATATATATATATATAATATTATATATACTATGGTGTAAAGGATGGCACGTGTCTGAGTCTAATCTTATATCGCTTCACTAAGGGCCACCGTCCACAGAGCATAAATCGGCCGTATGCGACCATTTTATACGCGATTTACATAGGACATTTATGGCAATTTTATCCATATACGGCCGATTTATGCTCTGTGGGCGGTGGCCATAAGCCTTTGAGGCATGGCATGATGCTTGAAGCTGGCAAGTATTATGTGTCCTCGCGGTCCACCAACAAGGAATCAGCGAGTAACTCACAGTCACAGGTGCTGCGCTGGTGCGTCAAGTCAACCTCTCTGTTGAGACCAGAAAGTGGTCTAACTGAGAACCCTTGACTCAAGGTAGGCACTTGGAAGAACCGCACTGCAGGGCTCAAACCAGCAGTCACAGGTGGCACACTAAAATTGGCACCCTTATGAGTGCCTGTCTGAAATGACCCTATTCGTTTTTGCTCCTGTTCAGCCCCTATTAGAGATAACAGAGCATGCACTAGCTTATTGGAAAGCTCTTTTAGCCGGCTATCGGCTACTTATCATTGGGAATATATTTAATTGTAAGTCCTAATATGGCAATTATCCAAATGTAAAGGTCAACTTTATCTAAGCGAATTTCATTGAAATATTCATGGCCCCTTTGTATTAACATGCGGCCCTCTTTCTACATATCAATAGTATGCTACATGTCCGTTTCCAGCCTCCTGTGTGGAATCCCAAGACGTTTCCTGCATTCCCCTAAATTAGTCATGTTCTGTCTTGATATAGCAGTCTGGGTATCCCTATGTAAGCCTATATGTAAGATGTTAGATCCTAACACCAGATGTCACCGGTGAGTCATGGTTGAGACCTAATCTGTGGTCTCACCACCTGTGTCTGGTATCACTGTTCACTTTAATCAATAAAAGAATGTGCTATACAAGTCACATATTGTAGGATTTGGGTTTAATCAGTGAGATATATAAAAACAAGTAACATTGTAACATTGTGCAAGCCTGATATGTCATGTTACCTTGCAATTAAGGAGAGAACAGAGTGTCTCTAGTAGTTGGTGCCAATTTGCCACACCAGGCTGTGTACATTTGTATAGCACCAGCTTGCTTCTGCAGCCTATACTAGGGGGGGGGTGTTAAATGCCTAATTTTGTCGCACGGTTTCAGGGACAGGCTCAAACTATGCATTTGGGACTCAAAACTCGGGAAATCACAGAAATATTTTTTTCGGACCCCTGTGACCCCCCCGTACATGGGGTCCGAAGATCGGCCAAATAGTGAGAAAACAGCCCAAATTCAAGCTTTCAGATTCCTACTCAAACCTCACCATGCCTTTATGAAAATGGTCAGAAACCTTCATTTGGGACCCAAAGAGACCATTTAAAGTCTTATTGTTGTGATTATAGGGGTGTTTCCTCCTCTGGGGAGGGGGTGCGTCCATGGTAAAATACCGATAAATCAGCTTTTGTGAAGGCATTTGCTCCTATACAATCAGGTCCCTATGCTGCCATAAAACATTATCATGAACCATTCTGGAGGGCCCCCTGTTTCTATAACTACCCCTCTATGACCCCTAACCCCATAGCATGCACCAATAGCCACCAGATAACTCCCTTCCCCCCTCCGCCCTCGCCTCTATATTACACTGTGCTCAGAATGTCAAGATCTTTGAACATCAATAGTCATTCACAGACACCTTAGCCTGTCTTGGGAGTAAGACAGTGGTGTGTTTAAAAGAGGGGTGGGGGATATGGAAGGGGCCCAGACCTCCTCCCTTACCCTATACAGATATAAGAGGAGGGCTACCTCAGTCCATCTAAGAACTCCAACCATCAGACCTCTTATAATTTATTTATCATACATGCATGAATGACTTTACCATGCACCTCAACAGAAAACTGATAAGGGACCCAAAGAGACTATTAAAGGTTATATTCTTGTGATTGCATGAATATAACCCAAATTTTGGAGGGCCTTTGCTTCAATATATTTGAATTGTCAACATATTAAAATGAGTTTAGATCAGATAGATAATACCCTTTTCAAAGGTCTCTATATTCATTTTGAGTTACCCTACCAATGATCACAGCCCCCCCCTTCATTCTATGCCTAGTACCTCACCCCATGTGTATTCATAGTCAAGATGACTGCTTCATGTTGTTACACTTATTATACATAGTAATTCTATAATAGTTATAGCAGAGATCTAATATTAACATCACTAATAACCTGATACTACAATAAATAAAAACCCTGACTCTCCTCCTTAACCAAGTGGTTAAATGCATAGAATGATGGATGGTAGAGTGGTGAAGGGGGGGGGGAGCATGCAAATGACTCCAAATAAGGACTGGTGTCCTTATCTCTTAGTCTACACCTTGCATGGTTAGTATCCTAGATAGAAGACAAGAGATATTATTTAATTCAATTCTCTGAGGTGTTAAATAAATACTCTGAACCCTAAATATTATTGGAGCCAATAATAAACCCTGCAATTATATTATGGGGAGGGGTAGGTAACCCTGATACCTTATGTGCAATGCTATAGATCAGATTTTGTCAAAGACGGGCATACATGCAACATCTGAGGGTGCTGCTATAATAACCAGATATATGAAAATATAACAATGGCATGGTGCTTGGTAGAACCTAATATCAAACTTTGAGGACAGATGAATACATATCTTGATATTAAACCAAATATTGAACCCAAATTTGACTTGAAGTACAGTATCCCTCTACCAGCTGTAGTAGATACACCTACCAGGGTGATCTCAAGGACCCAGCTCACTCATTCTTTTTTTTTTTTTTTTTGGGGGGGGGGGGCCTCTTTTAACCACACCACTGTCCCACTCCCAGGCATGATACATACCATAAGAGGCAATGCTGTGCACTGTGCCACATGGAGGGAGGGTTGGGCTGATGGTTGTACTGAGTAATATGGAGCCGAGGGGGGGAGGGTTATTTCATGCCTATTAGTTTGGGGTGAGGGTGGGGATGGGGTGGAGGGGTGTCATAGGGGTTGGTTAACAGGAACAGGGAGCCCTCAAGAAAGGTTCAAACTATCAGACAGGTCTTATTAAATACATTATTTCAGTAATAGGGTAATATAGAGGCGAAGGGGGGGGGGAGAGAGTTATCTGGTGGCTATTGGTGCATGCTGGGAGGGGGGGGGGGGTCATAGAGGGGAGTTAACAGAAAGAGGGTACCCTCCAGAAGGGTTTAATCTGCCTGATTAGGTGTCCTGAGGATCTTTTATGACAGTATAGGGATGTTATTGTAAGGGAGCAAATGCCTTCAAAATAGCTGATTTATCGGTATTTTACCGAGGACAAACCACCTCCCCAGAGGGGGAAACACCTCTATAATCACAACAATATGACTTTAAATGGTCTCTTTGGGTCCCAAATGAAGGTTTCTGACCATTTTCATGAAGTCATAATTTGATTTTAGAAGGAATCTGAAAGCCTGAATTTTGGCTGTTTTCTCACTATTTGGCCGATCTTCGGACCCTATGTACGGGGGGGTTACGGGGGTCCGAAAAAAATATTTTTGTGATTTCCCGAGTTTTGGGTCCCAAATGCATAGTTTGAGCCTGTCCCCGAAGAAAAGTAGATTTATCACCCCCCCCCTACCTATACATGTTCTGGTTGATTTCTTCACTTCTACTTAGGATACAAATATAATTCCAAATGTTCTGAGAGGGGATCAATGTGCTCTATCACATGATTACAGTCAGAATAAATTGTAACCGTTTTAAAAAATTTATCCAAGTGCCTACCTTGACCTTATATCTTAGTAAGCAGGCAACAGACCACTGCGCCAAACTGCCTGTGGGGCACAAGTTTGAAACCTATACATGCATGTAGGTACATGTAGATGCCTCAGTATATTTCAATTTCTTTTCAACTCTTTATTTCCAATGGCTCAAAGCTCGGGACCACTATTTTCTCAGCTTCGTTGGACAGAATATGCTATTATGTTTTTATGGCGAAAACCTGATCTAGCTTCTCTTAGACAAAGAGATCGAGACACCTTAAGCTCAAATAGAGTAATAAACACATCCTGTGATTACAGTTACTGTATCATATTCAATATATCCTCTCCACTCAACCCTTTAAAGACCGCATATGTTTGATAAGTTACGTCCTTGGTCGTCATGATGCTTGAATGCAGTCCTGGTGAGTAACTCGCCAGTGTTATAATGCATCATACCGATCCAACATGCTTGATACGCCCCCGAAGGGTCGGTATAATGCATGTATCACCAGCGAAAACTTTACACACAATTAATCGGCTGTATTTAAGGAGTTAGTCAGGGCTGTTATGCATTGGCCAGGGCCATTTCAAGACAGATGTGACCAAAGCACCAAATTTTTTTTATGGATAGAAAAATATGTTATTAATGTTTTCAGAAGGGGTGCCAACAAAAACTATGGCCAGGGGGCCGAGGGGCCTCTTGTAAACTCAGATTTTTCATGAAAAAAGTTAAAAGTCTGGAACTGGTATGACTAATGTTATCACCATAAATATGTAGTGTCTAGGTCTATAAACGCTCAGAGATACTGACAACATACATATGTAGTTACTTATTCATGGGTATGCTCATTACTCAAGGTCAAGGTTGTTTTCCAAGGTCATACTTTCCAAAAATGCCTCTTTTTCCAACAATGTCTTTAGAACATTAACTCCTGTGTCAAACAAATGACACATAGATCTTCAAAATGACATGGAGATGATAGCCCCGGGCGTCAGCTTTGCAACAATATGCTAATTCTAGTAAAGTATCAAGAAATGACATGCTTGTTGTCACTTTAGTGAACTCTGTTAAAATTGCAAACTGCTCACAATGAACAGGTCAAATCTTTATTCTGCTCACCACAATCATATTTTTATGCACAATGAGTGATTCTTATTTAGTTTTTACCAGAGAATCAGAATCTGCTTTGGGCCATTCTGGCATTTGCATACCTAGGCCTCTAATTGGTGTATCTAATTAGATCAGGTAAATTACCCTATTTAGCATGGCAATGATGGCAAAAACACCCATATGTATATTCAAAAAGGGTCAGTTCTTAAAGAAGTAGCTCTTGTGAATAGAACTACACCAGCATTCAAATTTTCAGTCTTACCTTATTAGCATAATTTATGCAAAACAATGATTAACCAGTTAATTACCCTTGTATTCTTATAAATTGGGAAAACATAGGAACAAATAAAGCTAGATCAATGAGACTCAGCAGACTTATGCTTACCAACATGAAGAGGGATTTGAAACTTGGGGTCAGTCAATTTCAAATTCCTATCAAATATGGCCGCCATATTCCTAAATGGCTTCTAATGAAAACTTGAAAGAGCTCTTTGTTTCTAATTAACCTAGGAAAACAAATATCAATTTGAAGAGTGCAAGTAAGAGGTCAGGGAATTCAATCAAACCATTTTGTAGACCCTATGTGGCAGCCATCTTCTATTTTGGGATACTTTTCCATACAAAAGCTTAAGAAAATTAATATTCCTGCCATATATACTATGTTATCTATATGTCTTACTGCTTCATACTGATGCTTATATACTCAGCAATGTGTTTGAGGTCAGTATTACATCAAAGAGGGCATATGCCTACTGGTATAGATATGATTTATTCATGCTGTTGCTCCAGAATTGTCCTGAAAGGGGCTCAAGCTCTCTGGCTGGAAACCTAGCATAAAGTGCAACCCTACCCTCCTCTGAGACTGAGAGAATGAAAATATGCTGCTCTCCACAACAACAAACCCACACTGAACAATTATTGACTAGAAACTACCAAGTGCTGCTAATTAATGCACCCAAGGTTGAATCCTACTCTTCCTATCCAGTTATGGACAAGCATGAAGTATGATCATCAGTTTTGAGTCATGCAGATGAGACAAGTCACACTCATCTGATCTAGGGACATATTGGCATTGAAGCCTATAGTTCCTACAAGCATGAAGCATGTGCCCCTACTTAAGGTAATTTGAAAGTGACAGGTATGGGGTCCATTGTTTATTGCTACTTGGAGAACCTTATTTTGCATATGCAAACAGGAACCTTCATATATTTCAAAACCTTTAGAAAATCTGTTCATTAGTACCTATAATTTGCTTAAAATACCTGCAACTTAGTAACCTATTTTTGTTTCATTGTACTACTGAAAATAGGTCCTAGTTCGGATAAAATGTCTACATATTGTATAGTAAGGGCCATCTAGTGTCATGTTCCAGAACTATCACATAAGTTTGACCTGTCCACACTCCACCTCAGCCCACACCAGGTAGCCGACTTTGAAACTGATCTGCGCCCACATCAGGCAGCCCTCATGGGGTCGCACCAAAACCCAATGACCAAAACCTATGGGCTCAAAACGGGCTTTAATCGGTTTTCCTAATTTGGGCAACCTGTTTGGGCTGTGCCTGAATCCAAGCCACTAGCCCAGGTACAACCCAGGTACTGAGATCTGCCCCAACAAAAAACAATTTGGCCCTGTGTGGGCTTGCTGCTAGGGCGATTCCAATGGCCTACTGCCTCCAACAGCAGCATTTCTAGAGATCCAATTCATATATATCTGTGAACAAAGAGATCATTCTCTCCCAGGAGTCAGTTGTACCATGCTACACAGCCCTCTATAATTATTGTTTTAGTTACTGTTAGGCATCACAATTATAGGCAACATTGAAACAATGCTAGTGTTTATAATGTGCAATGATGTCCATAGCTCTACCTATTGCCCAGATTAAGGAAGATTTATTCATGTTTCTATGCCAGAGGGAGATGATTTGCAAGCAAGAATTGTCAAAGATTACTGGACTTATGAATTAAAGGCAGGCTCGGAGCCTATATGGAGACCTTTAATCATTTTGAACATATTTCTGATCACCAATAGTAAAAATATATAAATAACCATCTCATAATCTGCTCTAAATCTATGTATGGGCTAGTGCTAAGTACAAAAGCACATATCTGACTACCTTTCCTTTACTTTAACCAAAATACCCCACTTGTATGTACCATATAATAACTTAAAAGCAATCAATTATTCACATGGGAAGTCTCCAAATGGTGAAGATAGCTTTTGTGTTATTCAATCTATAAAAAGTAGGCCAAGGTCAAATGGCCAAAAAAATCTCAAAAAAATCATGTAATGTAAGATATTTGTTGCTACTATTAGGGGGGGTGGTTATTCAGTCAAATTGAAGTTAGGAATGTGGGACCCATCCTTAAAGATGGTACTTATCATGAGAAACAAGAATATGACCTTCATTTTTTATTTTGAAACCTCTAACCCCCCCGTACGCCCCCTCCGAAGATAAAAAGTTGGAAAATATTATATTAATTCAGTTTTAATTAATTTTATTGTTTCCATGGGGTCTACCTCCCTTTAAATGGACATAAAACCACTTTGATATAGAATATAAAAATACAATGCACTAAAATGAGCAGTTTTTAGGTATCTGAAAATTTCAAGATGGCCGCCATTGGCAAAAAATATTGTTATTCAAGCATCAGAAATGCTATTCAAGCGGTAGAAAAGATTTTGTTTTTCTTCTTTGGCTGCAACTGAATAAATGATATGACCAAATAGTTGCAATATCACTTCCAGCCCCTCCCCCCATCCAGTAAACTATTTTGAATTTATGAAGCATCATGTAGTTCCGTTAAATACATGTAATTCTACATGTATTGAAATAAGGCCCAAAATTATCTACATGAAAGTGTTTAGATGCTGTTTACAAACTCAATGGAGGCAAAGAAAGAAATCATCAATTGGCAGCAGACCCCAGCCCCTGCCCCCAGTCTGGGCTTGTATGTATAGGCCTACTAGTATACTAGCCTTTATGGTGGAAAGTCAGGGATTATTGACTATGTACTGGGAGGGAATAAGTTTAGTCTCTACTGCTTTTCCCTTAATCATGCTGAAAGCAACTGTCTTACATATTAACATTTTTCCAGTGATTATAAGAAAATAGAAAGGTGATAGTCAAATTGTAACTTAAGTAGAGTATCTCAGAATCATTCACGGATGCATAATGCCTGCAGTATACTTAGTGAAGCCAACTCGGGCAGCAAAGAGCTCTCTGACGTTCAGATGTAAATAAAGAGACTCCTGCTGTTACTGATGGCCAGCAATTTCAATTTAATTATTTTTCTAAAACATAATGGGCTCTAATATCAAGCACTGACATTGATATACACACCCAACCAGTATCTACACAATAATCCAAAGTAGCCTATTGCAAATCTTCATTGGGGGGGGGGGGCAGGGGGACCGTTCTACCAACTTTGAGTATTGGTTTTTATCCATCATGTATACACGCTTACATAAGATTGTATGGAAAAGAAGTGTTGGAGCCACCTCTAGTTCTGATTTGGCACAACCCCTTCTGCCCCCACGTTTTCCTATGCAGGAGAGGTAAGGATTGAAAATTGTGTGTAATATATTACAGGTCTTGACAATTTTTTGGGAGGCCCAAACATATTCAGTCCCCCCTTCCTTAGTGATTGGGGGGCCCAGGGCCCAGCATCCCCCTCCCCTTCCTATGCCACTGCAGTAGCCCTATAAGCATGATTGTGTCTCAAAGTTTAGGACCATTCAGCTACTAGGGAGGGGCTGTCAAAACCTAGGGGCAAATGCAAAAGGGAAAACATAATATGTCAACAGACCTTAGATGTTGATTCATTTAACATATTTTCATTACACATGACTACACGCCTTGTCCAGAAACCATCATGTATTAGACATAGTACAAGTGACTTGCTGTATAGGAGTTATAAGCCAAGGACAGGGTAATTGTCCAAGGCACTAGGTAGGAATAATTACCCTTGCCGGCCAAGTGTGGTATGAATTTCTATATCTTACAGGGAGTCACATGCACACACACATTATATTGTAACTGTTGGTTTGTAATGATGATATTGGATTAGGATCATCAGGGGTCTAGGAGAAAATTGTCACTAGGGGGTCCAAGGGGGCTGATGCACACTGACCCTATAAATGCATTTATAAAATGTGTATAGAAAAGTGTTTGACTATCCTCTTTTATTATTGGAGGCCTATCCCTCATCCCCTGTTCCCAGCTTTCTCTATGTGGAATAGGAAAGGTGTGTAAATCTTGTGTATCTTTACTATATGATCTTGGCAAATTTCAGGGGGTCCCATAAGCCTAAATGTTCTGCCCCCCTTCTATAATCAGGGTCCAGGACCCCTTTTATACCTCAGATCGTGGTTAGAAGAAATTTTCTTCTGCAGAGAATGATATTCAATGATTTATGAATTTACATTGTCGTTTTTGGCTTATGGCAGCCATCTTGGATTTTTCTGAAACTTCAAAATCCTTCATTTTGGGACAGTAGGCCATGTCAAAGTACTTATATAAGTTTTATGTGATGTAGGCCACATTGGAATACAAAAATTGACAATCAGGTTGAAAAATGGTGTATTTTGCCAATGGCGGCCATCTTGAATTTTTCAGATACATCAAAATACCTCAATTTGTTGGTTTATATGTTTGTTATCCACCTAAAAGTAGTTTGATGTGCATTTCAAGGAGGACAAACCCTGTAGAAATAAAAAATGGATTAAAATTGAATTAATTTAATATTTTCCGACTTTTTATCTTTGGAGGGGGCGTACGGGGGGGTTAGAGCTTTCAAATTCAAAAATGAAGGTCAGATTCACATTTCTCATGATGAGTACCATCTTTTAGGGTGGGTCCCGCAAAAATTTTGCACTAACCACCCCCCCTACTACTATGTGTCATAAAGTGGCAATCACCAAGCATATTTGAGTATAACTAATTTTCAAAGGTTTCATATTTCTTCACATTTACCAATAATTTCCTATGTTATTGTCGAAATAACTGTTACCAATACATTAGTACATTAAATGAGAAGTTCATCTTGTGAGGCAAAGCACCTATAAGCATTCACTCACTTTTGACTTATAAGAAATACTGTATATAAGAAATGGTTGAACTATTACCTGAAATCATAAAGTATCATGGATCAAGTGACCTTGATCTTGACCTTGGGACCTCAATAGCACTCAAACTTTTTTAAGTACATACTGTTGGGTGTAATCTTTTGATTTTTACGCATAAACATTGATAAAGTTGTTATATTTGCATCAATTATGAGAAATTTAACAAATTTTATGGACCAGGACCCCAAAAAGGGGTCATATGCCCCTCAAAGCCACCCCTCACTTTGGCACCCCTTATGATATCAAAATATATGTTATTTATAACAACTGGGCAAAATTTTGGCCCTTGGTCATCTTGAAATTTACCATAACAGCCCTGACTAAGTAGGACGACAAAGAAAATAGCACATGCATAGCGTTCATTTGTCCACTCTCTTTGAGGTTGCTATCAACCACAGTCTATGTTGGTGACCAACACAAAGCTAGGACGAACCCTGCAATTGACAGGAGGGGGGTCCACCAAAACATTGAATAAAAGTACCAAAAATGTGTCACACTCGAGTCGAGAATCGCGCCGGATCAAAATATAATAGCAACTTCTTTTAAAAGAACCAACGGAAATGGTTAACAGTCACTTTGTCTGTTTCACATCTGGTGTGTGGCATGTTTATAACACTATAGTCACTAGTGACAGCTACTGACAGTAGTAAGGGAGTGCTCATTTTTTAACAACAGGGGGGGTGGTGGATTTGGGGGGGGGGTAAAAAATTTGGACCCCTTGACCGGGGGGGGGGGTAAAAAATTTAGACCCCTCTCGGGGGGGGTCAAAAAAATTCAACCTGTTTTGAGGGAAAAAGCCCGTGCGTTACTATGCTACAAAGGGGCGCGAACGCGCGCGATTTTTGGCCTGCCGGGGGGGGGGTAAAAAATTTCGACCCCTCTAGGGGGGGGTGAAAAAGTTTCACGCGTTCCGCGGGAAATCTCACTGCCCCCCCCCCTGTTGTTAAAATATGAGCACTCCCTAACATGGGGGAAACCACATGGGGCCCTTGTTGGCTGGGTCCCAATGTCCTATGTCGATTTTAAGAAATGACCATGTAACCATATTGATTCAAATTTAAAAAAATGGCCATGTTGCCATATCGAAAAATGCCCAATGTCCCATGTCAGTGTTTAATTTTCCCTCTTGTCCCATGTCACTAAGCTCCAAGATGGTCCATGTCGCCATGTCTAAATCAGGGGTCTAGGGCCATAGACATGGCACACAGAGGATATGCTCAGATATAAGGACCGTTACATGTGTTAATGCCCCTCCCCCCGGTCACGACCTGTCTCAGTGTCTGGGTCGTCTACAGTATACGTAATGTCTGCTATAAACACTGATAAGGACAGGCGTAAACAGCACAGCACTCTGTAGGAGTTGATAGCACTATATCCTTTAGTCACGGAGGTAATGGTATCTATTCAGCTAAGAACATCAATTGGTATCATACCTCTGGCTGTGATGCTCAGACAGCCCTGTGGTCGTTTGCACAGCAAATTTTAACGATTTCTCCTTTAGAAATGCTATGGTAACGATGCCCTTTTAGTAATCATTGCAAGTTCATTTCTCACTTAATGGCCTATCTATCTCAGGGAATACTATAATAACGATTACTTTTAAAGATAGCATTATGATTGTCAGTTTTGTAAAGATTTTTGATGATATCGTTATAATTGGCCCCATCTGAGTTTAAAAAAGGGACTTTGTGACCTGGAGCCCTCAATTACGGCGACTCTCCAACCTGAGGGGGGGGGGGGGGGGGGGGGGCTCTGCACCCCGAGTCAAAGAAGGTACCAGACTCTCATAATTTGTCAAAAAAAACAACTTCGTTCCGAGAGCAGAGCCATATTCTTATGAGGAAACCTGTGCATCGCACACATGGGTCCAGCTGCGGGGTCCAGCTCACTTTTTGGCTCAAGTCGAAAGGCGTTCCTGGAAGGCTTTACATGTGTGTTTGCCAAATAAGAATAAATTAACTCAAACGCATGCTGATTCAGTTGCATTCCGTGTTATAAAGGCTAGTATATATAACACGATGGCCCAGTGCAGGGGGGCTCGTCGGTTCGAACGACCCCCCCCCCCTCCCCCCCCCCCCCCACAGGCCTGATGGACCAAAAAGGTTCCACTCCTAGCTGGCCTGAAAGTGGAGATAATTTGCTAGATGCCAGTTTTCGCGGCTTGTAAATCAGACAATTATTAAGATCTCGAGAGAGTAAACCATGAAAGCATTGTTCCTTTTGTTATATGGCTCATTTGACTTATAGTTATGAGTACAAATCAAGTCATTTTTGCATATTTATTTAGTGAAAATCCAGCAAGTTCCACCATTGAATTCATCTAGTTCCACCTAATCAAAAAAACGAACCTCCCCGTGAAGAGGGCTAGTTACGGGCCTGCAGTGGACCCTCTGGATGGAGGCAGACATCTTGTAGGACACCAATTCTCGCCAATTCCCATCCCATGAGTGAGATTGCATGAGATTCTATGATTTTCATGAGATTCCCATTGTCTCTGGCCAGCTTATCAGTATTATCTCAGGGTAGATGGTGGGGAAAAGGTTCAGTGACTCTCCCTTCACTCTCCACACAGATGTTTGACCACTCTCCAAGCAGAATTTAATTCTTTAATTCTTATTTATTTCAGTTTTAGGATAGGAAATTTAAAATCTGACTTGGTAGATGTATACAATATGATATTCAGATGTCATGCATGCAAAACCCATACATTAATTGATAATAAAAAACACTGTGAGAAGTGGCCAAAGTAGACTGTACAAAGAGGCACAGTGACATCTTGTCTTACCATTTAGATCTGATGTGTGCCACCAGGTGGCGCCAGCCCTTAACACATTAGGGCCTAATACATGTATACATGTATAACCGTCTACCTTAAATGAGAATACTAGTAGTGTCCAGCTTCCAGAGTGATAACATCCAATCAATATTGACTGATTACTGTAGGTCACACTCTGCACTCCATGACCCCTCTCCCTCCCTCGCCCATCCTGCAGTGTAGGCCTACCCCTGCCCATCCTCCGGTGTGTTAAAACTTAATGGGTCCACTGTATAATAGATATCTATATGACTGTACGGTGTATAATTGATCGTGGTTTTACAAGGACCCAACGGGATGCTAGCATGGTTTTAACCCCTACACATGTTCCGCCATATACATACATGTGGGTGTATATTATATATATATATAGTAAATAATATATGTATATCTATATATGTACCATATATATATATGTATATATATATACATATATATATATATATATATATATATATATATATATATATATGTATATATATATATATATATATATATATATATATATATATATATATATATATATATACCGTACTGTCGCGTTTAAGCGCCGGGGCTTTGAATAAGCGCCGGGGGTATGGGGGTCTTGAAATAATTCTTAAGCACTAAATATAGATCTCGAATAAGCGCCTGTCTTGTATAAGCGCCGGGGGTAAACACCCCTCCAATGTTATAAGCGCCGGGGCGCTTAGGCCAAACAAAAAAAAAAGTAGTGTTCAGGTAACCCGACCTACCCTATCATTTTGGCCCGATCCTAATCTTTTTTTTTTTTTTTTTTAGATTTTCCCTAGCGTAGGGTATCACCAAAGGGCATAAGACAGATCGTAATGACCTTTAGCTATCCGAATTGTTATCAATTGAAAGACTAGAAGGGTGAGAATTCTTTGTATGGAAAGACAGAACTGATAATGGTTTAATTAGATAGATATTGGTTCTACACTATCAAATAACAAATCCATCAAATGAGATTCTCCTTTACAACTCATCTCATAATCTTAAAAATAAATCCTAAAAAAAGAAAAAAGCGACCGACCTACCCTATATTTTTTGGGCATGTTACCTGAACACAGTTTATTTTTTTGTTTGGCCTTAAACACGACGGTACGGTATATATATCATATACCTATATATGTGTGTTATATTTATAAATACACACACATATATATATATACAAATATATATTTATATATATATATATATATATATATATATATATATATATATATATATATATATATATATATATATATATATATATATATATATATATATCCTCACTCCCCTCCCACACTGAATAAACATAATAAATGTCAATATGGGTTGACCCTACCTGCACCGTGTTGGCCTGTACACTAGTAGAGCAGCTAGTGTCATAAACTATTCCAAGCACACGGCACCTGCCGACCGTGGTGATATACGAGCCCGGGTATACGAGATGGAACACTGGGTTTAACTCCAGGACTTTAAGCATTAAGCTAAGCATGGACCACCTACCTCCTGTCTGCACTCTATACCATTGAAGGATGTACTGATAGGTGCTGTTGAGGGGTGAACTGTAGAGGTATATAGATAGCAGGATGAGCTATGAGTATGCTATCTGCCCGGGGGGGGCACTTCATATATTTTGTATACACAGGTGTGCGGCTGGGAAGGGCACTTTTTGAGCAAAATCCCCCTCACCAAGGGTCTGCTTTTCACCAAAATCCCCCTCACCAAGGGTCAATTTTCACCAAAATCCCCCTCACCAAGGGTCACTTTTCGAGGATTTCAACATAATCCCACCAAAAAGGGTCACATTTTGCCAAAATTCTTTGCACGAGGGTCACTTTTGACCAAAATTCTTACACCAAGGCCGACTCCTCTGGGAAAATTGCTAAAACCTAGGCACTTTTGTCCAAAATCCCCCTCAGCAAGGGTCACTTTTGACCAAAATCCCCCTCACCAAGGGTCACTTCTGACCAAAATCCCCCTCACCAAGGGTAAGGGTTGTCAAAGGGCCAGCCGCACACCTGTGTCAAAAAAAAATTGAGTGCCCCCCCCGGGGCTATCTGCCCTCCTGAGTAGCCTATCTGTCCCCGCCGTGTGTTGACATGTCTGCAGCCGCCCCGCGTGTCCACATGTGTTGGCCCTAGCCTAACGTAAGTTTATGCACGGATAGGGAGAAATTTCTCTGAAAACATATATGGGGGTGCTAAAGGTTACGCTATGTAGGCAGCCATCTTGTTCCTCGAGTACACCTCTGACTCACATGGAGCCACACCTGTACTCGGTGTGATTGGCTGAGTTTGAAGCTCTACAAGCAAAATCATATCTTTTATTTTCAGGCTCAGATTTAGGGGGGGGGGGGGCGCCCCCTTTAACATTTTTCCCAATTTTTCCAGAACGTTTTATTTTGAATTTCCAACATTTCAATGTACACTTTTAAAGCCCCCATCTTTTCAAAATGCTGGGTCCGGTCCTAACTTTAGTTCCCATGCTTGCCGCTGGTGCGGTGATGGCGCTGCAGTCGGCGAGCTGCGTCCCTATTCACGTCACAGGGCGCTTAGTATCCAGGTCATGGAAAATCCCCAGACGGGAGAGACGCGGGGGAGACGCAGACACAAACTGAAGGCGCGCTATGGGACACTTAAGGGAGTGCTCATTTTTTAACAACAGGGGGGGGGGGGGCGGTGAGATTTCGCGCGGAGCGTGCGAAATTTTTTCACCCCCCCCCCGCTAGAGGGGTCGAAATTTTTTACCCCCCCCCCCCGGCAGGCCGAAAATCGCGCGCGTTCGCGCCCCTTTGTAGCATAGTAACGCGCGGGCTTTTCCATCAAAACAGGTTGAATTTTTTTCACCCCCCCCAAGAGGGGTCCAAATTTTTTACCCCCCCCCCGGTCAAGGGGTCCAAATTTTTTACCCCCCCCCCAAATCCACCACCCCCCCTGTTGTTAAAAAATGAGCACTCCCTAAACTGTCACCCTCAGGAGACTTGTTGTGTTTTATGTTACATACAGTAGGCCTCGGGAGAAAAAACAAGCTGGTTTTGAGAAGAGATTTGTTCTAATTTTACAAAACCCAGTGGGTACAGAACATTGATAACCGGTTTTCAATGTTGATTCCATGTTAATTCTATGTTGATTGTACTTGATTTGATGAACTGAATGTATTGCCCAATGTGAAGGTTGGCAACAGATGCCGAGATGTCCAAGTATTTCCAGTATGGCTCATGCTGGTTCCATGAACTAATAATATAATTAACAGTGTTCTATAAAGTGGTATATATCCAGTTGGCCTTGGGAACAAAAGACCAGGTATGTGTACGAAGGCACTCTCACATCATAAAGCCTACCCCTATAGTATACAGCCTCATTGAGGTCATGCCGTATTGCGGGGACTTACAGTGTTACACTGTGACTGAATGCTAAAAATATCCGCCAGCATCTCTTGAAAGTGCACCGCCCCCCCCCCCCCCCCCCCACCTGTCCTCCCCTCTCCCGCCCCAGCTTGGATGAAGGTGTACTGGGCTTCAGGAACTTGTTGTTATTAATACAATCATATCTGAAGAATATTCACAGTGAGTATTGCAGGTGCATTCCTGAGTGTATTATAGGCATTAAATAAAATGCACTAGACCCTTACTGCAGGCATCATAGTGCGCTGCCCCCCTCGTTGGTAACTCGCTGGTGCTGCATCAAGGATAAGCCATACATTATTATTCAGGCCAAAAAAAGAGGTTTGTTTCAGGTCTCCCGACCGACCCTATCTAAACAGGGCCGACCCTACGTGTTTTTTTTATGCAATTTTGAAGACATTTTTATATTTTTCCACTTTTTTGGGGGGTCAATTATAGGTTTACAAGATTTTTGAAAAAATCTTTTCATTTTTACACTCTTACAGGTCAATTTTAGAGGGGAAGTAAAAAGAAATTCGGACCTACCGACCCTAGAGTTTCTTCCCATGTCACCTGAAACGAACCTTTTATTATTTGGCCTTATACACTTATTAACGCACCTTTTCCTCATCACTTAGTCATGATATATATGACGAGAGCGCCTTTCTTGCCACTTTTTATTGGGATACAAATGATAATCTATGTAGGAAAATGTAGGCTCTCAGCAAACAAAATTGACATTTTGATAATCAATAACTAATAGATAACAGGTGCAGGGCAATATATGGACGTTTTCTCCAGCCCATCGTATTAGTTGCATTATAAGCATTAATTTGATACCAAATACTATTTCAGTGACCTGGGCGGTGATGAGAAACCCTTTAACAGTTACCGCTATAAATGTGCTTTATACATTTTGTAAGCATGATGTATGACTGTAGCCCTGGCGAGTCTATTCGCTGAGCCTGCATTCATATCTCATGCTGACCCTTTGGAAATTCTAGGGGTAACACAGTGCTTAGTCTGAAGCTGGCTAACGGCGGGTTTGGGCTGACAAATGCCAAGAGGGACAACTCCAGCTAGAAGACCTACTTCCTTGTCACTTAGAAGAGTCTGCTGGCGAGTTTACTTTTTCAGTGCAGGTTGCCTGGCTTGACATGCACTCATAATCGGAATAGTTCATTCCCATTAACTGCACCAGTAAACTGTAGGGTAGCTTCTAATTATATGCAACTCTGATACATGTATTACAGATTTAGGTAACTTTCTCTCTGTCTGCCAACCTGAGTACTAAGTAGGCCTACATACAACAGGGGTTCTAGGGAAATTTTGGGGCACACGTGCTCTCTTAAGTATAGTAACGTGCATGCTCAAGGGGAAATTTGTTTACCACCCTCTCCTATCGCTTTTATCTATTCTAACAACAGGGGTGTGGTTAAAAATTCAAAGACCTCCCGCCCCTAAACCTGAAGATTGGGGGGGGGGGGGGCGCACCCCTTTTCAAACATTTTGAAACACAGAGTCTTCTTCACTCAAAACATGTGACGTTTTTTACGCCTGGTAAATGGGTCAAAATTTTTAATCTCCACCACCCCCTTCCAAAAAAAAGAGTCCACCCCCTCCTGTTGTTAAAAAATGGTCACGCCTTCAGGACAGAGTAAGATGAATAATAGAGACAGGCATCTGGATGTCCCATTTCTCATCTTTTCCTCTCTTTATTTTCCTAAATATCTTCTTGCTCCCTGGTGCTTTTTATATTGTTGAGTGATGGGAGCAGTGGAGACACTCTCCACCACTTCCCTTGTGTATACGATAATTCGAAACAGATTTATGTCCCAAGTTACCAAAATGTAACAGGGGTATATTCTCGGGAGGATGGCCTCCTCGGGTCATGGATTCATAAAATGTCCAGAGAGAGAGCAGCACTGGGCTCCGGGTGAGGACTAGTACCACAAGGTGACACCAGGTGGAGAACATGAATCTGCTTGGTGCCCATTCTGCAGCAAATGAATGATCAGAGAGCCTCTCTGGTGGTTCAAATCTCCAGCAGATGTATTAATCTCCCTGCACAGTCTTAGAACAGACGCTAATTCACCTTCATAAATAAACATAATTACATTATCCACTGGTCGATAAAGATTGCTATAACCCTACAGAGAGGTACGTGTAGGGTAAATTGACTGTGTTCTATGTGCGTGGGTGAGAGAGGGAGTCAGGGAGTGTGTGCTGTGTGAGTGGGTGAGAGAGGGGGAGTCAGGGAGTGTGTGCTGTGTGAGTGGGTGAGAGAGGGAGTCAGGGAGTGTGTCCTGTGTGAGTGGGTGAGAGAGGGAGGCAGGGAGTGTGTGATGTGTGTGTGAGTGAGAGAGGGAGGCAGGGAGTGTGTGCTGTGTGAGTGGGTGTGAGAGAGAGGGAATCAGGGAGTGTGTGCTGTGTGAGTGGGTGTGAGAGAGAGGGAGTCAGGGAGTGTGTGCTGTGTGAGTGGGTGAGAGAGGGAGTCAATGAGTGTGTGAGAGAGGGAGTCAGGGAGTGTGTGCTGTGTGAGTGGGTGAGAGAGGGAGTCAGGGAGTGTGTGCTGTGTGAGTGGGTGAGAGAGGGAGTCAAGGAGTGTGTGAGGGAGGGAATCAGGGAGTGTGTGCTGTGTGAGTGGGTGAGAGAGGGAGTCAGGGAGTGTGTGCTGTGTGAGTGGGTGAGAGAGGGAGTCAGGGAGTGTGTGCTGTGTGAGTGGGTGAGAGGGAGGCAGGGAGTGTGTGCTGTGTGAGTGGGTGAGAGGGAGTCAGGGAGTGTGTGCTGTGTGAGAGGGTGAGGGGGAGTCAGGGAGTGTGTGCTGTGTGAGTGGGTGAGAGGGAGTCAGGGAGTGTGTGTTGTGTGAGTGGGTGAGAGGGAGTCAGGGAGTGTGTGCTGTGTGAGTGGGTGAGAGAGGGAGTCAGGGAGTGTGTGCTGTGTGAGTGGGTGAGAGAGGGAGTCAGGGAGTGTGTGCTGTGTGAGTGGGTGAGAGAGGGAGTCAGGGAGTGTGTGCTGTGTGAGTGGGTGAGAGAGGGGGAGTGTGTATATCTGTGCCGTGTACCGTGACGAAGCCGCAGGTCTACTTTGAGAGACATTTAGGATAGAATGACATACTTATAAGAAGAAATCAAAAATCGAAATATATGTAACTTTCAATATCTTATTATTCTATTATTATGAAAAGGTAAATTGTCTTTCCATTCCTCGTTTCCGACTCCTTTATTACATTATGAATAGCAGTCTCCATGATTAAGTGCTGAAATCGCTGTATTCCATTTTCATTGCCAGTGACATCACCAAATCAAAGCTATTGTAAGGGAATTTCTGAAACACACACGTTTGGCTCAATGACTGCTTATATATTATCCTTACCAATGTCAACTCAAGTTGACTTTCGATACAACATGTATTTATAAGCGGGGTCAATATAGCTGTCCCCGGGTAGCTGTCCCATTCCATTTTTTCCAGAGCCACTTTTATTTCACGAAGACGGCAATGATAGAATGGCATTGTACTAGTATGAGTCAACACGTTTACTATAAACCATGGTAGTAAATAAGCTATGACTTACCTATGTACCTGCTTCCTATAATAATGTGTCTGCATGCATGTGTTCCCACAGAACCGGCCCCTCCTTCAGGCAGGTCCCTCGTAGGCTGGCCAACTCGCGCTGCCGTTCTTTAATACTACTAGTAGGTCTCCCGCATAAGGGCTGTACTCGCGTGAAAAATCCGGGTAAAGTCGGAAAGTGACCCGCCGTTACACGGCCGGTACGGCCAAACTAATAGGGTTACATACATGCTGTTTACACCATTAGAAAGATCTTTGTTTGGTGATTCTGACAAATATAGGTGTTCTATGGTCTTTGGATGCCTAATATACCTAAAAGGGGGGTGAAGTAGGCCCTAATTACGGGAAAATGTGGAGTTTGACAGCTGAAATCCACCAAGGAGTTTGGGCATGCTTTCTTTGAAGCAGTGTCCCCATCTCGCGGTTTGCAGGGGAACTAAACCACCAATGTAGCAGACTTGCCAAGAGCCCCACCTATATGTGGGTATGAGTAACTTTTTGAAAAATATATTTGGTCATATGATGGCTGGACTTACAACTTTTCTGAACAATTTTTAAAAACCTTAGGATTAAAGAATTAGAAAGTTATTCATATCACAGAGTAGCCTAATCTGTCTAGAACACAGAGAAAAAAACAGCTAAGCAATACTGTGGACGGTGAAATGGGAAAACTAAATCCTGTATCGGTAAATCGGGCAAAAATGATGGTGAATGGGGGGAATTTTTTTTTTTGACACCAGATTTTTATGTGAAATACTATTACTGGTTAAGGCTGGAGGCACTTTTATGATGCAAAACATTAATATCAATGGAGAGGGGCTTTTAAAATGAAACTCTTGGATTTGGAAAAATTCATAAATTGAGAATTTAACATTTAATTAATATTTCTTAGGCATTCTTTTAGAATTTTTAGGATAGCTAGATATACTCATTGAGAAGGCATGGGTACCACCAGTATAGTACCAATATGCTGGGTTTTAAATTTCAAAGGGATCCAATGAGCGGTTAAAAAGATATTGCAGATTTTCTGTCGTAGACCGTGACGAGCTGTAATATTAGCGATATGGGCATTTTTAAACCCCCGTAAATTATTAAATACAAATTTAGAAGGGCTGGGAAAATTCATATATGCTCTATGTAAGTTATAGATAGGATATAATAAAGATTAAACCCCCTTAACCATATATTCTTAAAGATAGGCATGCCCTCAAAATGGCAAAACGGCTATCGTTAAAATCACCGGGACCGTAATATTAGTGATTTGGCCATTTTCAAACCCCTCTAAAAAATTAAATACATATTATAATGGCTTGGAAAATGTTACACATGCTCTATGCAAGTTGTAGATGGGATATGCTAAGGATTAGACCCCTTAACCAAATATTCTTAGAGATAGATATGGCCTCAAAACCGCAGAATGGCTATCGTCAATAAGCAGTAATTTAATACAAAAAAACACAGATATATTTTTCCTTGGAAAAATTATTTCAAAAAAACTACTGGTTGGATTTTTTTATAACTGATATTTTTCTTCATGATTCTTTCCGACGCTTCTTATCCATCTATAAACAGCTTTCTAACATATATATCTTCAAACTATGTGTGGTACCTAAATTACTACATGTACATGTATTAGGTACACGCAGGTAACGCTAAGCATGGAATTAACCAGGGAATTAACACGAGGTTGTAGCAGATCAAATTGGGCAGGTGCCCAAGCCAATTCAAAAGAGTGGTAGCTTCATTTCACGGGCATCCCCAGTGTTTGCACAAGCTAGCCCTATTTTGCAGGGTCGTCAGTCTAGGTCTGTCTAGCCTCCCACGCTAGCTTCACATCACCAGCCGGACATGTGGAAACATATATATATATATATATATATATATATATATATATATATATATATATATATATATATATACCCTGTGGACTTGAACTTATGTAACACAATGTGTGGTTAGGCCCAAAACAAAAGAAGTTTGTTTCAGGTCACCCAATCGACCCTATCTAAACAGGGCCGACCCTCGTTTTGTTATGCAATTTGGAAGAAATTTCCGTACTTTTACCCCTTTTTGGTCAATGTTAGGTTCTTCGAACCGGCCGGCTAGTACTTTCATGTTTTGAAAAAAAAAAGTTAAAAAAAAATCCAACCTACCGACCCTATATTTTCTACCCATGTTACCTGAAACAAACCCCTTTTTTGGCCTTATTTGGCAGGTGTGGTTTTGTCAATAGCAGCGTAGAACAAACACCAGGAGAGAGGGCGGCAG
Organism: Harmothoe impar; assembly: GCA_947462335.1. Classification (NCBI taxonomy): domain Eukaryota; kingdom Metazoa; phylum Annelida; class Polychaeta; order Phyllodocida; family Polynoidae; genus Harmothoe; species Harmothoe impar. Next base: position 18,256,112 of record OX381707.1, on the reverse strand, counting down.
ACATATATAGCCGTGTGGGGGGAGGGGCCCTTGAATTTAGTTTTGACAAGCGTGTGCGGCTAAACCTCTGACAATCCGGGGGGCCGACTGCCGGGGGGGGGGGGGGGTAGCCAAACCACCGCCCCTCATAAATTGAAAGGACCGCCCCCTGATTCCTCACATATAACTCACCGCCCCTGATACCGCTTCCGTCGGGTGTTTGGAGGTGGGTATAGTCATTTCAGATCTGAGTGCCCCCCCCCCCCGGCTGACAATCCTTACCCTTGTTAGGGCGATTTTGGACATACCAATTTTAGATCATTTTTGGCCAAAAATTCCAAAACATACACTTGATAGGGAATCCTCGGGACTGCTCATTTCTTAACAACGGGTAGGAGGTTGTAGATTTGGGGGTAAATGAATTGTCGCTCCTTGCCCAAGGGGGACGGGGGAGTATAACAAATTCAACTCTCCTGAGGGGGGGTGGTTTACCTGTTTTGAGGGAAAAGGCCTGCATCTTACAAAAAGGCGTGAATGGCTGCAATTTTTGACTTAGCGGGGAGGGGTGCAAAATATGTCGACCCCCTCGCGGGGTAGGGGGAAAGAAACATTACTGCACGCTTTGCTCAAAATCACAACCTCCTGTTGTTGAATAAGGAGCACTCCTTAAATCAACGTTATACTTTTTAGGACGGATACTACCTTTGGTGGAGGAGATGGGATATAATATAATACCACAGTATTGTTTAAATCCTTTACTAATGTACCAATGTTTATGATACCGGCATAGTTATCCTTATTTTATGACATCTAATGCCTGTACTTGTTATTCTGCAGTGAGTCATGGGCCTTAGCACTGGGTGCGTCGGGAGCTCTTGGACTATGGCACCTACCATATTTCCCCTTGTACGTTTTGTATAATAAGCCGGGCCCCGTGTATAAGCCTGCCCCCTATTTAAACCTGGGGGAAAGCTGACTTTAATAGGGAGGGTTCATTATTTATGGCCAGGGGGGGGTGAGCATTTGAGGGGGGGCAAATTTTTTTAGGGGTATTCAAAGGGGGGGGGCTTTTTTTTTACCCTATTCTTAGGGGGGGGGCCTTTTTTTTAGGGGTATTCCTAAAAATGTCGCGAATTTAGTACGTTGAAATGTCGCGAATTTGGTAACAGCCTGTGTTATATTTTACCAAATTATGTCAATATTTTCAAAATTTTCTAAAATTTTCCTCAAACTCCCAGCAAATTTCTCACTGCATCACTTTTGACACTCAGAATAGCCCACCGTTTTGTCAGTCTTCAAAAAAGTGCCGGCCTCATGTAAGCACTGAGGGTATGGGAGCTTCCAATTTATAAGCAATGGGGCCCTTAAACTGTAAGTCTAGTGTCTGAGGTTTGACTATTATCGCTCACCAGCGAGTATCATGAGACGTTTACACTAAAACACCTTACGAATGGATGTATTTGTTGCAAGGTAGTAAATTGTAGGTAAATAAGTGCCCATGATTAAATGCATACAATTAGTAGACACCAACATCGTTTTTGTAATAAAGTTGAAATCGATCCAGGGTGAGGGGGGGGGGACGCTTTTTTTTCAACCTATTCCGAGGGGGGGGGGCCTTTTTTTTCAACCTATTCTGAGGAGGGGGGGCAATTATTTTTGACGTATTCAATTTGCCAAACGCTCACCCCCCCCCCCCTGCCATAAATAATGAACCCTCCCTTAGTGTTGTATACGCCGGGCCCCGATTATAAGCCCGGGGGTTGCAACATCTGCAAAGCCTCATGTCATATGTCACTAGGCCTCATGTCACGCTGCATCGCTTACGTAATGAGTGGAAGACCGTAGTATACAACTACGATCTATAAATAGGTATACATGTGGAGCGGCGCAGTGTGGGCCTCATGTCACATGTCGATTTTACCCAGGGGTGGGGGGCACTCCCTATCTTTTCTATAGTAAGGGAGTGATCATTTTTTAACAACAGGGGGGGTGGGGGGTGGGGGGGGGGAAATTTGGACCCCTTGACCGGGGGGGGGGGGCCAAACAAATTTGGACCCCTCTTGGGGGGGTCAAAATGATTTAACCTGTTTTGAGCCAAAAAGCCTGCGCGTTACTATGCTTCAAAGGGCCCGCGTGCGAACCGATTTTCGGCCGTAAGGGGGGGGGGGGGGGGTAAAACAAATTTTACGCCCCCCCCCCCGGTCGTTAAAAAGTGATCACTCCCTAACTATGTGTTAACATCACCTCAAATTTAGGACCCTTATCACGGGAGGAAAATCAACAGAATAGCACCCCTTTCACAGGAAACTTAACAAAAGACATACCATCAAATAGGGGGTATGAATAGAAATACCCTTATCAAGGGTGATATTTTTGGGGAAAAAATACACTCAAAAGGTAGGCCCTACCCAGTGCAAAAATGTGTTTTTATTGTCGAAAAAAGCTGGATTGATGTGTCATCTGAGAGTTTCTTCGGTCATGCGGCCTTAAAGTCCACCCCCTCGCGGGCCCTTGGCTACACTTAAAACATACCAGTTCCCTTGACATCGTGTTCACACATGCTGAGGGAGTGCCCCCCGGGCGACTTTAAGAAAAGGCCATGTCACCGTGTCAGATTTAGGGATCTATACCCCCCTCATATTCACCATGAAATATACCGATTCGTTCCGTTTTGCTCTCAGCGCGGCAAAAATTCCCCAAAGCAGACGACAATCGGGAAGTGAGTGGGTGAAGATGATTGGTGTCGGCCCGGTGACTGAGCCGGACACTGAGCCGCTAACACGACTGTAGTCAGGCGTGTAATGGACGCTCCATCTCATTATCTTTACATCAGAACGAGGCGGAGCGCAGCCTCGCCCTGCGCTGATTAATGTCCAGTAGACGCCGTGACGTCACCATGATAACTCTGTGTCGTCTGCTTTTGCTGATTTGATATTTTCTGCATATTTTTCGCTGAAACTCTTTGGATGTATAGCCCACAAGAAGCTCCATGTGGGTAATACGATTACTTTTTTGTGATTAGTTTGGTCGATTAGCAGTATTAGTTCATAAACTTTGAGCGGCATCAAAAGCATGTCCGAGGATGTATACAGCTATAGGTCAGTTATCAAGAAAATAGCTTTCCAGGATTGAACATGTCCTCAAGAGCTGGGGCTGGTTGTTAAGTATTAATGTTTATACTTAATTTCAAACATGAGCAAAAGATCTTGTTTCAAGTTATTGTCCCCTTTAATACCTTTATAAATTCTGCTATGGAATTAGTGTACATATTCGTACATACTCTGCTGATTTCTGATGTTATTTTGAAAGAAGTAAATGTTTGAAAAGTGGGGTCAGTAACCTGTCAATGAATCCTTTCTACCGTGAGGGATCGTGCCATATCCTACATCAGAGGTTACCTATATCTGTATATGTCATGTATACACATATGAGCTGCTCGTATCCAATTATCAATTATTTTGCGGGGATTTTGCAGATTTTTTAGGGGGAGGGGGATGGGGGTAACAAATCTTTTGAGTAGACTTATCTTTAATTATCTCTGATTAAAGATCTACCCCCTCTCCCGTGCAGATTGCAGGAGGGATGCAGTTATTTGCCACTGGGATCCAAACGCTGTCCAGTCGTTAACCCTTTAAGTCATGATGCAGCAAGTAATTCACTACATTGGTGCATTGTACTGACAATTCGGGAGTGTATCAACCCCACAGGGCCGGCATGATGCATGAGGGCAGCACTGGTGAGTCCCTCACTATCTACAAAAGGCTGCATTCATGCATCATGACTACAGGGGGGCATGGTACATTAAAGCAGTTTGCTGCCCCTACAGGGTTAACCCGGTGAGGGGGTGGTGTAAGTGGGCTTGATGAGGTCAGGTGTGCAGCGGGATCTGAGGGGGAGGCTCATTTCATGACTGAGAGAAAAGCCAAAAGGATCTGCCACGCGAGGCAAGTGCTGCGAGCGATAAGGACGCCCTCTGTCGGCAAGACGGACGCATCTGTCACACGAGGCCATCGGTCAGTGCCGTGACGTACGGTGACGTGGATTGGTGACGTAGCTGAACTGGTCAGTATGCAGTCTAGAAATGCACCATTCTGCCGCCAGGGGCAGTATACGGGCGTCTGCTGCAGGGTGGTTAGGTCTATACTGTGTCTTAGCCGTTTTGTATGAGATGTCTGACCTGAAGTGCTATCAGACCATTTAGTAGGGTGGGTTATGGACAGAGGCAGGACATGTCTGACAGAGCTTAGTCACCAATCAGGGATTATTAGGGATACGTTGGACACGCTTTGGTGGCAATCTGGGTATGGAGGCAGGTAGCTGTGGCGGCCATCGTTGTCTTCAAGATGAATGGACTAGAGAAATTATATTTTTGCTAAAAGGGGGCATAACCTTTTACGCACCCCTCCCCTCAGGAGGGGTCGGAATTCTTTGCAACCCCCCCCCCCACACCCCCCCCCCCCCCCCTGTAACTAATAAATGAACACTCCCTAACGTGATTATTGTAAGAGCCTCCGGGAGCTACACAATACATGATGCCACCCACCACACAGTAGGGACCTTTAGCAAACCCAACGTAGCTCATTTAACCTAGACGTATCCTATCCTTTCAGCACTGCTACGTCTGCGTTTTGTGAGCTTTTACGTGGTTGCTAAAGGTCCCTAGTGACACAGGGCTGACAGGAGACGTTGGTATTAAATCCTCACACCAGGAGTCAGGCCTGTGCTGCTGGGGGGGGGGGGGGGGGGTGAGCTCCACACAGGTGAGACACAGCGTGGGACATAGTAATCATCTCATTCAATGGACTGCTACCTTACCAGTTCACATGCCTCGGTATCTGTGCTTTTGGATTTATAAGAACTTAGATAGTACATTCAATACTAGAACTTGGAGTTATTTCATTAAGGGAGATAAAAACAGCACTGACATAATTCTTACACAATACAACTTTTCTCGTGGGACATAAATATAACATTTATATAACAAATGAACATCATCTTACAGGTTTTACTTCCTAGAAAAACTGGGGATATCCTGATTGACATGCCGTGAAAAAGAAAATTGGTAAGTGGGCAACATCTACCCTTTTCGACCACTGAGTCAGAATCACTGCTTTCCTGCAACACGTACACGGAGGACCTCACCTAGAGGTGGGCGGAGGCTAGTCCTGGACTGGTCAGGCTGTAATTGGTATCAGGTTATAGAACGGAGAGGGACTAAGAAAGGGAGCAGACATGTGATTTATGAACATGCCCTTGTTCATACATAAGCGGCATTGTTTAAGGACAGCATGTTATTAAACGGTGACATTTATTGTCATGATGCACCAAAGCAGGCCCAGCGAGTAACTCGCCAGTGTCGCTAGTGCTGCATTGGTGCATCATGCCTATCACCTGGGAGCGTCTCAAGCCTGTAAGATCAGCATGATGCTTGAAAATACAGCACCGGCAAGTTACTAGCCAGGGCTGCTTTCATGCATCATGATGACCAAGAGCTTTATGCATAGAGGAATCGGTAGCTATTGGTCAAATGTGCCCGTGTTCACATCGTTGTCCCCCGGGGGGGGGGGGGGTCACTGAGTCTATGAGTGAAGATAGCAACTGCCGCCCTACCGCCCTACTTTTCAGAGGATGGGAGATTTGACCGCCCTACCTTTCAAAGGTTGCAACATTTGACCGCCCTACTTTTTAGAAGTTGAAAGATTTGACCGCCCTACGTATGTGAATAATCTGTACATAGACTGGCCTAGGTCATCTGGATAAGCTACTGAGTATTACAAGTTGAGGTCTCTCATATTTTTGTACAAATTCAATTTTATTCATCCCTTTTAGCAAGAAAACGTACTCAATTTTATGCTATGAATTTGACCGTCTGACTTATCAGGGCCTGGACCACATCTGACCGCCCCCCTTTTTGGGATCTAATGGAAAGTCACCGCCACCGTTTTTCAGAGTCGTGCTGCAGTGGTTATCCAATACATGGTAGAGTGGCCCCCTCCCGGGCGTTGTCCCCATGCTGATTCAAGATTATCATTGGGTGTATTTCCCCTTACATACGAGCACAATAATTGATTTAACACAAAGCCGTCTTCTCACTCATGTAGTGAGTTATTATTAAATGTGAATAAATGCCCAAAGAACCCCCGGCTACTAAACATCACATGTACATTATTAATATCTACATGTAACATTATATCAAATGACATTCCGGTGGAGATTATTCCATCAGGAATCTATACTTTTGAACTTTCTAAATGAAACGGAATCTAACTAATGCTGTTCTCACAGTGAAAGGGGTGATCCATTTAGTATGTCACGCCCGAGGGGGTGGGGGGGTCTTTTTTTTGTGTGACAAAGTGTGACGAGGGGGTGGGGGGGTGTATAGGATTATGTGACGTCACATTTTCAGATTTTTTAAAAACCATATATTAAATAAATTCTGTATAATTAGTGATAGCTCCAGGCTAAAAACATGCTGGTGGTTGTAGTAGACCTACAACTACCAACCCCATCCACTATAGACAGGTCAGCCTTCATCATCCTTCATCTGCTTAACTGACCTTGGTTCCATGCAATCACTGTAGAGAGTAACACAAGATCCCGTATGTACATGGATGTGTGACTGGCAAGGTTATATTTTGAGCAAGACGCCCCTTGCCATGGGTCTGCTTTTCCTAAGAAATCCCACTCACAAGGGCTACTTTTCACCAAAACCATCCTCACCAAGAGTCTCTTTTCTGATATTTCAACAAAATCTGTAAAAACAAGGGTCACTTTTCTGAGATCTCAGCAACAAAGGTCACTTTTTACTAAAAATCCCTTTTCCCAAGGGTCACTCCTCAGAGCATTTGCTTAAACCTAGACACAAAAATCTCCCCCATTAGGGGTCACTTTTCAAGTCACCCAGGGAAAGGGTTGCTGGAGAGCCAGCCACATACCTGTGTTGAAATTAAATTGAGTGCCCCCTCCCCCAGGTAGCAGTACCATGCAGCACACTTTTTATAGGGCACCTAATGTTGTCGTAATTTTATCGCAGTTTCTAACAAAAAATACCCATATCTAAGTTGGCCTAAAGAGGTCCTAGATCCAATATTTTATAGCCCAAATCTCGATAATAGTGGGGATATATGAAGACAAAAAATGTCACCCATCCTTCAAGCCTGCAGGTGATAATATGGGAAGCCCAGAAGCGCCCGGAAATTGGCCATCATGTGACCAGACTTAGGCGCCCTATTCCTGTGACCACTTGCAAGAATCCATGGATCAAGGCCACAAAAATCTATAGGGTGCCACCAATATTAATATAATTTTGTTATTGCCTCTTTGAACAGTTGTAATCTGAAAAGGTTCTAATCGATAAGGTACATCATACCTAATAACATCACTATTTGTAAGGAGGGGGGGTGTCAGCAGATTTGTGACATACTTTTCTGGGGGGTGTTTGGAGAAGTGTGACAAAGTGTGACATGGGGGTGGGGGGGTGTTCAAAATGGCCCAAAAAAGCGTGACATACTTAATGGATCACCCCAAAGACATGGATTCGACTCTATTCAAAATCCAAAGGAAATTAAAAAAAGACCCCACATAGCACATAGAACTCCCCCAGCAGAGTCTTAGAGGTACAAGTGGGGAGCCGTGCCCTGAGCCTGTACTAGGAGAGTGTCAGGTGCCTGAGGGCGGCGGAAGTGGCTGTGACTTCCTCTTCCTCCACCAGGGGGTGCTCGTGCCGTCTCCGTATTGCCATAGCAACAAGTGGACGCTATGGGGCGCTAGGTGTCACGCACTGCCAAAGGGAATCACGTGGCTGCAGAGGGGTCAGAAGAGACCTGGCGACCTGGCGACCTGGCGACCTGGTACCAGGCGACCTGGCGACCTGGCGACCTGGTACCAGGCGACCTGGCGACCTGGTACCTGGCGACCTGGTACCAGGCGACCAGGCGCCCTGGTACCAGGCGACCTGGCGACCTGGCGACCTGGCGACCTGGCGACCTGGTATCAGGCGACCTGTTGACCTTGTGCAATCTTATAAGCGACCTGGCGATTTTCGGACAAATTGGCTACAGCGTTGACGAGGTGTCTAAAAGGTGACCTTGCAGTATGAGGCCTTTAATTTCAGCGATTCCTTCGACTTGGAGAGGGGACCCTTCTGCGCCCCCAATTACCAAATTTCACACATGGTATCTTTGAATGATATGACAGCTTTTACGTAATTTCTATCAAGGTCCTTTAAGTTACTGTAGTCTCCTGTATAAGTGCCCTGGCGCTCACTATCTTCGGGTAGTCTTTACCCCCACCGCTAAAACAAGACCGGCGCTTATTCATAACCAGCATTTAGTACATCAACACGTTCCCAAAACCACTCTGGCCCGGCGCTTATTCAAGACCGGCGCTTATTCGAAGATCTGGAATTTAATCAGATCCGGAATTTAATCAAGCCACCATGATTATTGTTAAATAGGTACTTCTTTCGTTACTTCTTGTTCTCATCTTATTATTTCTGTCTGTCTGTCTAGCTGTCGGTCTGTCTGTCTGTCTCCCTCTCTCTGTTCTCTCGCTTTCACTCAATCATAGTCCATGTCTATGTTCTCTACCCTATGTCTCTTTTAATTCTCTTATACTTAAACCCCTTCTCTACTGACACACAGCGCGGCATAGCTGACCGTTTAGCGTTGCGGCGCCTGGCGTGTAGGAGGCGCGCACCACTCTACATGAGGGAGCAGCTCAGGGTGAGGAGGGAGCAGCTCAAACTTACTGCTCACACCCACTCAGACCTGCTCACAACCCCTCCAGGGCGCCGACAGCCGCACCTCCAGCACCCATAGGGCTGCTGACACACGGGGATCACCACCCTGGAGGATATCTCTGTCTTAGGGTGGATTATCAACTCATTATTTAACTTTTGAGGAAGTGCTCATTTTATCATGAGTTGCTCACAGCTGTTGCTCTCAGGACGCGGCGGAGACTCTTATCAATAGAGGGATGTTCCATGGGATGCTCCCTATGTTGGGATACACTGCTAGCTACTTAGCTAGCGGATGATAATTAAACATTGAGGATCTTGAAAGAAAGTAATTTTCCTCTCACCTGCGCGATAGGAGGCGGACACATGGATTTACCTGTCAGCACAAGGTTGTAGTTCTACCTGGCGTAGAGACACATCGTGAACAAGGCACCAGCAGCTATAGACGGCATTTACATGCTATCTACACACAGTGCATTCGTCTGTTCAGCGTTTAGTAAAACTTCCCCGCGGATTTTATGACAGAATGCATGCACTACTAACAGACTACAAAATGCCTCCTTTTGTGTGAGGATCTGGTAGCCATTGTCACTTTGAGGCACGTATCTCGCTCTTGGATCCTTGATACTTGGAATATTTCAACTGATTGACTATGTATTAGAACAGTGGTAGATCTATTGCATTAACTTCAGTATTGCAGCTCTTTTTTATGTTAAGGACTATAAAACAGCATACCTTTGGTATCTGAAATAGCCTCATTCCAAGAGCGCAAATGGGTTAATCCACATCGTCTGTACTGAAAAAACCATACATGACATATGGTAGGAGGCATTCCCTCAATCCATCTGAAGATACCAAGTGCTTCTCTTGCACACACAGGCCAGCTGGAAATACGTGGTAAGAGGGAATCACCCCAGGATTAATGCTAAACCAATTGGAGTAATTAACATAATTAATTCACCATGCAGCCGATAGGGCCCGACGAGGCGGATATGCCTGACTGGCTACAGCGGATACGGAAGTCCCGCCATCTTGTTTTGGTGCTTGTTTTCCTTGGTCTCCTATTGGACAATATGCTGCTCACCGTTGTGGGTAAGTTGAACTAATTTGCATAATTTATGTGTTTCCTTCCAGGTAATTTTAGTATTCTGGTATTGTCGATTTGTTCCGATAACTATATTTTACAAATCGTTTCAGCCTCACAAAAAGGGAAATTTAGAAAGGTTAACCTTACACACCAATATAAACTTATGGCAGCAATGATTGCTTTGCAAACAAAGCCCCAATAACACTGCATGTACTATAATTATCTATATAAATCATTGCTGCCACGAATGAAGTTCTCAGATGTATTTAAAAGATAAGAGTCTGAAACATATGGATGTCATAAAGTGAGGTCTGCATCCCACTGCGCAGGGGCAGCATGTCTCAATGCGCACCTAGCCTACTGTGAGGATTTGATGGTATATAAACAGCGTAACCACGCCATTGGTGCATGGGGGCAGGCCATTTTTCTGCTAATAATTGCCTGAACCCACAAGGAAATAGTCGTGAATACCTACTACAGCCCATTAAATGGAGCTAATTTGCGTCCAAATGGCCCCGATCAGTGCCTTTAGTTTTGAATGTATCACTGTTTGCAATACGTTTCTCAGCAAGAATACCTTTTTTCAATCAACCCACTAACCTGACCCGATCCCGCTGAGCTCTCAGCCTTGGTCAAGATCAGGCAAACACATTTGAATGGACTCGAGGTGGAAGTATTATTAAGAGGGTTTTCTCCCCTAAGTTATCTCCAAGTTCCCTAACCTTTTAAAGACGGCATAATGTATTAATGCATTATGTCTTTGGACGTCATGATGTGTGAATACAGCTATGGCGAGTAACGCGCCAGTGCTGCATTCAAAGCATCATGCCGACCCTACGAGGTTGAGACACTCCCGAAGGGTCTTTATGATGAACCAATGCAGCCCCGGCGAGTTACTCATGACCAGCCTCATGACGACAGATATTACCTTTTAACGACATGCTGTGCTTAAAGGGTTAAGTCATGAACCTGCCCTGACCCCCCCCCCCCCCACTGCCCCCCCCCCCCCCACCCTCTACATGTGACCAGTCGGTGCAGCAATTGGTGCCGCAGCACGCCGTCAGATGGCGCCCTGAGATAGTTCTGAGAGGTCATTATTCAAGATGGCCGCCACCCAGCCGGTAGATAGATAGCTGTCCTAATGATCATCTTAGCTGGTAACCCTAGTCTGAACCCTACCCCTTATCATGCCAATAGGTGCACATGTGTGGGGGAAGTGGTACACATCCATAGGGCTCCTGATCCTAATGTACCGTCTCTGTATTGATATATCAATGTTATGCATGGGCTAGGCAAGGTGAGACCCTATGCAAGGTTTTAAATGTCCCCTATATTAAATCAGGGATAGGGAAGATTGAATTATGCCCCTCCCCTATTCTTTCTTATGAATACCATGATCGGTAATACCTGGCTACCATATCGCCCTTCCCAACGTGTCACAGGTATGGTATCAGAAGTATCAGACGCACTCATACTTGCTGAAGGGGCGGATAACTCTTTATATCGACTCATACGCCTAATGAGGAAGCTATCGTTACTATCAAAGCAGATATGCAGCCAGACTGGCTGCAGTCTCAGAGTTGCCATATGAAATATCAGTACCTGTAATATGTAGCAGAGGATACACCGTTTATAATAGATCTTTATTCCATCTTTGCAGTGTCTCCCCCTCCCTTTGTGCACCTCAGTATTTTGTAAATTATTACCATGTCGTTTGTGGACACAGATAATCTTAAGACTTATTCTTTTTTTGTGCTCTCATGGTTGGGTAATAATATTAGATACAATCAGTAGTGACCAACCCAACTTAGTCATTCCATTCCTAAGACTATAAGGCCCAGAATTCTTGAGTAAGGTATTTTGTTTTGCCTTCAATGGTAATTTTGAATATCAGTTGGTCATTCTCTCCAATATCCCTATAACTAACCTGGATTAACCACTACAGACTAAAGCCCGGAGCATTTAGACTATCAGTGTAGTCTTTTCTTAAATGATTGGGGTTGTGGCATGTATTGGTTGTGTGGTTTGGTATACTAGTAGGTAGAAGGGTGCCCTGTGTGGCCTGGCACGGGGTGAAGGTGTCCCTAAAGTTCACACCGTTAAAACACATGGGCGGTAGGAGGGGGAGAGGGGAGGTGCTCTTTAACCCTGACTCTATCTGATTGCTGCCCTTGGTAGTCAGGCCAAAAAGAAAGAGGTGAGATAACATGGGCAGAAAATGTAGGGTCCGTAGGTCGGTTTTTTTTTTTTACTTTTTTTTTTTAAAACATGAAAGTACTGGCCCGCCTCTCCGAAGACCCTAAAATTTACCAAAAAAGGGTAAAAATACGAAAATTGCATAAAGACGTAGGGTTGGTCCTGTTTTGATAGGGTCGCTCGGGTGACCTGAAACAAACCTTCTTTTTTTTGGCCTCAGTGGTAGTGGCAGGAGTGGGTTTACAGGCAGTGGGAGGCAATATCATTGTCTAATTTTAGGTCTTCTATAGAGTACTATCCTTCTTTCTTTTAAACTTTCAAACTTGATATAAAATGTATATATAGATCATTTCTATTTAATATATTTAAATGAGCCAGACCTGTGGTATTTTTTTCTTTATGGCATTATATTTTGGTGGTTCTTGCAGCGGACCAAGCAGTGAACACCAAATATCGTGGTTATTTTAAAACACAGGATCCGCTGTGGATCCTCCTCCCCTTTATGAAGTATTGCCCCACAGTAAGAAGCTGTACATGTAAACCATGAATGCTAATATATACGTTGTAAGATGTCAGGTACAATCTATGACTACAGCCTGTATACAAGGCTGCATATAGTGATGTATAGCTGCCCCCTGTACTACCCTACCACTGGTCCCCAGACACACTTCTGTACCATTTAGTTAAACACACACGGCAACCAGCGCAGCGTCTGGTCCAGGTGTGTTCTACGCATGTGCAGAGAGTGGCGCCACCTGTGTCTGATCAGGGAACTACTGCATGCTGGGAGCTGTCCCTCCCCTGGAGCTCTCCGCTCTAACCCTGGAGGAGGTGGGAAAAGCCCCCTAGAGGGCAGCCAATAGGGGGCCACAGTGTAGATGGGGTCTATTCACGGCAGAGGACGCTGCTGGTGCACAGAAATGACTGGCGTTTAATAGCGCCATTATTCACGAGTTGTTCTTTGCCATAAATCCTGAGTTAAAGAAAAGCAACAGAGACTTGTCTTACTGTCGTGAAAGTAAAGCAGAGACCATAGAGACAGTGACGAAAAAAAGCGCGCCATGACTATTATATGGTAGAAACAAGGGCGTCACAATAGTGGGGGGGGGGGGGGGGGCAAGGCGGAGACACTTTTTTTTTTGGAAATGCTAATGGATTATATTCATTCCTGTAGAAGCCACCATATATGCTTTTATAATGAACTCGGTCATTTACACACAGATTGACCTAAAAATGCATCAAGTTATTCAAGATGTTCAGCTTTTTCATTGGGGGCCATGCACCTGTACCCCCAACAAATTTCTGAGCGCATCGCTTACAATTGCAAACTCTTCTGAACTTCATTTGGTTTGGCTGTGCCCCCCCCACCCCCCCCACCCCCACCCTCCACAAGTTAAGTTGCTTCCAACACCCCCACAAACCAAGGAAAGACTTGATCCATCCGATTCATGTCTAGCAAGCAGGCTGGAGTCCCTCGTAACGTTGCTAATTTGCATTCTTAGCGTATAAACTGTGAATATCTAACATGGAGCCGACACCTCCTGGACCCTGCCCTATTCGGGGTGGCTGACTGGTACCTGGGGAGCCCAGTGGGAAGGGGTGGGGCCTGGGAGGGAACTAGGGCAGGTGAGGGAGGGGGAGTAGTTGATATAGTCGTGTTGTTTTTAATGGGTCTATGGATGATGTTTATATCTAGGTGATGCATTGGGATGTTTTAAAAATATGGTTTATACCTGAGGGTTGTGGGTTGAACAAGGAGGGTGTGTATGGTTTATGTCCTTTTTGCTGTGTTAAATTGGTAAACTTCTAGGTGGAGTTTATGTGTTGAGTTATGTTATGCTTGTCTCTATCTGATGGGAGGTTAGGGTGTTGTATAAAACACCCCTATTTAATACTGATATACAACACCTCCAGGCAAACAGGAAAAGCTGCGGAATGTTTTAAGCAGCCATTCTTCATATTTACACCGATGTAAACATAATATAGCCCCATCCATCAATAATCTTTACTTTAGATGAAATGTTTTCAATTTGCAGTATACATGTACATTTGCTTTACTGGCAGTGGAAGTGCATTGTCCCTTAGTGAGTGTCTCTTTGTTCATAAATTTACAGATTCAGATTCAGTTAGCATTGCTCTTTCAAGTTGTATTTTTATCACCAAGGATATAAACACAAAGAAGATGTAGTGAGTAACAACCCCAGTTATTTAACCCTTTAGGGCCGAGCATCGACTATAGTTGACACCATGGCTGGCCGAGCATCGACTATAGTCGATGCCATGGCTGGCCGAGCATCGACTATAGTCAACATAACTCTATGGGAAACAGCAAAGGCTCGGCCCTGGGAAGGTATCTGTGAAAATGGCTCGCCCCCATCACCAGCAAATCATTTTTTTGGTCGGCCTTAAAGGGTTAAGTAACTATTGCGTTCAGAATGTGCAAGTAAAGCTTACAAATTGAATTAAAAAATACGGAATACATATATATTATGTGTACACTAAATACAGAATACATAACGACAATGTAGGGGCTGCTAGATTTTGGTGGCATTTGCATGCACCTCCTGAATGAATATGTACACTGAAAATCCATAGGTTGAAAGAGTTAGTCAGTACAGACTAACCTATGTTGGTCATATGAGTGTTAATCACAATGGCAAAGTTATATTCAAGAATGACCAAGGGGTCAGTCAGTAATGGCTAACCTAGGTCCATCATTGGTGTGTTGTATTTGTATACCACTAGTTGGGGCCACCTGTGATGACCACTCAGTGGCTCCACCTGGAACTAAAAAGACTAAGGTGGGTTGGTCAGTAGTGACCAACCTGACAATAATAACTAATCTAGGTTGGTCGTATAGGGAGCCAAAAAATGACTGACTAGGTTAGGCACTAGTGACTGAGAGGTTGGTCGTATAGGGAGCCTAGGAATATCAGTGTACCCCCAGGGTGAGTGTATACCTCTCTAGGTACAGATGAGTGTATTCTGAGGGTACGTATATTGGCGGCTGTGCATGCATTCGGCTGATGGGGTCGGGGGGTGGTGAAGGGAGCTGCACATGTGCATAATGTAAATAAACACTGGTGTATTTCCCATCCTGCGGGGCCTGTATCTATGCCTCCTGCCACAGACACGTGCTACCTTATCCAGGCTCGTGTTAGGCTCTATTTACACGGCTAGATAGCTTACCTACATCATGGCTGAGGGTATGTCTGCATGTGGGTATAGCAGCATTTGGTGATTAGATTCCTGATTATTATAGATCGGAATCCAAATGTTGAAAGCAGGCAGATAGCCAGGTATGTAGACAGGGAGAGGTGAGAGGTGCAGGTGTGAGGCAGGGATGGGGTGTCCCCGGTGGCAGGCAGGCAGGCAGGCAGGTATGCAGATAGACAGGTAGGCAGATGGCAGGTAGGCAGGCAGGCAGGTAGGCAGGTAGGCAGGTAGGCAGGTAGGCAGGTAGGCAGGTAGGCAGGCAGGCAAGCATGTAGGAAGGTAGGTGGGCAGGTAGGCAGGCAGGTAGGCAGGTAGGCAGGTAGGCAGGTAGGTAGGCAGGTAGGCAGGTAGGCAGGTAGGCAGGTAGGTAGGTAGGCAGGTAGGCAGGCAGGCAGGCAGGTAGGCAGGAAGGCAGGCAGGCAGGCAGGTAGGCACGTAGGCAGGTAGGCAGGCAGGTAGGCAGGTAGGTAGGCAGGTAGGCAGGCAGGCAGGCAGACAGGCAGGCAGGTAGGTAGGCTGGTAGGCAGGCAGGCATGTAGGCAGGTAGGTAGGCTGGTAGGCAGGCAGGCAGGCAGGTAGACAGGCAGGCAGGTAGGCAGGCAGTTAGGCCAGTAGGCAGGTAGGTAGGCAGGTAGGTAGGCAGGTAGGCAGGCAGGCAGTTAGCTCTAGGTATGGGGAGGCAGGAGAACAAGCAGACAGACAGGCATGCAGGCAGGCATGTAGGGAGGTAATAGAACAGACGGACAATTAGTCCCTCACCTGTGAATACAGTTGAACCTCACGAATTTACTACCTCGGATCCCTCATTCCCTCAGACAGTTGCCTGGTAACTGCTTATTTATGTTCCATTATATTTGGACTCAATCCCTCAAATAGTTTGCATTCTCAGACACTACTCCTTGCATTTTTCAAATTCGAGATCCTCAGATACGTTTACAGATTTTCTTTTTGAAGCTCTTCCGTGCAATAAGGCATAAGTTAGGGTTTTCCCGTTAGCATCTACTGCTCTTGCCAATTTACTACCAACTTAATCTTCTTTTGTTGATATTGCTGTTGGTTTTTATCTGAAGCAGGAATATTGTTGAAGCACTCTAGAGTTGCCCCATAACTCATAAAATGTCACTTAGCCATTTAAGGACAGTATAATGTGGTAATGTACTATGCCCTGTGGCACCTCGATACATGAATGCAGCACTGGCATTATGCAGACAGAACATGTGGGATACACTCTCTTTGGCATGATGCACTAATGCAGTGCTGACTGCGTTGGGGCATCATGACGACACATGCTGCTTTAAATCAGCAACATGCCATCCTAAGGGTTAATAATAAGAACAGTACCAAGAGCAGGTTATGGCAGCAACAAGATAGTGATTTATTGTATGAATTTTGTCCCTGTGTGTCAGTGTGTATATGCCACACCCTCTCCTGCAGTCTCCAGCACATCCCGTCTCCATGACAACCAACCAACAACATCACAGTACCCTTACTGTATCCAAACATAGCAGGACAAAGGGTTGTGACAAGGTCGTACAAAGCCTTCTCTGATGTTAGACAATGAGTAATGGAATCCCAGAAGGGAATATATGACTTAAGTTTTACCTAAAAATTTCAAACAAAAGGGTATAGAATGCTCATAACAACAATGAGAAGCATTGTGTGATTCTTTCTGCATACAATACCGCCCACAACCGCTACATTATGGAGTGAGAATTTAATTTAGTTAGTGTAATTATTGTGAATAGTTCCATCTCATTTAGTTTTGCTAACAACAAGCTACTGCCTTTCATAAATCTAGCCCTTTGCAAATCAGATGTATGCAAAGCATCTATAATATATATAATACGATATACGACCATGAGGTCTAACTTAATTGATAAAGATTGAGAATTATTATCCAGCAAATCGATTAATCTATGGCTTGAGCTCAGAACTCTTATGGTAATTGAGTTCAACATTGTTTTAGCAAGACTAACCTCCACCCTGTCTGCCTATTGTTTGATAACACAGACTGGTTTGAGTTTGGGTTCCACTTCCCACGTAGCCCTAATGGAATAGCTGAATGGTTTGTTTGGGACAGGGGGAGGGGCAGGTAACGTGAACACACTGTGCATGTTTAGCATTAGACAATGTTAGGGAGCCCAGTTTACTATGTGTAAACAATAGTGTGGGATGATGGTACCTGCAGTGTATAGAGATGGTGAGGCAAGGGAGAAACAGGGCCATTGGTGGATTTTGGGAGTGGGACCAAAAATATTGGACCTCTTGAGAGGGGAACCAACATAATTTGGACCCTTCTTGAGGAGGGACAAAACAAATTACACCCCTTATCAAGCCAAAAAGCAAGTGCACATAGCTCAAAGGGGTCGGGAATGATCTATCTGAAGCCGTGTGGGAGGGCGGCAGAAAAGATTTGGCACGCTCGTGGGAAAATCCAATAACCCCGACAGGACCTATCTGGTGATGATAATTGACCACTCCCTAAGTTATAAGAAAGACATTTCGTAAAATTGGAGAAGAGAGGAAGAGAATGAAACCGTTATGGGCAGAAGAAGGACAGAGAGAAGGAAGCAGGCGAGAAAGAAAGAAACGACGAGGAACCTTTTGTCATATGGTAGAAATAATAGAAGGAAAGAACGGGAGAAGAAAAGTAGATGGTTAGAATAAGTAGGGACTTATCGAGTATTAAAGTAGGCAAGGAGCTTAATAACTTAATCAGGGACCAGAGGAGAGAGTGACAAATTTTATAAAGGAAAAATCAATGATTGAGGAAGAGGCTTAAAGGAACTATAAGAGGTGAAACAAAAGATAAGGCAAATGGGACGAGGCAGAATGGAATAGAGGGCCGAATGACAAAGGGACAGGAGAAATATGCAATACGGCAAATGAAGAAGAAAACGAGAGATAAATGGCAAAATATTTTCCTCCCGGTGAATTGGTCCCAGGCCTTATGTTGCCGCCGTCTGGGTGGTGGAGACAGGTGGCTCCCCTGGTGGTGCGGAACAAAGACGTGTTGTCTGACTCTGCTTCTACTTAGCTCCTCACACACCCACACACCTTATACCAAAAAGTGAGAGGTTGGTTTCCAGTCATCCCACCGGGTCTTTTTTTGTTAACTGCCTTGTCTTTATTAATTATTAATTGATTATGATTTATGAGCGGAAATCCTAAAATTAAACCCTAAAAAGTTAAAGGAAAAAAACTTTTTTTAAAGAATATAAAAAGGCAAGTCTAGTCTGTCAGACCATGTAACTGGAAACAAAGCTTTTTATGGCATTATATTCTCACCCACACACCTTGCATGCTCATCCACACACCTTGCATACTTGCCCACACTATACCAGACATGGTTCTCCAGCAGTCCTGCTGTGCATTAGGACCCGACCTCATGCACTTCTCCCTGTATTACCCTGATGTTTTAACGGTCCAGTGGCGGATTTAGAGGGGGGGGCGCGGGGGCGCGCGCCCCCTCCTTTTGGCCTGTAGTTAAGAGTTTAACTGTCATTTTTACACCCCAATTTAGCCCAAATTTGGGGGTGCGCCCCCTCCTTTTGCCAAGAAAGGGGGGCGCGCCCCCTCCTTTTCCAAATCCTGGATCCGCCACTGCGGTCCCTGTCCCTCTAACATGTGTAGTGATTTTTGAATAATACTCTCATCAGAACAATGGTGAACAGTACTTACAGTGGAGGTATATGTAATTTAAAACTACAGCTATACCAAGTCCCTACTTCGATACAAGTCCTACTCATTCTTTCCAGTGTCCAATTCTCTTACTCTAATATCTCTTCTCGAGGATTTCATCTTAGTCTGAATACATTCTGTCTGCACTACAGTTTTTCCTAGATGCCATATACTAGTATATATACATACTGTTCTTCTCAGCAGCAGATTGCATTGTTATCATGCATGATCTGTTCCTGAACCGTACTAGAGGAGGGGGGGGGTGGCCTGGCTTGGTAAAGTAGTTAAGAATAGATAAAAGCACTGACACGACCTTTAACCCTTGTAACAGCTGGTTTTGTTGGCTGCTGGTGTTGCTGCAGTAGCACGACTTGATCCATACTTCCTGAAGTCTGATGTTAATGAAGTTGTGAGCCCCTGGGAGGAAGGACCTTTCTTATTGCTTGACAGGGTTCTTCCTCCTTTTTCCACCCAACGTCCCTCTTCCCTGCTGTCTCCCCAATTGGAAATAAAACATTAAGCAGCCTAAGTCCCACTGAATGATTACTGCAAGATAAGTTGATCAATATTCCATTACATGGGTTCAACATTTACATAACATCTATGTTTAGTTGTATACATTCCAATTTTCAAAATAATTTTACCCTCGGAGCTTATAGGTGAGACAAGAGCTCATTCAGGACCAGCCGAATATATTGCATCAACTTATTTCAGCACCTCTCTATATGCTGCAGTTATTCAAGGCTGGAACTTATCCAATGTTGCGTCGCTTGATATATATATGGCTGTGTCTCACCAAATCGATTTAAAGGGACTTGATACTTGTCGCAGGATTACTGATGTTCTATTGACTTTTGCATATAACTCAGGATTATGTCACAGTACTAACCTTCATGATACAGCCATTTGAGCAAAGGAGTACCTTAGCTATAGAAATGAATAGGAAAACAGCATTTACACATTATCTGTTATGGATAATCCCCTTCTTCTATTTATATTGCAACCGAACTTTGGAAATGTATAATGGACATCTACACAAACAATTTATGACCAATAAAAGAGGGGGTCATGGATGAAATGAGAAAGGCATGAATTTTGGAAAATATTTCTTTTGCCTTAAATAGGATCCTATTGGTGTCCTAGCAGTGAACATATATGTGAACAATAGAGGTATACTGTCAAAATAGCAGATACAAATAGTTGATATAGGGAAAGTGGTCTATGTAGGAATATGAATACAGCTTAAAGAATACTTTTCATGAGCTTTGATTTTTGCCGCCAGGTGGCTTCTGTGTAGAAACTAGCAATTCCCTTAAAGATAGACATTGTGACCAGCTCACCTCTATATGACTGGCAGAACTGAAAACGGCTTTTTTAAAGCATCCCTACATAGAAATGTAATACCTACATTTAATCATGTACTAGTAAGCAATGAAGCTTATCTTCTGAACCATTTTCCCCTCAATTGCACTGATCTTGGCTATCCGGTCATAGATCGAGCTGTGCAGGTCATAGAGGTGTGCCAGTCATAGAGGTTAGCCGATCATGAAGGTGCACAGGTCATAGAGTTTCAACTTGTATTGAATATATTTGACCGAATCCCGAATACGGTACGTTGCAATCTGGAAAGCATTTGCATAATTGATATAGACATCATATCTAAGAATTTATTGATTCAGTAACCAACCCCCGAGGTAAAATATTCCCAGTAATGCATGAACGAGTGGCCTAGTAAACAAAAAAACGTTATGCAACGTTATATAACATTTCCTCATGGATCCTTATTATGGCAAACATTATATAGAGTTAAAAACGTTATTTTGATGTAAAATAACGCAATTTCTGTTACCTGGGAACTTTCCTGTAGAAGTTCCTGGGGCCCCACCCTAGCTATAGCACTGTACCTCCTTACAGGAACCTGGATGCTGCCATTACTCCTCCAGGGTATTGTTTATGTACGGTCGGCCTGTGGGGTAATGAGATAACACAGACCGTGTCTTGATGCATGCCCTCACTAACTCATCATCTTACTGCTGACAGGAGGCAGCCCCCATCAACCAGCACCTGCCGCTATAAACCCCTCACCTGGATGCTGCTACCCGCCTCTCAGGGCCGCACAGCGCTTTAATGCAGGAATATTGGTGAAGCCCTCTAGAGTTGCTCCACAACGCATGCAATGTCACTTAACCATTTAACCCTTTAAGGACGAATGTCACTAAAAGATGACATTCGTTGTCATGATGCAGCAATGCAGCTGCGGCGAGTAATTCGCCGATACTGGATTGGTGCATCATGCCAACCCTTTAGGAGTGTCTTAATCATGTAGGGTCGGCATGATGCTTGGATGCAGCACTGACGAGTTACTTGCCAGTGCTGCATTCTTGCATCATGACGATCAAGGACATGATTCATTAAGGTATCATGCCATCCTTAAAGGGTTAAGGACAGCATAGTGATTTCATGTGTTATGTCCTTTGTCATCATTATTCATGAACGCAGCCCTGGGGAGTCTACTCGCCAGGGCTGCGTGCATGCATCATGACGACTCCACTGGGTTGATACACTCCAGATGGATCGGTATGATACTTGAGTACAGCTCTGGTGAGTAGACTTGTCAGGGCTGCATCCATGCATCATGACGACCAGGTAGATGGCACGTTAAAGGACTATGTGGCCTATAAAAGGTTAAGCCCTCAGCATCACTCATCACTACTCCTCCTGCCACACCTACGTCTAAGGCACTTCTTTTTGGCATTTCTTTCTTTTCACTTGAAAAGGAACCTTGAATCAACATTTACACCTGGTTTATGAAGGTTGATCAACCAGTTCTGAAAGTTGATTCAATTATGAACTACTGTTTGTGCCAATTGGAATACTGCATGGTGCTGTGTGAATCTATAGCAATGTGTGTGATGTCATACTTTAGAAATACCTGTGATGTTATGTAATGGCACACGTAATTTTACCAGGGCTGACTCACTATGACCTGCGATCCTCTAGCAATGATATACTATGGGTATAAACCCATAAAATCGACATGGCGACATGGGCATTTCTTAAATCGACATGGCACATGGCCAGTTAAGTGACATGTGACATGGGCATTTTTTTAAATCGACATGTGACATGGGGGTTAGTGACATGCAAAAAGAATCTCATATAGAGTGAAGTAGGCTACCAAACCCTTTCTTCAAATTTGGTCCCTGTGGGTTTTCAAATCCTTAAATTTTGTGGCCCCAAGACCCCCATTTATAACTCTCTCTCGATGCCCCTAAATTATTTTCCTTAGTGACACTAGTGACATGGCTTTTTCCTTAGTGACATGTGACATGGCCATTTCTTAAAATCGACATGCGACATGGGGACCCCCCCATCTCCCCCCCCCCTATACTGTGAGTTGCTTACCTAAAGTAAGCCTCTGTTTGGGAGTGAAATGCAATATAAGTTGCTCTGTGCATGGAGAGGTTCCTAGTAACTGAGATGGGTTTTGGCAGTGTGCTTGGGGAGTGAATGCATCGCTGGCTGACACACTGTCATGGTCCACTACCACCTCACACCCTCAGGCCACAACCTTCACTACCTTCCAGCCAATTAACTATTTAAGGACAGGGTAATACTTAAATTCACTATACCCCTCTGTCTTCATGAATGTAGCCCGAGTGAGTTACTCACCAATGTTGCATCAATGCTTCATGCCAACCCCGTTGGGATTGAAATCATCACAAAGGGCTAGTATATTGCTCTGACCCAATATGTACGTGTGAGTTACTCGCTGATGCAGTGTTGGTGCATCTTGGCGGTAAATGAATATGAAGCCTTGACTGAGGCATCATGCCATCGTTAAAGGGCTAACACAGCCTCCATCCAGCTCACACATGTCAGACTGACCTCCACAAATAAATCCCCCACACCAGCTAGTTAACCCTTTAAGGGAAGCATCCTATTCTAATGTGCTATATCCTTGGTCTTCATCATGTATGAATGCAGCCCTGACGGCGTTACATTATTGTATCATGCTGGCCCTCATCGGGCACATAAGCCTAATAGATTCGACATGATGCTTAGATACTGCACTATAGGATCACTAGAGAGTTACTCGCAGGTGCTGCATTTATACATCGTGAGGACTAGGGGCACTATGTTGCCCTTAGATAGTTAACATGAGGGCTACCCTGATTATCTTCTGTTACACAGGGATCAGAAAGGATCAACAACTTTCAACAAGTCTGGCCAAGTGGTCACTCCCCGAAGCTGGCCCCGGGTCAGGGTGCTCAGACCTGTTGGGTTAGTGGAGAGGCTCTCTGGTGTAGCCCTTTAAGGACGGCATGATGCATCAATGCATCATGCCCTTAGTTGTCACGATGCATGAATGCAGCTCTGGCGAGTAACTCGCCAGGGCAGCATTCATACATCATGCCGACCCTATGGGGTTGTGACACTCCCGAAGGGTTCGCATGTATACGCATGCCGACAAATGTCATCTTTTTGCAGCATGCTGTCCTTAAAGAGTTAAGTAGTCAGTTTGGGATAGATATTTGCAGCTGGCCCTTGGAGTGTTTGTATAGGGGGTGAGTGGTCAGGGTGAGTGGTCAGGGGAGGGGGGGCACTTATGGACACTGCTGAGTTACTCAGGCAGGGGGTTGTGCTTGCTGCTCATCGTAGGGAGTGGAGGAGATTGTGATAGGAGATGCCTCTGTTTCGCCAATATTTTCATTTAGAATTAAAACATATGATGTCTGAGAGTCGTTGTTGTTCGTTTACAGAGGGCTCGGGTAACGAGAACGGGCCACAAATTTGCAAAAAGCCCCTCTCATGAATGTTTGCGAGTTGGGGTGCCTTTTGTGAGTGAGGGGTGTGGCTGGTGTCCATGTGCTCCCCCCCCCCCACCCCACCCCCCCCAGCTGCTGCTAATGTATACTTTAATAGAGACTCACATTTCTGTTTCTGACACCCCCTACCCCACCCAGCCCACCCGCCTCATCCGCTCAAACCATGAGGATACGTAGTCTCAGAGGTTGGGAGATTTGACCCAATGGCAGATCCAGGGGGGCGGGGGGGCGGGGTCCTGGGGGCCGGACCCCCCCCCCCCCCCCGCCCTTTTGGGGAAAAATATCGATTTTTAAATGATAATTTGATCTGGCGCAAGTCGCGGCACGGCGCTTTTCGGTACTTTGGTGTTTGCATGGTGGACCCCCCCCCCCCCCATTTCAAATTCCTGGGTCCGCCCCTGTGACCGCTCTATGTATGCAGATAATCTTCTGTACATTTAGACTTAGGATCTAGTCTAAGTCTTTCACAATTTTGAACAAATTCAATTTTATTCATCACCTTCATCAAGAAAACCTAATCAATCTAATTGATGTCATGATATTAACCCCCCTCCCCTAGGGGCCTCGACAACATCTGACCTCCCCCTTTTCAGGATCTAATGGAAAATTATCGCCACCCGTTGAGACGTTGCTAGTCACACATCATTAGCAACCAACATCTCATCCAAATGATGGCCACCGAATCATGGCTCTTGGGCCATTTGCGTGTGTTGTGGCTGATATTGAAGACAAAATGGTATGCTAAGAATGGGGGGGGGATCAGGGCCGGATCGGGGGGGGGGGGTCCTGGGGTTCGGACCGCCCCTTTTGAAAGATTTTTCTAATGCTATTTGATTAGCCGTGATTCGCGACATATCACTTTTCGGTACTTTGATGTTTCTTGGAACTGCTCCCCCCCCCCTTTTTGTTAATTTTTGGGTCCGCCCCTAAAAAACAGTGCCTGAATCTGATTTGGTGGGGTATGATGGCTTCTCCTGTAGAACAACCCAAACAGCTCTATATGCCCCCACCCACCCTGGAGGGTGCAGTAGTGGAGGCGTGCCGGACACGGGGGCATGTGGCACCCTGAGTACGTGTAGGGTGTGGAGTAGGAGGGTATAGTGGGGTAGGGTAACCCCTGGAGGTCTCAGACAGGGAATTACTCCCCCACTATACTTTAATATAGCATGACATGCAATAAATTGTATTATAAGGAGGTATTGAAGGAAAAGTCTATCATACGTCACTACAATGAACCTTCATACATAATCTATTAAAGTATAAGGAGACTTTGTTCACGAAAATCTGAAATGCCACTCCCAAATGTCTACAAACCTCCATGACCGGCCAGTTCTGCAGTGAATAAATTCATTTCAGACTCAGATAGACCCCAAAACAAAGGCCTTTACCTCCAAGAACCATGTTTTATTGCATGTCATATGATTTAGAATTTATATAGGGGCACCTGTGATTTTTAACAGAATTTTAGAAAATCCCCTAACTATTTTGACCACCCAGAACTCATCTGGTATTCTGTGCGGAGTCAGTCTTTCAGTAAGGATGCACCGACTGACCTTGGAGAATTCTCTATTTCAGACCTGCATGGAGAGGCGTGCTTTTCATATTTTCTGAAAATCATTTTTTCATGTGCCCTTGTGTGTTTGAAGTATGAATATGAACTTTTATTGGCCCTATGCAACTCTTTCCTATAATACAGAGACTTGTTTATGTCAAACTACCAACCTAAATAGTAGCGTTTCCAGCCCTTGACCTCTGGACTGAGCTTCTATAGGCTAAAACATGAATTTCTATAGGAAATAGTGCTGACAGAGCCATAAAATTGCACAGGCAGGTTACTAAGGGGCTGCTGATGATGTTACAAGCAATAAATATATTGCCCTCTATTGAATTGTGTGAATATTCTCATGACAATGTATTAAGGATGGCAATAATCGGGTGCAAAATCCTACAAATTCATGAAAAAGTGGTCATTTTGACCACAATGGCATACCATATTATCAATCCCTGACCTCATTCTTAAGCATACATATTTGGGCAATGTTCATTGAAAAAAATATGCATGTCAGAACAATGTGTAGCTTGCTATGAACTGCCAATGGACAGCTCTTGATGCTTGGAGACAGCCTGTCGGAGCTATGCTTTACGCAGAAAATCACACCGACAACTGTTCTGCAGGCCCCAAACCTGGATTATTATGGGGAAATGGAATCTGTGCTCCTAATAGGGTCTATTCAATAGTAGAAACTGCACCTCCTATGAACCTAGGCCCATTTTCATAGATTCTATAGGTTAAACATAATAAATCCTCAAATTTGTCGCTGTCAATTACCCCAAAAAAGGTGGATTTTAATGATTTTCAACCAACATTGCACACCCCAGTAGGCCTAATTGTCCCAAAACATTTAAAACTAAGCTAAACCAATTGAATGATTAACTTTTCAATAATCCCCCAGACATTGTAGTTTATATAACTGTATCTGGTGCAGGTCTCAGACAGGGAATTACTCCCCCACTATACTTTAATATAGCATGACATGCAATAAATTGTATTATAAGGAGGTATTGAAGGAAAAGTCTATCATACGTCACTACAATGAACCTTCATACATAATCTATTAAAGTATAAGGAGACTTTGTTCACGAAAATCTGAAATGCCACTCCCAAATGTCTACAAACCTCCATGACCGGCCAGTTCTGCAGTGAATAAATTCATTTCAGACCCAACTCAGATAGACCCCAAAACAAAGGCCTTTACCTCCAAGAACCATGTTTTATTGCATGTCATATGATTTAGAATTTATATAGGGGCACCTGTGATTTTTAACAGAATTTTAGAAAATCCCCTAACTATTTTGACCACCCAGAACTCATCTGGTATTCTGTGCGGAGTCAGTCTTTCAGTAAGGATGCACCGACTGACCTTGGGGAATTCCCTATTTGAGACCTTGAGGCATCCTTTATATAAACATGGCAACCACCCCACACCCGCCATACACGCATGGACAAGTCATTAGGCCAAGGCAACTCAAGCCCCAGAGTTTGGGAAACAGGCATCTTCATTTTGGTCAAAATTGTCGTGAGAAATACCTCGCTAGATTCAGACAATAATGATGACTGGATTTCCAAAAGACATCTTGTTTTGCCGATGCATAGTGTAGAAGGATAATGTGTAATAACTGTGTGCAGAGTCCGGAAATGTCATTCTTCTAAAATACCATGAAGGAGGACTGACAATACTTTTAACTAGTTAGTCTCCTTTGATAACAGTGCCTGAGGCCACTCAAAAAAAAGTAGTTTCTCATCACCAAGCAGTGAAAAATATGACAAGGACGTCTCACCGTTTAGTAATTCGGAGTTTAGGGTCTATTGATCAGCAAAAATTATTATAATGCAATTCCTAGCTGACTGCATTACCGACAGCATAAGCTTTAATTTGATACCAAATTGGCCTATATTTCTCCAATTTTAAGATTTTTTCATCATAAAATGTAAAAAAGAAAAACTAAGAAAATCTCTAAAATCATGATGCGCACGGGGATGAGAAACAATTTTTTAGTGGCCTATAAACTTGATTGTTTTCCCAGGCCTTACTATTGTATGTATATTGCCACAGAGCATCTCTGAAATGAGTTTCAGAAAAACATTACTTGAATTTGAAACCATCTGCACGTTGGTTCAACTGTTTGGCCCAAACCGTACATGTAGCCTACACTGAGAGGGTAACCTGGGCGGAAACTCGGTTCCCCTTTCCTTCTACGGTTCAGCTCTACAGTGGGTCACGTGACGTGTACCGAGACGTGTGACGTGATCTGTGACGTCACAACCCCGCAGGTGCTGACGTCGGTACGTCATGACGTCACGGCAGGTGGGGTTGGTCTCAGAAGTGAGCCTGTTCAAAGACATAGCAGTGTTAATGGTGTATGACATGGCGGGTTTCTTACACTGTTTGTTTGAGGCAGTCCGCTCCTGGGTACCTTCCACCACTAGGGGAGGGTCCAGCTGGTATCGACAACATTAAAGGGGCACTAGCTCGGATGTTAGCTCTGATTGGTCAATCGGTGGTCACGTGCCTCGCCATTAAAAGCCGGGAGGCTGACAGATGCAATTGCAGCGGAATTTGGTTCCTTGCCATTTTGGGAATTAGACATCGCATGGTACCCGGGTAATACTGACAAGAGAATGTTGTACAATGTTTACAAATGACATCAGCCACCTTATCTGACCCTTTTAAAACTGCCACTATTTTTGGAAACTTTGCTACACTCGAGCAATCCATCAGAAAACCCAAAGGATAACCACCTCTTTAATAGCAGCTGCCTACGGTGGTGAAATCATTTTCAAAGGCTCCCAACTTACTACTGGATGAGATCTAAATGAATTTGGGCGACCATAAGTCATTCCCTGCAACATGGCACTTCTAGTGCCCAGTCTGTACCACAACCCATCAGCACTACCTGATGTGGACACACCTGTCTCTATGGTGGGAGGCTGGAGGGTAATGTTGCCTGTCTTGTAGCTGGGGTTGTTAGTTCTAGGCTGTCTGCCTCCACATGGAGGTTACCTGCAGGTCTAGTGCTTTACAAACACCTAATAACATGTCACATACCAAGCAGCCTTAGCTCTTTGTAGTAGGAGGGTGTCTGGGTATACCCTTGGTTGTTTGGGCTTAGATCATTAAGGGTTTCAGACACAGAGCAGTCAGTTAGTCTGGCTTTTGCATCAACTTAGGTTGTAGATTATTAGAGGCTAGACTGAGACTCTTTGGAGAGGGGAGCTATTTTCATTTAGTTCTGATTGAATCAGTGTTCCGTTGACAAGTAGACTAAGGAGAAAGATGGGCATGCAGCTCTTCTATGTTTTAACAATCCCTCATAATGGTTCTTCAATCTCATGACCACATAGAAAATTAGAAAGTTTACTAGTGAATCACCTTTATTTCATACTGAATCCACAAGTGTATTCCAGTGTACTGTATAAGTAAAATACACGGCGAGCAGTCTAAGAAACCAACTTTCTCTCCCTATATAATGGGGCACCTTTTTGAAAATGCCAATAAGGGTGACGGCAAGAGAAGGTCTCAGTGAGGGTAATCCCGCACAAAACTGAGAGTCATATACGATTCTGGTCAGAAGTGAATACTGCAGGGGCACTGAATGGTCCATAATTAAGTTGGAAATGATGCCAATATTATGAAAACCTGTACACATGCTGCTGAATGTCTGCCAATTTCAATCAAATAATAGGAAAGGGATTCTCAGTGAGTTTACATTTTTTTCAAAGGCTAGATTGGGGATCAGTGAAAATGCAAATTATTCAGTGCAAATTCAGGCGGAATTCAGGTGGTTTTACGCTACAGACCAGTGCTCAAATTTTCCGTGGTGAGTAGCTAATTTTGGTTGGAAATGTTTTGTAGGAAAGATGTATCTTTTAGGTCAAGGGTGATTTTCAGAAATTGTAAATGTCCTGGTAGCTGTTATTGCGTTTTCCGCTATATTAAAATATATAGTAAAAGGATTTCCTTCGCTGAGACCTAAAGCAAAAGGGCTATTACCATGGAAAAGATAAAAACCTGTCAGATTGATTTGTTTTTGCACTGGTTATCTACAGAATAATTACTTTTGCAAAATTTATGGAATATTTATGACTAGGTCCTTGAAATGTGAAAAAAAAGGAGGAAATTCACAAAATATATTATTGTCGGAGGGTCCCCGCAGCCGGGCCGCAAGTTGATTTCAGCTTATAGCCACTGGGGGTAATTCAAAGTAATTTGATATGTCTTATTTATTTTTACATTAATCATAATAACACAGGTATATCAAAATCATGTAGTATCTACAGTTTGTAACCAGTTAAGGGCATAGAGGGAGCAGGCGTTGATGACTTTTGAAGGCTCCACGGTGAGTATTTAGTTAGAGGCTGGTACTGTAAATGGCATATCTGCTACTACAAGGACAATCTCCACCGTATTTTTTTAAAGTGTACTTTCTAAAAATCATGGAGAAATGTAGAAAAACATGAGTCAATGGCCTTTCAATATACTCTAAAGAATCAGTCCTGGCATGACGTGCGAATAATGTCTATTTTTATGGTAATTTTCAGGTATTTTTCCATATTTTCCCATAATTTTTCCACCTTATGACCAGAAATCTAAAGTATTGGCACATGTATCACATAGAGATATTCTATGCAAAGATCCATGTTGGATTTGATGGTCCTAGAGGTACTCCTTGCTGTGAAAATAGCTAAAACATGGAGGAGGGGGCGCTCTCGGCCCAAAGCGGGAAATCAGGGTGATTTTGGGCCTGAGTTTGTCCAGGAAACATCAGCTTATCTTGGTATACAGGAATCCAAGGGACATAAAACCTCAGGGCCTATCTATAAACATGTATTGGGTTATAAAAATCACAATTATAGACAATAGAAAGCCACATCCCACTTATAGTAGGTCTCAGTGAGGGTAATCCCGCACAAAACTGAGAGTCATATACGATTCTGGTCAGAAGTGAATACTGCAGGGGCACTGAATGGTCCATAATTAAGTTGGAAATGATGCCAATATTATGAAAACCTGTACACATGCTGCTGAATGTCTGCCAATTTCAATCAAATAATAGGAAAGGGATTCTCAGTGAGTTTACATTTTTTTCAAAGGCTAGATTGGGGATCAGTGAAAATGCAAATTATTCAGTGCAAATTCAGGCGGAATTCAGGTGGTTTTACGCTACAGACCAGTGCTCAAATTTTCCGTGGTGAGTAGCTAATTTTGGTTGGAAATGTTTTGTAGGAAAGATGTATCTTTTAGGTCAAGGGTGATTTTCAGAAATTGTAAATGTCCTGGTAGCTGTTATTGCGTTTTCCGCTATATTAAAATATATAGTAAAAGGATTTCCTTCGCTGAGACCAGAAGGGGTTTGCTCCACGAGCATCTCCTCCACACCATGCTGTGGTTTCAGCCGCGTCCAGTCTTCAGTCCATGTATACAGTCTACAGTAGGCTGTGTCCCACCAACCTGGGCCAATGTTATCGTCTATGACTGGGTGCAATCTATGACCGGGTGCAATCTATGATCGGCTTGAAGAAGAAATCTGCTTTATTTAGGGTGGAACATGTTAATGGGTGTTTTTGGACCTTATATAACTCATTTTATTTCAATTTCTATCTACATCTGCCCTAAATAAACTGTTTTCTTTTAAGCCGGTCATAGATTGCATCCGGTCATAGACTTTTAACTTGGCCCAAATTCGTGAGACACAGCCAGTAAAGGGCGGCAGGTATAAGCATGGCTTTACTCCCCCTCACTTACACCGTACACCTTTACTAAGAGGAGGCTGGCGTCAGGCATGCCAACAACTTCCAACCACGCCAACCCCAGAGAATGAGACCCACCCCCCCCCCCCCCCTACACACACCCTCCTATCCTATCCTCTTAGTACCAATCCTCCACCCAACACAAACACAAATAAACAGCCAAAGTAAGACAAGAAAACTGAAGATGAAAAGAGGTAGATTTGGCTGCACCCAGGTCGGTGAGTTGGGGTATGGGGCTGGAGGCGGTACATCAGTGCTGGTACTTGGGGTCCCTTTACCTTACTGACTTACCTATTCCGCATTAGCAAGATGATCACTGTACAGCGCCATTTAGTCTGGTACCAGTACTCCTTCTTCTGCTAACTATAGCAGCCAGATGGTTAGCTGTAGCTGGTTGCTGTCATGTCCGAGATTCGAAGTTTCAGGGGCCATACAACTTTCAGTTATATGCTTCTATTGTGGGTCCTTATGTCATCTGTTCAGATTGGGGGAGTGGTTAGGACTCTGGCCTACTACTTCATGGGTCATGAGTTCAAATCCATGTCAATGCTATTTTGTCTACACACAAATATATTTTGGTAGGTCTTGACATGGATTTGAACTTATGACCCCTGGATTAATTGGCCAGTGTCCTAACCACTCCCCCAACCTGGACAGCTGACATCAGGGATATTCAACTAACAATGATTCAAAAATGTATGACCCCTAAAACTGTCTATTTTGGACAGGCCAGGAACCAGCTTCAGCTACAGGTCTAACAAGGGAGAATCACTAAATCTGGCTAGTGCGGAATACCAGAGCTGCATCTAGGCAGATGGGGTTCAGGAAGTCCAGGGCACCCCATCTTCCTGCAGACTCAATTTTTTAACTGAAAACATACCTTTAGGCGATATGGCCCATGTTCTACATGTACCATGAATATTCGGACTGTTGCTAGCACACTTTCGTCATTACCATTCCTGAATCCAAGCATTCTCAGAAAGATTAAAAAACATCCTTTCTGGCTCTTCCCCCCGGCTCTTCCCCCTTGCTTGAATTCATGCGGACGCTCGTAGTAAGTTATGTACACAGAGAGAAGAAACCGAGTCAAAAGGGAGTCCAGGCTTGCCTCCAGAATGACTCCCTTTTCTGACTCTCTTTCTGACTCTCTTGATGAACCTGACTCCCTTAAAAGGGAGTTATGTGACTCCCCTAAGAGAGCCCAGGTTTTGCCTCCAAAATGACTCCCTTTTATGACTCCCCGCTACAGACAGAGTCCAGGTCTTTGCTGCAACTCCCTTTAGAAAGGGAGTCTAGGCACAGGATGGCTCCTTTGGAATAGAGAGTCATAATTTATAGGTAATTCCTACCCCCTAACCCTCTATATAACCATTTCAATAGCTGTCTCCCTAGCTGATGTTTCTACATTATGTTGGTGCAATGCCTCACAAGGAGGAGGGATCTCAATAAGATCCCTCAGAGCACATTAGTTAATATACAAAGGAACATATGAGCTTTTGGGATTTAACTTTCTCATGTTGCTACAAATTGGGTGTCTATACCTTATACATCATGCTTATGCTACAGTTTTAAATTAACTGTAATTATTTCATAAAATGTAATTCTGACATTACATGTTGATGCTACAATGATATACACGTATCACCATAATTATCAATGTCATAAATAACATGGATCTAGAGATCTGAGCATGCATAATATTACCATTTTAGGTATAGTGCTACCACCTAGCAGGCTTAACTGTAACCAACTGTTTGACTCCCTTGTGGGAAAAGGGAGTAGGGACCCTTGACTCTGATTAGAAACCGAGTCAGATGGCTTCTTAACATTTATGCTAGATGGCATTACAGTCATTGTACAGCAGTGTCACCTAGTGGGTTTCCTATTTCCAGTTTGTATGCTCACCTCTGTGACTCCTTTAGGGAGTCCAGGTAACTATTGACTCACCTCAGCTGACATGGACACTGTTTGATCTAATTGAAAAGGAGCCAAGGCCGTTAGAAGGGGGAGTCAGACAGTGTGAAAAGTGAGCCAAAGAGACCCTGGCTCTCTTTTTATAGCCTGGACTCCCCTTGTGACTCGGTTTCTTCTCTCTGTGTACAGTTATGTCAAACGTACAATGAAATAGTGTGGTGGGGAGGAGGGCACTCGCTGACGCAGGCCGGTCTAGTATGTGCACTCTGTGTAGTGTGGTTGATCTAGCAGCCAACAGCACCTCCAAATCGGCTAATCATGAAATGGAAAATGCACCTTCATCTAATGGCCTTCGATCAGGGGGCATTGGTTCTGAAGCTCAAAATGGTAAAAAGGCCCTGAAGCCTGATAGGCTATATACCACTACCAAAATCCAAGCCCAGACTCAAAATAATATATCATAGATGCAGCCCTGGCACCCATCCTTATCTACAAGTGACAGTTAACTCATGGTATAGCCTTGTAATAGCTGCTGTACATAGCAGTGCTTGCTGTACGTCCACATAACCACAACGTGTAGTAAATCACGCTGTGTGCACGCCGCCTGGTGGGTGGATCTACAACCACCAGAGGGCGTGTGGATCTCCAGCCACAAGGGGGCCCACCCGGGGGGGGGGGGGGTACTCAGTATAGGAATGGGTACCAACTGCGGTAATGACCCCGAAGAGCTGTCGCTGTGCATGTGTCAGAGCAAGAAAAAAGGGGGGCTGTTAGTCATATAAAAGTCCAAAACTAGGGGCTGTCAATGACTGGAAAGTACAGAATTAGGGGCTGTCACAATTTAAATGAAAATAATGAACCCTTAAATCTCATATATGACCTGAGTAATCTATATAATTCCAAAATAAACTCATGTTAAATGGAAGAGGCCTCTTAACAGTCGGCTGTCATATGATTTCCTTGAAAATAGGGGGCTGTAAAAATAATACACATTTTCAAGGGGCTGTCAAATGACCAAATAGGGGGGGGGGCTGTAGTTTCGCAGTTGGTACCTTGCCTCAAAGAGTCAGTACCTCCCCCGGGGGGCGCACTAAACATCCGCTTCCGTCATCATTCCTCTTCCTGTCTAATTTATTATGTGTCTCTCCAACTGGGACTTCACAGCAAATAGCTCTAAGGCATCAGTGAGTGTTCTACAGATACTTATGAGTAACGGTAGAGAGGGGGGAGTTAACAGCACCTATATGATATATCTCATTTTGCATATCTGGGAAGGAATGATGCATGAGAAGAATATAGGACGGATCTGATGTGTTACTATTAGTGACTAGTATCACTAAAGTGTCTATAAATAATATTCGTTTGATATACTGGTATTTAGATATAGGAAGTTTGACCCAACTTTAATAAGTAGCCTACACTAAGAAGAGTTATGTGTAAGTTTCATCCCATGCCTAGGCGATTTCTCCTCATCCAGTGCCTTTCCTTTTTTACACAATATGCATTTCCTCCTGTGAATGACATGCACACATTGCCTCCACGATGTACTCCCTCTACCTATCCCCGCTCCCCCTAAAATTAAACAGAAAAGAAAACAAGAAAAACTAAATTGAACCGGAAACACAACTTGTGTTTGACTGCAATAACCTCAGAAGACATAGATATATTACTGATAATTTAAATGGAAGCTCCTGGTTACATGTTAAACTTGTATTTGAGATGGAAACCTAAAAAGTAGTAACCATTTATTCAATGCGAAGCTTGATAGGCATGGGAACCAGGGGTAAACTGAAGTAATCCACACAAAAAGAACAGCCGAAACTATAGCCCTGGAAGGCAGCCAGATCACCATATCTTATATTCATACGATGTTCAAATGTCACTATCCAATCGTCTGCATCTATTTCCTGGAAAGCCTCTTCTATGCCTTCCATGTAGACATCAACAATGTAGACTAACCTCAGAAAGACCTGGCACTAATAGCAGACAGTAACTTCAGACATGAATTGTCACAGGCACATTCTACACTGAAAAAGTAAACTTGTCTCCAGACTCGTCAAAGTGACCATCATAAAATAAACGAGTCAAAAGTTGTCTAACCTATCGGGTCACCATCCCACAAATAGAATCTGGAGCTGGCAAATGTCCGGTTTTGGGCTGGCACATGCAAGTGAGTCTTCTATCTCCAGCTAGAAGACCTGCTTCCTTGTCACTTAGACATGTTTTTGACTCGTTTATTTTATGACCGTCACTTTGAAGAGTCTGGAGACAAGTTTACTTTTTGAGTGTACGATGGGTTATGTTATCTATATGAACAAATCATAATTATAACATTCTTGAATGAGACAGTGGAGAATGAAAACTGACGGCTGGTACATTCCATGGTGAATTTCAGGGGGCCTACAGTTTCTTCCCATCCTTCTCTCCTTTGTATTTTATGATTTGTGTTGTACAATTACTACATGTCACGTGCATGCAGCAGGTCTACTTTTGATGTTAAACATTTTCATTTTACCTACCCTGAGGGCAAAACATGTTTTATGCGACCCCTTTAATCTCCAGCCTACCCCTCTGCAGTAGTGAACCGTCCTGATAAGTATGCTGTTAGCTATATGTTATACCGTACTATGTTTGACGTTTGTCTGTGTAAAAACTGGTTTTGTTATTTCTCTGTTGGTAATGTAATCTCACGTGCCACCCAGTCGGTGGCTTTCATGTAGCTTGGATGGGGTTGTTTTTATATGTGGAGTATCTGATGGGTAAAGTGCCAGCCTTGTAGAGTTTTTGTTTTCATCACCTGATTTTTATAACACCTATGTAGCTCAGTTCTCCTCCCCCTGCTATCTCTCCGCTCCCCGCACCTCCCTCCGTATACCTTCTCCCAATCGCAACCCCCTCTCTGTGTCTCTCAGTGTCTCTCAGTGTCTCTTTGCTCTTATTGTCTACGTGTTTAGCTGTCTCCTATCTCTCTGCCCCTTTCCTTCAGCCTCTTGTGGCCCTCTGTCACCTTCCCTCCTAGATTGATCCCACTGATCCTCTGTCCTGCATAGCTAAAGGCGTTGCATTGCATCCCCAATACATACATTATAGTTCGTCATGTCACAATATTTTTAAAGTGGTTATTTCTTGACAATATGGGAGGAGGACCAGATGTATACCCATATTTTTGACCCACATATCATCATTATTCTAAAGGTGTAAAACCTACCCCGTTCAAAACAATGACAACACACCGAGGAAAAAAAAAGATAGATACATGTATTGGCGATTTTCTAATGATATTAATTTTAAGCAATCTCATAGACCAGAGAATTCTTTATACCCATCGTTCTTCATACACGTTTGAGAGAATACAGCCCCGATCCAAAATAAGACATACATTGTACCTCAGGTATTGGGGTGAAGGAAACCAGAAGAGCTACAAGACAGATGACGTGGTTCTGTGTGACTCAAATCACAACTGACATTTACGACATGTCACTGTGCCCTAACGTAACTGACCCCTACAGACTTCTGTCGCAGAAAAAAAAACATAAACAAAAAAACAACAAGGTCATCATTTCTGAGAGAAATGACCAAATCACATTATATTCCTTTGTGTAATTCACAGCTCACTCAATTTCAGATGTTTCACAGTATGCCTACCTGAGATTTAGTCAAGTCAAACAAGGCCTGTGGATCTCACGATATCCGATAGTTTCACTGTCGACATTACACAGACATATTTGAGGCATTGAAATATGTGTGACACAATCTGCGAAAAGGGCCTTTACTGCAGGGTGCACAAAGGTCCTTTTCCCCAGTGAATGTCACATAATGTCTAGGAGCAGGAAGATGTGTCGGTTTGTGTGTGTGGAGCTACAGATAAGATGTATGGCGTGCAGGTGTCCATGTTTAACTGGCATAACGTGATAACTGCGGCCCAGGGTTCACACGGGGGACGTACAGGGTATTGTCTGTGACGTACCGTCACATGCTGTGACGTACTGTCACGTGGTGTGGACCTGGCAGCAGGGATGTGTTCTGCATAGGATCTGACCACTCCATCGTGTCGGGATATTGTGGACATGGCCTTCTTTAAACTGTGTTAATGGTTGTTTTACTATCTTGGTTTTCTGGGTGGTATTTTCAGGATGGGAAGTGGATAGGTCTCACAGGTTAGGGGAAGTCATAGAAAGCCATCGATTAAAAAAGGTGGTCAAGGAAACTCAGGTAATCTTGCATTTAATGAGGGAAATTAGGAATTAAAGTTGTTAATATAGAAATAACAAAATCCACCAGTAGGGGTGGGGGGATAACACTTCGTTAAATTGAAGAGAGCCCAGCATGACATCCCAGCATATAGTGAATATGATAGAGTGATGTTGTCATTTTTGGTCGGAGAAAGTCAAGGAATTATAATCTGATCAAAACAAGAGCCTTTCCTCAAGTCTTAAATAGCTAGATTTTATAAAGAAAACAAAGGCAGGTTTGGAAGAGGCAGAATATTTTAATCCATTATTCTAAATTTAATCCTCAATGAAAGTGAAGGGTATTTGAACCATAAACCAATTCATTGGGTCAACGGCACCACAACAAACTCACCCACACTACAGGATGGTCCATGTATTGGGCAGTAAAGCTATCGGCGTTTGATTGTGAACTCTCTTTCAACAAATATACATTGTCTACAAGACTACAAAAGATGTGTTGACGGCCTTATAAACCAGCACTACCAGCATATCAGTTACGGCTCAGTTTGCGGGACATGTTTCACATCGGAGACATGTTCTGTGTTGAGGACATTTGCTTTATTTCTCTTAGTTGAGACCTAATTTGTGTAATAGCCACCGTCCACTGGATTTTTAATTGGCCGACGTTATGTAGGGAATGTATGGGTTCTATCGGCCAAAGTTCTCCAGTCGACGGTGGCCATAACTAGCTATATATAGGAAATGAAAATCGATTCGCAAATAACAATTTTCAATAACACTTGTTCATGCCAGCACATGATGCCAGTGGGGTGTTTCACAAGGAGAAAATAGATACAATTAATTTTACATGTTTTCTAAGACCAACTTAATATCACCCAATGTTAATTTTATCTTGGTGTTTCACAAGTTTCAATTGTATCTATGGTCATATCCTTAGATACAATTGAAGATAATAATGCGGCTTGTGAAACACCAACATAAGACTAACATTTGGTAAAAGTAAGTCAACCTTAATAACCATGTAGCATTAATCTTAACTACGCTCCCCTTGTATGGTGATCACATAGGATCAACATAAGGCTTGTTTAAATGTGTATAACCAGTTTGTTTTCATCCTGAATAAGCAGATATTTGCAGGGATTCTTGTGTGTAGTATGACAAATATATTGCATGAAAAAAACGTGAAGAAATATGTATGGAAAATATTAGCGGGCATAGTATGAGCTCCACGCTAATATGCATTGTGAAACACTTATACATTAGTTATATCTAGATTGTAGGCCAAAGACCCTGACTTAACATCTTGGTTGTAAACCTTTGTGAAACACTTTTTATAAGGCCCAAAAAAAAGAAGGTGTGTTTCCAGTAACATGGTCCTGGGGACATGACCCGGCCGGTCGGATTTTTTTTTTTTTTTTTTTTTTTTTTTTTTTGGGCTCCCTCCCCTGAAGACCTGTGATTACCGTGAATTACTGAGTATTTGATTAGAATTTTTTTTTTTATTATTATTTTTTTAATCCAGCAGGGGTGGTGCCCAGACCCTTAAGATTTATCGTTAATAATTGTCTGTGTTACAGACTGAAATGTGGCTAAAAAAAAAAAAAAAAAAAAAAAAAAAATCGCCATTTCTGCCTTGGTAGACCCGGTCGGGTGACTGGAAACAAACCTTTTTTTTTTTGGCCTAAGCAGTATACAATTGATACAACCAAATGTCGGTCTTAGTGGTTATATACAATTAACACCTCCTATAGAAACACTTATTCTACAAACAATTGTATGTCCCCCTTGTGAAACACCCCACTGATACTGTCTCTACCCCTGCCCTTACAAATATGGATAATATCTTTAAACCCGGTATAAAATCAACCCCCTTTTCTTTGATATTGCACATTGTTTTTAGCATAACAGCTTCAGGTCAACCTTATTTGCTAGGCCGTGATACCCACTCATTAGATACGACCCTAGTTAAGACAATGATTGATTACCATCTATAACATAATTCATACAGCTAATTATATCCCATTAAAATATTTAGTCAGAGGGCCCTAATGAAGAATCACTCTCACCCAGTGAACTGACGCTCTATTTATAATTACGTCAGGCTCTAAATTGGCGTCAAGTGCAGTGTATTTTACTAACACAGCCCCAACCCATACTTAGCACCTCTTATTTACCTCATACATTCCCAACTTAATTGCACTGTGGTGATCTGGGAGACCAACACTCTACCACACGTTGAGCCAACTGTCTGACTGGCGTCCAGATCTGGGAGGGATCAAGTGCACATTAAGTGTTAGACGAGTTAAAGCTTTTGCTATTTATCCTTAACCCTTAAAGGATAGCATGGTACATCAATGATTCATGTGTATTTGTCGTCATGATGCAGATGATGCAGTACTGATGAGTAACTCGTGGGTGCTGCAATGATGCATCATTCCAACCCCGTATGACTGGTAAAATGCATGACTGTGGCACTAGCAAGAATTAGATAGATCTCTATAAACCGGGATATACACACTGTAGATGCTAAATAGAGGGCCAACAAAATGAGTAGCTCAGTGACTGAGGCCAATCTACCCCAGCAGCAAAGTACAACGAAGAACAATCATGACAAGGACCGATCAGATTGGACTGCTCTGTCGTCAAAGATGTCAAGGCGTCAAACAGAAGAGGTTCCACACGGTGTTTAGCACGTCGGTGGGACATGGTGATGATAGGTATGGCTGGGGAGGCTGGCTTTATAGATTTGTACTGGGAATGGTTTTATTCAGCGTACCCAGTGTACAAACAGAGCCTGACAGTTAGTACAGGGTGAAGCACTACTTAGGTCTACAAAGGGGAGTTACCCAAGGTTCTACACTGGGACACACTAGTCTGTCGGCAAGCACTGAGTAGCCATTTCCTGCTATTACAAGACACATAGAACTGCATTAGTGGAAGACTGCCCAGGGTTTAAAACAACAGTTATAGAGTACAAAGACCACGTAAGACTATCCTATAAAAGGGTACTTGGTATGATCATGAACGCCTGTATCAAACACCACTTGGATGGCCATATAGCTGCGCCCTCCCTTTCCTGATTCAGGGCCTTGGATAACTGATATAGCAATTTGATCAGTATCACACTGGCCCTTCGTCTAGAGTTCTGGCAATGGTGTCCCCATAATTGTGGAGGTTCTGGACGTGGCAGGGTCTGAGACAGAGATCCAGGCCTGGGAAAGAAGCCAAGTGTGTGAAACCTATCCATCCCCTGGCCTCTATCCACCAGCTGCCCACTGCCCAGAGACATATTTGAATTGTGTCTGTGGTGGACAGACGGGGGTGAAGGTGCTGACTCCCCTCCGTCCCCCCTCGCACTCTACCCTTAAACTGACACCATCCGCAGTAAAGAACAAATAGGGGGAAAATAGAAAAAAAAATGATAGAAAAAAATAGAGAAAAATTTAATAAATGACCCGTCCTTTCTCAGCCATGAAAAGGACTTCAAAGCTTAGAGACTGATTTGTTACATTGAAAAATGGGAGAGTAGTGGGAGAGTAGTTTATTTCACAGTAAATTCGAGAATATCAAGTAGAAATGGTCAGAGCAAAACGTCCAATTGTCTCTAACAATTAGTCACATGTCCCAGGGGAAAAGGTAGATTGTACATCTTTGGACCCCATGGGAAGAACCCAAATCATTGTAGAAAGGAGATATACGTGAAACCCTTTTAAAACGGCTGGTGTCACCTTATCCCTAGAGTGCAAGGGCCAGGCCCTCACCTCTCACCCCCAGCTGAACATACACACGGGGAGAGTGGGTTTGGGTATCTTGCTACACACAGATCTCCTCCACATGGTAAACCTTACACTCACCTCACACTATTGTTTTGGTTCTGGACAACCCACCCGGTGTGGCTGTGACCAATGCCTTCGTTGACTTACTTTTGCGATAGATGCCGTCCATGTAGGCGCACATGTACAATATAACTGTTTCATATAGGCATGAAGAAAATATTGTTATGTATTAAAGGTATCAATGACCATCATCTAATCATCAGCATAATGCGAATGCCCTTTAAGCAGGGGCGTGGTAATCACGGGAGGGGGGAGGGGGCATGCCCACCCCACTTTTGGCAACCCCCAAAAAGATCAAACTTAAAAGGTCAAGCCGAAAAATGTCAAAATTGGCCGGAAGCCTCCCTTGCCCCCCCCCCCACACACACACACGTTGAAACTGGTTGGCATGCCCCTGTTGAGCTGCTCAATTCGAGCTGTGAGCATTATGGTCTTTGGGAGATACTTTAACATACACATGGGAAGTACAGGGTGCTGCCCCACCTTTGTTGCCTGGCTGAATATTGCTGCTACCCTAACCAACATTTGAGAGTGAGAAGCCTTATAAAAGGGTACCAAAGTGAGCTAAAGTCGGGTACGACGAGAGCTATAATTATCAGTGAGTAGACAGACACACAGACAGACACACAGACAGACACATAGACACACAGGCAGACACACAAAGAGACCATGTTAGTGTTTTCTTATACATTTATTGATGTTTAGTGGATTTCCGACCTTTGACCTTGATTTTGACCTTGATCATTTCTAGATAGCAATGCACATGTAGCAGATTTGGAATCAGCATTATCATAATACCCTAGTTCACCCCTATTATAAAGTGTAAGCCCTTCTTATTAACATGTGTGATATTTTATTGGTTTACTCTTCATTTTCATACTTTTTGAGTTTAACGTACATTTTCATGTGGAAATACTTTTCAAAAAGCATGTATCCTCTTTGATATGAGTTCAGTATTATGTAAAGACCCTATGTGCAACTTCTCATGAAATTGTTACATATTTACTCTACTATAGCCAGGTGTGGGAGTCCCAGGTAATGTGTCCTTGGGGATTAAGGCTGTAGGATAGAGGCCGGGGATGGAGGTTGAGAGTTCACCTGGTCCCAGGGGCCTCGGTATGATGCCTGACCCCTGACCTGTCTGTGGTCACTGAGACATGAGGGAGGACGCCTGGCCCGTCACGTGACCAGATAAGGACCACCATCATGTATCACTGCTAATGAGCCAGTCTCGGGCCCTGACTGTACGTTTACAGTCTGGGAGAGTAATTAGATATATATACCTACACTGGCCCACATACCCTGCTATACTGTACATGCCCACTAGTATCAGCAACCATGGGAGTGTGGGTTCGAACCCCACTCTTGCTCAATTATTGTACTGTTGATATCTGCATATTGCACCTAAATTGAGATAATGTACTTAGTCACATATCTAATAGCTTATATAACTATGTCAATTAAAATGGATTTATGCTTCAAATGGGCTAAATAAATAATGTAAAAAAACGAACCTACGTTTTCCCCAAGGTGGGATTCGAACCCACACACCTCATTGAAAAATGATCCAGGATTCCGGATCATTTTATTTAGATATAAATTTGTCCAGGCCCAGTACCGCCTGATGGCGGCACTGGGCCTGGAGAGCTCGAGGCTGCTAATGAGCCGACTACAACCCGTCAGTAGGAGGGGGGGGGGGTGGAGGTATAGTGCATACAGACAGAGTGAGGAAGAAAGACAGGCATCTACTAGTAGACAGACCCTGACAGGGGAGTGGAGATATAAACAGAGACAGAAATAGAGAGAGGAAAGGATACAGCTCCCTCTTTTCCTCTCCCCTTCCCCCTCTCCCTTTCTCAGTGACCCTCTCTACCCTATTCTCACCCCCCTCTTCCTTCCATCCACATGTCACTCTCTCTGCTACTTCCTCTCTGCCTTATTACTTCCCCGTCATTGCTAGCGACCCATAGCTCACCCTGAAGGCCCCTGTAAGATCACGTTACCCTTTAATAGTCCCACACCTGTTTTCTGCTGACCATATCAGGTTTTTCACTTAGGCCTGACACTTAAAGGACTTTGGTTGCTCTCAAAACATGCATAAATTGTTACTCATGCTCTAGTGTCAGGATAGGATATCATGGTAGTAGGATGGTTCTCATGTTCTTCCCAGCTTATTATCTATCTTAATTTTTGGGTGTAAGAAAGTATGTATGTATTAACAACATCATGTCTGAACGTATTATAGTAGATATTAGCATCATCATCATCATCATAGAGCTCTGCGTGTCATTACTTTATATTAGAATTGGGTGTTGATGATGAAAGTTAAGAAATATATTCAAATATAAACACAGAGAAATCAGTAACCACATAGAAAATGGCGGTGCGTGGTATAGCTCACCGGACTTCAGAGACAAATGTTTTACGCACAATCTCATTTAAAAATCATAACCATCCATAATCTTGACCACATCCCAACCTTAACCCAAATATTAAGATTATGCTCATAACATGTGTCCATGCACCCTGGTGAGGTACACTATATTTACATAGCTGACAGTGTTGTGAGTTGACAGCTGACAGACGTGACAGCTGATGGTGAAGCATACCTGTCAATCCTGCTGTCAGTACAAAACTGCAGCCTCAGCAGGAAGACAGACAGACAGACCCCCTTACTGACGGCAGTAATTAATCCTAACACCGCCTGGAGCTGAACCAGGTAAATGTAGGCTAGGATTCCTTGTGTTTACTCTTACCACTGAATTGCTCTCATTCTTGTTATTCCACCTGATATTCTAAAGGATAGACTCATATTATAGATTGCCATAGCTTCATTGCATATCGCCTATTGAGAATCGTTGATGTGTATATCACCATTTGGAAGTCAATAAGTCAGTAATAAAAGGCAATTGAAAAGAAAACGAATACTCGAATAGTGCTTAAAGAACTGCATGTAGCTATTCCCTTGGTGAGAATGCCACTGCAAGGACTATCCTCCGTTTGCATAGTGAATGACATGTAATGGAAATCAACACTTCAACCGGAGCTAACATAAATTATATTATATA
Source organism: Harmothoe impar (assembly GCA_947462335.1). Lineage (NCBI taxonomy): Eukaryota > Metazoa > Annelida > Polychaeta > Phyllodocida > Polynoidae > Harmothoe > Harmothoe impar. Next base: position 18,212,067 of record OX381707.1, on the reverse strand, counting down.
TAGCTAGTTCTAAGAATTGCAATATGTACTAGCGTAGAACTTTTCACAATATTAATATATGTTGCAAAAACATTTTTTCATAATATCCAAATGATAAAGCCCCTGGCATGTATCCCGTGAAAGCCTCGTGACAAGAAGACAGCAGAAAGGTAGACAGTATATGTGGACAGTCGAGAGAAAAGGGTCCTCCAAAGGTTAAACTCAATTATAAAATCGAGGTCATCAGCTTTCCAGTGATATATTTCATTAGCAGGTACCACTTCTAGTTTTTGAGAACTGGCTCCTTGAAATTGTGTGGGCACTGTCCAATCACAGATGCCAATAAGCTCTATCTTACTTTGTTTTAGAGATATCTCTATCTAATTAGCATAATTATGAAAATTCCCAAATATCCAAACTTTTTCAAACATTTGGTCACAGCTTTTAATCTTAAAATGGGACTTACATTCCGTTTTCAGCATAGAAAACTTTGTGGGGCCTGTAATCATTAATTTCGTGAAAAAATCAATTTAGAATGAAAATTATGTTTCCATGGCAACCAACAAGTGCAAAAACACCAATTTAGGCCCAAAAACGTTCTTTTTACATTCCAAATATGGAAGGTTTCCACTAAAGTTGGAATTTTCTAAAGTGGCTTATTGTATTCTCCATCAAAAAGTAGTATAGAACAATTTTTATGATATTTTGAACATTGTTGACTATATGGAGCCCCCTGGTGGCCAAAGTTGGTACTAAAAATCCCCCGCGGAGGTCCCTTTTCCCTTGTTGATCCACATATATAGGCGGGGCGGAGGGAGAGACAGTGTTAGAAACTAAGAAAGAGTGAGCTGTAGCAGAATGCCCCATGGAAGGGTTCTAAGAAGGACCGGCGGACATAATAATGGTGCTACAGTAACGTAAACAGTTGGCCTAGAGGTGGTCCGACTTTAGCAACATCCCAATTACCTCCATATAAACACGTGATAAAATACAGGCAAGGGGAGCCAGCTGGAGACGCCTCAACACAGATATTCTACTCCCTGAAGGCAGGGCCTAAAGGTTACAAAGGCAGGGGCAAGGGGATGGACTGAGGGAGAATGGTATAGAGGGGGTGTGAGACTATGGAGAGATAAGGGGATGAATAGGAATGGAGAGTTGGAAAGTAAAGGACACACATGGACGATATACAGAGACAGGGGGAGGAAGAGAAAAGAGGAAAGATGGAGAAAGGAGAGGCAGCACAATATAGCCTGGGAGAGGGCGAAAGGGAGAGAGACATACAGAGCGAGACAGAGCTGGGGACGAAACGGTTAGACTACGTTCTGGCATTTGACCGTTATATTATTTTCAACACTGATTGAGTTACTGGTGTTAAAGAGTGATTGTCAAAAAGAGATAGGAGTGAGAGCCGGGGATGGAAAGTGAAAGAGATGGACAGATATAACAGTTGAGCAACTATACAGGTGGATGAGCAAGCATGACCATGACATGGGAAGACCCGCAAAAACTCACAAGATAAACCCCACAAAATAAAACACATAACAACTCTACAATGCTGGCACTTTACCAATCAGATACTATACATGTAAAAACAAGTACAGCAAGGTACATGAAAGCCACCAACTGGGTGGGTTGTGAGATTACTTTACCGAGATTACTTTACAGGCATGGTAATAATAAAACCAGTTTTTCTACAGACAAACATCAAACATAGTATGGTATAACACACAGTTAATAGCATACTTATCAGAAGAAGGGGGTAGATTAAAGGGTTTAGAGAAAAAATATTTTACCCTCAAGGCAAGTGAAATGAAAAAGTCTGCAACCTAGAAGATATAGACCTACCCCACTTCGCATCAAGAGGAGATTGGTATCAAGGGATAACAGGGATAGCGAAGGAGACACGGTGATATAGTGATGCAAAGAGTAGGACCTGAGAGCAGAAGGTAGAGTAGATATCTGTGTAAGTCCTGATAATCCTCCTAGAAGGACTATCAACGATAATGAAAGGATTAATCTATTTTTTCTTCAATCCAAGTCCTATATATTTTACATGCAGATGTATGCAGTTGTAAGCATAAGCCCAGCATAGAAGATGGCTTTTTGCAAGCCATCAGAGCAGCTTAGTAAACTAGGGAGGCTTCAGAATATAAGAGAGGATGAAAGATGGATTAGTATGGGGCGTCTTAATGCTAAGTAATGCAAAGCTGAGTGGAGAATATATGTCGTACAATAAATAAAACTAATAATCAGGACCACATTGCTTCAATTCAAATCCCGATTCTAATGCTCTTGCAAGTAACATAATATTATGTATTATGGGGAATTGCACAATGAAGGCTTATATCTAGATACAAGTAGTACGATTTCATAAGTAGTAATTAAATTGCACTAAAACATAATATAAAAAGCTTCTTTTTTTTCAAAAATTATTTTTATTCATACAAACCTTATACAAGAGCTTCCCCAAATGCACGTGTACATTCACTTCAAAGTTTCAAACGTCGTAGAATCTACTGCAGGTAAACCTCTCCTCACTTTCTGCCCCGTCCCCCGAGTAATTAAGGTCATTAATTACGATGTAGTTAATGACATAGAGAGCTATAGGCCTGTCTTTGATGTCAAATTACCCCTAGTGCCGTACCATGTTAATGCACAGACCAGCTGTCCTCCAGGGTCTCAGGGAAGGCCTACACCCTGACTCAGTGGCTGTGACATTGGCATGGTAGGTATGGTGGGTTCATGGTAGGCATGGTTCTGTGGGTGGGTTGGGGGGGGGGGGGTTGGCATGTGCGGCTGGGTACCATGTCTGGCTGACCACTCTAATATGATATGGAGTCATGGCTACTGTTTATACAGGAGTTGGTCAGGGGTAACAGACTCCCTTTTTGTATATTAGTAATGAATGCCTTGAATGGTGAAGTTGATATGGGGTTTATATACCCTTAAATGCATAGTTCAGTGCTGTTCAGTAATTATATGTAGCTCAAATACTGCTTCTATTATGATTATTCGTGTGGAAAGAATTTTGGTTATTTATATGCAACATATTTATATACAACAAGGGCGGCTTCAGAGCTAAAGTGTTAACTTGAGATGGACGACAAGCACAAAGTATTGCAGAATGAATATTGTGTTAGCATATTTACTCAAGGTATGGTACAGGAAGAGGATATCATTAACAAGCAGGTACTGATTTAATAAGAGTGGAAGGACGTGTCGGAGTATCATATTTACCAGCATACAATAAATCTCTTTTTATATTTTCCCTTAATCAGGCAGACACATGTATAATCGGAGGCGTACTGTTTGCGGATCTATATATCGGGTGGTGGAGGGTAGGAAAAAATAAGTCCTATACCATAAACTCTGTTTGTTTAGGTGAATATGACTAGACATTCTCTTTTATCAATATGTGGTAAACTACAATCACATAACTTTGCTATGTTCTAATAATCAACATGCTCGTTAGTTTCATTATAGAGAGCATCCTTATTATCAAATATATTACATTCAGAAAGTTTAGCTGTGGACAACGTTTAAACCTCTCCCCTTTACACCGGTTTTACACGCCCTGATGAGGGACATAAAGCTTGTACTTAGTCCAGACTCACGACTTACCGCTGTGAGACCTCAAGCTCTTCCTGTCAGCTAGTGCCCTAAAATCCCGGGAATGGCGCTGCGAGCAGCCTGCCGAGCGCGCCTGTAAGGGCTGCTGTGATTGGATGTGGCAGGCACGTGTCATATCTGCACCAATCGGCGTTGGCGTTACAGCTTCATCCTCAGATCGGGTTACAGAGCTGTCCGTCAGGGATGCAGCCAATCACAGAAGGTGTTAGAAAACGGCTTTGTAAAGTGATATGGGAATGGTGTTTTTGGTACCTGGTTTCTGTCATATATGATGATTGGTGGGACTTTTTTATTTTGCATTGCTAGAGACAGGTATAAGTCTTGATGGTTTGGGTTCCTGTGAAAACAGAACAATTTTGAATAAAAACGTTTGGCAAGTGGCATCTCCACCCAGCAAACACGCCTTTAGCGGGCCGGTGCTGGCCCAATGCTGGCAACGGTACTGGGCCGGTGCCGGCAATACGGTTCTGTCCCAGTAAAAAAGTGCAAACAGGTGCGGCATTGGGCCAGTACAGTATGCCGTAACCGGCCCAGTACTGGGCCTCTACTGGGCCAGTACTGGGCCAATACTGGCATGCCAATACTGGCCCGGTACTGTTTACCAAAAATCGGGCCAATATTAATCATACCATGTATTGTTAAAAATATAATTGAGACAAACTACATCATAATGCCACCCAGTGCACATCCTGCACACAAAGATAGTGTATATCAAGTGATCAGTCAAACATCTTTCCTCAACTAGTTTTAGCAACCAGGGGTAAAGGAGACCAATCTTATCCACATAGGCCACAGCCTGTTGGTATAAGAGCTATACCTCAAACTCAAACATGAGGTGTTTATAATGAAAAGCTCTTTGTTACCCTGTAATTTACTTTATTCAGTTCATCATTTTGTATCAAATAGATTTCCTATGATATCTGTTTTATTACAAATTCATTTGCACCTATGTGAAGTAATGTGAATCAGAATTATTAAGTTATAATTATACATATGGGCTATATATCTCATAAGACATGCATTGATGACATCTAGTGGAGTGATTGGGAACTAATCTAGCCAGATTGCCAGTACCGGACCAGTACAGGCATACCATTAATGGCAACTGGTACATTGCCAGTACTGAACCAATACATGGAGGCAGTGATGGCAAAGAAGTGGCATGGTATTGGCAGTGCTGGGCCGTTACTGCCAGTACTTGCCAGTACAATGCCAGTCCCGGCCCGGTACAGGCGTGTTTGCTGGGCAGTGACTAGGCTTGGTCTGTTGGATCTAATCACAAGGTTTACTGTGTTTTCTCACTTTAAAAATGTTAGATATGACGACAATTATAATGAATTACGGTAAAGCTTATAGGCTACTCTTCCGAAAATATCATTTTCAGAAGGGTAGCATGAAGGCCCTTAAATAGTATAGACATCAAGCAGTATTGATAACCTTCAATTTTATCTTATAGACTGTAATGTCATGAACTTTGATATCAGTGTTAATTTGCACCATATACAGATATGGAAGAGGTAATGGCATGTGAAGGTTTGCTTCACACTCTATACACTTCCATGTCAGTTCCTATGTTAGATTTAAGTGTTAAGCCACTTTTTGCCTCGAGTTTAGTTTTGGGGCTTCAGTGTTTCCTTAGAAAAATAATCGCTGCCAAAGCTGGACAAACCAAGGCAGACGTAGGGATCAGTGCCAGGGTACTAGTGTGCGTCCACCAACTATTGTAAGTTCCAACACTGCATGCGCCTTGTGATTTAATCAAATGTAACACTTTCTTTAACCCTGGGAATTACAGGATGATGTCTTGACAATGTAATAACCATATATTTTCTTGACATTTACACGGGATTTCGTAGCCTTTTAGCCAGAGAAAGTGGTTCATAAGGCCAATTTATATTTCCTTAACTTTCATTATTTTGGTTAAATTCCAACCTCCTATTAGTCGTTACTCATTTGGAAAAAAACAAAGTCAAGCCTTCCAGGAATATCGTCAGGAATCCCTGAGTGGTGGCTAGTATAGCTTCAGTCAGTGCTGAGACATATAGCCGGGTTAGGTTCAACCTTTGGTCCCCCAGACACCAACCTACAGAGACCCTGGTGATCAAACCACTCTCAGGTGATGCCAGCCTGATAACCAGGGGGCACCGTAGGAAACTCTACACCCAGGTAACCGACTTATGAATCAGAGGTTACCTGTATGGCATATAGCATGTGATAGGGGTGGGTTTACTTTGAACTATTTGTAAACTTGTAAAGTTATAGTGGGAATATCTTAACATGGGTTGAGCAGGTGTAGCCTATTTGTATGTAGTGTAACTGGAGTTAATAACGGCCGACTGAGACCTTTAGTGAATTTAGTAAGTAGGTAACCGACTTTGACTCACATGTTTTAATATATACCTAGTAGGTGAAGTTGCTCAAATAGTTGGTTATGCAATTCTATTAATGGTTGTTAGACCAATACCCTATCTCAGTCACGTATACAGATACAGGTGAATGTGCTAAACACACCTGAGACAACGTCAGTACCTACCACCTCTTCTACAATCTATATATTACCTTTTTATACCCCCTCCTTTCCCTCTTCCTTTCTCAACATGATTGCTACAACTTTTTTTGATGACCCTATTATACATAATGTTCTAACACATAATGTCTCAGAGCTAGGCAATGCATTTATTTTGAGGCCGGGCTTTCTTTATAGCATGGCTCTAGGCCCTACATTTGACACAACTATTCTTGATCTAACCGTAGACCAAGAATAGCAGCATGCATTTCCTGAGATTGAAAGCGGTCACCAAAGGGGCGTCCAGGTATTTGCTACATCCTGTACACATGTCAATATGAATAACTGTAACCCACAGTATGTGCCGGGGGTACGGGGGTATGTGGCCCACATATTACTGTTTTATAGCATTACCTGGGGTATCCCATCAGGCCCTGCGCACAGACTGGTCATCCGGCAGGCATTCAGGGACGCTGCCCCCTCCTGCCGTGCTTCCTGTAACCTCCGCTTGGTGGCGCACCGGTAAATTGGATTTCCCCTGGTGACGGCGTCACTCCCCACCTTGACGATAGGGGGAGCCACCTCCCATTCTCACCCCACATAAATCACACCCAAAAACTACGGATTGGCGGCAAATCGGCCACGGCAGCTCTACTATAACTCTCCACCCACCTCACTAGCCCCTATACTATCTGCTTGGGTGGTGGGCACAGCAAGAGGAATCAGCGTGGAGAGTGAAAAACGGAAGTTCGCTATTTGCCCCTATTATCGCCTACGGGGTTGAATGACCTTCACCCCGGCGGCCATTTTGGATTGTGGGGTCATTGGGTTCAGTTATAGGGTTATCAGTGTGTTGGATAGGAGTGTATCACGTGATGAGACATGGGTGTGTGTGGGGGGGGGGGTGTATATTGGTGTGGGGATGTGTTTATTTTGATGCACCTGAAGACTGAAGAACATGAGGTAGTACTTAAGGCTTACTACAACTGAGACCAGTATACTACTAACATGCCACATGTGTACCTACATGGACATACACAATGTATGGTATAGTATCTGTTCCTGACACGGTAGCTCGTGATCTGGTGTCATTAATACTGGATATTAAATATTATATCCTCACTCTTGCTAGACTTCACATTTAATTTCAGCTCAGGTTTTATTTGCCGTATTTTCAACATTTGCAAATATTAATGGTCACTTTGCACCCCATGTTATATGTTGTGTCCTCCAGGAGTATGGTAGTCCGTAGTAAATATATATATGATGTCCCATGATGCTTGACCTTTGCAAACAATTGTAAAGCATTGTCATTTATAACCAGAACTTCTGCAGTGCCTCTACATTACAGGGACTGTTCCTTTACATGTGTTATTGGGGCTGCTTGACACGATAATCATTGTGCCTTATGCACATGGTTCTTGTACTACTTAGTGAGTTGTAGGGCCTGTTGTACGAGCAGCTCACACCTTTGTCATGGCCCCGACTCTAATGACCCTGACAAGGTGTGCTGCATGGTTGATCACAAGGTGCTGGTGCCGCACGTGTGCCGCCAACCCTGTGAGTGATTAATTATACTACCCCCATGCAGGGGTATAGTGGGGGGGGGGGGGGGGTGAAGTGGGTTCATGGCCATTTTCGCCCTTTTTTGCCATGACCTTTTAGGTTTGATATTGGTCAAAAGTGCCCCCACCCTGTCCTCTGCCTGGCAAACTTTTTTTCTGGCCAAGGAATATGTGTAATGTAGCATTTATATGACGCATTGTAATGTACCTTCATTTGGCGGAGTTTCCTTTGTGTTTCCTTTGAGTGTGTGCTCCCCTTGCTTGGATGTTGCTGCAGATGTAGGCCCGGGCGTAGGCCTATATGATGCCTCCCCTGTGTTGTGTCGTCCCCTAACCCTTTAAGGGCCGCATAGTGCTGACATGCAGTTCAGCCATGGCCTGTGTCGTTATGATGCTTGGATGCAGCCTTAGCGAGTAACTCGTCAGTGCTGCATCCAAGCATCATGCCGACCCAATGGGGTTAATACACTCCCAAAGGATTGACATGATGCAGTGATATTTCCTTGATAAAGCAATATGCGACCCATAAAGGGTTAATGACGGTGATAAGGGGTGCAGCATGGTGGACCCGGATGGGGGATCAGAGCCCGCTGCACGGTGCCGTGTGAAGCACGCTGTGTAATTAATCTTATCTTAACGAGGTCAGACAGATTAGAGCAGCTCATGTACACGCCAACTGCTCAACCACGGTGGTCTCAGGCTGGAACCTTAATGAGGAAGGTCCCTTAAAAACTCTGTGCAAATCAAAAAGATTTGACCAACTCCCCAATGACTAATACAGTACATGTAATTTACTTTTAGGGGCATGACAACAGGGCATCCTTTGGAAATATTTGAGGAAAGATTAACAGCATTGTGTTTAAATTAATGCGAATGTTGGTTTGTCTGCGTGTTGCATAGATGCACTACCAGTGAGTTGCTGGCTCGTGCTACATTTATGCGGCATTCTATGATGCTGGACATGCGGATCGTGCAGGGTTGATACATTCCTCACGATTCAGCATAGGCCATGCATCAATGATATGCCCGCGCTGCATTGCTGCATCATGACAATGACCAAAAAAGACGCGAAGCCATTTCAGAAGGATCATTCCAAAGCACCTAACTTATAGAAAGTGAAATTATCCCCATATAATACACATGCTATAGAAAGTATATATTTATAAGTGGGATGTAGATGATAGATGTAGATTGCATGTAGGTGACTGTGGGAGCATGACTGTGTGGGGTCATGGTGTCTAGGGGTCACGGACTGTCTGACCTTTTACCCAACCTGAGGTCATTAAAAGGTCAACATATAGGTTTAGTATAAAGGTCAGTGTGCGGGCTGTAGGGGCTGTAGGTATTTAGTATAGCAGCACAGAGAGGCTACACATGTTAATGTATGTGTGTGTGTGTGTGGGGGGGGGGGGGGGGTCGGACATGGTGCACAACACATACATGCTTAGGTTAGAACCACGCAGTACCCCTAATTGTATAACTATAAGTGCACATCAATACTAATCAATTGGGGTTCAAATACAACTCGGTGTGGATTGCTACATACGTGGCCCTATAGCTCAGTGGCTAGAGCACTGGTCTTGTAAACCAGGGGTCGTGAGTTCAATCCTCACTGGGGCCTTGGTATATATGTTTTCTTTCCTCAGCTCTGAGAAACTCATGTTCGATGGTGATAACAAATGAATTAGACACTGCGACATAGGCATTTGGCAGGGGGATTTAGCGACATGCGACAGCAGGAATAAGATTACTCTCGTTCCCAAATCCTTCCAAGGGAAGGCTCTGGTAACTGCCAAATGTTGGGATTTTGCTGGGTCTGGGCAACCCCTGCTGGTAGCTTGGAACCAGCGAACAGGAACAGGAAATGGAACTAGAAAGGCTGATGGTAAATCTACCTAAAACTACCATCATACATTCTGGTTCCATTTCCTGTTCCTGTTTGCTGGTTCCAGCCTACCAGCAGAGATTGCCCAGACCCAGCAAAATCCAAAGTTCAAGGTCATTTGGCTGTCCCCAGAGCCTTCCTTTGGAAGGATTTGGGAACGAGAGTAGAATATGATGAGCATTTCAGAAAATTGACAAGCCGACAAGGGCATTTAAAAAAATCGACAGGACGACATGGGCATTTCTTAAAATCGACATGGGGCATGAGTACCCCCCCCCCTCCAGAGTCTCAATAGATCACTTGTGAGTAGTCTTAGGGGGACCCTATGTAGGTACCGGGTAACGCTCTATGATCACTTTGATGATCAAAGATCATCTTTGATCCTCTCTGATCTCTGCCTCATCCTTTGACTATGGTCTGTTGAACATTGCTAGAAATTATTGAGCTTTGTTGGGAGAGCATTGTTGATTAAACACGCTTTGGTGATAAGCTTTCACTTGTCAATGAACAATACTTGGCAGCTTATCTAAGTAATTGGTTGACAATAGCTCCAACTCTTGACTGCCCTGCTATGGAGCTATTGTCAACCTGTGTGTTCACAACTTCTTCACTCAACTGTGATGGTGGGAAAGGGGTGTACAACGGTGGGTTCATGTCTCTTTCATATTAGTGTAGTAGGTGGATCTTTTCACTTGTGTACTCATTCAAACATACACAGTACCAAATCTACACAGATTTCCAAATTTCACTGTTTATTTCTCATAGGAATACAAACTACACTATGTATAACGGAATATGCAGTCTAACTATATATTTGGACAACGACCTACTATCTAAAACAGCTGGTGTATACAATGTTGGATGTCATAATTTCCAGGCTGGTCACAGTATACAGTTGGAATTTCTTGTCAGGTACAGGTTATTTTTAGATGTTTTGTCTAGCACAGAACATTGGATGTCAAAGGATTATGTTGTGAACAGAAGGAGTTCATACGTTGAGCATCGTGATGATGGCAGAGGCTGTATTCAAATCATATTCAACAACACTCGTTATCTTGGTGGACTAAACAAAACGGATACATCTAATTTTCAAGATTTCTGGAAACTTCTTCAAGAAAATGTGCTAACATTTCCACATGATTTGGAACTTTTACCAACATTAGAGGAATATTTATCTAATATTAGGATATGTAATCGATGGGGAGATTATATTTTAGAAGATAGCATATTTTGCTGCCCTGTCACAGAGATGTATGACTTTTATAATTCTGCATTTGACAGTAACAGTTCTAACATTACTGAATAACATAATTTAAATACACAACGTCACACAGTACCTGTATAGAGACACTCATAATATTTGACTTATCACTACATTAACTTATTCTATAATGGAAAACAGTGATATTGACTCCGATTCAGATATAGAACTTGATCTCATATTACATGATGACACAGGATGTATTGATACAAAAAGTAATCAAGATTTTCACTATGATTCTACCGTATGCATAAAGATCGGGGTTCAGTCTAAATACTCAACTATTCTTTGTGATATTTGTCTCAATGATAAAATCAGTTGTAGCCAAACACCACTCAATATTTTGGAATTGGCTCAAAGTTTAAAGAGGTTTAATTCTATACTATACGGAAAAACTGAATATTTTGTTCAGAAACAGTCTTCTTCACACGATTACGATATTATACACATTGTAGTGTGTTGTGACAATTATGTGGACAGTGTTGATGGCTACGTTCGTATAGACCAGTGTCAGGAATATAACAATCTTATATCTGCTAGTATCAATTCTAATGCAGACATACACTCCATTATTGATATTATTACTAAAAATCAGTTCAGAAAGTTGTTGCAAAATATGTACAACAAACATGAAATGTGGTTTTGCAGTTTTGAATGGATGTGGCCATTTCATGGTTGGAGAACAAGTTAGTATGCTTTCTACATACTATACAGAGTTGGCTGTTTCTCAACTCACATTTCTATGCACACATTGTGTTGAGGTTTTCCATTGTTCTGTAGCATCGTGGGAAGTCATGGAACACTACTCTCACCTAGTATATATCTGAGAGCTGTCTCTAGTGTGTCTCACACAACGAAGCATACAGCAGATATACACACACACAAAATGTCTTCGCTGATCGTTCTCAGTCCAAAAGTCAGTGTGGGGATATACAATGACTATGCCAAAGTCATACGTGTGTCAATCAGAGGTGAGAGGTACGTCAACGTACCATTAGAAGTCATCCTTTGGTCTATGAGGATTAAGGCTGAGATAGACACAGCTCAGATTACTCCTGGTAGATTAGATGTTTCAAACACTGGAAACATTGTGTTTAACACCCCCCACTCAACATGGAAAGTAGTCAAGTCTACTTTCAAAGGACAGTCATACATCGGATACCACCACTACAAGGGCTCTACTAGAATTGGGTTAGTACTACTTTAACAACATTCTTGAAAAACGTTCAGTAAACACACACAACGGTATAGCTGGATAACTGTATATGAGACACTATGTGTCATAGCTTATAAACACTTCAAAATATGTCATGCATTTTCTAATCATTAGTATTATATCAGTTCAAAATATTTATGCGTTGCTTAATACACGATCTTTCGATTTCAGGTTTGACTGCATCAACCTTCATCAAGGCGAGTTTGATGCGTTGTTCAACAACTATGATGAGTCTACAGCCGAATTCCAAGCACCTCATGAGGGAGATGTGGTAGTGGAGGTAGCAGCTGGTGTAGCGATACCACCTGCAGCTCAGGATCAGCAGCAGGTGGAGCAAGGAGTCGTTCTAGCTGAACCAGCAGCTGTAGAAGTTCAACAGGTGGAGCAACAGGACATAGTGCAGGAACAGCAACAGCAGGTGGTTGATTCCTCACAGCTTTTACATGACGATGATGATGATGAGTCTGTGAGTAAAGAGGATGAAATTGTGACAATTGATATAGTGAAGCTAGCTAGTACTAGTGCTGGTATTTGTGAGAGTGGTATTGTAGCAGATGGGGTTGGATGTTCTCAGAGTGTACCGTCAACCAAGAAAAAAGTGGTCAAAAGAAAAGGTCAGATAGGAAAAAGAAATTCTAAAAAAGCTAAAACTGTCAAAATAGTCAAATTGTACTACTGGGTTTTGGTGAAGCCAGCAGGGGTTATAGAGGAGTGTAAAGTCCGGTTCTATTCAGAAGATAACTGTCGTGTGGCTCTAGATAATAAAAGGCTTCAACTCACATTGGAGCAAGACACTCAGGATTATGAACTCATAGTGGAGAGTGAAGATGCAATTCTGGGTAATGCAGAATACTTTGCAAGGAAAGTGTATGCATATCTAGTAAGAGATGAGTTCAATGCCTATGTCAGGAGTATGTATCCTACTTGGCAACCAAGTAAAGCAGGCTACCCTTTCTCTCAAACAGAGTATACACGTCATGTGAATCGGCATTCTAAAGTCTGTCAGATTGCAGCTTCTGCTGTCAGAGTTTTACAAGCATGTGCATATCTCAGTAAATTCTTCTCAGAAGAAGAATTTGTGGGGTATGATGACGTTGTTACAGTGTTGACTGAAATGACTCCGAAGTTCATCCTTATGAATCGGGATGTGTATGAATATGAGTTTGAATTCTTTGGTATAAAGGCTTTGTAATCACTCAATGTAGAAAACAGTGTTAAATCTATTCTATTGTGGGAGAAAACAAGTTTTCATTCAATCTAACCCCACTTTAACTTTGTATAATTAAATTCTGATATAATATAATCTATTTATATCAATATAGTCTCACTTTAATGTTTGCGCTATTACATTGTATATCACGTATTTTGTATCGAAATTCGTAATATTGTGAAGATTCGTATTACTCTTACAGCTGTGCCTATAATTCAATTTTCTAACAAAGTTCTTGCATTTCTTTGGTTGCAGATGTAATACCATATATTACGAGGCTGAAAATCATTGGAGCAAATGTAGGTCACACATAGCTACTCACCTAGTTCAAGATTGTCGCTCAACATCACAAGTTAGACTGAAATGAGAAACTTATTAAGTTGTAGTAATATATTGATCATTGTGTGTCAATCTATGTTAATACAAGCTGTATCATAACATGTGTGTCATGTAATATTTGGTGTAATATATCAATTTATATTGGTAATAAAATAACCATATTTATATATACTTGTTGTGTCTTATTTCATAACATTATGATATGAAATAATGGTATAATTAATCTTACCTCATTCTTGAGCAGAATACCTATTTGGAGAGGATCATTCTCTGTAGACGGTACACATTTCTTCTTCACCAACAAAAGCATAAAGAATGCTAGCGTGATCAAAATCAACACTCCCCCTATACATCCTCCAACTACAACAGCAACAGTATTCACAGAACCTGTCTCCATTGATTCATCTGTCACTGTATCAGTGGAGAAATGTTGTTGACTTGTGATCGGTGTTGTTGTTGTTGTTGTTGTTGTTGTTGTTGTTGTTGTTGTTGTTGTTGTTGTTGTCACAGCATAGTTCACATCACAATCTGTTAACACTGTAAACTTCGTGTAAACAGGAAGAGAGTCGCAATCAAAGTAACTCAACTGGCTTCTGATATCTAACACTTTCAATTTCTTGAATTTCCCAACTAAATGTTGGGGATATCTCTTCAAACTACAACGGCGCCAATCTAACGTTGTGTATAAATAGTTTGTCTTCATCACAATGTAAGCTGGGTCCATCAATCGACAAACCATTTTACTCAATCGACATTCACAGTGACGACAGGGATCTTGTTGACAAGATGTTGTGTCTGTTAACTCCGAAATAAGACAGAGATTAATCCAAATCGTTATAATCCACAGTTTCATTTTGGAAAAAAGTTTAACGATCTCTCATACCGGAAATGGTACTAACTTCCGGAAACACCCATTGTTCACTCTCCATCGTTTTCTTGTATAGCAGCGCTATACTACTTGTCAAAAGTTGTGGGGGGAGAGTTCAGTAAAACACAAGCGTGCTGTTCTATTTCGAGGAAGGGGTTGTACATACATCAGAAAGTAGAACTCTATATTAAATTGTATAACTATTTTCTACCCATATAGATAACAACTAATGAAGTAGTTACAACACTCATTCAATCTTGTTCACTTAAATATGTTTTGAGTATTGAGATATACATTTAGTTATATTATTGTCAGCAAAGAGCAATTGGGCGTTTTCTCTCTAATAGAATGTCACAGTGCGGATTACAGTGGCGCCATCTGTTACTTATGTGTAGCGGAAACTGATGCAGCCCCCTAGTGTGTATTACTCACACTATCATCAGAAAACCATCAAAATGGCGCGTGTTACACGAGTTTTGTGCCTACTCGCGCTCTGTTTTGCTGTGTCAAGCAGTCTACTGTACGACAAGTGTCATAGAAAAGGTAACAAATGCGTCTGTCGTGGAGTAGAAGTCAACAACATTCTGACATACGAATTATTTGTTCGTAAGACATACAGAAATATCCATGTGTTGGACGTTCGCAGATGTAGTCTAGAAGACATCCACTATGACGCTGTGTTACAGCTGTTCCCCAACTTGCACACCTTAGACTTACGTGATAATCCTGATTTCTTCTGTGACCGATTGTTCTATGCCCCGAAAACACTGAAAATAACTACTGATTGTGTAAACGACATTGGTGAATCATCCTCACACCTTGATTTGACACATGAAACCACTCAGATGGATAGTGTCACTGTGACTGCAACGGTCATAGAAAAATCTCCCAGCACTGACACTGTCACTGACGATACTGTCACTACTGTGATTCACTCACCCAAGGATATTGACAATGTGATTGAACGTGTGTTAAACGGGGAGAGTGTCACTGTTGACAGCCAAAAGATGCATGTTGTAAGGGACTATGACACAACACCCCAGAATGATGCAGACAGTATCAGTGTGAGCAGGGAAAGGGTAAACGGTGAAAAGGTGAAAGATAGTTCTGTCACCACCCCAAAAAATGAAAATGACACTGTGATGATGAAAGGAGAAAGTCATGATTAGTATCTGTATTTGATACTGTTCATTGCGTCGACATTCTTCACTGTTGGAGCCTCTGTCTTGATATATAGGTGCTACAATAAGTTGCCTACACTTTGCATAGATCCTAGAGACCCACACTGCCCGCTAAAGTACCAGACTTCTCCTCCTGTATCTAGAAGATCATCCACAACTGGCTCTATGATTTCGTCTGAAGTGTGAGTTTTTCTTTTATATAATGGAATGACTTCAGTTAGGATTTATTTTATAAACGTGTATCATATAAAGACTTTATATGGTGTTTAAGTAAAATACTTCCTATTATTTCTGTTGAAAGTACAAGCATCACGGTAATCTTTCATGTAATTGTTAAATATAGGAATGAAAAATCAGACGAAAAACCTTGGTGAAATGAGATTATATTGATCCAAATTTTAATGATTATATTTCAGTGAGATGTTTAGCATTCCTGTAGACAGTCCTACTCCGAATCCTCCACAGGTTGCAGCTGCTAAAAAGTGGACCATCTAGAAGACGCACTAAGTATTTTGACACTCCAGCACAGAGTACACGAAGTCAGAGGCGACGACGATGACTACCAGGCTGTGACTGTTGTCATGAGACATAACTCAGGTAAGTCACAATTTATGCAGCTTTGCAGTAATATCTCGTAGCACTAACGCTGTCTACACAGCTATACAATTAAATAACTGCTAACCATACAAATCAAATACTAGCTCAAGCCAACACTTGGATGTTAATTGCATATTCTCATGACGTAGGCTCGGTGGTTAACAGTAAAATTATATTTTCAAGGCTACCAGCTAAAGGGTTAAGAGATTGACTTTTGTTTTCAGCTTTAGCAGTCTGGTAGTCGTCAACAACAACAACATTATCCTGATGAGACGATGTCAGAGTAAGAAAGAACAACAACAACAACAACAACGTGTCATTTAGACGCTTACCGGTACTCAAGCTATGTTATCCAACTACAGGTATATTACTCCTCAAATTAGTGCTCATATTAGCTATTTTATTCAGTGGTAAAATGTGATTCAATACGATATAGGTTGAAATACCGGTAGTCAGATCACTCAACATATCTAAAGTGTTAATACTGCTGATGTCATTGCCTGTCTAAAGTTTTGTAACCTTTTTTTATACTGCTCACGCTATTGTCCACATCATTTACAGAGATAACAGTACTACATTTTACCACTTAACTCGTGCATTTGTCACTCAAGATATTTAGCATTGGTCCTAAGTGAATGTACTTTATTGAATGACGCAATGTAGCTAGATACCGGTACTCAGTTGATATAACTTAAAGCAGTATGATACGCTATCAATATAACCATTATTCCAACTGTATTTTCATGACATGTGGCGTGAATTTAGCCAAGACTTAAATGCGTTATGTTAGATTAGAGTTACACATTCAAGTGTGTTAGAACCCTCATTTAACGCTGTTCTATTGATATCTTAACAGTGTAGGGGTTGGTATTGATGTATCATATAGTAACGAATGAAAGAGATTGTGATTTCAGTCAATACTTTGATGTTAGTTCAAACATTATTCTAACTTTGTTTATCATGTCGTGTGATATGGTGTTTATGTAGTGTAGGTCTTTACTTTCTGTACTTTTTTAAGCTATTATGCAGATCATATTCAACCCTTCATATAAAATGGGTAGCTGTGTAACTTGTTTTAGTTGAGAGTTAAATATGTTATTTTAGATTACAGTAACATATCCATGTGTGTGTCAGGACTGCGTTTGACACTGAGCTGTTGATATGTAAACAGTGTAGTGGATGGTATTTATGCATCATGTCATAAAATACACTTTATTTGTAGACATAGATCTATCTGTTTGTTTAGCGATAAAGTCGGTCCATGTTAAAAAGAACAATAAAATTTGACATTATATCAAAGTGTTTATTGATTATTTACTACAGTTCAACAATTTCATCATTTTTTGTGTATCTATCTGTGAACAAGTGTACAAAATCTGACATACTATAACCTCTACAACGAAAATAAGCAAACAGAATACAATAGTTTCCACACACAGTGCTGATTAGACCTTGCAATCTCTTGGTGTTATAACGATATACCAAATTTTGTTTCTTTAAATACATTTTCAGTTCTTTCGGTTGTTCTCCAAATGAGTCAAAGTAATCTATAACATTATCCTTGCCAACAAAGATGCAAACCCAATGTTTTCCTGGACCGTTAGATGTATCTGTGTTGATAACATACAATCCCTTTTTCACAACATGTGGTAATTCATCATACGCCATAACGCCTTTGTAATATCTTTTTACTACAGAATCCTTTAACAGGTAATTATCTATTGTTAATTCATTCATCCTTCTACCATAACGTTTCGAGAACTATCCACTTTCATGACAGCTTCAAAACTGCCATATGCTATCACTGTTACAGGTTTTTCTAGTTTTTTAGAGAATTTGAGTGTAAGCCTAGTTTGTCCTCGCCTCGCAGGTTTAGAATAGTCAGCGTCATTACATTGAGACAAATTAAATACATAAATAGCATATCCATTTTTGAAATCGACATATGAAATATAAGCAGGCTCTTTCTGATTGGATGGAGTATTCTCATGTAGATGTGAATACGTTCTGACATAATTATTGTTAACAAAATCAGGTTGAAGCACTTCATTCCCACTGCTTTGACCAGCCACTTGAAAATCTATGTAATTCAAATCAAAATGTTTGAACTCGAACGGGTTCTTCTGATTACTAGCTGTATAACCTTCAGATTCAACTAAAGCTATCCTAACATAGTTTGGTATAGCATCTTGAAACAAGTTATCTATGCTCCACTGCATACCACCGCTAGGGATATTGTAGGTCTTTATTTCACTTCTACTAAAAGGATACAACGCCATCTCTTTTTTTAATATTTCTGCTTGAGCCATCAACATTCCAGGATGTATTTTTGCGAATGGTACAAGTAGAGTAGCTTCCTCAATTTTAAAATAATAATATTTTGATAGATCTGAGGTAGAGGGTTGGGTTTTATACATCAAAGCAAATTTGTCAGGAGAGGGGTACAACTTAAAGTTTATGGGTAGACCGTTCAATAGTAGTCTTTTTTGCTGCAGGATGTCTGCATACAGTTTTGTTTTGAACACAGCTGGTTTACTCTCTTTTGTTTTATCATACCTGTTGTCTAACCCACTGTTTGTTGTCTTAGAAGGTTCAAAAGACGATAAAGTTCCAGCAGTATCTTTTTCATAACCCCCTAACACTAACCAACTAGATTGATCATGCTCCCCTGTAGTCAATAGAGTGTCTAACATAGCTTTGTATGGATAATTAGCTCCAACACTTGATGATATAGTTTGCTGTTGGATAGATAGATCCAACTGTCTAAAAATAGTAGCCGCAGGATAGTTGATGAGAGCAACATCATTAGCTTCTGTTACTACAGCGTTCTTGTCATCATATAATTTTAATGAAAGCATCAGAGAAATGTCATTCATTATTATATAATCTGAAGTGTTGTTTGGAACATCAAATTCCAACGTACACCCCCTTGACAATTGGCCTATAGGTCTATAATCTTTCACATATATTTCTTGTATCGCAGTTTGGACTGGTGGAACGTTAAACAGAGACAGTCGATCATCATAACCTTCAGTAGCCTTATCTAAAACAAAACTCATCACGTTGATGTTTAACAACCACAGTTATAACCTCTTCTTTTCTTTGTTACAGTTTTTCTTCTACTTTTCACAACACGCTTCTTCTTCTTTTTTATGTTGTCCTGCTTCTTTTTCTTCTTCTTTTTCACAACTTTTCTCCCTGGTCTGACTTTACTCTTTGTTGCAACTTTCCTGCTCTTCACTTTACGTCGAACAACAGAAATACTCCTATTTCTTTTCCGTCCGCCAGCAGACTGAATTGTGTCATTTGACACAGCTCTATTTATATTTCTTCTCAATGTTGATTTAGCTCTTTCTATAACAGATTCCTGTGGAGACACAACCTGAACAGCTGTTGAGTTAGCCCCTCTCCCGCCTTGTAAAGGATAGAACTTTTGATTAGTTCTATAGTCAGGCAACTGTTTCCATATTTCATTGTTGGGAACATACGGTACAAAACTCATATTGAAGAATAGTGTATGACTTTCCTCTGAGACAGAGATTGAATAAATGGGAAGGTGAACTAAGCAGCAGAGTTTATATGTTGTTTGATTTCAAGAACCAATGTACATGCAGCTAGATTTACAACTGGTATACTGTTTTTCTTAGTTCTTATAGAAATTCGTAACCGTTTTATCTTGTTCAATGTGATCTTATGATAAAACGGGTTTAGGTATTCCACTTTGTTGTCTATTGTTCGTAACAGGGGTACAGATTCACTATGTACAATGCTGTTATCAACAATATCACAAAATACATACAAATTCTCACTCAACTTCCTTTTTAACAACACTTCAACGATAGCACAACCCCAATCACCTTCTAAAGTAACAGGATGTGGTAGCTCATATATGAAATCATACTGAGTGTTATTTGGATATTGTTTACCGGTAAAATCACTGGGAGAAATGTACAGATACATGTTCAAACACAAAATGAGAAATTTCTCTTCACTCCTTCTTCTTTATATCCTTTATTTCTTTTTCAGCCACCCATGAATTGAACTCACTACCCCATCCCACCCACTTCACTATGTAACCCTTTTTCTTGTTTTTAGTTTGTTTTCTAACATACTTCTCAATTTTATACACTGTAGACTCAAGTTCATTATACACTTTTTCTAATTCATTTTCATAAAACTTACCTAATATAGGTTCATTGTTATATGACTTTATTGAATATAATGGAATAGCCTGCTGTAGCATTCTATCTGTCACAATAAACACTTCTTTTGTCCACGCTTCATCATAAGCTCTTTGAAAAGTCCTTCTGTATGCTATTACACGCACTTTATCATTCAACTGTAGTTTGAATATCGATTTATCGTTAGGTCTATGTTGTTTTCTCAATGAACTCTTTTTCTTGTTATATTGATTGTTCCACAAAGTTACAGGATCAGATTCTCTAGCTTGGTTGGGTGTCATTTTTATTGATCTATGTACACTGTGGTTATAACCATTCGTTATATTTTCTAACACTATTTTCCAATTGTCAGTCTGGTGATTATACATGTATTTAGACAACTTCAGCTTCAGATTTTTTATAATTCTCTCAGAAAAATTCGCTTTCAATTCGTTAGTAGTAAAGAAATGGTCCACACCCACACTCCTTAAATATTGAGATACATCTTTATTTTTATATTCAGAACCTGAATCTGAACGGAGTTTGATTGGTTTGACAGATTTCATGATCGAATTTAAAGCTTGAACCATTTCTTTACCCCTCACAGTTTTCAATGGCACTGTCCAGACAAATCTAGTGAATATATCTATCACAACTAAAACATAAGCATAATCTTCATTCTCCTCTCTATATTTCACGAGGTTCATTGTGTCAGCATCCCACATATAATCTTTGAAAGGTGTAATTACTTTAGGTCTTTTAAATTTTGTTTTAGTGGGTTTGTGTAGAGTATAAACCTCTTGTTGTTTTAACCATTTCTCTACTTGATTTTTCTTGTACCCTAACTGTTTTGCTGCTTGGTATAATCTGTCCACACCACTGTATGAAGCAGGGTGGGAGGTGTTGTAATATATACTTCGCAAATCTTTATCCATATCTTTTCCAATTAGATAACCAGTCTGAACCAGTCCCCGTCTTAAGCGCTGTAATATCTATAGCTTTAACATTAACAGGAATACCTGGAGGAGGGGGAGGAGTGTTATTCCCCTTTCCTATAAGAACACGTCTCTTTACATTCTTAACTAAAGTTTGTGGAACATTTTTTAACGAGTTGTAAAATATTTCATATCCAGTAGGATTAAAATCCTTATAACCATACAAAGAATCTTTCAATAGATCAGTAATGTGGGAGTGAGAGATGAGCTCACCATTCACAATTATTTCACCTGTTTTGTTCCAACTTATGCTATCAGCAATATAATTCAACAGTGTTTCAGCATTCCTTTTTTGATGTTTTCCAAATGCTTGTAATATCAACTCTTTGCTGAGCTTGTTTTCGTTATAACAACCATCATATTTCTTTGTATGAAAAACTGTATCTCCATCACAATGATTTATCTCACTCAACACATTCTCTTCTTCTTGATCTTGCTGTTGTTGTTGTTGTTGTTGTTGCTGCTGTTGTTGACTTCTTTTGTACTGATCATATAGCACTAAAACTACCTTCTTCATATCTCACACTTCTTCATACCAATTTCAATAGAGAATGTTTTATTTTAAGCAATATCTGCATTACTTTTGTTGCATAAACTTTCAACAACCTTAATTTAGTTCTAATAGTGGAATTGCAGTTGCACAACTTCTTCAAGAATGTCTTGTTCCTTTTTATGAATGATTTTATCTTATTTGGAACAACTAGCGTCAACAAATTGTGAGCTATTTCACATATAGCTTCCACTTGTTTTGGAGTAGCAGTCTTCAACAAAACCTTAGCTTGTTCTTTACTAGTTTCCAACAGCAAACAAATGTAGCTCCGAACAGATCTTACTCGTGTGTTAGCCATGGCATAAATAAACCAAACAAGTGTAATAAACGGACTTTCGTATCTTTATGATATTGATAGAGTATCAATTAAAGAACAAGGTCGACACAGTTCGGATCAAGTGTTACAGGTTGCAATATCAGGTTTATTCAGGTAAACCTAAACAAGCAGTCACTAAGTGTGCGAACTCCCTATAGAGTTCGGAACGGGTCAGTAGGCTTAAGCAGCCGATATGATCACGGGGTCTCTTCACCAGCGTGGCTCAGAGTAACCGACGAGTACCGTCAGATGCCGGGTATATATAGGCAGCCAGCCTGCGCGCGCACACGCAGACCGGAAGCCTATAGCGACCTCTGTCCATACCCCAAGCCCGGGGTAGGTGTCGCCACCTACCGTCGGACTGAAGGGTTCGGACTGAGCTCGCAACACAGCATCCAACAGCACTCGTCATATAATAACCCCGTATAACCCTAGCCCCTACACTACCCCCTACCAGATAATAACCGGGAGGTAAATAATTAAGGTTATAGTCCGAAAACACTTCGGACTGGCATTATCTTATAAATACCACCTTAGGGGTTTATTAAAGTTATACCTTACAAACAATATGACGTTACTGTTGAACACAAAAGGTATTAATTACACACATATCTACACATATAGATCGTAATTAAAAATTACGCCCCATTCCCTAGGATAGATGGAGTTAATCTATACATATAGTATACACAACACTTGAAAAAGTACAATATCACAGTAGAAAAAAAAATTTCGTCCCTTCAAGACCCCGAGCTAATTACACTCGTAATTAATAATACTTTATAAGTGATACACACTATCACTTCTCTTAAGGTTTTTAGAAACATATTAAAGTATTATTACAAAAGATATCATACGTGATTTTATAGCGAAGATCCGGATCCTCTGTTGTTGATGATGCATTCCGCCCGGCTTTCAGAACCTACTTCATTCAGCTCCTACTAACCGGAACGAGAAAGTTCATAGCTCATGCTCGGGAGCTTATAGTAGTATAAAAAAAAATTCCAAGTCCTACCTCCAGGCGATCTTCGGACTTATAATTAGGAGCACTCGGTCCTGATATATAGTTTATAGAAAAAAACATCTCGTATCAGATCCCTGGTGGTAGTGTACTCCTATCCCGAGCGTTGGGTTTCTCTCCGGATCTCCTCGTCCTCCTCCGTCCGTTCTGCCTGGCAGACTGACTCCTTGCGTAGCCAGCCTGCCGCTTCTTCTCGTCCGGATCCTTGAACACCCTATAATAGAGTGTTTTTCACATGTAGGGTTGGTATATTAAAAATACCCCCCTTCTTCTTGATCGGGTCCTAAGATAGGAAAATCCTATCCGGACTCCGAGTCGTCTTTAGGACTCGACTGGGCCGCAGCCTCCTCCTCATCAGAGTCTGACTCAGCTTCCGCCAGCGTCAGCTCCTGGAGCCAGAGCTCGATTTGAGCACGAGTCCCATCCCATTCGTGCATCTCGTGCGCGAAACAGTCTCTGAACCTCCGACGTTCGTGGTCCAGTTTTTCCTCGGCGTTCTTGACTGCCAGCTTCTGCTTTTTCCTTTCGGACTTAGCAGCAACTCGCTCAGTCCGAGCATTTTCACGCTCCTCCTGAACCGACTCCTGGGCCGCTGCTTTTTGAGTAGCGACTTCACTCCGGTGGAGATGATGCACCGTGTCCAGGGACAACATCGCCACCTCCTGACTTAAGCCAGTAAGCAATCGGTGGAAGTTATCCTGCCACCGGTCAAAGGCCTCCTGTCCGGCTTCGTAGGACTTGAAGTCGGCGGGAGGAAACGTGGGAGGGCCCCTTAGTCGTAAGACATGGTGCCCCTCCGGAGCCTCCTGTGGGGGATCCGGAGTCTGTTTTGGCTTCGGCTTTTGCTTCACCGAAGCCTTGTCCTTCCCGGTCTGGGTGAGAGTTTGTGACTCCCCACCCGGAACCAAATCCAGATTGGGGAATTCGTCAGTGAACGCCCCTCCCGTACTGGAGTTCGGATCCTCCGGAGTTGGCCGAGGTGGCTTGCCCGGGGGGCCCGACTTCCAGTCAGTCGTGCGAGAGGTAAATGCCGGTCCTTTGTACCCCGGATCTGCCTTCTCCATAACAGACGGCCTTTCGTCCGTTTTCTGTTTCTTCGGGTCGGTTGGCTCCGAGGATCCGTCGGATTTTCTCGGAGCTCGCCGCTTCCGCGTACTGGTACGCTGCTGATACTCTTCGAATTCATCGTAGAGTTCGCCCTCCGGTACATGGAGATACGTGCGGTCCGGGTTTACTTTGTAGAACACCCGCACCTTGCCTTTCTCGTTGGTGCCAAAATCCACCTCGAGATTGTCATTCTTGTCTACCGTGGTCCCGAAATGGGAGTAGACCTCTGCGTGAGCGGCTTGAATTCGTTCCGCTGCGGTCTCCATAGCCAAGCCATGGAACTTGGCAAGGTGTCGAATGATATCTGCTCTGGTGTAGAACAGACCCCCATTCGGACAACCCTTGCTGCCCTTCGAACCCACACTCAGGCAGTCATATCGCATGAGATGACGTACATGAAAGCGGGTCAGATGTCTGGCATACCGAACCTTGGTAGGCCAAGTTCGGGGTTTCTCCAGGGTCTCGTCGATGTCCTGACAAGCTTTGAATGGGCACTTACTAAATGAATGCCATCTAGACATTGCCCATGCCAATTTTGCCTTCTGAAGGAGCGAATGGTACTTGGTGCTACCTTTCCGGACCTTCTCCAGCAATTCGAAGTGGTACAGCTGTACCGACTTGCCTAAAGGATCAGTTTTGATCCATTCTTCGTCGTCGGAGAGACCGTCGGGCCCCACCTCCTCCGGAAGCTTGGATGACCGCTTATCTTTAATACAGTCATCTATACACATGGGTTTAAAGAACTGAAACCCACTAGCGGCATTGGCTCGGAGAGCATTCCGGACCAATAGCTGCAGTTCGTTGTCGGCGATTGTGTTTTTGTCCAATCCCTTCAGAACTACATCCACCTCCTCCGGGGACTGACCCGCGTCCAGAGATGTTAACCGAATGGTCTCTCGTAGGTGTTGATGCCTACGACTGGCCTTCTCCATCCTACTAGTGTCAGCAGTTCTAGTAGCAGCTGTGCTCTGTTGGGCAATCTCGTCCTCCAGAGTATCATTGAGAATAGACTCGTTAGTCTTTTTCTCCATATTCCGGGCCAGCCTCATGGCTGGCGTCAGATGTCGCCTTTTCTCCTTCCGACTATGCACGACCTTGAATTCTTCTGCGGTTTGCAGGTCGTATTCAAGGGCCGCGAGTAGTTCGGGGCGCCCTTCAGTCTCAGCAACCAAGCGAGCGTTAGCAGCCTGGTCTTTGAAACCTTCCATTGCAGCCGTTACGTGGGCCGGGAACCAGGTCGGGAACCGGTCGGACAGAATGTCCAGCCCCCGGAAGGTTCTCATCTGGACCAAGTCAAATGACCTGATCTCATCCTTGCTCATCTGTGCGATGATGGCTCCTCGTAGCAGGGATGGGACGTCGGCGTCCTCTTTATCCCATACTTCATGTTGGACTGGGGGGATTACTGGTACCCCCGATCCACCCGGACCACCGCCTGCGGCTTGGTCCAGCTTGCCGGCCTCATCAGAAGTATCCATAGTGGATGGCTCCAGACGGGGCTCGGTTTGCTGCTGAGGAGTCTCCACTCGGACGGGGGCTGCTCCTTGAGGAGGCGTCTCCACCCGAACGGGGACTTCTTTTCTTTGCCCCACTGGAGCAGGTAGCTGGAAGGTGATGCCGGACAGCACCTCCTGCACAACTCGGACCGTTTCAGCTGCGGATGATGCATCCATAGCTTCCTCAGTCCTAGTGTCGGATGGGTGAGTTGTCGTTTTCGGACGAGCTCCCCCGTGCCCGGACGTACCAGCCATGGCTGCGGCCGTAGCGGCCACTGCAGAGCTGTTATCCAACCCTCGCGAGAAGGACAACACATCCACGGCTGAAGTCGGAGCAGCTGACGTTCCAACTGCTTTCCCAGCATCCTTCTCCTTGCTAGGGATCGGGATGTTTGACTTAGGAGGGACCGGAGCCTTGACAGCCTGACTGCTGCCGGACGTCTGTCCCTTCTTCTTCAGATCTTTAGCTGATTGCTTCGGATCAGCTTTCTTTTGTTCCTTTGGCACCTTAGGAGTCGGAGCCTTGGGAGTGACCGTCTTCGGATCTTTGGTTACCGTGGCAGTGGCAACCTTCGGATCCGCTTTCTTAGTACCCTGGGTACCAGACTTCTTCGGATCGGGCTTTTTAGGCTCGTCCTTCACCAGAGGCTTCTTTCCAACACCTGCGTGTTTGAGAGCCTTGGTACTAACCTTGCCATCGGCCGACTTGGACCGATCTCGGGTAGCACCCTTGCCACCGCGCGTCCTCGGACGTGCAGTGTCGGAGTCGCTGTCGCCTCCCATAGACAGTTTCCTAGTAACTGTCTTCTTGAGGCTCGGCGAAATACTTAGACTGCACATCCGAGAGAGATGTCCAGTCGACTCGGAGGGGTTCGATTCTACTGCACTGTAGGCGATCCCTCGCAACATTCCGGAGTCCTCGCTGTCGGGTGACGGAGACTTCCGAATCGGTGACACGGCCGGATCCACTCGTAGTTCCGACAGAGTCTGACTGAGCTCATCACCACTGTGGCTCTGAGCGTCCATGTGCTCCTCGGTGGCGGATGCCACCTCGGAGTGACCAGAGAGTTCGGACTGGCGGAGCTGCTGCTCGGCCATCCTCACTTCTTGCAAGTGTCTTACGACGGGAGTTTGACGGGGAAACACTTAGTTCCCCGTCTCCCTCTTTGTCTTAGACGGACCAGGAAAGAGTACTCACAGTTCCTACTCTTTTTATCACTCTTCTACTCTTCTAGTTGTCCAAAAACGCCGACTTCTCCGCTGCTGCCGCACGCACGATTGATCCGGGCGAGCCCCAAAATCAATATGGCGTTCCCTCGCTTTTGTTTTTAAAACAAAGCGCATGCGCAGCGTCTCGCGCGATTGGACGCGATCCCGTTACCCGGTGTGACCCAATTATCGATTAATCAGGTCACGACCTTTCCCGCCCGCAGCTCGGGCTCGGGGGATCACACTGCCACGTAGGCGGCTCGCAAAAGTCAAAATATACTTCGAATAAAGAGTTCATCAGGAGTATTAGTGGATTAATATGGGAAATCAAAGATTACCCCACCGGATTATCCGTCCACCACCCTCGGGGAGCACTCCAATATTCTTTTCTATTCGACTCTGAGCGCCCCTGTTGGTAGCACACATATAACATATAAAACACCACAGGACACCACACTCGTTGTGTAACAAGCTAGGTTACCGCCCCTCTGGCCACCAGCCTTGGGCTTCGCCGAACGGGTTTCCCGTTCACCTCTCGTAACCTGGCCGAAGGACTCTCGTTCTTAACTAAAATTCCAGCCTTGATTTTAGTTTTCCGGGCCCTTCTTCCTTCGCCTGCCGAGACTTTCTTTTTCACGGTCTTCTGAGGTTTCTTTCGTACCACTCTCTTAGGGGTATCCGCTGACACCCCTTCCAAAGGTACAAATTTCGCCTCCGAAGTTCCCTCTTCCACCTCCGTTTCCGGGGTGAGCTCCCTTCCAGCCCAAGCACGCAACCGAGCCACATGGCTCGTCCGGATGCGCCCTGCTTCGGACTGAATCAACACAGTCGTCTGACTGATACATTTAACCACTGTGTGTGGTCCATCCCAGTTATTCGCCAGCTTGACGTTGCAGAGCGGTTCGTGTAGGCGGATTACTCTATCCCCCACCACGAAACGTCGCAACTTCAATCCGGTGTCATAACCCACCTTCTGCCAATTCGCAGCTTTGAGCAAATGAGCCCTAACTGTTTCGTAGGCAAATTTGAATCTCTCCCGTAGAGATTCTACAAATAGCACCGTACATGGTGCTTCCGGACTGATCCCTACCACCCCGAATACTAAATCCGCGGGCATGATCAAGTCCTCTCCGAACACCAAGAGGTTTGGTGTGCAATTAGTCGAAGTGTGGACCGTATTGTTATACGCATGTACCACAAATTCGCACTGATCATCCCAATCATCCATATGGGAGTTCACTAATGGCTTCAAAACCTGGATCAAGGTCCGATTGAACCGCTCCACCTGCCCGTCGGACTGTGGTCGGTACGGATTGGTCCGAGTCTTGCATATAGCCAACTGATGACACATAGCTGCCCAAAGTTTGGACTCAAATTCTCTCCCTTGATCGCTATGTAACATCAAGGGAGCCCCCAGATGGAGGATCCACCCCTTCACCAGTGCTTCCGCACAAGTAGCAGCAGTGTGATCCTCTAGTGGGTACACTCGGGTGTATTTGGTATAGTAGTCCGAGACTACCATCATACACGTATTACCCTTCGGAGTGGGTTTCACTCCGCTGATAATATCCACGGCTATTCGAGCAAATCTCACCCCGAATAGCTCCTGCTGCAGTGGCAATTTCCCTAGTCCAGGACCAGGCTTGCCTAAACAACATGCCGGACATGTCTCTATCCACCTCAAAAGGTCGCCAGACATTCCGGGCCAGTAATATCTTCGACTCAGCCGTTCCAAAGAGCGTTTCTTTCCGAAATGCCCACTAGTGGAATGGCCGTGGCAGTAGTACAGGATGTCTTTCCTCATGGCAGCAGGGATTACCATTTGTAATACCCTCCGCTTCCCGGGACAAGTCTTCCACCTGCACAACAACGAGTCTCGGACCTCCAGTTCATGGAACTGTGCCAAGAAACGTCGCATTTCACGGTTTTCCAGCGATATTTCGGGTCTCACTGGACAGACCCCAGTAGGGACAAGCTCCCTCAGTCGTGCTATGGTAGGATCGGCCATCTGGTACGTCCTTATAGTGTCGGTGGACCAATCCAACAGGTTTTGCAACAACCCATCATAAGGCAAACGCACACTCGCTACCACAGCATTGTGAGCACCACAATCCCCACATTCCGGACGCACACAACGGCGTACCGGACGTCTACTTAGGCAGTCAGCATTAATATGCTTCGTGCCCGCTCGGTGCTGGATATGAGAGTTCTCCAGTCCGAACTCGCTGAGGTGATTCAACCATCGACCAATCATTCCCTCCGCATCCTTAAAATTAAGGAGCCACCTGAGGGCCGAATGATCGGTACGAAGTGTGAAATTCCCTCCATATAAGAAGTGCCGAAACTTCTTAGTGTATACCACCACTGCGAGCAACTCTCGCTTGGTAGTACAGTAATTTCTCTGTGCCTTGTTCATACTGTTACTAGCGAACGCCAACGGGACCTCTACTCCGTCCTGGATTTGGGACAATGCGGCCCCGATGCTCTCATTGCTCGCATCAGTGTCAAGGATGAAATGCCCCTTCTCCGTAGGGTATCTCAGCACCGGGGTGGTCCGGAATAACGCCTTAATCTCTTTGAAGGCTGCATTCTGTTCCATCCCCCATGGGAAGGGTTCTTTTTTCCTCCCCGGAGTCCAATGGCTCAACCGCTGAAGCGGCTGAGACACCCTCGAGAACCCGGGGATGAAGTCCCTGTAATAGGAACAGAACCCTAAAAAGGATCTGATATCCTTTGGTCCTTTTGGAACTTCCCAAGTCTCCACAGTCTCCAGTTTAGCCGGATCAGCCTGCACACCCTCGGTGGAGATGATCCGGCCCAAATAGACCATGGACTTCCGAAAAAGTTCACACTTCTTTGGCTTTAATGTCAAGCCATTGGACCGAATTCGTTCCAACACCTCTCCGAGGTTCAACGCACACTCCTCAAACGTCTTGCCGAAGACAATGACATCATCCAAGTATACCAAGCACTTGCGCCACAATAGATCACTCAACAGAGTTTCCATCATAGCCTCAAATGTGGCCGGGGCGTTGCATAACCCGAAAGGCATCAGTTCAAACTGATACAGCCCAATGTGACTCGTAAAAGCCGTCTTCTCCTTATCCTCCTCCTTCATCCCGATCTGCCAATACCCGGACTGCAGATCAAGGGTGCAGAACCATTGGTTCCCACCCAGCGAGTCCAGAGTCTCATCAATTCGGGGGAGAGGATATGCATTTTTCTTGGTTACTCCATTCAGGCGTCTATAATCGATACAAAATCGGATAGACCCATCCTTTTTAGTAACCATCTGAACCGGACTGGACCAGGGACTAGTGCTAGGCACTATCACCTTCTGTTCCAGCATGGTTTTCACTTGTTCTTCAACAACAGCTTTCTTACCCAACGGCAAACGTCGGTAAGGCATTTTAAAAGGCTGTGCATCTCCAGTATTGATAGAATGCAACACTTTGTCGGTTCGGCCTAACGGCTCCCCCTCCACCTGCCATGCATCCTGATACTTCACTACCAGCCCCCTTAGAGAGTCGAGATCCATCCGATCCGTCAGATCCGTTTCGGATATCATTTTCTCGAGTCCCTCACTCAAAGGGGTCGGAGAAGGGTCACCCTTCATGCTCACTTGTCCAGCGGACACTACGGCCTCACTGGTGAACACCTTCCCCAACACTGTATCTTTCCTAAGATACTGTGGTTCCAACCCGGGGTTAGAAACCGGCACCACGGTCCAAGCACCATCCCCCACGAGGGTATCCATGCCTGTCAAACCGATGCTTCCCAACATGGCCACATCCGGTTCCACAACTGCTTCTTCCTCTCTCCTAAGCCCCTTGCTTCGGACCAGCACGTCACACGTCTGTCCGGGAGGAATCTTAACAGTTTGGACCACCGTTGCCACTGTCGATACTTGTCGGAGCACACATTGCTCCACCGCACGGTACGGGTGCTCTATTCGGAGTACCCCTGTACCAGGATTCAGGACCGCGTCATACAACGCCGAAAAATCCAACCCCAGTATACCGTCGTCTGCAATATCCGCAATGGTGGGAGAAGCCACATACTCCTTCCCTCCAATTCGGACAGGTATGAACGCGCGCCCATACGTCTGCATACTCGACCCATCGGCCGAACAGGCGTTTACCCTCGTTTTGAAGTTATCACGACTGTCCGGCATAAGAGCATAGAATTTGGAGGAGATAAAGGAGTGGCTAGCTCCCGTATCTACTAAAAATTCGCCCGCCCTACCGGCCACAGTAACAGACACATACCACCGCCTCCCCCCCAGCGGAGACGGGTTTACAGTGAAGCGTTTGAAATCCTTCGGAGCAGCCAGATCAAGGCCATGTTTCTTCAAATGGTCGAAACATGGATGATCTGGGGAAAGCTGGGTACTCCCTACCCACACGGTGTCTGTGACAGCCGCAACTTCCTCGTTCCTATCCGTAATGGGCCTCCCTGCCTCATTGCCGGGCAACTGATGGACTGGAATGTTAATCAGGCCGGCATCCGAGCTCCTGAAGCTCGAAGCCACCCCTGATTCCCTTCCTGTCTTCTGAATTCCACTAGGCTCTACCTCTCTGGTATGTTGGCGTACTTCATCTGCAGGGGTTGTCCGCTCGCCTTTTCGGACTACCCCCTCTAGTTTCCCTCCTTTCCGGGAACTTTCGGACTCGGAGCTGTACACTCCGCAGCAAAGTGACCGATCTCTAAGCACCTATAGCACTTAGCGGTCCTCCGATTGATCTTCCTTCTGTTAGGCTGGGTAGCCCCCTGAATGGAAGTCGTCATCTTCTCAAACAGCGATGTGAAAAACGCTGCGTCCATCATCGGAACCTTCGGATCCGATGACTCCCTTTTTGGAGGGGGGTTCCCACCCCCTTCCGGCTTCTTATTCTTCCACGGCGGTTTAGAGGAATTCCCATTCCTCTTGAACTGAGCCGCTGAAGCTATAGCCCCCTCCTCATCACTGCCCGAACCATCAGACTGTTCCGGAGAACATTCTATAATGGCCGAGGCCCGGGTAGGCATCCGGTCCCCTAACAGTGACTTTTTGAGAGCATGTATGTCGATGGCCTTAAAAAGGTCATCTAGTGACGTATCTGCTCTCCACGTGTCATACACCGTTTGTTGTATGTCAGGATCTCTCAGTCCGGCAACGAACTGAGAGAACAATTCCTTAGAAAATAAGGCATCGTGGATTCCTGAAGCAGGGTGTACCTTCTTCAGGAGTCTCATCAATGCAAGTCCGAAGACCCTCGGAGCTTCGTTCTTGCCTTGCACGCGCTTCTTAAAAGCGACCATCGGATCAATCCGAGCGGAATCTCCGTATAGGATGGTTCCGATTTCTACGAGCTGCTTGAAAGTACCGCGAGGTCCGCAATCCTCCTTCCACTGCTCAACGGCCATGAGACCATCTCCCATGCGTAATCCCTTACACACGTACGGGATTGCATCCTGTTGGTCCCACCCACTGAGGTTTATATCCTCAACGGTGGCTCCCAACCAATCTTCCCACGAATTCTTCTGCCAGTAGGGAAATGGCTCGCTGGCTATGCGTCTAGCAGCGTTGGACGAACCTCTAATTTTAGAGGTTATCGCCAGGCATTTAGAAATGGATGCTGTCGCGTCCTTTTCCGCACCGACATTGTGCAATCCGATCCCCGCTATGGCGGGATTCGTATCGTACAATTCTTGCAATTCTGTACTCAGCATTGTTCGTCTCGGAGCCTTCTTCGGGCTCTTCGTACCAGGAGTCGCCCCTGGAGTAGCGCCCATAGCTGGTATGCTACTCTGTCTGTCCAGAAAAGCCTGGTAGGTCCCATACGACACTAAGTCCGTAGTGGGGTCCACGCCTTGTCCGAACCACCAGTTCTTCTCCTGATCAGTCATGTACTGACACTGCTGGGACAGAGCAAGCGCTCGTTGATGCTCTGCCTTCTCCTTTGCCAATTCCTTGACCTGCTTCTCAACCTCCTCCTCTTGCTGAGCTTTCTCCAATTTAGCTTTAGCAGCTTCTCCGGCGGCTCGGAGCCCTTCCTTTCGAGCCCTCAGAACCGCCGCTTCCTGCTCCGCTAACTCCTCTGCGAGGGCCGCGTTCTCCTTCATTCGTTTCTGCTGCTGCTCCAAGGCAGCCTGCTGTTTGCGATACACGTCTCGCCTTTCTAGTTCCAAGTTTTTCTGTTCCTGGAACAATATGGTTGCTTGGCACTCTCGCCATTGCAACAAACTTGAAGGAGTCAGATCGGTTTTCGCCGCCTTATCCTGCTCGGCCGCTTTCTTCAAGCGTTCCGCGTCGAGTTCCTGCTCGTCCACTTTCAACTGTGATCGTGGACTCAGAACCAACTCGGACAATCGTCTTCCCCTACCGACTGAGGCTAGACCGGTCGGGGCTGCGAATACCTGTTTTGGTATCGGACGGATACCACCGATCCCCACCCTCGGTGAGTAATCACTCGCCCTGCCTCTGCCCCTGGATCGTCCCACTCCGAGGGGTCGTCCGAAGGGTCGTCCTGGTGTGGAGGTTGACAAGGCAGGTTCCATGGTTACCCCACGTCCCATAGGCTGATTGGGAGTGTCGGTAAAACTACTGTAATGGAGGCCTTCCGGACTACCATTGTTCGCAGATGCGAAAGAGGTACTGTTGTCCTTTATACTCTCTCGCGTTTCGGATAAAAACTGCTGTAAAGCAGTTCTTTTTGCTTTCAGAATGTCGCACTCTGTCACTAGACTTCGGCGGACCTCCTGTAAGTCCTCTGTGTCCCGAACAATGGCTGATCGGGCCCCTTCTGCCTCATGCATTACAGCATCTCGGGCTTTGCAAATGTGGTTCAGTTCCGTGTTTGCCTGGACAAACTCGGACTGGATCCCTCGTAGGTCCGCCTCTTTCTGATCGTATTCCGACCGGACTCTGCTGAGAGATTGTACCAATTTCTCATTCTCCTCCAACAAGGTAGACAGCCTTGCGTCCTTCTCCTTGATTTTGGAAGCTCGGTGTGTGACTGCACCCTCCAATGCAATCAGACTGCTTTTCCATTCATTGGCTTGCTTCTGAATGGTTAACAATTCCATTTGAGCCATCTGTACACGTTCCTGTACTCGGGCCTCTCTCATGTCGTCAAAACGACGCTCCGGCACGAGGGTATACCTCCTCGGAGTCGGCGCGGCTGAGCTTGACCCACCCACATTGAACAAGGACAAGTTCACTTCTTCTAATGAGCGGCTCATTATGGTAGGACCCCTGGGTCCTCGTGCTGCGTCTGTTCCGGATGGAACATTCGCCCTGCTGTGGGTATCTGCCTCATAACTGGCATCTAACCCTTCCGGTGACAAGGCTGCTGCCTCATCCGGGGACCTCGCTGCTCCGTCCAGAGCCCGAGGTCTGTGCTACTGCACAGGCTAACCTGCGTTTCACTCAGAACTGGTCACGGCACCAGTGTAATAAACGGACTTTCGTACCTTTATGATATTGATAGAGTATCAATTAAAGAACAAGGTCGACACAGTTCGGATCAAGTGTTACAGGTTGCAATATCAGGTTTATTCAGGTAAACCTAAACAAGCAGTCACTAAGTGTGCGAACTCCCTATAGAGTTCGGAACGGGTCAGTAGGCTTAAGCAGCCGATATGATCACGGGGTCTCTTCACCAGCGTGGCTCAGAGTAACCGACGAGTACCGTCAGATGCCGGGTATATATAGGCAGCCAGCCTGCGCGCGCACACGCAGACCGGAAGCCTATAGCGACCTCTGTCCATACCCCAAGCCCGGGGTAGGTGTCGCCACCTACCGTCGGACTGAAGGGTTCGGACTGAGCTCGCAACACAGCATCCAACAGCACTCGTCATATAATAACCCCGTATAACCCTAGCCCCTACACAAGCAAAAGCACAAGTTTATATTTCTAAAATCCTTTTGTAACACCATGAGTCAGATCCACTTCATCCAAAACTGGGTATGGAGCTGTATTGCCCCACTCTATGTTGTGTATCCTATCTTCATGTTTAGCTAGTTTAGACTCTAATTTGTTCAAATGCTCAATCAATAAAATAATAAGATCCAAGTTTGTAGTGTTGTTATGACCATACTTCTCTAGAATGAACACGCATTGAGGAGAATGCCTCATGTGTTCTGTGTCTGCTGCATCCCCTTTTTCAAAAGTGTGGATACACACCCCACAATTAAAACAAGTCACTGTATCTTGTCCTCCCAGGTAGAAAAATCCAGATCTGGCTAGTTTATATTTACACATAAAGTTGCGCCAACCTGCGAAAGTTTGTAATCTTACTCTATAGTCAGAAAACTGTGGATACTTTATGTCTGTGAGATAAGAAGTAGTACTTTCCAACACAGACTTTGTTTTCTCCTTAACAGTTTGTACGAATGATGCGATATAACTCAACACACGTCTCACCACTCTGTCTGTCATACTGCTAATGGAGTAGTCTAGCTGTGTTGCTACTTTATATCCGTGTTTATATCCCTAATCTCCAACACACAGGTAAGCAATGATTAGTTCTTCAGGAAATATATTAGTCTTGAGTTTTAAGTTAGAGTTGTTATGAGGTGAAATGTCTACAAGTAAATAACCATAAGGTTTTGACACACAGTCTTTGTAAGCTTCTTCTAGCACATTGCTAATACCTAACTGTCTACCTAACAACTTTATTTGTTGTATATCTCTACAATTCCTCATGAGGATCATATAGTGAGTGTTCAACATGATATTTCTAGCGCAACGACCTTGTTGAAATAAATTTTGGACAAGGAATATCACTGTGATATTTTTGTGATGTGACCCCTTTGTGAATAAATCCTCAGCAGCTTTAGATTTAACTACATCATTCATGAGATCATCTAGTATGAGTATAGTGTGTTGCTTTTCGTTCACTTCTGGAATGTCTAAGCCATTCCTGAATTCAACATGATCCATATCCTGAAAAGCATTTTGCCAAGTTCCATAACAGTATACTACTCTGTCTGGAGTAACACTAAACATTTTTGGATGGCACAACAGTTTTTTTAGAAAAGTAGTTTTTCCACACCCAGTTGCTCCACTTATTAAGATAGTGGAAGGGGTTTTGAAAGTGTGATCAGGAACTTGCATCATGATGAAGGGTTGTGTGAAATGAAGATGTTAAACTATTCCATTACTTTATATAACATTTTTATTACATTTGTGACATACAAAGTTTTCACATTCTGCATCATATTCTACGTCAACCCTTTTAATGCTACAATTCACACACCTGAAAATATGTGTTTTATATATTTCTTTTTGATACAGTTCACGAATCTCCTCCCAAATTTGACCCAAAGCATTACTACCACGAAAGTCATTAGATATCTCACTTAATCGATCATCCATTCCTATACCCCAATACCTGTTTTTACTAGCAAATACTAGTGGAATAGAACCAGATTTCCTCAAGAAAAGTCGAACAGTATTGTTAGTCCTCATTTTTTCTAATAAAATATCTTTCATCACCTTGTTACGACTTTCCAACCATGACATTGGAAGTTGGTTTTCTCTGATATATGTTACATCATCAGCAATGTTGTTCTCTACTCTCAACTTATAGCAATAAGCTTCTTCTACATTATGAAACTTTTGGCCATAAAGATGGAGTATTGTAGGATAATAATTTGCTAATGGGTCAGAAGAAGAAGAGAATGTAATTTTAGGGTGAATATTCCAGGGAGATAGAGTCACATTTAATGGTTCTGTAGATATCATGTCTTGTAACACATTTCTTTTTATATACCAATAACTTAGACCGCTTTTCTCTTGTTCATATGTGTATATATGATTTCCCCGCATTCTGAACCCTCTGTTATGTCCAGTCCCACTTTCACTAGTCCGTAGAACATTTTGATACAAATTCATAGGATTTGACAATGTATCCCTTGACACTCCTTTACATATCACCTTATCATTGTTTTCATGATCCTTCAAGATATAAGTTTTGCTACACAGAGCAATCATGACATAACCACTAGCTTCTAACTTAAACAATCCTGGAGTACGTTTGTCATGTTTGACATGTTTTTCACAACAACATCTAGGAAGCCAATGGTGAAGACTTGCTTCATATGATAAGTCATTGCAACAACCATATACAGTTTGCATATACTTATACCTCATTTGAGGTTTAATTACAGAATCTAAATCGTTTCCAGATATAGCAAAGTAGGCACTGTCAGTATCCATTTGTACATATTGATAGTCAGATCTATCTACATACTTGTCAATGAAATCATAATAGAAAGATAACATTCTTAACTTAGCATATTGTAAAACAAAATAACCTAGATACATTGGTAAATTTAACAGCACACCTTTCTTCACTGACTCAACTTCATACACCTCATCATCAAGTTCAGACATTTTCTTGTACACGGTTTCATTAGCTTTCATACAAGCTTTTTTCTCTCCTTTGACATAGTTCACATTAGTGTGTTTCTCCTTGTCCATTATGAGAGAACCGTAAGCGCTGTTTCCAATAAGTTTCATAGTGTCCGCTATTATAGATTTAGAAGAGTCAATATCACCAGCTCTCCTAGCATCAGTAATTTCTGTTTGAAAATCTTTGAAGCAAGCTTTAGGGGTAAATTCAACAACCTGATACACTCTTGTGACTTCCATTCCATGATCCAGATACCATTTCAACAGCGGAGTAGCAAGTAATATTTTCGTCGCTGACATTCCACCAACAAGCAGTTTTCGTTTATCCTATAGTGTGAATATACATATATATTTATGTACACATATTATAACATGGTTATATGCATCACAGTAAAGAATACTTTAAATGAGGCTTACATTGTTACAGAATGTTTCTGATTTTATAATGAAATGAGATTTCTAAAGTAGTAATACTCACCTGAGACATTTTTCTTTTCTCAGCATATTCCTTCATGTGATCTCCTATATCATCAAAACCAATTTCCGATGTACAGAATATAGGACTCATCTCTCCAAAATATTCAGAGGGAGATAGCTTTGCATCAAAAGCATCACCCCATTTAGAAGGAACCTACAACAAAGAAAGTTATTTTACCCATTCTGTCAAACACACTACATTGAAATAAACACATTAGATTGGGTAATACACACCTTTATATCCACTTCAACAACTCCAAACAATTCCTCTTTCCTGACAGAATGCAGAATGTGTTTAGCTGTGACAGAGTTTGGATGTTTCTTAGCATGTGGTGGTAAAATAGATGATGCTTTGAGTTCTGGAGTAGTGTTCCTCAATCTGTGGTATTCACATTCCCACATTATAACCATAGGATGTCCTTGTTTCTCAGATATGTATTTATTCCGTTCAGTAGTTCTTTTCAATTTATTCAAACGATCCTCCTCATTCATTCGACCTTGCATACATTCATGACCATGCATGTAACATCCCTGGAACTATATAAAATGAATGAAAAACACAATGAGACTGTGTGTGTGTGTATATATATATATATATATATATATATATATATATATATATATATATATATATATATATATATATATGATGAGGATGCATGCTACAATCAGGAGTTAAAGATTATGCTACTTTACATGGTATAATAATAATAATAATAATGATGATAATAATGATAATGATAACGATAAGAATAATGACAACAATAATAATAGTTAAGATATGAACTTACCTCATATACTGTGTTGTTGTCACAACAATATCCATCTACTAAGTAAGGTCCTACACGTTTTTCATGTCCAGCATTCAATTTGTGTGTTATTTTCAAACTTTTAGTGTTAATTAGCCATTCCATCCATTCAAACATACTGTGATATCGCGTTTGTTTTTCTGTTCTGAAATTGTTTGTTTCTAATCTTCTTACATAAGCTCCAGTAGGTAATTTTTCACCTATTGACCATAGGTAGAGGGCTGAAGCGTCATAACCGACTATGTTGCGACACAGTTTATTTGTGTCTCGAATATAAGTTTCATCAGCTTTATGGTAACGATGAAACACAATAGAAGGACCACCCACTATATTGTTCTTGAAAGTTTTATACAGATCTTCATCATTTTTGCCGAATAGTTCAAATGAGGTGTGTGACTTCTTACATGAATTGAACAGTAATTTCCTAGCAACTCCAGGAACAGATATTGCTACTTTGAATATGTCCACATTTTTATTGAAATAGAATTGTTGTAACTTTTCTGCTGCTAAAACAAAAGGAGCTACATCCTTATTGTTATACCAAATAAGAAAATCTTCAAGTGTCTTCATACCCTCCTTCTGCCACACATCTTGTATGAATCCATATTGTTCTACAGTTATATTTTTCTGCTTTAAATTTGAATAAAATGATTCGTGTGGAGGTAGTCTATTTTCTTTTAATTTCTTCACATCGTTGAGATAATCATATGGAAAAAAACCCTTTTTCTCTTCTATATCATAAGCAGAGAGAAATCTTGAATATGAACAACCAGGAGCTAAGAATTGTAGAATGTCTATAAACCTAAAACAAGAGTTTGAGATATTGAGATAAGAATTATTTCTTTTAATGACATAGCCATCATGTCCTTCTTCTCCAAACCCTAAATATGAGAATAATTTAGATTTAATAAGATTTAAATCGTATGAAGAAGAATTGAATCCTAGACAGGGTAGTTGGAACATATAATTTTTTAACCTTTTGTATAGCAGTTTTAACTTGTTGTACATTATAAGCTTTGCTCTTTCCTTTCCATAACATTTCTTCACATTTTGGTTATTTTTATTATGATCATTTACATCATCATCCTCATCCTCATCCTCCTCATCCTCATCATCCTCATCCTCATCACTCTCTTCCCTTTCCTCACCTTCCTCCTCATCACTTACATCAGACTCCTTTCCTAGATCTATTGTCTGAGTCTTTGGTTTCCACTTTCTAACAAGTTTTTTCAGTTTGCGCAACGTCTCACCCCATTTTTTATTACTTAAAAGTGAAACAGAAGTTTGAATTTTACTTAAATATGTGAACATCTTGTTCAATAACGCATCTAAATCGTCATCTACAAAACATGTTGGAGACAAAAAGTTGTTTGAATCATCGGAGACATTACTACATATAGAAACAGATATAGGCACATGTTTTTGCTGCCACTTTATTTTAGGGCTGTTTTGCTCCTCTGCTACTTTTAATACAGCTTCAAAATCAAAAACTGAGAACCAATTGAATGTTCTGTCTTGTTCTGGAACCAATATCCCATATTCTTCTAACTCATCAAACACTGTTAAGTCTGGAGAGAAAAAACCTCCAGGAAATTTGAAAGTAGTCCTATTTGCACAAGAAAATATATGTCTTTTGTAGTGAGCTAGTTTGTTATAATGTCTATCGCAAGAAGGACATTGATACTTTTTAGCATAAGTATTGAAATCTTTAATGTATGAAAGATGTTGATCGTATATGTTCATATACAACACATGATTATGTTTTGATGATGGTTTATATCTCAAAATAGCTGAAATGTCTGGTTGTAATTCGTAAATATATACAGACACTTCAAAACATCGTTCAAAATCAGGTAAAGAATCATAAGATAGACCATCCCACTTAGCAGGGTTTTTAGTGATAGAATTGTTGACGTACGCCCTCCATTTCTTATAAAATTGTCTCACACTTTGAGCTAATTGAAAGTTTTGATTTTTAGCTTTATTTTTTGATACGTCTTTGTTTTCTATATCCCGTTTACTAAGAGCTAAACATCGAAAAATGCAAAGATAGTCATCATAGTAATGTCTTCTTGTATTTGGGGGGTGTTCTAATGTTTCAATACACTTCCTATTTTTAATGTAGTATGGTACACGACCCTTTCCCAATTTAAAACCTGTTTTTGTAACAAAGAAAACTATGTTAGTAACAAGAAATGGTTGCCACTTTGTGTTAGGTCTGTGTTGTTTCAGATAACTTTCAAAATCAAAATTAGCTAATTTTGACTTTATTTTTTCTATATCCTTTAAGGTAGAAACAGTTAGAGGTAGCTTAAAGAAAGTTTTGTTGTGATATGGAATGTAATACCTATAGTCTTCATCTTCTGGGTTATGTAGTATAATACCTAAACTGATGTCAACTTTGTAAGTTTGTTTTTGATCTGAATGAACTTCTTCGAATCGTTCTTGTATTTCAGGGAGACCATTAGCAAGATCTTTAGTAGGAAAGTTGTAGTCTGTTGTAACAAATCCCCTTTTATGTGATGCTAAGAT
Organism: Harmothoe impar; assembly: GCA_947462335.1. Lineage (NCBI taxonomy): Eukaryota > Metazoa > Annelida > Polychaeta > Phyllodocida > Polynoidae > Harmothoe > Harmothoe impar. The sequence continues at coordinate 18,170,758 of OX381707.1, read as the reverse complement.
ATGACGCTTGTTTGATAAGAAAACATCTTTCAATCGCTCTATCACATTTCCTTTTTCATCTAGCCACACATTCTCATCAAATGGATTAGTTTGTAATTGATTGCCACCATGTTGTAATCCGTGATGGATGTACAACTGCTTCTTGCTGTAGAAACGTTCGTTACAACGTCTACATTGCACTGTGTCAAGCCTCCTCTGGAAAATAATTTGTGTCTTATAAGATAGCAATATTACGAATTTAGTCATCAAATTCCTAACATTACGAATAATAAGTGAGACTAGTTTGATACGAGCTTTAACATCAAATTAATTATATTACGAATAATATGGGTATTAGTGTGAATAGATTGAATATTGTAATTCCTGTATGTTATTTCTATATTGTGATGAAACATGAATCACATACCTTTCTATGGTTGTTCACAATATCAAATCTGTTTACAGTGTGTATTGCGCTGTTAGAAGGTGTGTTAGGATCATTTTTGTAGCCACTCCCTACTTGGTGTTCCCTGCTCCCTCGTTTTTTCTTCACATTTGACTGAAAGATGGTTAATTATCATAAATAATAGTATGTTATACCAACTATGTATTGAGGAGTCTCTCAATACATAGTTGGTATATATAGAGAATTAAGTATGACACAATTCAAACTATGTGTATATAAATATAGATAAGGGACTATATTTCACCTTGTTTGTTTTCGCGGGAGTCTTATGTCTTGTTAAAAGAAGTTCAGCTCTTTTCTGGTGAACTTCTTTATCATCTGAAATACCATTTTCTATAGCGAAGGAATCAAGCTCTTCTACATTGTCGTAGGACTGTATTAAACTGCTCCAAACACCATTTTTTCCAACTTGATTCAATGCATTGAATACGTCAACATCACTGACTGAATTCACCATGCCATTTTCTATTTCCACAAGTCGTGAAGTGACAGCAGAATGATGGAACACACCTTCTCCCACTGCCCATTTCACTAATTCATCACGCTGTGTGAATAGTTTAGTAATAAGAGTGACATCTCCTTCAAAGGGTGAAGTGTATGGAGCAGAGTCAGGTGGTGTTTGATTTTGGAGTTGTGTCACTCTTTCACTTCCAATCACATCATGTTCCAAAAAGTGCATACGTAAGAACTGTTTCAAGTTATGTGTGCTACAGAAAGAGTTCAAGAAATTCCTCCATTCATAGTCAGAATAACACCAGATATCAGTTGGTTGATTTTGCACCTAAAATAAACACAAGGTGTCATTATATTAATGTATAGTTATAATAGTTCATGTATGTTGTAGTAATTATTTTATTTAGATATAATAAGCACAAGATATGATATTCTGTTAATAGACAGTGATATCAGTTGAAGCATGCTCACCAAACCGTTGTTGATATCCTGTAATCGTTGTAGAATGTATGAGTGATGAAAAACCCTTTGACTCCATGCCCATTGACCTAGAGTTTTAGTAGAGTAAAACCTGTTTGCAATTCGGATGATTTCTATATCGGTTAATCCATTACTAGCCATAGTTGTTGACACAGTAGACAACTGTTACAAATGATATACTCTCCCCACAGTTTAAGTGAAGTTAAGAAAGCCCGTATAGAGATGAGAGAAATAAACATCTAAGAACATCCTATTCTCCCATGAACCCGAGTGCCCTAAAGACAAGATAGGGGTTTTATTGTCAGTCACTTCACACATGGATTATCAATAATTTCTAGCAATGTTCAACAGACCATAGTCAAAGGATGAGGCAGAGATCAGAGAGGATCAAAGATGATCTTTGATCATCAAAGTGATCATAGAGCGTTACCCGGTACCTACATAGGGTCCCCCTAAGACTACTCTTGTGAAAGAGCTGGCACTAAATAGTCCCAAATAGTCCTTACTTTATATGTATTTAATCAACAGAACTACATGCTAGGACCCCAAAGTAACCTTCTCCTGCATGGCATCTCTCCTCTGAGACATTATGATATAGGGATGCTACATGACACCGTCCTGTCAGTGGGACGTCAAAGTGGGTGTGACTCTGACAGTGGGTCCTCACACTTGTAGTACATAATAGAAAAAGTCTGTTTCCATGACAACATCATCACCATGAAAGGAAGATCAGGAATGGATCTATCCAACACGAGGAAAACAACCATATCCGCTGTCTGTTATCCATTTACTCCATAATGAACTCTAAACTACCCTCACTGTATACCAGGGAAGTTGGTGAGGTGAGGATTGAATTTAGCGGCGAAACTTCTTGAAAGCTCTAGTTGGACGGGGGATTAGTCAATTTGGAATCATAATGGCCATCTGCTCTTCAGAATTTAAAGACAGTTTTAATGTCTAGAGACCAAATATAATGTGTCTAATGCACTTACAGGTAGAAGTGATAATGACATCCAATCTTAGTTAAATCTTCTAGAAAACTAGAATAGCCCATGAATACTGTGGTATTTGAATAACGATGACCCCTGAAGTTGTTGGCAAAATAAAGTGTTGACATGAACACATATCATACAGTGATTACCCATGACATGTGTCACCCAGTACAACTCTGGGGGCACTACAGGGGTCCGGGCTGATACTAAGCTATACCACACCCTCCATATTGAACCAACCCCCTACATACTGCATGTGTATGTTTGTATGCACTAATAATACAGACCCATCCATCGTCCAATCACATCACTCATGCATCATCACGTGACATGTGACACATGAAGTCACCACCAGGGGCCGCCACCTGACGGACATGTGGGTTGTTATTATGGGATGTAAACATGATAATGTGTTTATCCATCACAATGCATAGCCAAAACATGCGTGTGAATAAGAACAAAATCATTCAGAAAAACGAGAGAATCTAAGGGGCTGAAATGGATGTAAACATGTGAGTATGTAAATATCTAAGGGGCTGACCATAGATGTAAACATGTCTTTATTAATTATTATTAGTATTGATAGGAATCGGTATGAGCTAGGGACATTGTCATTGGCAGGGTTGATGATTTATCATCTAATGTGCCCTTAGTCATTATGCCATAAAAGATAGTTAGCACGACTCGACAGGACGTGAAATTTAACTTTCACCAATCATATAAACATGATAAGTTCACAAAACTGTCATTACCCAGAAATATCTAGTGATCACACACACAGAAAAGTGAGAGTCATTGTCGCTAAAATTACCCTCACCTGAGGGTCAGGCAGTGCCTAGAGATGTGATTGAGATGAGATTGTCGCTAAAACAGGTGAGGGTAGTTTTAGCGACAATGACTCTCACTTTTCTGAGGGTGCAGAACATCAAATGAGTGCTACATGGCATGCGATGTCCAGATTGCCTCCAGTGGAAATTTAGTCACATTTGTATAGGCCTATGCAGCAATGGAAGTTATTGTCCTTACCATTTTATCATCTTTTTTATATCAAACACCAAGAACCTTGAAAATATGCCCGGGACCATACGTTCAAAACAGACTTTTCTGGATGCATAACATATATAGAATATTGTGTTGACGTCGGAGGAAATGTAGTTAGTTTTCAATGGTATTTCATCGAGCCATGTTGCAGGGCACTATATGATCCTATTACAGGGCACTTAAACGTTGTGGTTGAACATCTCAGAAACAAGTTCGGGACCCTCATATTCTTTTTCTCATTTTCTGACAGTATATACCCTTTGGGACATCTAGTATAAGTATGGTGAAACCGTAGTTATTTCTAACCTATACACACCAGCCACCTTAAGGCCACACCAAAAAAAAGTTGGTCAATGGATTTCACTTTTCAAAAAATGCTGCGAGCGAACGAGCGAAATCTTTTTCTTTTTTTTTAAAGAATTTCTTTTTGTCAAGGGATTTAACGGTGGAAAAGTGGAGTGATCGACAACTTCTTTTTTTACCCAGCCTCCAACAAAAGTTCTTATAGTGGACCCCTAACATAAAATTTATTGGTTGATCTACTGGGGGAACTACTGGAAGAAAATTTGAAAAAAATTCTCAAATTTGAAAAAAAATGAGGCGAGCGAAATCCATTTCCGAAAATGAGGTGCACAAAATCCATTGACCAACTCTTTTTTTGGTCTGGCCTAAGATAACAAGTACAGTGCGTGGGGGTGAATTAGCTGGGTGGTTTAACCTGACGTTAGAACTGACGTCCTCCTGTTGTGTACAGGTGTACAGGGAGATGGATGAGGCAGGTCACGTGACCCACACTGCCCTCGGGTGGCTGCATAAAGGATTAACACTAATACACCTGTATCAATAATACTTGTTATTTTCCTCTGTGGTTCAAGGTCATGTCTGATATACCAATTACCACGTGTTTACAAAAGCTAGCTCCTCCACAGTCTTTATAAAGAGCTCAGTCAAAGAACAGAGTGTGTGTAGTAGTTGACATACTCAGAACCCACGCCATTGCCAGTGCATAGAATATCCTCAATGCATGGAATTTGCGGTCTATCATTTGTTTGATCGACTCAAACAGTAGGGTAGCTTTCTGTTGGGTATAGCTTCAACCTTTGATTTTTCTTTAGCCCTATGATAAATAAAGTTAATAGTGCCTGTTAGTAACTAAATTAATTTTTAAATCTGAGAAAATTGACTGTCATCTGATTGAGGTAAAATACCATAGGTGTGAGTATGCTATACACATTCCATTTTCTCCAACCACCCCTGGTCTCCAAGCTCAGCAGGATGTGGGATACTAGTATGCTGTGGCTTCTAGATAGATAAGGACAGGTTACACATGGGTTGTATAGTGGGTCAAAGTGAACAGGGAGGTGCTCACAAGGCAGCAAAGTGTAACACTAATACATGTGCAGCCCCCAGAGCTGCCAACTCACTGTTTCACTAGCTTGTTTGCTATTGATTACCTCATTAAGTACATTATTAAGTTCTGTACGTTACACATATAGAAGGGAACCACCACATAGATAGAGAATCTTCACAGAACAGTTTATGGCATTTATGACTGGAATGACTTTAGAGAAGGGGATGGATAAATATTAGCCAAGTCAGTTTGAATTCTCCCTGACACCAGCAATCTCGTGAGACCTTGGTTCCGCTCTCGTATTGTAGCCTGTTCCCCGGAAGCTATGGTGTGTGAGTGTCTGGTCACTGCCTAAGTCTCACGATAAATTGCGAGCACAGAACTAACATGGTTGCCCATACAGAGAAACCTGAGACTTCGCTATAGCTGTACGCTTACATTCTACTATTCTATCAGTATCACCATGCCATTATAATTGTATTTGGCTGTTTCTCACAAGATCGGGCCATTGTGAACGTCTTCGATCAGGTGCCATCTTTGACGGGCTTGATATAAAACAGTTTATTTAGAGCAGATGACGATATAAAGGGGCTGAAAAGGTTAATGGATGTTATAACACTTTAACTTATTAGCCCATTTATATTTTTATCTGCCCTAACTAAACATGGCACCCGCGGTCAAAGATGGCACCCAGTCAAAGACGTTCACATTGCCTGGTCTCATGAGACAGCCATTTATATCTGTAAGCAATATGTTTATTGCTTTCAGAATTAATTGAAATATTGGAAATGGTATAAATCATGTAAATTAGAAAACATCTGAATCTATGCAAGCAGGCACTTACAAATAAGTACATTTGTAACATAGTACACTAAGTTCTCATATGATATTACATGTATATGAGTTTATTATTAAAAAGAAAAGAACTGCAAGGCCCCAGTGAGGATTGAACTCACGACCCCTGGTTTACAAGACCAGTGCTCTAGCCACTGATCTATAGGGCCACACATTCAAAACCTCAGAGGATTGTATTTGAACCCAGATGTTGAATGTATAGAATCACATCATAGTGGTAACAGATGTGCAGGAGGACAATCGATCAATGTGCAGTGCAGCTTATCCCCTATCACTACAACAAAAACAAAGATTGAAAACACAATGACTGTGTACAGTCGAAATACTCTGAATCCACTCCAATAATATATAATAAAATTTGAATTCGTATCTGTTTTATTTCTAAACTTATACATAATATTTCTGTGACTTCAGGGAAACTCAGAATGTTAACAGTGTGGTATTGCGGTAAAATAGCATGCGTATACAATGCATATTTGCTAAACTCTCAAAGCTCTTGGTTGTAGACTGTGGATCTTAGCATAGATAGGTCCCAGGTAGATAAGGAAAGGGTTGTAGAGTTAGTCAACTGTAGCAGGGTGGTGCTTACAGGGCAGCCAGGTGTGACACAAGATAACACCAACATGTACAAGCCCCACAGGTGCCAACTTAGGGAGTGTTCATTTATTAATTACAGGGGGGCCGTGAGATGATTGATGCCCGCCCCCTCGAGAGCGCGTGGAACGTTTCGCGCCCCCCACGCCGCGAAAGTTTTTTCGTCCACCCCCCTTTGAACTATAGTAACGCATGGGCTTTTTGGCTAAAAAGGGGCCCTCCCCACCCCTCAACAGGGGTCAGAATTTTTTACGCCCCCCCCCCTCAGGAGGGGTTGGAAATATTTGCGCCCCCCCCCCTGTAACTAATAAATGCACACTCCCTTCCTACTGCACTACCTTGTTTACTCCTGACTAACTTTATAGAAGGTAACCAAAATAAAGTGCAGAGTAGGACATTGCTTTGAGGAGTGGTGTTACTTCCTGAAGTGCAATCTGCTCTTCCCTCCTATTTGTCTTGTACCAAATATCAGGTTCCAAAAACTTGGGGCACCATGAGTATTTTTTGATTCATGAAGTGTGATGAGATTCACTGACACAACGTGATAAATACATGTACAGAGAAGCCCTGTACAAAACAATGAATGTCAGAATGACACAGTTTAAGATATTTATTTTAGAAAGTATTTTGTGCAAAGTGTTGAATCATAGGGGTCCCCAAACAAAGGACCACCCATCAGCCAATAAGGATGCTTGTTCTGGTTTGGCATGCATGAACAGCAACCTACCTGAGTGTCCACCTCATCCGTTACACTACATAACAGTACCAATCAGCCCCTCAGCCCACCCCTCGCCCACTATCAGCATTCTAATATGGGATAATGCTTTTTTTTTGATATTTCCGATTATTGGCTATGAATTTGTTGAAATGGCTATATATACGTGATGGAAATAGTTAGAATCCATCTATTCAGGATTTAAACTTCATTTCCATCTGTGGAATCATGGTAAAATCATGTTGTCACATTACACCAATGAAAAAGACATATCAAGGCCCCAGTGAGGATTGAACTCACGACCCCTGGTTTACAAGACCAGTGCTCTAGCCACTGAGCTATAGGGCCACACATTCGCTAATCTACACAGAGTTGTATTTGGACATCAATGTTGATCGTGTGGAGAGTCATCCTGATCATAATGGTAACAGATGTACAGAAGCAGTCTACACACAATCAATGGTAACCTCTGGTATTTACTATTGATTTCCCCATATTCTCCATGACATGGATTGGGCAGGGATTGCTTGTGTTTAATCTTAGACTTAATTGAGATCACATCAGCTGCAGGGTAATGGCTGAGTCCTGTTAGTATCATACCAGTGCCATGTTGTTGGCTCACCAGTTCCTCATCTGCTCGTGTCAAGTCAATGATCTCCCAGTCCCAGTGGCCCGGGGGGGGGGGGGGCACTCGATCCACCATGTATTGGATAACCAATCCAGCATGAAGTGGAAGGGGGTGTTAGATGTCGTCCAAGCTCTGATAAGTAGGGCTGTCAAAATAATAACATTAAATTAAGTGAGTTTTCTTGCTAAAAGGGATGAATTAATTTGTACAAAATTATGAATTTATAAACAGCAGCAGTGGGTTGGAGTAGGGCAGTCCATTATCCACATACATAGAGCAGTCAAGTTTCACAACCTCTGAGAAGTAGGGCGGTCAAATCTTGCAACATCTGAAAGTAGGGCGGTTAAATCTCCCATCCTCTGAAAAGTAGGGCAGTAGTTGCTGTCTACCCTCAAAGACTCAGTGTCCCCCCGGCCCAGTGGCCTACCGATGCAGTCCCTCAATCATATCAAGGACCTGGAGTAAACCTCAAACTGACAATTTAAACTTTGACTCCCTGCGCACATTATGGAGCAGCACCCAGTGATACTCTCGTTCCCAAATCCTTCCGAAGGAAGGCTCTGGTAACAGCCAAATGACCTTGAGGTTGGGATTTCGCTGGGTCTGTGCAACTCCTGCTGGTAGCCTGGAACCAGTGGACAGGAACCAGAATGTATGATGGTAGTTTTACTGTATTTTACCATCAGGCTCTCTAGTTCCATTTCCTGCTCCTGTCCACTGGTTCCAGGCTACCAGCAGGGGTTGCCCAGAACCAGCAAAATCCCAAGGTCAAGGTCATATGGCTGTTACCAGAGCCTTCCTTCGGAAGGATTTGGGAACGAGAGTACACCCAGTGAGTGCTGTGTGGTTAGCAGGTTACTCCACAGGGCACAATGTTGTGGCGGGAGGTTGTGCCTTACTGCATGTGGTCAGAGAGATGTCTCCCAGGTGTCTGCAGCAGCAAAAAGGGGGCCACCTGGCAGTATCACCCCCTCACCATCCCTCCTATACCCTCACCCCTCACTACACTATCAGCCCTACCCCTTCTTCCCACATACCCTAACCTCTATACCTCCACCAGCCCCACCCCCTACCGATGCCCCAGACACAGATCCCTGCAGGAGCTAGACAATAAATTAGCACATCAACTAAAGGAATATATCTAGACAATTCCTATGGGTTAACAAGCTACAGAAGGCTAAATTGCTACTTACTTCATGCTGTATTTGTATTAAAATGTGACAGTAGAACATTTGAAGCGTTGTTTAGAAGCGATACCTTGAGAGAAGATCGACACATACAAGTCACAAATTGACTCCCTTCAGAAACAGAACTGTTCTAGAATAATTTATTGTTCAAGTGATGGGTGCATAAATGATGATCTTACATTAAAGGCATGGCATGGGTAAGTTCGCAAGGCAATGCACACACAACATTTGGCAGGGATAGAAGTAGTGGCTGCAAATAAAAGTGATGCCAGTGAGATGGCTGTAGTTGTAGAGCTAACCACCTGGTGCCTGTAGTCTGAGTGAGCTGCTCGTGGCACATGGGGGCGTCACCTGAGCTGCTCTGTGTACCCAAACACACTGTTACACACCATGCACGTAACCCGGGTGGGGGTGGAAGCGTGTCAAGTACCAGTGGAGACTGTAAACGTAGACATTGTCGCGTCTATCATTTTTCCGTGAATTTGCTAAAAAGTACAATTTTGCATGCATTTAATTTCAGGAATTTTGGAATCTGGTCGTTAATTAACTACACTGGATAAATGTTCGTACTACATATTTTCTTGGATTTCTATTTCCGCAAAATTTGTGAAAATTATGTATGGTGTGAAATAAAATATGTTTACAGTACGTAGACAAAGGTTAAGAATTGTTCCATAATCCGGTCATGAGAAGAGTCAACAAATCTGAGAGAACAGTATTTACTGTTGTGAGGGACAGGGTTTCTCCGAAAATGACGTTTTTGGAGACAGAGGGACTCGAACCCAGGATGTTCCACTTGCCAAGTAATTGCTCTACCAATGAGCTACATCCCCTTGTCCTATCAAATAGACTGGATCCGTATGGTCCAGAGGGGGAGCGGGATTACCCGAGTGATACCCCCTTACAGGTTTACCACCGAGGCGTGGGGAATCCGACCCCTACACCGTGTTTACTTATGTAATTTGATGAAATGATTGGCCTTGAGATATTGAGTAGGGTTATGAGATACAGGTCTGTTTGGTCAAATCAATGAGACTGCTATCTTCACTATGAAATAAACAGACATTTCTAACATTGCTGTATTTTCAAATTTCTGTCTATATTTCATTCTATCATGCATCACATTTGCACTAATCTCTCTCGTAGACAGGCACGATATGAATGTCATAAAGGTTATGTATTATGTGGAACTGATCATTCTAATCTCCTCCGTTGATTCTATCGGAAATTGGCCACTAGTAGGTGAAATTCCCTCAAATGAGCAGCTAATTGGTTAAGATATCACCATGGTATACATGTAGTCTAAATCCGGTGGGTGCATATGGTAGGGGTGGGGGTAAGTTTATATAAATGTATAGGATATGGAGTATTATTATTTAGTTTCAGTTCTCCTCCTTGAATAACTAAATAGTAAATACATTACAGAATACTGTCACTTGCAGGGTAGGATATCCCTTTATCACTCCCAAGCAAGTTCCCTTTCAACAGATGTATCATTCTTCTCCCTCTCACTTCTTGAGAAACACTGTCAATGCTCCCTCAGCAAAAGAAGTATATCAGATGCACTGACAAATGTCTGTACATTACGCTGTTGAAATGCCATGGCATTTTCCCAAAAGGTGAAATACATGTATCTATGTATGAAGGGGAATTCGCCAAAGGAAGCACTGTGTACACCCATGAATGGATGAAATCATTGATGAACATGCTATTTGAATTGTATAGAAAGCTGAGTTCTGTGGCACTTGATGCGACTACAGGTTATGGGGATACATGGACAGTGCTAGCCTCCTGGGGCAATGACAGCAGGTCAAACCTATTGAAATACATGCACCTAGGCATCTCAGCTCAGAGTTAGATATCTGTCCTGCAGAGGCAAGATTACATATACAGAGAACATGTCATTATGTTTGGATGAGGACCAGGACAATCTTGAAAAATGCCATTTCTGTGAGACATCATTATCCTTCTATCCTTGCCTAAGCCCAAATATAGATTGATGTTACCAAGTGCTTGAAAGACAGTTTTATGGTCATAATAGCAATGGAGGTAATGTGGCAATGAGAAAATGGAGCTATGAGGAAATTCAAAGTGTAGTTTTAGTCTGTAGACCCTGTATACCTGAACCATAGTCTTATCCATGTATTCCACTGTTACTCATTGCAGTGCCCATCATCCCTGACTACCTCATCAGCCTGGAAGAACTAGAGCGAAACCCTGGAGGAGTCCCAGATGGCACCGGACCGGGCTACCCGGGAGAGCCGGGCTCCGGAGGGAACGGTTTCTTCAGCTACTTCTGGAACCATACCGACTTCAACCTGACGTACTTCAGCCACCTCCTGTACAACTTCACCAGCCCGGACAACTGGACTGACCTGGAACATGGCGGATTTGCTGTGGTACCCGAGCAGGCCATCAACGAGAACCCGCGGGTTGGCTGGTTGTTCTCCAGTAAAGCCATCGTTCAATTGGTCGCGAATCCCTTCATTGGCCCTCTCACTAACAGGTAGGTTCAAATTTTTTCTTTTTTGAATTTCTTTTTAGAAATTGAACAATATCATGGCTCTAAATAAAACAATTTGAAATGCAGCTTGCGGTCACTAAACATGGCCACCTGATGATACACCATGGCGAGGAGGGATTGGCCAATTAGAACATACCCAGCTTTGGTCAATTTTAGAGACTTTACAACGATTCATCATTCCAACTGTTTCATAGGGTGGAATTCGCCTCAGGAATTCTGTCTTTAGAGAGGTTTAATTCTCTTGTTTATCAACAAGGTTCTTCCAACATTATCCTGATCCTGATTTATTGAAGGCACATCTTGTCAGGAGCCACAATAGTGTCCACCTCTTTTACATGCCCAGCGCTGATGAGACATTCCACACCCCATGTACCTGTCTCTCCAGGGAGACATTAACCAACTTTGTATATTCTACAGAAAACATAACAATTATTGCAATAACTACCCCCTAGGTACCCAACAGGCCAGAACAGGGGAACCCCCACTTGAAGTGTATATGTGGCATATAGGCAGTAGTTGCTAAGGTCACCACCAGAGAGCAGTCCATGTGACCCTTGAGTAAACAATCCCTGCTTACATAAACTAACATTACCTGCCCCCTGTAGAACTGAATCCCCCATCAAGAGCTGCTCACCCCACCCTGAGCTGCTCGTATGGTGTCATATCTAGCACTGTAGCAGGTATACCGACACTGGGTATTACTCATATGTAAGACAGTGTACATAATATGATGACTGGTTCAAGTGACAGGCCTCAAATAACTGAGGTGGCAAAGGGAGATTGATATGAATAGGATCTGAAGCAATGAGGCAATGAGGTTATTCAAAGAGTAGATTTCGAAATTTTAAAAAACTCAGTAAAATGTATAGTATAAAGTATTCATTTCAGTATAAATATCATTTTTGATCTAGCATCTATAATGCTAAAACTGTATGAGCACAAGGGCTAAGGTACAGAAATTACCTTGGCACTTTTGCGCATCACCTGTGTTGCTCAGTGTTCCTGTAAACGCAGGACTGAGCTAGCTTACTCTTTTGTAGGGTAACCCTATACACCTACATGGGATAAGGCATCCTTGATGTATTCTATCAATATACAGGACCAGAGTCTGCACTTTGGGCAGTTATGTCAAAGAGGAACCTAGTCCTCAAGTAACACAATCAGGAAAAAACCTTGGGTGGGGGCGGGTTAGCATTATGTTACTAATTTTTTGGTCACTTTTGAAGCATCCAGACATTTTCGGTTTCCCCAAATGCCAAATGGCGCCTATAATTACAAGTGCCTTTACAAATAAGTGCATTGGTACTTATTCAAGACCCTGTGTCTAAACGCAATGATAATGTATACATGATAACTGTAATACGAAAACAGCTTTGGGATCTTTCCTGTTCAGCTGGTTAGTGGAAGGGGGGAGGGCACTGAGAGATAGATGGGCTGCAGTCCAAGATCAAACTACCACCTTACCATTCCACATTCCCATGTCCAGCTGCTCATCTCTTATGGCCACTTCAGGATCAGAGCCAGGAATTCTAAAAGGTTTAGTGTGCAGGATCTAAGGTCTTAAATGTAGAGTTCAAGGGTCATCACCCTTATGTAATATGCCCCACTCAGTTGGCTATCTGCAAATATCTGAGGTATTCTTCCTCTGTACACAAACCTAAACCGCCACTATATATATATATATATATATATATATATATATATATATATATATATATATATGTATATATATATATATATATATATATATATATATATATATATATATATATATATATATATATATATATATATATATATGATGCATGTATACTACTTCTTACTAAGTGGTCTCACCATGTCAAACAAGAGGAATATTCTACCCTGGGTTTATCAGTGGGAGTGCTGATTGACTGCTTGAAGTGGCTGGTACTGTATTATTGTAGTTTTGGGAATTTGTATTCATTGATAGAAATAAAAAGAGATTATGTCAATGGTGTTTCGGAAGGGAATCAGACAGGTAATGTGGGGGTAATGGATCAGATAGATAACCAGACAGGTAAGCAGACAGGTAAAAATACAGTTGATCACTCGGGTAATTAGACAGGTAATCAGACAGGCAATCAGAAAGCAAATTAGATAGGTAATCAGACAGGCAATCAGAAAGCTAATCCAGTTAGGCAATCAGACAGGCAATTAGACAGGTAATGGGAATGTAATTTGGAGGTATGAGACTGAGCCTAATTGTGGTGTTAGCCACTATGTTGTCTCAATAACTGATTTAACATACATCCAATTATCTGTTTATTCTATTTTGACAATCATTGCGTCACTAGACCCTGAACAATAGGCAGTATAGGCTGTAAACAGTGTACCCTGGATCTCCCAGTGGGAAGCATGCTGCAGTGAGTTATATGGGGGAGGCTGTGACCGCTCTGTGTTAGTTAGTGTTGTGGAGGGGTGTGATGGGGTGGGGTACCTAAACAGATGGAGTTTTGTGGTTCCTGGCTCCACTGTCGGTATGTACACAGCCCTGGGTAGCCTGAGCTCACCTGGTCCCACACAGCTATGTATGACATGCTTCCCGTTATCCCAGGACCCCAGTACACTCTCTAATGTTCTCTTAAAGGAAGGGTTGGATGATCCTTGTCTGCTGGCTGGGGTGGATTCAGAGTGTGCAAAAGAGGAGGGAGGTCCATCAATCCACTAAAATGTGCAATTGACATATCATTCACAATGTTTTTAGACTGTTTGTTATTTTTTCTTTGGTTCTCTTCTGTTTTCTTCTTTCTTCTTCTTTCTTTTCTGGAGTTTGTACATGTTTCTTGTGAGAAGATCCTATTGCAGCTCTTCCATCAAGCCTGATATTGAAATTGGATGAAGTTCTGGGAATGGTGTGACAATGGTAGATCATTGCCTGACCAAATGTTCTGTTTTTCTAAATATGCATGATCTTGGTCTGGTTTAAGGTCGGTGTAAACGATTGGCGTCTGTGAGCCACCTGAGGTTTATAATGGGCTTTCTCACTTCCTACCAATTACCCCCTCAGATAATCTTTTCAGAGGGCTCAGAAATCGTAGTTACCGGTACATCAGTCTGTTAATGGTGTTTCTGTGCCTTGTTATGATTGATGGGTACGTGAGCAGCCCCAATATGTAGGGGAGTTGTGTTGTGTGGACATTATAATAGGGTGATTCCTGTGATTTGCTTGTTTTAGGAAGTCATCTATGTCATAGAGCTACTGGCCGACAAAGTATGAAGTAAGTACAAACTGTACCTTGTACAAGTTGTAAGCTAAACTGACTTTATTCTAGAGTAAATCAGATATAACCCATGCTCCAACTCAATTCAGGACTACCTCTGCTAGAACAGAGAGTTTCACCCTGGTTATAACTTATAGCTAAAGTAATACATCAACTTAATTTTACCCTTTTTTACACTTCTTTTTTATCACAAGATGGAGAGGTGTGAGCCAGGTGTAACACCTTAGCCTTGTGTGGTCTGAGTGCTATAGACATCATGTCTCTCACAGGGCCGAGGTAGGGGTGGAGTAGGGTTGCTGTTTAGTAAAAATTCAGTTATGAATGAGATGATAGATACAGGAGGCCTGACACTCAAGTGAAGTTTTAACTATACACTGTTCCAAGATATGGGTTATATTTGCCTGAAGGTATAGGTCTTAGAGTAGGTGTCAATGACGTGTATTCTACAACTCCTACTCCAGTGGGAACAGCGATGAACATTGATTCACCAATATTGCCAACGTTAATTAACTCGTCTCAAAAATTAACTGACTATGTATATGACTTTTAACATCGATATTGAACGCCATTTTACACTTTGAATTTTCATCAAAATGTACATGTTTCATTATGATACAATTTTTAATGTCAATTTGATTCAAAGTAACATATATTAAAATGATCTTCTTGTGGGTCTTTTCCCTCTGAAAGTGGAAAATAGGTGCAGGGATCAAACTCGTAATTATAATTGCCTATTAGTGTTCTGGTCTATGAAAAGGGCCATGTCATGTTCCTCAACTGATGAACTACACCTGGTAGCATGCCTTAGACTTACACCAATGTAGCAGGGAATGTCTACTTTAAGGTGGCATATAACAAATTCTCATAATGTGTACAGATGTTGGCAGTCTGTAGGGTTAAAGGTGGGAGTGTAGGACACATGTCTACAAGGTTATTAACTCAGAATGCTGGTTCTGTTTTCTAACATGATCTATAGGGAAGGATTAAGCAGGACTTGCACCCGGACTTGCACCATGCAGAGCCAATTTGTTATCAGACAAAGTCTAGACCCGATATTCTTTCACTTCTTATTTATCTTTAGTTTTTTCGTCCCAATATGTTATTTTAGTTCATTATACATAGGCCATGTTTCATTGTCTTACCAATTATGTCCAACAATTTCAATAACAGCGGATCCAACGTGATAGCTTTAATATCAGGATTGGAATACTGATACGTGTAATGACCAGATCATTGGTAGGATATACTTTTAACTACAATACATACTCCCCTTCACAACTAGTTTTCATCTCAATTAGATTAACCAGGTGGTGATGACCAGGGAGGGAAACTCGAACAGCCTGGCAGAGTGAAAATCCGAACTGAAAACAGACAAATGATGTATGAGTGAGAAGGCTTACATGCTTTGATGTAATATCTACAAGTGCTATGGTTCTAATATAGAACTAACAGGCAAAACATCAAAGGCCTCCTCTAATGTCAAGGTGACAAATTCATGATCTTGGTTCCCCAACCATAACCGACATGAATACTTTTAAGTATTTTCCTAGGTTGAAGGCTTCCAGGCAACATAAACAAAATAAATATAAGAATATGAAATGAAAAGAAGTTGTAAATAAAGATGATAAAGATAAATGGTCTATCTGGCCCATGTAACCGTAGAGCCTCCAGGTTGGGCGTTTTCCTCTGAAGAAGAAAGTTATACATTAGATGAATTGATATGTATACCTACTTGCACGCATGATCAGAACCAAGTGTTATCAATGAAGTTACATCAAAAGACAACAAAAGATATTCAATATATGTAATATAACTCACTGAATTAAAGAGCTGTCAGAAGTGTAACAGTTTCTTCTATAAAACTGACAGTTTCCTTCACAGGCGGGTAGCGCGATGTCAGGTCACGTGGTTTGGCGGCCATTACGTGAACGGATTGATGAGGCCCAGTGTAAAACAACACGTGGGAAGTATGAGCAGCTCACAGAGTTACTCAACCCTATTACTGAAACAAGGTGCAGGTCACCGAGCAAGTCACCCAGCTACAGTCTGTCTCTGTTACTGAAACAAGCTGCAGGTCACCCAGCTACAGTCTGTCTCTGGTACTGAAACTAGCTGCAGGTCACCCAGCTAAAGTCTGCCTCTGTTACTGAAACTAGCTGCAAGTCACCCAGCTACAGCCTGTCTCTGAGTTACTGAAACTAGCTGCAGGTCACCCAGCTACAGCCTGTCTCTGTTACTGAAACTGGCTGCATGTCACCCAGCTACAGTCTGTCTCTGGTACTGAAACTAGCTACAGGTTACCCAGCTAAAGTCTGCCTCTGTTACTGAAACTAGCTGCAGGTCACCCAGCTACAGCCTGTCTCTGTTACTGAAACTAGCTGCAGGTCACCCAGCTACAGCCTGTCTCTGTTACTGAAACAAGCTGCAGGTCACCCAGCTACAGTCTGTCTCTGTTACTGAAACAAGCTGCAGGTCACCCGGCTACAGTCTGTTTCTGTTACTGAAACTAGCTGCAGGTCACCCAGCTACAGTCTGTCTCTGTTACTGAAACTGGCTGCATGTCACCCAGCTACAGTCTGTCTCTGGTACTGAAACTAGCTACAGGTTACCCAGCTAAAGTCTGCCTCTGTTACTGAAACTAGCTGCATGTCACCCAGCTACAGTCTGCCTCTGTTACTGAAACTAGCTGCAGGTCACCCAGCTACAGCCTGTCTCTGTTACTGAAACAAGCTGCAGGTCACCCAGCTACAGTCTGTTTCTGTAACTGAAACTAGCTGCAGGTCACCCAGCTACAGTCTGTCTCTGTTACTGAAACAAGCTGCAGGTCACCCAGCTACAGTCTGTCTCTGAGTTACTGAAACTAGCTGCAATCTGTCTCTGTTACTGAAACAAGCTGCAGGTCACCCTGCTACAGTCTGTCTCTATTACTGAAACTAGCTGCAAGTCACCCAGCTAAAGTCTGCCTCTGTTACTGAAACTAGCTGCAGGTCACCCAGCTACAGTCTGTCTCTGTTACTGAAACAAGCTGCAGGTCACCCAGCTACAGTCTGTCTCTATTACTGAAACTAGCTGCAGGTCACCCAGCTACAGTCTGTCTCTGTTACTGAAACAAGCTGCAGGTCGCCCAGCTACAGTCTGTCTCTGTTACTGAAACAAGCCGTGGCTCACTGACACATCTGTCTTTGACAAGCTACAAGCTGCAAGTCACTTAGAGATAGGCTAGACTGTCTCGGTTAGTCGACCCTGTTAGCATAAAACTCGTTGAAAAGCCGATGAGAATTTGGGATTTTTGGGCCTATTGAACATCATTTTTTGGCATTAGCTTGTTTTTGTTCCAGCATTTACAGCAAGCTTCAGGTCCCTGTGTCCCAGTTATTCAACCATGTTACTGTAAAATCTCTTTAAAAAGCTGACAGGAATTTAGCATTTCAGGCCTTATTCGACCTGTAGCATTTCCTCCCAGTACTATAGTTTTGAACTGGTGAAACAAGCTGCTTAGACACTTATATGAGTCTCACAGCCAGGTACTCGACCGTGAGTTGCTCAATGCTTGAAGTGTTCAAAAGTCCAATTTTAGATTTTGTATTGAGTGATATTTAAATGTATAAAGCCGAAGGATAGGTCAGATACGCAGCTATACTTTGTGTCAGAGCACTGTTGAGTTAGATACACGTAGTAGCTACAAGAAGCATATAGGGTATAATCCTTGGTAGCTAACCCAGGCTATGGGAGAGTTACCTGGCCCCTTGCACAGAGACCTACTATATGTACCCCTCACCTATAGCCTCATATTTCCACTAAGCAGGGCCGACTGCCAACATGCAGTGGCACGTGAACAGGGTGTCCGTCCTAATTCTACTTGGATTTCTTTGACCAATACATATGTAGCCAGCCTGGGCTGAACATGAGGCCTTAGTACAGAGGAATATTGATCTTTATTTTCATTGGGACCATGTGAACATGTGTTGGGTGCTGAGGGGGTGCTGGGAGACCATATGTCTCACTCAGTGAGATTTGTGTGGAAGGGGTAAAAATACTGGGTGTTTTATGGACTGGGAAACTGTGGAAGGCAGGTTCTGTGATGAAATTTGTAAGGGGTGAATGTAAGTGGGATATCAGTCAAACTTTGTAGTTGTAATTGGCATCAGGCATGTTGCATTGTAACATTACCATAGCAGACGCAGTTTCTCACTCTGTGAGAAACACAGTATTGAAGAGAGAGTGTGTTGGAGACTCGATTGCTCAGCTAGACCCAGCTTATGTACAACAAATGCATTTTCAATTGGTATCAGATCTATTGTTGACATTGCTGGCTTGGAACTATTTATTTTTATTCATCATTCATCTCCCCACCTCCCCCTGTCTGAAATCATATAATCCTGAGTCAGTCGGAAGCAACTTGACTTTTTTTTGGGGGGGGGGGGGGCGCGGCTGAACCAAAAAAAGTTCAGATGGGTGTGTGATTCCGAGCGTTAAAAAGTGACGCACTGAACAATTTATTGGAGGTCTGGGTTAGGCACTTGGATAAATTTTTTAAAACGGTTACAATTTATTCTGACTGTAATCATGTGATAGAGCACATTGATCCCCTCTCAGAACATTTGGAATTATATTTGTATCCTAAGTAGAAGTGAAGAAATCAACCAGAACATGTATAGGCTGCAGAAGCAAGCTGGTGCTATACAAATGTACACAGCCTGGTGTGGCAAATTGGCACCAACTACTAGAGACGCTCTGTTCTCTCCTTAATTGCGAGGTAACATGACATATCAGGCTTGCACAATGTTACAATGTTACTTGTTTTTATATATCTCACTGATTAAACCCAAATCCTACAATATGTGACTTGTATAGCACATTCTTTTATTGATTAAAGTGAACAGTGATACCAGACACAGGTGGTGAGACCACAGATTAGGTCTCAACCATGACTCACTGGTGACATCTGGTGTTAGGATCTAACATCTTACATATAGGCTTACATAGGGATACCCAGACTGCTATATCAAGACAGAACATGACTAATTTAGGGGAATGCAGGAAACGTCTTGGGATTCCACACAGGAGGCTGGAAACGGACATGTAGCATACTATTGATATGTAGAAAGAGGGCCGCATGTTAATACAAAGGGGCCATGAATATTTCAATGAAATTCGCTTAGATAAAGTTGACCTTTACATTTGGATAATTGCCATATTAGGACTTACAATTAAATATATTCCCAATGATAAGTAGCCGAAAGCCGGCTAAAAGAGCTTTCCAATAAGCTAGTGCATGCTCTGTTATCTCTAATAGGGGCTGAACAGGAGCAAAAACGAATAGGGTCATTTCAGACAGGCACTCATAAGGGTGCCAATTTTAGTGTGCCACCTGTGACTGCTGGTTTGAGCCCTGCAGTGCGGTTCTTCCAAGTGCCTATCTGGGGGCATGGCCCATGAGGAGAATTTTGAGAAATTTGACATGATTTGGTGCATTTCAAGGTCAATTTATGGGTATTTGTATAACTAAAGAGTGGTGAATATAATTTATTAGCATATTCAAAATTTTGGGGGGGGCAAAAGATACTCTGCCCCCCATGTCTAGGATTGAGGGGGGGGCATGCCCCCCCCCCTTGTTCTGACACCCCTGCTGAGAGAGAGCCTCTCACGTGTGCAACACACCGGAACAGTTTTACCCTAATTCCCACAGAACTAACCAATAGGAAATGTCATCATACACAGTGCCTAATCCTCCTGTATAATTTAAACATTTGCTATACATAAGTGTTTCTTCTGTTATATTTACTCACCATTGGTCGTAAGATTATAATCTATAGTATCCTAACATAAGGAATAAGTTATGATAGAGTTTGTTTGGCTATGTACAGCTGGTATCTGACCTTCTCTAACAAACAATGCCTTTTCACACTGACCCCATGGGCTTCTAACCCCAAGTTACCCCTTGGATAAGTATTAATAATGATACACCATTTTTACTTGAATTTTTAACAAATTCAACATTTGAATATTCATTACCTTTTTACATTGACAAACCAATTTCAGATCATGACACAAAAATATTTTGAAGATTAAGCCCGGGGAAGTGGCTCAGCTACAGAGATACCCGGAGGTGTGGTCAAGATTTGGAGTGGTATGGGTCCTTTTTCAGTCCCTAGGGAGTGGAGAGGTGTACACCTATATGGGTATATCTTTTTCAGGGGTTACCTCCATTATTGCTTTATGGATGTGATATTTAGGGCTGACTAACAATGGGATTATATTACCCTCTGGTCCCCTAGACAAACTGCTTACCTCTTCCTTATACTGTATGGTATGATGTTTTAATAAGAAAATATTGCGCGTAAGTCTTATGACCACACGTCCCGGTGAAAATAATCCAAGACACCTCTCTGGGAGATTAAGCCATCAGATGATAATCTACACATATATACTGCCTCTATGACCAACCAAAAGCTTCTTCCCTCCCCATAATCTGTCTGGCACCCATGACTTCTAACGTGGTCCCTTTTTAAACATAATGCTCATAGACCCCACCCCCGTCTAACATTATCAATATTATGATGGGCATCCTAGATGTACATTTGATACCAGTCAAATAGTGCATCGTGAAAGATGCTGCTACATCAAAGTCAGGTCTTGTTATCACCTCAACCCCTGCTCACCTGCTCACCCAGAGCCTCACCTGCTCACCCAGAGCAGACAGCTGCTCGGTCCTGCTCCTGGGAGGCTCTCTGAGCTTATAGACATGATAATGGATAAAGCATGGGGATCATAGCCACCGATCATGGGTTGTAGCTAAGGGTGAACGTTCTTAAAGGGTCTGTATGATATGTGGTGATATAATAGTAATTCCCAACAAAAGACATTAAACCATATCCAACAAGATCGAACAAGATCAGGCAATGCAAGATAGATAACGGGGTAAGTATACATTTAGGCACATGCATCTATGCTCACCAAGCGAATGTTGGTCAGGTACACATTTGTTGAGTGATGCAACATTTGATGGCAAGCAGGCACTATAAACATGGTTCAAATTAAAGGAACATGTAAGAGCATACTTTAGCAACATCTAGGTAAGGGTTGGGGAAAATAGCGGTGCTTGCAGGGGACCAGTGACTGTTAAACAGACACCTGCGGAGAACCAGCACCCCCGGTACCAGCCGCCATGTTGGATTCACAACCAGGGGCGACACCTGGTGTGTGAAGCCTGCACCACATGATGCCAAAGTCACTGCAGGTGGCGGGTGGGTAGGGGTCATAGGGTGAGACATTATATCACTATATGACAGGATATAAATAGAGGGTATTTACGGGTGAAAAGGGGTTGAATATGTCGCGAGGAATGAAAATCGAAGATGGAAAGGTAGAAACTAGGAGAGGAAAGAGCCTCACTGCATGGGAGAGCATTCTGGGATGTCAGCTTGGCACATGGCCATGAGGGGCATGCGCAGTAGGTCAGGGTATGCCAGATGCATGCTGGGAGTAGCTATATACATCTATAGATGTGTAACTTGAAGGGCTCTCTGTGTGTCTAGTCCCCCATGGGGATCTGTAGGGTTGGGGAAGGTAATACATAACTGTAGTGTAGAGTTAGACATATACCTAGGCAGATACCTGGTTTAGGCCATACTCAGAGACAGAGAGAAAGATATATTGACAAATGCATAGACTGACAGTGATGGATGCATATATCCAGACACTTTACAGCTGTACCCTTTTTCTTCATCTCTTTCCCTGAGTTGGCATAGTTTAAATCACACAAGACCGGTTGAAATGCTACCAATAGCCAATACACTCTGAAAAATCTATTTATCTCTGCCCTGTAAAAAGGAGTTGTCTTCAGGTAACCCAACCTTCCATATTTTTGTGGGCCCTACTCTAGACAATACTCTGGGACCAATCTTAGAGAGAAAAAAGTCCAAAAAGGTAAATTGTCTGTAAAATAAAAAAAAGATTCGCCATACCAACCTTTAGAAATGTAAAAAAAGATATCAACCTAACTACCCCTATTGCCTTTGACCATGTAACCTGAACATGGTTTTCATTGGTGTTATACCAGCTTTAAAACAGGAAGCTAACATGTAGACACCTGTATGTCCTCCTGGTAGAGTCAGGCTGCCACCTTACCACACACCAAAGGGACAGGTCTCTGCTGTAATTCTGGTGTGGAACAACAACATGGAGAACCAGGTGGTGCCACACACCAACACCCACACACCCACACACCAACCTCCACACCCACACACCATGTTAGTTCTGGTAAAAAGAAGCTCTACAACATGTGACATCTGGTATGTAGCAGTGGGGAGCAGCAGGCAGGGATGTCCTACACCTAGATATGGTGGGAAGGGGGGGGGGGGGTACTGACTCTTTGAAGGCAGGGGCAGACCCAGAAATTTGAAAAGAGGGGGTCCACCAAACACGGCGGATCAAATTATCATTAAAAAAATCTTTTTTTTTCCAAAAGGGGGGGTTCCAGACCCCCAGGACCCCCCCCCCCTGGATCCGCACCTGGAAGGTATAGGTACACATACCAAAAGAACAACCTCAGTCCAGAGCACAACCCCGGCCTATCATTCCCATCTCTTACATCAACCTGTTATATAACCTACACTGGGGTCATGTACCTCTCATTTTCTCAATATCCTGGTCACCACAGACGCTCTGGGTGTCAGGTTCCACATCCCAGTCTGAGACACTCTGAGACTGTGGTGCGGCTCTCTGAGCCTATCAATTCCATGACAAGACAGCCCCTAAACGCTCCTTCAATCAATTGACAGCCCCCCTCCCATCCTCAAATCCCAGTAAGCACCCTACGTAGTTCCAACGTAGCTCAGAAGTTTCTCTAGGTAGATGTCCAACCAAAAGGTTTGAGATTGGTAATTCTGGAAGGTTTGTAGACGTCAAAACGTTAAGGTTTATTTACGTTCAACAGATTTAGACGTCTGATTTACGTTGATCTACCTCATTCAGACGTAAAAATTCTAAGTTGATCTACGTTAAAAGACGTAACTTTTCAACTTCAATTGGCTAGATGACTTTTGCATGTCACACTAGGTGGCAGCACTATCAATTATGGAAAGAATATTACATCTCTTTAACAAATATACCACATTCAAGCAGTAAATTCTCATTAATTATGAATTCAATATCATGTAAATAAACTGTATTCAATAGAATATTTATATATAAAGGACAGGTGATTAAAGTATTGTGCATGAATAGGTGCTTTGAGGCACTTTACTGTGAGGACACCACATTGGTGGTAATGGAAGAAATACAAAGCCTCTCTGCAGCCAAAACTATTCAACAGATCTATACTGTCAGGCTGTTCAATTGAACTACAAGAATATACTATGTAGAAAGAGATGAGATTGAAAATTATAGTAGTTACTTTGTATGAATATTGTTTGTAACTGTAAATTTGTCTGCAATATATTACAAGTCTTTGTCTGAGTCCCACTATGTAGAATTATATGTAATGTGTTAAAGATAGATTTAAGTCTTCAGGAGCTACGTAAATCAGACCTGCAGGTTTGAGATTGGTAAATAAACCTTAACGTTTTGACGTTGATAAACCTACTAAAATTACGTAGTTCAGACCAAAATTCAACGTAGATTTACGTCTGACCAACGTCGTTGTGTTTACTGGGATGTCAGGTAACTGCTACCTGCTAGACCAGGATATTGTTACAAAAGCAACTTGGGTAGCATTAACACTGAGAACCCACATTTGCACTGGTGTTTCTGGGGCTGGGATGGGCCTGGAATAGGAGTACACATTCTGTTCTAGCGCCTTTTAATAGGCCAGTGACAGCCCCTTTTCGACCCGGAAGCTAACAGCCACAGCTCCCGTGGCTCGTTTTGCAGTGGCTACCCAAACCAGGGTTGAGTACCCCCTGGGCCCTAGGTACTGCCCCAGTGCAGCAGATACAGCTAAAGTTCAGCTCTATACAGGTGGTATGGGTGGATGCAGCATAGGGTAACATATGGCTGTTTCCATCACTTATTTTTGTTTGAGTCAATATGCTTGTCCTTTTCCCTTTGCATACATGTATTTCCTCAATGTCTTGTCTTTGCCTTGCCTGTTGTGGTCTACCTTTCTCTTTTTTCTCATCAGTGAGCGGTAGATGATGCTTCAATACGATGCCCCTATCCCTGCACTTCATACAGTTGTGAAAAATAACGTCATTCCCATTAGAACCTCTCACAGACCGACTTTGCATCAATACCCTTTCCTGGGAAAACACGAATCTTTGGCTTGAAAATCTCGTGTGTTTTTTTTTACAAAGCAAACGCTGGCAAATTTAATGTGAATCATGTGAAGACTATGGGTGCTATACCAAGTAGTATCTGCAAGGTTCCCTTTAGAAATTTCCCCTTTTCCTAATTTTTCTTTGGAGAAAAACACCAGGATCTGAAAAGGTGACCTCTATGTGTTTTCCCTGACGCCTGTGGAGTGCGGGAACCGGGGTAAATGCGCAGTATGATCAGCCCTTAGCAGCTGCTCACCCCGACCATGTAGACACCTTCTGGTTTAACCCTTTAAAGTGGGTATATCCGATTTTTAACCGAATTCTAAATCCTACATAAATATGTTCCAAATACTGTAAAAATGCACTATTGATGGGTTGGGGCACAATAAAATGGTATCCATGGGCAAAAAGAGTTCTGGAAATGTATCTCATGGGGTCCAACCATGGGATTTTCTAGTATGCTTTAAATGGGGGGGGAATAAAATCACGCACGATTTTATTCCAAAATGGCCATATATTGAGCAATAAAATCAAATATCAGCAGGATCACAGTGAATGAGGGTGAATGGAGTAGATAAAGAGTTAAGTATATCATATATGAATATTATGACTCATTATTAGGGAAATTCTTTGTCCACACATCCGATATGCTCACAGGGTGCCGCGCAATTTGTGTTGCACCAACAAACTGCCGGCGAGTTACTCCCATACTCAGTGGCACTGCATTGGTGCATCATGCCGACTTGCAGGGAATGTATCAGGTCAGCATGATGCATGAATGATTTACTCTCAGGAGCTGTAATCCTGGATTATGCTCTCGTGTTGATAGCTGCTGTACACATCTGTTACCCTGATTAAAATCCTTCCAAAGTCCCAATAATACCATACCCATTCTACATGTTAGCGATTCCAATATTTGACAGCAAGGTTATTTGTCGATATTGCTCCCAAAGTACGCTGTAGCTAGTTCTACAGCAGACGATCTGGCCACCAATTGCCTACAACTCCGCTACCACTATACCAGTGGCTGGAAGACAAATGGGCAATCGTGAAAAAGCAATGTAAAACCACATAAATAAAAGCTATAAAAAGGGCGGAATGTGAGAGGGGGGAAGGTAAACGAAATAGAAGTAGTTTTTGTCGGCGAGGTGGTATGAAATACTAATTATCACCTATCAGGTCGGGGCACATCAGAGCACGGGAATAGCCTGCTGGTAGGTAGTAAAGCTGTGGTAATGTCCTGTTATACCGATCTACTACTGATAGTACTGATAGGGTGGGTAGGCTGCAGATGGGTGCATGGGTGTAGGTGGGGGAATCATGTTGCCCGGTCTGTAGAGCATTCTCTTTTCTCATCACATATTGATACGATGCCCACCGGCCTTTATCAAAAACGCTATTGACAGTTCGAACTGTCAATAGTGGAAAATATTTCTCTTATTGACAGTTCACACTGTCAACAGTGGAAATTATTCCTGTTATTGACACTTCCTAATGCGAACTGTCAATAGTGGAATATTTTTGTCTTATTGACACTTCCCACTGACATTGGAGTAAAAAAATGTGTTTTTTTGGGCAAAAGTGTTTTTATTCACCAAAATCGGATTTTCCCCCAAAATCGGTTTTGGACCCAAAATCGGTTTGGGACCCAAAAAACCGGGTTAAAACCCAAAATCTGTCTTGTATACAAAATTGGTTTGTCCCCAAAATTGGTCAAAATCGGTTTTGGAGCCAAAATCGGTTTTGGAGCCAAAATCGGTTGTGGAGCCAAAATCGGTTTTGGAGTTAAAATCGGTTGTGGAGCCAAAATCGGTTTTGGAGCCAAAATCGGTTTTGCCCCCAAAATTGGTTCTGCCCCAAAAATTGGTTCTGCCCCAAAAATTGGTTCTGCCCCAAAAATTGGTTTACAACCAAAATCGACTTTTCCACCAAAATCGACTTTTCCACCAAAATCGACTTTTCCACCAAAATCGACTTTTCCACCAAAATCGACTTTTCCACCAAAATCGACTTTTCCACCAAAATCGACTCTTCCACCAAAATCGACCTTTCCACCAAAATCGACCTTTTCCACCAAAATCACTCTCAGGGTTGTGACGGATAAGGAACTGTCAATAAGAGAGAAAATTCCTACTATTGACAGTTCATTGAAGAACTGTCAGTAACGCTATAATTTACCACTATTGACAGTTTGAACTGTCAATAAGAGAAAAATATCCCACTATTGACAGTGCGAACTGTCAATAAGAGGAAAGTTTTCCACTATTGACAGTTTGAACTGTCAATAGCTAAACCAAGGTGGGCTGGCTATTGACAGTTCAAACTGTCAATAGTAGAAATCAATCTGCTTATTGACAGTTTGAACTGTCAATAACAGAATAAAATTCCCTTATTGACAGTTCAAACTGTCAATACTAGGATATAATTCCCTTATTGACAGTTCACACTGTCAATAGTGGGATATTATTCTCTTATTGACAGTTCCTTTTTGGAAGTGTCAATAAGAGAATCGTTTTTCCCTTATTGACATTTCAAACTGTCAATAAGGGAATTATATCCTGGTATTGACAGTTTGAACTGTCAATAAGGGAATTTTGTTCTGTTATTGACAGTTCGAACTGTCAATAGTCACGGCCTTGCTTTATTGTTCGCGCTTATTTCATTGCTCGCCTTCCTATACATGGCCCCATTGCCCTTCTTTCCCTTTATTTTAATGCTATATTTATCACATCCCATTGCCCTCCCTCCCCTGCTCTTACCATCTATTCTTCTTATGGATATACGGCCATTCTCTTCTCTGCTCCTGTCATATGTTCCTCTCCCTCACTTCTCCTTCCCCCCTTCCTCTTATTTCTCAACACTTGGCATGTCAGTTCCCCCCTTCCCTCCACCTCCCAGCCTCCCCTATCCGTGTATTTGTCCCTCCACTTCATACCTCTCCAGCCACTCAATGCCTTGCAGAACATGCATAGACAAAGGCCCATGGCCAGAGGATATAGGGGGGAACGATACCAAAAATCCTCTGACCTTTGCCTTTATTTCATGGTTTTTATTCTTCAAAATAAGTTTAAATGTATATAAATGGCCATAAGAATTTGAACAAATGATGACGTCATTGGCCATGTGATACTGGAACATTGTATCCCATGGGGGGGGGGGGCATGGGATACGGCATTTCTACTACTTAAGCATATCATTGTATCCACCATGAAATAAAGCTGCCTCCCTCCCTGTATTTATCTAATCCCTCTGTCCTTCCTTTCCTTCTCCCTCCTTCCCCACCTCCCCCAGTCTGTCATCACCAATTCCCCATTCCACTGTTCTCATATCCACCCCCCCCCCGTTATCCTTGTAGCAGGAAGCTGGGTGAGCCCAATTTCAGGGGTAGGTGATAATGGGCGCTGAGTGATCCCGTCTTATCTGCGGCCAGTGCCGTCCTGGTATGGCCTCGTGACGCCTGCAGACCGTGGCTGATAAGGGAGGCTACAGTATGGGGTGCTGTGTGTATGGCCTATTATTGTTAATACCCTGGCACTGATAACATATAATATGCTGCAATATCTCCAATATGGATTTGATGAAATTGTCAGATTTAAGTCTAAGCTGTACATTTCCAAGGGGGCATATTTAGCTGCACTCATTTGAAATACATTGCAACAAATCCCTACCAGACGAGTCGGTGACATCCTAACTTTAGCATCTAAGCTGTTAATGCTCATAGATTGCAGATTAGATTTTCTCCAATATTGTGAAATGAATTTGTTACATTGTACATAACAAAGCCAGTCTGTGAGTGAGAGCTGGGATCTACTGTATTGTGTCGGTAAACACTAAGATCCCCATGAAGCGCCAGGATTTCTGGGTGGGTCACCTAAATCATGGACCCTTCCTCCTACCTCCTATTTACACATATTTCCTGTAGCATGTTTTCTCTATGGCTGTCCCTAAATCCTCACCTCCTCCTTTGTGTAGAGGTCTACATGTCAGTCCCGAATCCTGTGGTCATATTTTATCCATACCTGACATTGTAGTGGAGGTTTTTGTGTTCCAGGTGTCTTGGGTGGGTTGATAAGGTGCTAATGAGAAGGGCTCTTCCAGGGTGTTTTTGTCTTATATTAAATGTGCGCACCTTGTACATTAGCTATCTTTGGTATGTGGATTACTTACTACATGCAGATTATTTTGTGTCAGGTAATGCTGGATCCCCTTTCAGGAAGTTAGGCAATGCAGGCCCGTCTCTCCTTGGGGGGGGGGGGGTATACCTGGATCCCAAAAGTGCACATTTCCATCATGTTTGGGTTTGATACCACAATTGCACCTTCAATGTTGAGCTGTGGGGGGGGGGGGGGGTACCCCACGGCTACCCCCTGGCCTGAAACGCTGGACTGTTGGAGCATTGAAAGATATAGAAAACACCGATATATACAGGCAAAAGGGGTGATCTTAAAGGGAACCTTGTAGAACAAGTGGTGATGTTGCACTTCATTAGAATAATCTCTCACAATAGTCTTGTTATAGGTTGAACCTCAAATCTGCTCTGTAAAAGTTTGTGAGAGTTACAGTGGCAATTAGGGAACCACGTGGCTTGTAATAGTTGAAATGGCTTTGGGGTTTACCAGTCTACATGAAAAGATTTTCACATTGCAGGACATTCGGACCCCCAGATTTGTAATTCTGCAGGGTTGGCTAAGTGTTTGCAGGCCCGGATACCCCAGGGAAATGTTTGTATCAATAAATGTAGTATAAAGCAAGAACTTAGATAGGAAATGATGTTAAATAGAGGTTACTGGTATATCTAAATCAATTTGATAATCATGATTTTTAAAATTTTGTGTTTTTTGTACATAGCATTCAGGCTTTCTACTTTACTCTCTAAAAACCTTAATAATGGTCCGATATACACATCGTAAAAACTGGCATGTAGCCTAGGATGAGAGCCAGCCATTGAGTCCGGCAGACATAGAATTTCTCCCGGACCAGCAGGCTTTTAGCCGGCTATATCCCGTGTCCGGCAGGATTTCGTATAGACTGGTCTACGTTGGGAACGCTCCATGTGCCTCTGTCCATGATACTAGATCTGCCAGGAGGTCCCATTTCTTACAGCACGACACTAACGCCACCTAGTGAGACACTCATGAACCTCTGATTGCCAGCACGGCCGCTCTCCGTTCACAAGCTGTGTCACTAATTAGCCTTAAAGTTGGTTGCCATTTTTGTAGGTGTACAGTCGATTCTACAGGTGTACAGTTTATTGTATGTAAACAGTAGATCGAATCTGCTGCAAATCTACAATAGATTATACTGTAAATTCATTATACAGTAGGCCTAGAATCTACTGTAGATGTGCAGCAGATTATATTGTGTACTTACATTAACTATTTACAGTGTACATGTATTCATGTATGACGTGTATATTGAGAGTGTATATTGGGAGTGATCATATCAACAGGGGGGGGGGGGGGTTGGTGGGTTTTTGGGGGGGTGCAAAAAAAGGGGCCCGTGCGCACCGATTTTCGACCCGTAAGGGGGGGGGGGGGGATTTCGACCCCTTTGTCTGTGGGGGGGGGGGGGGGTGTAAAAAATTTCGCACGCTCCATGAGGAAACCCACCACCCCCCCCCCCCCACCTGTTGTTAAAAAATGATCACTCCCTAATATATATGCATCAAATGTAATGTCTCTGGGCTAACAGCACTGTTGCTATTGTTTGTAGATACGGGACCAACCTCCCCATGTTCCTGGGCTTCGTCTTCCTACTGTTATCTACGATATGTAAGTATAATACATGGGCTTCAAATACAACTAAAATGATACCCTCACAGGAATATATATGCAGGTTCTATCATGAGAGCTCACTTTGATTTGATAAGTATTCAAAATGTTGTAAATGTTACTTGGCCTCAGCATCCAGTACTTTTCACCAGGAAAGTAAAAGACCTCACGACGGTTACTTATTCTATACACATTCATATCGGTATTATCTGTACTCTCTTATCATGCCTTGGGCTTCTAAATTGCTATGGATATTGGACCCCAATAGTTATATACCTCGCTGTATTTTACATCACCAATGTCCCTGTATACTATAGTAGAGCTTCTGCCATGTTGTCTCAGTAGCCCATTGACAGTGACGTATACCTAGTGACGTACTATTGTGACGTAGGTATCATGGCAGGGTCCTGTGTGTAATTTGTCCCCCGTGTGTTTCTAGTTTTACCCACCAGGTGGCAGGCTGTTACACCTGGTTCTCACACCAGGGGGCGGGAGGGGGCTGGTCTGTACCTTCTGTACCCTCACTACGCCTTCTCTATCCTCTCTTCTCTAGAGCTGACATGTATTCTATTCCCTATAGTCCCCATTCCCACCCACAGGAAGGCTTGAGCCTTAACAGTAGCGCTTTCCTTTGCCCGACCCCAAAAAGTTCAATGTTGGCAGAGAGAATGGACCCGCCAGATTTCTTCCGGCATTATTAAAGTCAAAGTCTTCAAAACCCTGTCGGAAAGTATCCTCTCAGTTAGGGCATATTAAAATTCACCTGAGTGCAATGCCGGGGACAATCTTGGTTTAACCTCTCTCCTGTCAATTTGCAGTGTATGCGTTTGGAGAGACATACAGTATACTGTTTGCTGCACGCTCTGTACAAGGTATTGGGTCTGCGTGCACCGCTATTGCCGGTAAGTTTCAATCTTTTTCTTTTCTTATGTAGAACACGTTGATACTTATTGAACACAAATTATAGAATCATTATGAACAATTTGACAGCAACTTAATTTTTTTCTTTGATGTGTTGTGTGTGAATATTATCCCGTGAAGGCATGATAGATCAATTTTTCTCTTTCATTATTCTGGATCAGTTAAAACAGTATATATCCATATTATATGAATGTTCTGCAGGCATGAGTATGTTGGCTGTCACCTACACCGACGACAAGGAACGGAGTCGCGCCATGGGTATCGCACTGGGCGGGATCGCCTTTGGGGTCCTCAGTGAGTAACTAAATAGATGCACAGTGCATGTCTGAATATACTGAATACTGCCAATATGATGCCTCAGTAATAATGGGTACATAATACCATGAGTGCATCAATATAAAATCCTAATATTTCAGTAATGTAGGATAGTCTATTGCTTTAAAACAAAGTGACAAAAGTTATTTTGGCCCAATGCAATGGAGTGATTTTACCAGTATACTACCAATGAGCAAGTCATATTGTAATAGCACTACTGAAAGCATTTCCAATCCTCAATGATATATCTTATGATATCCATTTGAAAGTAGACATATTCTGTTATGCTTTGCTCAATTGTTGATAAACTCTTTGTCCCTCACAGTCGGCTACCCGTTCGGCGGCTTCATGTATCAGTTTGTCGGCAAGATGGCGCCCTTCTTAGTCATAGCCGCCCTAGTCACACTGGAAGGAGGTAGGTGGTGGTGCTGAATGGTAACAATAGGGAAAAGTAGTGTTGTCAGATATGTGCTTCTTGTCCCCCTGCTCCTGGCAATACTTAGGGTTACATTGCAGCGAAATGGGGTGATATGTGAAAAACAAAACATTAAATAGATCGCCCCATTTTACAGGTCGCCCAGTGGAGTCTGGGCAATAGCCTGACGTAAGAGAGTGTGGGAAAGCAAAAGAGAGGCAGGCTAATGCTCTTTATTTTTCCTCTGTGCTGAGTTTTTTGTATAATGTATCGTTGTTTTATGTTTGTAGCCCTGCTTGTCTGGGTTCTACAGCCTACACTTACCCCACAGGTAGGTTGGTAGTGATGTCTCTACACAATTACTTATCAATCTCATAAACATCCATATACACCTCGTTTGGCTGGATCTTAATACAATCATGTTTCCTATACATAATGCTGAAATCAGTTGGAGAGATTCATAACTATACTAATTCTTATACTTAAACAAGTTGGTTTCTGTGAATCTTACTTTATTCATCAGCATATATATATATATATGTATATATATATATATATATATATATATATATATATATATATATATATATATATATATATATATATATATATATGTATTCATCGTTATAAATAGTGAATACTGAATAATGTAAATTTACTTTTTATCATTGGCAGAGCTCTGGGGTGGGCACTCCATTGCATATCCTTCTCATGGACCCCTACGTCCTCATTGCATCAGGTAGGTACCGTTATTGTTTTCTAATCTCTACTACTATCAGTCCAGATTTCGATTTTG
Organism: Harmothoe impar; assembly: GCA_947462335.1. Taxonomy (NCBI): domain Eukaryota; kingdom Metazoa; phylum Annelida; class Polychaeta; order Phyllodocida; family Polynoidae; genus Harmothoe; species Harmothoe impar. The sequence continues at coordinate 18,137,774 of OX381707.1, read as the reverse complement.
ATAGACATAGCGGGAGAAACAGAGACAGATATGACTCGGGCAGATAAATCAGAATGAAACAGACAAACAGAACCTCTCTACCTGCAATAACAATGCACAGCAATTACAGTGCACAGCAGTAACAGATCACAGCAATAACGAACACTGCAATAACAGAGCTCAGCAATAACAGTATACATGTACAGCAATAACAGTATACAGCAATAATGGTACAAAGCAATAATGGTGCAAAGCAATACCAGTGCACAGCAATAACAATGTACAGCAATAAAGATGCACAGCAATAACAGTACGTAGCACTAACAGTGCACAGCAATAACAGTGCAAATCAATAACAGTGCAAAGCAATAACAATGCACACCAATAACAGTATACATCAATAACACGGCATTGACAGTGCAAGTGCAAAGCAATAACAGTGCACAGCAATAACAGTGCATAGCAATAACATTGCACAGCAATAACAGTGCACAGCAATAACATTGCACAGCAATACCAGTGCACAGCAATAACATTGCACAGCAATACCAGTGCACAGCAATAACAGTGCACAGCAATAACAGTGCACAGCAATAACAGTGCAAAGCAATAACAGTGCAAAGCAATAACAGTGCACAGTGATAACATTACACAGCAATAACAGTGCACAGCATTAGAAGCACAGCAATAACAGTGCATAGCAATAACATTAAACTGCAATAACAGTACAAAACAATAACAGTGCAAAGCAATAACAAACACAGCAATAACAGTGCACAGCAATAACAGTGCACAGCAATAACAGTGCAAAGCAATAACAGTGCACAGCAATAGCAGACTCAGTGCATAGCAATAGCAGTGCAAAGCAAAAACAGTGCAAAGCAATAACAGTGCACAGCAATACCAGTGCACAGCAATAACAGTGCACAGCAATAACAGTGCACAGCAATAACAGTGCAAAGCAATAACAGTGCAAAGCAATAACAGTGCACAGTGATAACATTACACAGCAATAACAGTGCACAGCATTAGAAGCACAGCAATAACAGTGCATAGCAATAACATTAAACTGCAATAACAGTACAAAACAATAACAGTGCAAAGCAATAACAAACACAGCAATAACAGTGCACAGCAATAACAGTGCACAGCAATAACAGTGCAAAGCAATAACAGTGCACAGCAATAGCAGACTCAGTGCATAGCAATAGCAGTGCAAAGCAAAAACAGTGCAAAGCAATAACAGTGCAAAGTGATAACAGTGCAGAGCAATAACAGCGCAATGCAATAACAGTGCACAGCATTAACAGTGCAAACAAGAACGGTGCAAAGCAATAACAGTGCATAGCGATAACAGTGCACAGCAATAACAGTGCAAAGCAATAACAGTATACAGCATTCCGTGTGTATCTATAATCAGGCTACACTGTACCTGGAGCTAGTGTTTATTTCTTGCAGCCCTGCCCCTCTGTCTGTCTCCAACCCCCCCCCCCCCCCCCCGCCCGGGGGCAGGTAACCTTTGATATCCCTCAGTATGTGGTGTATAAATAGCTGCAGGCTGCACCCATGGTGTGTGCTGTTTACACACGTGTCTACACACGGCAACAACCCTGACGTGCCTACCTCACAGTCACACAGGTGGCCAGCAGGTATATATACGTCATAATATATGATATATATAAACATATATATGTGTATATGTATTATGTGTATATATATATATGTATTATATATATATATATATATATATATATATATATATATATATATATATATATATATATATACCGTAAAACCTCGCGTATAGGCCGCGGCTAGTACGCGAGTCAGATCGCCAGTGCGGCTTATAGGATTGGGGCAAACTCAGGGTGCGGCTTATACGCGAGTTTTTCCAAATTTTAATTTGATATATCACTATAAACTTACCCAGGAGCTACATGCAGGGGAGGACGGTGGGGGGGGTGGTGAGCCTGTCAGGTGAGTGAGCAGTATCAGTGCATCGTATTCACACTTAGGCCCTAAGACAATGCAGCCCAGTCGCACCTCAACCCTAAGACAATGCAGCCCACTCGCACCTCAGCCCTAAGACAATGCAGCCCACTCGCACCTCACCCCTAAGGCAATGCAGACCACCGCTAATCCCTGCCAGCATTCTTACACTGTAAGTTATAGCGCCAATGGGGGAGGGGGTGGGGTGCCCGCCACCACCGCCACACATTACTTTAGATCGGGAGGGGGGTGGGGTAAAAAAAGCTGTCACTACTCCTGGAGGCCTCACGGGCCACGGGGAGGCGCTACGGGCCGCCAGGAGGCCGCACAGGGCCACCAGGAGGACCCTGAAACCATGTGGGACTCATAGACTTAGGCTAAAGTTAGGGGTGCGGCTAATACGCGAGTTTTTCCCATACCAACTCAGATGGTCTCTGCGGCTTATAGCGGCCCAAAGTCGGGGTGCGGCTTATACGCGAGTTAGGCTTATACGCGAGGTTTTACGGTATATATATATTTATATATATATATATATATATATATATATATATATATATATATATATGAGCTGGATATTGCAGCCCGGGAAATATCAGTGTATATTGTCAACACCAGATGGTGCAACAGTCAGGTATATGTTCTAGTACCACCATCACACGCTAGGGGGAGTTTTCCTAAGTCGCTCAGGCCGCGCTGCTGCGTCAGTCAGTGGTCAGAGATACACCGAGACGGTACATTTTTTCTTGTTGGCATAGACCCTTATGTAATCTATGGCAGTGGTTATCAGTGATGGAGAGAAAATATAACAAAATAACAAAATGGCTAATACAGTTTCTAGTAATAGTATGGAAAATGATATTATTCCATGTGGAGAAACAAAGTTACTATGCTTAAGTACTAGAACGGCCGTTCGCCACACCCCCGTGGAGAAACTGATGCTCATTCTCCACAGCTCCATTCTCCACGGTATAGTTGTGAAACCAATCTTTAAATGTCGTTTTAAAATAGGATTGATCAACATAATGAACATTCACATGGAATAAACGCAGAGATCCACATAAATCAGTCTGAACTCCTTGTTTCTCCACTCGTGAGACCTTCAGTAGCATCACACTCGGCTGTGCCTTGTGTGATACGACCCAAGGTCCCACTCGTGGAGAAACCTGTCGTTCAGACAGATTATCGGGGACCCCTGTCTATTAAGTTAGAAGTGTGTTTCACTTTGGGCATTTATGACCCAAAAGCATATTATTTCAGCTGAGAATATGAAGCAGCATGCCAGATTGACTTTCTTAACATTCCCAAGGGCAGGCCATGTTTATGTATTAGGCCATATACAGTACAAGTGACTTGTTGTATAAGTGTTATAAGATATAGTTTTAAAACCAACACAGCCGAAGGCTGGTCAGCAGGTCCACAGGGCCCATACGGACCGAACCTGAAAAGTGTTATAAGCCAAGGACAGGGTGATTGTCCAAGCCCAGGTCCGAGGCACTAGCCGCGCGGCGGATAATTACCATTGTCAAAAGGCTTTTAACACTTATGCAACTAGTCATGCATATCATATCTGACTTACACACACAGTAGGAGAGTGTGCTCAATGGACTGCATCCGCATGCAGCCATGTGTGTAAAATACAATCAGGCCATTTCTTTTGTTCTCTCAGAAATATCTACCTATACCCCATGTTTCAGCCAAAGAGGGTGAAGGTATATTGGAGTAGGGAGCATCTCTGACTAGCTTTACACAGCACAAAGTTCGCTATCCAATAAACTTATCGTACACAAACCAGACCAAATTCTGAGAGTCCCCCTGAGTACTAACCCAGTACAAACCCCAGTACAATGTACTAAACCAGTCCCCCTCTGTGTCTGTATGATCCAGAATACACAGGAGTAACCATCAACTCATCAGGCAGCCGTGGCCGAGTGGTTAAGGCGTTGGACTTGAAATCCAATGGACTCTGTCCGCGCAGGTTCGAACCCTGCCGACTGCGAACCCTTTTGGATCCCAACATAGATGATAGAAGAAGTTTGATCCCTTGACCTCTGCAGTGCGTTACAACAATGCCAACTTGTTTGAATATACAATGATGTTATCCTCTCACGTGTTAGCGTAGTCTGCCACTCTGGTACGATATAAAGCTCATTCAAAACGTCGGTGTGGGTACTGGTTATCAGAGGCCATGTGTGGTAGGATCATGGCATCACGCGGTGACTGCCGTGTGGCCTCTGGATCCGGGATCTAGATCCTACACTAAACCTTGTCCACATGTTAGGTGGCGGGATAACGTGCATGGTACTTTCATGTTGCTTAGTATCTTGTCTGTGCTGAGAACAGTGCCCTCCTGTGGTGATGGATTTGACATATGTATAAGGTTAAGGTAGTCCTGAGCTCTCATTTAAATAAATGAGGGGCCGTCCATGAATGATGTCACGCTGGAGGGGGTGGGTGGTTATGTGGGTGGGTGTTGGTCCAAGTGTGACAAAGTGTAACAGGGGGGGTGGGTGGGGTGTCAAGCCGAGTGTGACGTCACACTTTGGAAAATAAAAATAAAAGCTATTTTAAAACTTAAAACTTTGATATAACGATTAGGGCCTAAGGTTAAGCTTGTTGCATTGATGTTACCTGAGGGAGATTCTATCAACTAGTTTCAGTGCCTCAACCTAGTGTCACTTCTGGAGTAACTCAACCGCCATGTTTACACATACAAGTGTGTGTTATTTGTGTCTCCATCACTATCTGTATGCATCTGTAGTGGGGACCTTCAATCATGGTAGGGGCATTAATATGAAGGAGTAGAATAACTTCATTGGGAGCCTTCCATAATACCAATGGGCTTACCAGATTCATAAAAGGTAACAAAACTTGAGGGGTCACTTGGTGGACTGCTGTGATTGTCACTAATAAAGCTGTATTGGCAGCTGCTGCCCATATGCGCAGGCCTTCATGCTGGTGGCCTGGCATGGGATCCCTCCTCAGTGAACCACGTCTGAGATATCAAAGGCCATGGTTTGTCTGGCCGTGTCTACTATGGTACTAACCCAGGTATGCAGGACCAGGCAAATAAAAGAACAATTGCTATCCTTCGAAAAGAGTAGGGGAGGTGCCGCGGCAGCCGTTTTCTCCCTCGCCTCATAGATGCAGTCATTCATTTCATAGATTTGATCATCCATAGATGCGGTCACTGCTGTATTGGGCAAGCAGCATATAAATATATTTAAATATGCAAGGCAAGACTACTACTATTTGTGATGGTTACCTTGCTAACTTGAGATAAGTCTGGGGTGTCAAGGATGTGGATAGCATTGGTGTCCTAAAACCTGAGGCATCACAGGATAAAAGTGGCACACCTGTTGTCCTGTCAACGACCCCTGTAAACCCTGTATGAATCCATGGATCGAGGATTTCTGAGCCATAAAATTCACAAAACGCTAGGGTGGAATGTCATGGACCAGAATTCAATAAAATAACACTCAAACCTCTAACACAAATTCCCAAGAGTCAGATCGCAAGTGTGGCTTATAGGATCGGCCAAGATTCAGGGTGCAGCTTATACGTGAGTTTTTGATACTATAGTACAGTATTAAGCGACCATGATCAGATGGCCAGTGAGGCTTATAGGATCAGCCCATACTCAGGGTGCAGATTATACATGAGGCTTATGCGCGCAAATTTACGGTACTCCTGTGAATATGTTATTGTCACCTTGGACAGTGTCCTAGTGAATAGGCTACTAGTATTACATTAAAACTATCACGACCCATTTAGAAGGACATACATAATTTTACTGATATGCAATGTCATACTTTATACATGATATTTTATTGCGTAATCATAACGCATGTATGATCATCTATAGGACAACTCTGATATGCTTGGGGAGGGGGTGTCTGCAAATTTGTGACATAATTTTCTAGGGGGTGTCGGCTGATGTGTGACAAAGTATGACATGGGGGTGGGTGGGTCTTGAAAATGGCCCAAATTAGTGTGACGTCATTTATGGACGGCCCCTGAGAGCAGGGGGAAAAAAACAAGACAAGACAAAAAAAACAAAAAAAAACATATATTCTAGCATAAAATCCTAGGAGCTACGGTGACCTTTATTGACACTCATGCAGTGTCACTTACATTGCATTATATTGTATAATCTGGTTTTCTATTGTTTCATCCGTTGCCCGGTCCTTGAGTGAGGGTCTATCTATTCTATTTGACTGTACGTGTATGTTTTTCTTTGTGTGTTCACTCATGTTGTCCCTTGTTTCGTCCAAGTGTCATCCATGGACCCTGTTGTCCCAGGTTCGGTCCGTATGGGCCCTGTGAACCTGCTGACCAGCCTTCAGCTGTGTCGGTTTTAAGACTATATCTATATATTTATGTATATATATATATATATATATATATATATATATATATATATATATATATATATATATATATATATATAGCATAAAATCATATATACCGGTATATATATATAGCCTAATATAGGCCTATGCCTATACTGAGTCCAGACATAACAGTAACTGTTGGCCCGGCTAACTTCTTAGCATCTAACAATCAGAAATGCCAAACCTTACACTCTGAAAAATGTGTGTTAACTTTACACACTTTTTTAACATAGTGACATAGGTGTGTTGCTTTATAGGGGTAGACAGAGGGATCGGTTCCTGGCATGAGGGGAAACAATCCGCACTCAGCTGCTTTAGCATTGGACACGGTTTACACCAGTGACCCACATGCCCAGTGGACTATGACCCGCTGTCACAGGGACACACACACGACGGTGTACACCACTAAACTTACCTGGAAAATAAAAGTTTTCGCACTCGGCAGGATTCGAACCTGCGCGGGCAGAGCCCAATAGATTTCTAGTCTATCGCCTTAACCACTCGGCCACGAGTGCAGATGGAAGGGAAGGGCATTATACATGGGTAATTCAAAGCATATTTATCAAAGATGATGAAAAATAAAAAGGGTGCTGCTGTGGAGTTTGGTAGGATACAATGCAAATAGATCAGGAAGGAATACACCCGGGGGAGTACATTGTACTTCATCAACTTGAACAAAAGTTCTCGGGGGGGGGGGTGCATTCATTCTCACAAAATGTACCCATGATGATCATATATAATTAGTTATGAATACGTGGCAAGTAGATATATAAAGGATAGATGTGCACATAGCATATAGACAGAGGTCCCTGATAATCTCTCTGAACGACAGGTTTCTCCACGAGTGCTGCATTAGATTGTATCACACGAGGCTCCGCCTCGTGTGATGCGATCCAATGCACCACGAGTGGAGAAACCAGGAGTTCAGACTGATCGAAGTGGATCTCTGTTTTCATTTTTTGTAATTCTTGATTAATTTCATCAAAATAGATATCTAAAGATTGGTTTCATAGCTTTTTTGGTGATGTCATCGTGGAGAAACAGGTCATGGAGAATGAGCATCAATTTCTCCACAGAGGTGTGGAGAACGGCTATTCTAGTACTTAAGTATAGTACCTTCGTTTCTCCACATGAAATAAATAGATATCTTCTAGTTCTGCTAGGCTGTCCCATAGACATGGCCCCATGCATGTAGCGGGCTGGTGTAGTGGTAGAGGGGTCAGTGTGTCAGGAGTGCACCCACTGACATACTTACATGCTCTGACTTACATGTAGGCTATAGCTTGGAGACGGTATCTCATAGACTTGTGTTATGCTGCAGTACATATCAAATAATTATCATAATATAACCCTGACCAAAGCAATATGATCAAATGTATTCTAATGTCAATTTAAGATATAACATTTTAATGTTGACCTGTTATTTTTGTTGACATGTTCTATGTATTAGTCATACAATTTCACCAAGAACATATCATAGACATGAGCTATGCATGCATCCCTCAATTCATTATACGGAGTGAAAAGTAGTTTCTTTTATCCTAAAAAAACATGTCGTTATATATATGTAAATATCTTGAGCAGTAATTTTAGCGTTGTGTTCGCCAAATACAAAAGGTTACTTAGAATTACAATTTTGTGTCATGTTATACAAAATGTGTAGGCTACAAAGGTACCACCCTTCCACCCGCTGAAAACGACAGTCAATTTAATGTTGAAAAGTAATACAGATGTAACACCGATTTATGTATCAGGCCAAAAAAAGGTTTGTTTCAGGTTACCCGACCGACCCTATCAAAACAAGGCCAATCCTACGATCTTTAATGCAATTTTGAAGAATTTTTTTTATTTTTACCCTTTTTTTGGGTCACTTTTAGGGCTTCATGGAGGCTGGGTAATACTTTCATGTTTAAGAAAACACAGTAAAAAAAAAACCACAAAAAATACGCACTACCGACCCTACATTTTCTTGCCATGTTATCTGAAACAAACATCTTCTTTTTTACCTCATTAAATTGTTAATTGATTTCATTCCCCTTGTGTTTGTGTAGGTGCGATCCTGTTCCCGGAGATGGCCATCGCCATGCTGGAGCCCACGCTGCCCATCTGGCTGCTGGACCACATGGACCCGGAGAAGTGGCAGCTCGGTAAGGACAGCAACATAACCTGTTAACCCTTTAGGACGGCATGCTGCTAAAGTATTACATTTGGCGTCATAATGCACCAATGCAGCTCTGACGAGTAGCTCGCCCATGCTGCATGGGTGCAACATGCATCTTGACGACCAAGGGCATGCTGGATTAATGCAATATGCTGTCCCTAAAATGGTTAAGTACCGCATGCCCTTTTTCGACATGATGCATAAATGCAGTCCTGGTGAGTACCTCGCCAGTTCTACATTCAGGCACCATGCCGGATAAGGATTAAATCTACGTCTGACTTGACTGCTGTTCGGGTTTGTTCATTTAATCTATCATACTTGGACTCGGCTATTCATTTTAAGTACTTTATTGATCAGTTACTCTACAGTGTACCTATCTCTCCCTACAGGTACCGTGTTCGTCCCAGACAGTATTGGCTACCTGATTGGATGCAATTTCTTTGGCATCATTGCCTATAAAATCGGCAGGTGAGGTGATGGGGGATCTCATGTTTTAATTATGTATATGTATAGTGAAATCAGAGTTTTGGTGAAACATAGATGAATGAGGAAATACTTAGCGAAATGGATGTATAGTAGAACAATAAAATGGGGTGTCGCGTCTGAATTCGAAACCCAAGTAACTATAGTTAGATAATAGGGACCTTTAGAAACCATGTAAAAGCTCATTAAACGCAGACGTAGCCGTGCTGAAAGTATAGGATACGTCTGCGTTAAATGAGCTATGTCGGGTTTGCTAAAGGTCCCTAATTAGGCTTAGCAAACCCGACGTAGCTCATTAAACACAGACGTATCCTATGCTTTCAGCACTGCTACGTCTGCGTTTAATGAGCTTTTACATGGTTGCTAAAGGTCCCTACTCTTTGGGTTACGTACAGTATGTAATTTCTAATTTATGAAACATTTCCCTCTCAGTTTACAAGTAGCCTACGCTAGACGCATTTGCTTGAATTGTCATAGGAGTTTGTATCATTGACATGTTGGAGGCCTAGGAAACCTTGATTAGTCTTGCAAAGTCAACGCTTCTTTTTTACTATCTAATGGATATATGCTACCCTTCCCTGCCCCCCTCCAGGTGGATCTGCACGATAGCCGCCCTGCTCCTTATAGGCGTCTGTCTGCTATGTGTGAGTACACTTATTAGTCTTGGTGAATACATCTTAGTTTATTCCTTAAAGATATTTTCCTGAAATGGGACTGGGGCCGATCTAATCGGGGTATGTATAAGACAGGAGAGCCCCCTGGAAGAGGCTCAAGGTACTAATATCTACCGTGGCGCCACCTAGATCACTGAGCGGTGCTGGCACCTGGTAGCCTTAACTGGTACTATCGGTACTTCTTATGAAGCATGGCCCAAGCGAAAGCCTCCTTTGTTACAATTAGCTGTCAGCATAAAAGAATTAAATCTGTTAAATATTAATTAAGAACTCCAACATCAGTCTATCATCACCGGCATCGTATTGCTCAGATAAATAATGCATTCAATTGAGTTCATTGTGTCCATGAATGAGTGTCTTATTTGTGATATTTTCTATTTCAGATTCCACTTGCCACCCACATGACTCACCTGATTGTTCCCCACTTTGGTCTGGGGCTAGCGCTAGGTGAGTCAGCTTATGTAGTGATAAACATACCTTCTGCTTGGGGTCCTGCCATGGTCCATATTAGTAATAATTACTAGTGCATATGTCCCTTGTCGATTATGAGAAGAAAAAGTCTTATTCATCGCTGAAAAAAATGTGAGCGTGAGCCTGACGCTTACCATGTCGCCAAAAAGCACTCACCTACAACAGTACAAGGGTAAAGCAGACTCTGGGAGGCTTAAACAAAGGGTCCATCGAGTCCAGCATTATCAGACTCTGGGTAGCGGGTGCAGCATTGCTGGCATGCTTGCACAGGCGTACTCTGAGTCCTAAACCTATGGGGGGAGAGCTGTGATATGTAGTATACAGTCACGTCGCGGTAATCCGGGTAGTGCCGTGCATTGCTCAGACCGCCCGGGAACCGAAACGCCCGGGTGCCTGAAACACAGCGTGTGTGGTGGTAGTGGTGTATGCATGTGTGTATGTGGGGAGGGGGGGGGGTAGCTCCTGCCCTCCCCTACAGCATCATCTTGCTTTAAAAAAATTGAGGGGGCAATATTTCTCCAGATGCGTGGATCTGTGTTTTACAGAACTTGGGAATATCTCTTTTTAAAAACAGCATTTGTGAAAATTGAAAGGGGGGGGGGGGTGGTCTCACTTAATTGTGGGTAGCAGAAATCAAAACTGCATGAGAACACGGTCACCCCTTCATGTTTAGTGTACATAATCACACTCTGATTGAAGTATTTCCTTTATTTTCTAATTACCCACAGCCAAACCTGAGCGTCAACTTCCTAATTTGAATGCTGCTCCTTCACTGTAGTATAAACGGTGGTTGGCCATGGGAGAGATGACCACTATCATAACACTGACCATACAATTCTGGTTGTTGCTAATCCCACTGCATGTCTACTTTCAAACTGTCACACAGATGAAAGAGCCAGTCGCAGTCTAAGTCAAGCTTAGTCAAGGTGCTAAATACTCTGTTAGCGGTCTGTTCGTCGGCTGGCTCTCTACAATTAGCCCTTCTTTTTGACTTTTGTATATGGGGGGGGGGGGGGGTGCCTGGTATACTGGGTCATATTGTAATGGTATATACACACTCCGTGCACTTGGGGGACTGACCGGTGACCGGATCATGAGAAAAACGGACTACTGTATACTATTATAGTGTGATGAGGGCCGTGCGGTAGCAGCTCCACCCGGATGGTGTAGTACCCGGATTATCGTCGCCCGGACTAGGGTGACGTGACTGTATACATGAAGGCCTGCCACCTGGATTTCGGCCATTTTATTTTTATTGTTGTTGTTTGAGGTGTTGCCTATGGTGTAAGGGGCCCAACTTAACTTCTTCCACATACAATAAATACTCAAGCATAGGTAAATAGATAAATATATGTTTATTTACCTTATATAAATTGCCTGTATTTGTATTAGTTAGATTTATATTTTTCCTATAAGCCTAAAGCTTAATCACACAGTGCACTGCAGACTGCCCATGTGGAAAGTGCTCTGCAGCTATGTTGACACCCAGATGAAGGGGGACTAACAGAAAATGTGATATTCTGCACAATGTCATGTAAAATATACATTCATGGGGTCTGCATATATTTTGTATTTCCATATATGTCAACATGTGGCAATGCATATTATTGTTTATTACTCCAGTTCTGCATATGAGCCCCCACTTCTAAGTGTCTAGATGATCGGACCATCTCAGTGACGGGCCTTTCTATATTTAGAACAATACACCTCTTCCCCCATAGGCTTAGGGCTCAGAGTACGCCTGTGCATGCTTGTGAGTCCAGCCTCTAAATGAGGGTCCAGCATTGCCTGACCCTCACCAAAGTGCTTGACCCTTGTAGGTGAGTGCCTTTGACGCTCACAATTTGCTGGGTGAATGGTCCAGGCCTATACACTTGCTGCACGTCTTATTGAATAATGTTTCATTCAAAAATCACATTTTTGAATAAAAGAACATGTAAAAAGACTGAGCAGCTACGCAGAAAGGATCCCAGCAAATTAGTGTCAACTAGTGCCAAACTGAGGCCAGCTAGATTGTTTCAGACCCAATCTATCTGGCCTCAGTTTGGCACTAGTTGACACTAATCCATCAACACTGAATGGACAGGTCAACTAAATATGCTAGATGGGGCCGCCCTGTACCTTCCCATACCGTACCCTCGTGTTTATACGCCCCGGCGCTTATTCAAGACAGGCACTTATTCAAGATCCAGTTTTAGTGCTTAAGAGTAATTTCAAGACCCTCATACCCCCGGTGCTTATACAAGACCGGCGCTTATTTAATACCCGGAGCTTAAACGCGACGGTACGGTATATATCCACCAATAGGTTAGAGCAATTCTCTCAGGCTGTACTTCATGTCTACATGTTAGTCTGGAGCTCCTCTAGGGGATAGGGTAATTTGGGCGTGCAGAATGCAGATCTGCCATGTGTGAAGACTTCGTCTTTGGCATATGCCCCAAATCCAAGATGGCCGCCAATAAAGCATTATGTCAGATGACATTTTAGCAATTGAATAAAATATTATGCTCATTAGGCGGCCTTCCCCGATTTTGGGGCATATGCCAAAGAATGACGTCTTCACATTTGGCGGATCTAAATTCTGCACGCCCAAATTACTATTCCGATGCAGAAAACGTGAAGCACATTTTTATCGAGCGTCTTTTCGAGATTTGGCACCTGACTATGTACTCTGATGTTGTCCACATGTAGGTATAGCGGACGTGTCCATCATGCCGCTGCTGGCCCTATTGGTGGACACGCGTCACGTGGCCGTCTACGGCAGCGTCTACGCCATAGCACAGGTCTCCATCAGCCTCGGGTTCGCCATCGGTGAGTGCAGGTTTCGTAACCCTATCTACTAGTATATCTAAGTTATTTTACACTTGTAGAGAATTGGCTGGGATTTCCTAAATTAGAGATTTCTTCCCCAGTAGTCCAAGTAGTGACCGAGCTGTGATGGTTTTGCATGTTTCCCAGAAAAAAAGATTGAATTTGTATAGATTGTACTAGACTGTACATGATATTTTTGCAGATTCTGGTGTTAGATACCAAGTTTATAATAGCAAAGGTTGCAAAAGGTACCATCTGACTTCTCATAGTCACCAATTTGTGAATAGTGACTGGAAGGATATAGTCTTCACCTGCCTAAAGCACACATCTAATAGAGCAATTTCTATCAAAATTGATAGTTACCCTGGTAACAAGTCACGGGATATTCCCGAGAATATTTGGCGATTCTGTGAGCAAATATTCCCGTGATATCCCGAGAATTTAAGACGTGATTTTACATGTAGAATGCTGTTAAATCACGGGATTTACCCCATATGAAGTTTGAGATTGTGAGTTCGAATCCCCAGGCCCTCATTAAACGTTTATGCTGTAGAATAGGGACCTTTAGCAAACCCGGCGTAGCTCATTAAACGTAAACATATCCTATGCCTTCAGCACTGCTACGTCTGCGTTTTATGAGCTTTTACGTGGTTGTTAAAGGTCCCTAATAGCCCTTTCATTAACCACTGTCCCCACTATAGCACAGTCTCCACTGGTCACAGTTCATATACCTCTCCCAATACATGCCCCGGTAGGTGAGGGCCTAGAGCACGGGACTATGGATGTGAAGGTGGCTGGTTCACTTCCCGGTCAAGGCAGGTGTAAAATCATTAGATATAATATATATGGACAGTTCTATATGAGTATCTTATCACTTACATAGGACACATTCACTAGATACATGCAGTTCTCTTTAATAGTAATGGGATTCGAACCTATGCAACCATCTGTACCTGTATCCTGTAAAATCCAGAATACACATTAAAAGATGCAAACATAGTCCCGTGCTCTAGGCCCTCACCTACCAGGGCATGTATTGGAAGAGGTATATGAATTGTGACCAGTGGCAAACCCGAAGCTCATTTAACCCAGACCCACATGGCCACTGAACTACCCTCCTTTACATATCCTATCCTTTCAGCACTGGTACGTCTGCGTTTTATGAGCTTTTACATGGGTGCTAGGGTGCTTTAGCAAACCCTACATAACTCAATAAAAGACATAGACCATTATACATGCATTGGTGACAAGGGTAAAATACTATGCTATGTCTATGTTTTATGAGCTTTAGCGTGACTGCTGTAGGTCCTTATTCTCCTGAACTATCGCTGATATTTAATGTATGACATGATCTACATGTACAACCAACGATCTCACTAATAATGGAGATATCATCAGTGAAAGGCTGATTAATTTGAAATAGTAATGATATTCGATAGGCTTAACTATAATAATATAATGTAAATTATTCTATTTTCGTCTCCATGCTATATCCTCGTTTTCTATATCAAAAGATATCTTGGTATCACTGAACTGCCCGACCCATTCTAACACAAACTCTCAGATATCCCTCCGTGTATCCTTCCTTCTCTGATCAGTGTGTTTTGTACCCTCACCTGTAGTACAGTCACCACTGGTCATAGTTCATATACCTCTCCCAATACATGCCCTGGTAGGTGAGGGCCTAGAGCAGGGACTATGGATGTGAAGGTAGCCAGTTCACTTCCCAGTCCGGACGTGAATATGAAAGACAGTTAGTGGTAATAAGCAATGTATGGGGATGTTTTTATCAAAATATTTAGATAAATGACATAAGACATGTTCACTAAAATCTATTACTGATGGGATTCGAACCCATGCAACCCTCTTTACCAGAATCCCGTGATATAACGGGAAATTTTGCTCACAGAATCCCGTGATATAACGGGAATACAACCCGGGTTAATCCAGGGACTGACCCCAGTTCAACCCTTGTTATGCAAGGGGAATTCACGGGAATTTGTTTCCAGGGTAGTATTGCATGTTCAATGAACTGTGCTGTAGTCTGGCAGTATTGTACCATGACCCAAAATTCTCAGGTATATTATTTTTCTCTCTTGATTATTCATCTATAGAGTCTGTGTGAGTGTTTCCAGGGGAGTGGAAACATGCCACCCTTGAGCATTTCAAATTATTCATGGTTGCCTAGCAACCAATAAATGTTGACAAAAATGCTTAGATACATAAATTTTGGCTGTCTATATGCAATATTTAAGTCTACCTACCCCCCTTAATTCTACTCCAAGGAATCCATTGGTGTCATTGACATGTTGCTAGGTTACTTAGTTGCCTAGCAACAGCAGTTTATCATAAAAGTCCCTAGCAACGGGTATAAATACTGATCACAGGGAACATTGAAGTTTAGCTATCCCCCTAAATTCTGCCCCCAATGAATCAGCTGGTATCAAAGGCCAAGAGAGGTGACGATATTAGCTCATTAACATAAGGGTAACTATCATTCTCCTCTATTTCATTTTTACAGGACCTTCAGTAGGAGGGCAACTGGTTAGACAAGTAGGATTCCCTTGGTATGTATCTAATGAAATGTTTTGTTTCGTTTTTTGCATTACTATATACTTAACACATTCTACCCATACAGCACCTGGTGGCAAAAATCAAAACTACCTAAAACCATGATATTTGCAGATTTGCCCCACTTATGTCATGATCTGCCATTCAAGTACGCCACACCTTGACACTCTATGCATCCTGATCACTGTATGTCCTATCTGTCATGTTCAAAGGCTCATACAGTAAATAGATTAGAAATTACTTTGATTAATTCATGATAATTTTGTTTTGCTCATGACCCCCTATTTTCTTGTTTTCCACATGTTCCTAATTATGATATAAATACATACCTGCATTTTCATTGAAATATTGTTGTGGGATATTTTTCTTTGTGTTCCATAAGCATCAGGCTAATATCCCGAAGAATCATTAAGAAAAATTGTTGGTCGATCTACAGTCAGTTAGATACATTTAGTACTGTAAGTAGCTATTACCAAGTTACAAACAATCTGGCACAGAAAAAATGTGACCGTATTCTAGTTAGCTTCAAATGCAACATATCAAAAGAAAGGTATGGCATTGAGGTTAACCAGAGTAATAATGGGTCTACAGTGATGTAAAATATATTTGATTTTTCGGGACAAACAGTGTAGTGTGTGCAAGACTCAGCACTCAATTACTAGACTAAACTGGATAGATTTGAATTCAATTATTCCCACCCCTTTTTGATGTTATCTCCATGAAGCTCAATAGAAATGGGGGAAGTAGAAATGACACCTTGCTTTAACTGACTAACATGTGCTTTCTTACTTTAGGTTGATGCGAGGGATGGCCATAGCCAACCTGGTCTACTGTCCACTGTGTTACTTCTTACGAGACCCACCCACCAACGAAGAAAATAAGGTAATGCAATAGAATAATCAGCTTAGCAATGTAACAGTATGTCATATAGAGTGAATTATGCACTATGCCAAGTGTTCAAAAGCTATGTTAGCCAAGTGAATAAAGCTTAGCTCTAAGGTGTACCTTTCTTGTTTTTGTTTGGAAGAAAATTAACCTCTTGTACACATACTTCTCTCGGGTTCCTCAAGACCTGTTTGCTTTTTGGTATAAGGAGGGCACAGTTCTCCACCAATGTTATGTTGTCATGTCCATGGCATGAGATATGCCCATGCTCATGACAGGCTCTGACGTTGACCTAAGTTATTTCAGTGGGGTAAATCAAATTGAATGTTATATTTATATCTATATGGTGTAAAAAAGAAAGTTTATTCAAGTGGGCGATTTAGAAACAAAAACTGTTTTACAGTTTTCGCTCTGGAACCCTTAATACTAGTCTGATTTATGAACTGTAAAAACAGGCATGTATAAGAAAAGATGAAGAAATGGGATTTGTCCCTGTTTTGCTCGACCCTTTTGATTTTATGGTATAAAGGGGAGAATTGTAGAAACTTTGAAAGCAATTTGTGACACATGGGCATATGGCCTTTGTTTATTCTGCTCATTCGTGTCGGTTTCTGATTATTATTCAAACCCACATTTATTTTTCCTCCAGTCCATCCTGCTGCATGACCACACCCAGTACACCCAGGAGGAGTCCTTTAACTACTGCCGCCTGGAGGAAGAAACAGACACTACCAGCACCGGGCGATAATGGAGCAAGCTCTACAGGGCCGGTTACACTGGTGACACTTGCTGCGCTGCATATGCCGAAACAGCTTGTCACAGGAAAGCTAACACTGTCAGGTTTTTAGTAAGTAGTTGTGGCAAGTTGCAGCAAGATTTTCCCCTGTTACACAGGTTGCATCTGCTGCACAGAATATTCTGCTGCTGGTGCAGTACGGTATAGATGCTACTTGTATAACAGGTCCTTTACCAGTCTCCACCGTGCAGGCCTGCTCCAATCGCTGACTGGTGACTCATTGTTGGCACAGAGAGGTCATGTGACTGGTGCCAGAATACATCAACTATGGCTGCAATTATAGAAGGGTAAAGTCTGAGCACTGCATCACTTTTTTCAATGTGTCTGTGAAGTCCTATAAAAAGTAGTCATTCTTCCAAAGGCTATTATGCTGACATGATGGTTTCCATGTTATGCCTATAATAAGTATAGAGATATTTGTACAATAATAACTGACAATTATATCCCACATTTGTTGTAAATTGCTACAGAAACTAGACAAAATGATGCATTCCTCAGACTTAGCCATCGGAGCATTGATTATCAGTAAGCAATTGGTTTGGGTCAGCTTGAGTCTCTACGTGATACTAGATCTATGTACTACACTCCAGCTAGGTCTCAAAATGTCATTGGCTATGAATGTTGATTCAGATCATGTTGATAACAAAATAAGGATAATAGCTGCCAGTGATTTATTTCAAGTGTAGTATGTCATTATGTGATTAGAGCATTTTTGGTCTGGGGGCAAAGGCCAAATTTAAAAAAAAGGTGTGTTTCAGGTTTGATACCTGATCCTACCTAGCAAAACCGGGCCGACCCTAAAGATTTTTATCCAACTCTGAAAAAAGCACATTCATATTTCAAGTAATTTTGGGGCTATTTAAGAGTCAATTTCTTAGTCCACGAGTCAACACCATTGTTGGCGAGTGAGCTCTGGAGTTTGCGAGTCAGTTTTTGGGTACTTTTCAAACCAAAGTTAAAAAAGAAAATTTAAAAAAAAAATCTAACCTACCCTACCTAGATCTTTAGACCATGTAACCTGAAACACCCCTTTTTTTTGCCTAACAGATATATATATTGCTACCTTTTTAAATATAGGAACCAGTTGTACCGTACCGTAAAACTTCACGTGTAAACTTAACTCGCACACTCCTAACAAATCATATAAGCCGAAGATTGGGTTTGAGACGTATAAGTCGCACCCTGACATTGTCCTGATCGGACTCAGACTCGCGGCGGCCTCTGAGCTAGGTTTTACAGTACTACATAATATGTTTAGGTGCAGCTGCATACTTATAACTATTTTATCACTTTCATGATATATAAGTGTCAATGGTTTACCTCTTACACTTTGTTGACAATAATATATAAGCATCATAAATTGACATAATCCCTCTGTACCTATCAACCTCTTAGGTGGAGTGTAGTACTGCTGTATATTTTCTTAATGAGTCATAAACAGTATTTTCAATGCCGAGGATGCATGACTGACTGAAGACAAATGACTATGATACAATTTGTATTTGGTATATAATGTACTCATGGCATAGAACACTATTTACATACCTGGTATGTACTGCATAGTATTTATGATATTTAAAATGTACTTCATGTAAGGAAAAGAATATTCTTGTTTCTGTGCTATTAGTTGGTATTGTAATATACCAATACAATGACATGCAGTGAAGGTACACATGTTCTTGCATAAAGCAGTAAGGTGAATTATTTTCTTGAGTACACTCTTTTAATTTCCATATAATTCACCATGTGTACTTTTTTTGTTCTTAATTCTGATAAAGGCAAATTTAATTATGAACACTTACAATGAATAGTGTAGCTCTTTCATTGAACCTATAGTGAAGAACAAGCAACCTGTAAAAAGAAATGCCATATTATGTATAGACATGGACAGACATTGTAACAGTTTATGTACATGTTGTATAAATGTTATATCATTATAATGTTATTGCTGTAAAGTGTCCCTACCATGACAGTGCTGAATCATAATGTGCAGGCCATGATAACTATGGGAAGACTGTAATGTATCAACTGTAGTAGATTCATGTACTACCTATAAGTACAACAAGAGTGGATAAAGATATATTACATGAAAATAGGGATCAGATAATAACTAATAGCCTCCATAAGTGATGGCAATGAGTATCGTCAACATGAAGTTCATTTTCATGGAATATGAATAAACGCTAGATCTCTGATTACAATATCCAGCAGGGAATACATAGGACTGTATGTGAAAAAATAAACCAAATTAAGCAAAGTTTCACATGAGGCTGCATAGTGTAAAACTGAGAGAAATACTAATAGTATATGTTGTAAATCTCTGTGATGTTCTTTATATAGTCAATGGAGGAGAGGCATTGGTGTCAATAGTGAATGTGTTGACAAAAAGGTCAATGCTATTCTTTTATAGAATATGATATTGTAACAATGAAACTGATGAGTGGAGAAAATGGAAATTTAGAAATTAGTGGAGGAATACATTATATTCTTGTACATGGAAGTATTAAGAGTGGGCCCATAGTGTTACATGTATAAACATGTTGACAACATTATAGTTTCTATAGAGGAATGTCCACAAACCATCCTATTAAAGCAACTTTAAGCAAAATTTATAAATGATTATTAGCCTCCTTCAAGCAGATTGAATCAACTTTAAGCAACTTTAATCCGATAGATAATTAAGGTTGCTTCAAACTGCTGAAAAAAAGGCCATATTAAATCTTTGCTTAAAGTTGGTTAAATCGGATGATTCATGCAGTGGTCTGTATAAGAGCTCTGTTCATGACTCTGGTTGTTGAGGAGCACTAAGGGTCATGTAGAGAGGTAACTTGGCGGACATGGATCACACACATGGACACTTGATGATAGACTAAGCTGGACAATGTGGCCTACAAAATATGTAAGATGTGTATATTTTCGTGTCAATAAAGCATTGCATTAAGATTGTTGTTTTAGTCAGTTATACTTTCTTTCTAGTCTATAATTTCACTAAAACGCAGATACGAAATCCCCCCCCCACCCCTTTAACTTTAGATCGGTTATGGTGCTGTGAAAAATATACAAGGTAATAATAATATTATATCGCGGGATCAAAACCTGCACAATCCAGAAGGAAGTTGGAGAGGTGTCAAATATATTCTTAATACATTTTGAGATACCAAGCTGTGGGAAATTGGAAAAAGAAAAAGAAATATCGTCTTGATCTCGTAGCTTACCATCATCGTCACGTGACCAAACACGTGTTTCACACGTGACTCAGACACATTGGCAAGTCATGTGGCAGGCCCAGGAGGCTATACTGCGTTTCTAGTGAGAATGAAATATGGTTCATGTAATTAACTACCGTAATAACTAAATTAGCTTTTAAATTCATAACTGCCTTCAGGAGGTGTAGCACGTTATCTTTGACTATATAGTACTGCGTTCCCAGATCGAGTGGCATATCAAGGGTCAGATCCAATTGAGGGGGTTCCATTTTAAAAGAGAGAAAAGGTACACAATGAAGAATTGACACACTTAGTGTTAGGAGAAAAAAGTTCTAGATATACTTGACACAGATAACACCATGTTGATACACTTAATTTGACATAGATAGCGTGTTTTTTTTACACAGATAGCGGTTGGATAGTCAACCTCTATATGACCTTGTTATTGACACAGATAGCGATTATGACACAGATAGTTGTTGTACACCTCCCCCCCTTGTTTCAAAATAATGGGTCAGCCTATGTAAGGCATGTATACCCGTGTAAACTAAACCCGTAGCTGAATTAATATGTGGAAAATCCTTGGAGACGGCCTATAGTCCCTGTCCGTGTGACATTGGGTTCTCCAGGGCGTGTCGTGTCTACACCATAGAGAAAGCCTGAGTGGGTCTTATTAATTATTGACACTGTCCACCACGCCCCAGGTCACTCTGTTTGTGTATTCCCTTTACCTTCCTACACGACCATTCTATACCTTTATAAAGAGAACAATATCCGTGTGTGGCCCCGCCTGTGTGTGTCTGCATGTGTGTCATAGACATAGTGCATACATGTACTGCTTTGAACCACCACAGACAAATATTGGTAAAATATTAAAACTACTACATCTTTAATCTTTGAAAAGATGTCCACTTTAAGATTAGGCCTGTCGCTGGATGTGTGTATTTGCAGTGGTATTGCTTGGACCTAATATCAAGAAAAAAGGGCAATGGCATTCCAAGGAAATTGATGCGTCAAACAGTTTCAAAGTCTTGTACAGAAAAACCCACATTGAGAAGAAGGAGACTGAGTGTCAGGAATCTGTACAGTATTAGTGATCTCCTTCAGCTTCATTCTTCTGCTTCATGAGAGCTCATTCAATCCCCCACAGAATGCCACTATCCATTCTTAGGACCACTTTTCCGGTTATTCCGCCTCCTTTTATTGCCTCCTTGATACCAAGGAGAATTTAAAATGATCAGACACAAATAGATGATTTGCATGTGTCAGATGACAGCAAAATTTATTCTTTCTAGAAAAACACTCCCCTCCCACTAAGAGGCTGGATGCATGACTCCCTCGGTGATCCGTTCACCACAGCAGAGAGTCAAACATCCGGCTTGGTGAGGCAGAGAACATTTCACCAAGAACGTGTACCCAATGACAGCAAGATTTGTATACCCTTTTTAACATTCACTTTATTGTTAACATCATATTGATGTATACATAATATGAATAACTTTCTTCATCAAACAATGTTAGGCCATGTCCACGGTATAATGTTGTACTAAACTTGTGAATGCCTTAGAATAGGTTTGTATTATATATATAGGGCTGAAAGAAGAATGTAGCTACTCGGTTGAACAACAAAATATTATGCATCAGAAGATCATTTATGATTGATGCAAATACACAATTAAAGATACTAACTTAGGAACTGTAACAAAACACTCTGAATATAAAACCCTGAACGCATCTTAAGATATACCAGCTCAGTGACCAGTGAAACTGCTGGTGTGGTAGAACGGTCACGGAGTCAGAGAGAGGCCAAGTTGGCTGGAAATGCTGCACCAGATCAATCCAGTGTCTTGTTGCTAGGGGACCCCCTGGTAACATCTTGTGCACTTTCCAAACTTCTTTGGCAACAAGGTGACTTCTAGCTTAAGGCCAAGGGACAAAATGGTGTTTCAGGCTACATGTTCAACATTGGCTGACTTCTTGTCAGAGGGAGTCAGGCAAGGCACTCTGCTGGGTGGATGGCAAGGCTAAGCTCACTGTAACACCTTTTAATATGAGACTAGGCAATACCGGACCTTCCATCCAGTGCCATGCAATGATCAGCTCTTCAATAGGTGTAGTCTAAATGACATGCTGACATGCAAAGAGGTCTAGCTGACTCACTTGTTTAACTGTATATATTTGCCAAGTGACATTTTTACTATGTGTTTAAAAATTGGGGAAGAGTCACGTTTAAGTAAACCTTGTAGGATTGACTATAAATATGAAACAACGTTTTTCTCTTTGTGAACATGTGCCTATAACTTGGCCCTTCGTCACTTGGCACCAGGGTTTCTATATTGATTCCCAAAGAACCTGGGTTGGGATGAGTGCGTTGCATGTGTTCGTTATAAGTGTTCAAGCCTGTTGTCTTGTGGGAGCAGCGTTACTTAAGCTGGTCCTGCTAACGTTTATCTCCACGGGTACCAGTTGCACCCTAATAATTCTGCCGTGAATAGAGGGAATTATTCCGTTAGATACCCAGGTTGTTTTCGGATCACCGAACAAAGCATGAGCAGCAGAAAATAGCCTATACCTCCCCATGTAAGGCTATAAAGAACTTTAAAACTCTTTAAAGAACTTTAAAAATCTTTATCAGTTTATGACCAAATCTAAATTAAATCCCCACCTCCTCTATATATATAGGCCCAGAGTGCCGGTCCTCGCTCAGCTCCGATTGTTACTGGAGGGGCCGCAAGCGTTTAGCCTTTAACCACATAGCCTGCTAGAATTCACCATTTCCATATACTACTCACTGTACTAAACAAACTTAACCATTAATCTTCAGGCATGGATTATAATCTGCAATTGGTCATAAGATTACTTTAATAAATCGGAATCATTTTAGAAGAATTTCTAACTTTAATTTGACACATGAAATTTAGTGGAGTTAGTGTGTACTCGGTGGTGAACCACGGGCATCAAGATAGGCGGGTCGGCGTCGGTCGGGGCCCACCCCTACAGGGACGGCATGTATAGATAAAGGGGGAGCGACATGCAGCCTGACAGGTCTAGATGCTATCTGTGACCGATGGACAAAACTCAGTAATGACTTAATTACAGTCCTATCTATAAACTTGCCATGACCTGGACAAACATTCATTTATCCCTCTCTGTATGTCTATCTACCTCTTTGTATCCCTCCCAGGGCTTCATCTCATCAGAGATGGAGACTCATTGATCTCATAGTTTCCCCCTCTCCCTCTGTTGGCTGTATAATATATAATGACGCAGGGGTATCGAATAAGTTCAGGCCCCATTTAGGCGCGTGTCTAGGACCCGCTGAAATCCAAAATCTCTCATTAAAAGGACTCACATAAACGCACATTCCTGTGTAATCGTAGGGGGAAACGCGGACTTGATACATGTACATTTTTGTACATACAAATGTATAAGTGCAGGTAAGGTTAAACCCATTATGCTATTTGCAAGCATTGTTGTCGCTGGGATCTCTGTTTGTCTCTTCTTCCTTTTATTCCCCCCTGTCTATCCGAGGTACGTCTCTGTCTCTCCGTTGATTCTCTCGCTCTCTCTCTCTCTTTCTCTCTCTCTCTCTATCTGTCGGTCGGTCTGTCGTCTCTGCCCGTATGCATCAGAGGCATAGGAAGCAAATCTTCTTTGGGGGCCAGGGGGTGTCCAACACAACCAATTCTAAGCAGTATATTTTGCATGATGGCAGATACATATACTTTCATGGGAATTTTATATAAAAATAGTTTTAATGTCCTATTGGTTCTAATGTGGGACCCAGGCCCCTCGATCCCCAATTTTCCTATGTAGAAGAGGTATAAGATTTGGAAATAATATGTATAGGGTCTCCGCAGTTTTCTTTCTTTTTTTTGGGGGGGGGGGGGGAGTGGCAAATGATTATGTTCAGGCCCCACCTCCTCTGTGATTGGGGGGCCCCGGCCAGCCCCCCCCCCCCCCCTCATTTATCCTACGCCGCTGTCTCTGTTCTACCCCCCCCCCCCCTCCCCCGGCCTAGCCTTCTCAGCTCATCAACATAACCCCCATACATCATTATCACAAATCTTATTATTACATTATACAGTTGTACCTCTATGTGAACTGACCCCCACCTCCAGGTGAGGGTGTGTGTGTGGCTCCCCACACGGTACAATGCCCCAGTGTCAGTGCCGACATTCTTGTGGCGGGCAGCATTAGCTTTGTTGTATTCCACCTGACGATGTGGCTTCACAAGGTGGCGGGCGGGCATCGTGTGTTCTCCCACGGTGAGGGGTGACATGTGGCCGGCGGGACTCCAGCATGTAGGGGAACATTCACAAATGACGTCACTTTTTTGGGCCATTTTCAGGACCCCCACCCCCTTGTCCCCTTTTTCACCTAACAGTAATAACTCCCCTAAGAAAGATGTCCTCATCCCTCAGCCTAATTATAGTCATTTTCATTTCATTTTCATCTATACTCTATACTGTTTTTTTTTATTCATAAATATGTCTGGAATTGAAATGGTGATGTCACACAGACCTTGACACCCCCTCCACCCCATGTCACTTTTTGTCACTAAACCCAATGACCCACCCACCCCCTAGCAGGTGACGTTATTTGTGAACGTTCCCTAGGCTGTATAAGCCGCATGTGTGGGAAGGGAGAGCGGCGTGTTTGTTAGAGATACACTCCACAGCTGTTGAAGTAATACATGTAGTAATGCTTCATATCACTGCCCGTCAGCCATGCGTTATGCCTTACCGCTTATTATTATCACGAGATGTATGCATTCTACTTATATTTTTCGCGTGGTCTGTGAAACCACAAGGACCAACGAAATTACCAGAAAAGCCCACACAGTCAACGTGATGTCCAACGAGAGGAGTGCACTCATAATTGGTCTCAATATAGGGGGTATATATCACATGTGGTGCACTGACTTGTCGCACGGACCTGCCGTCGTCCACTCACTTAAAGGTATATAATGAGGCCTCACCTGTCATTAAGTTCACTGTTACCTGTCCCCACCTGTCTGCCCTATGTAGCCCTTTAAGGACAATATAGGGATTTAATGCACTGCGCCCTTTTCTAGGCAAAATGCATTGATAACGCCCTTGCGAGGGCTCGCGAGTAACTCATCAATGTTGCATTCACGGTTCATGCAATTCCTAAGAGATTGATCAAACTCTCCGATGGGTTTAATATTAATGGGTTTAATATTAATGGGTTTAATATTAATGGGTTTAATATTAATGGGTTTAATATTAATGGGTTTAATATTAATGGGTTTAATATTGATGGCATGATGCAGGGATGTTACACTGTAACTGCGGCGTGGGGTCATGATGACAACACATGAACTTAAAGCGTCATCCTGTTCTTAAAGGGTTAATGAAGCTTATGTCCAATATTCTAGTCACGCGCAATAAGGCCCACCTCATAACGTTGTACATAAGGAGGAACCATATTATGCTGGCACACTCACACTAATATGGTAGCTCCAAGGCATGCACGCATTATGTAAATCGGACATAATGATATGTTGTCGACCTTTATTAAGAGTTTTTAACCTCATCCACCGTCTTGTGTTAGCTACTAAGTACCACCATGTACATGCAATGGTACATTAATATTGACACGCCCTTCTTGCATAACATTAGCTGCCGAGGGGCAGCACCTCATTAAAGTTGGATACCATTGCTTCTTCATTTTCAATTACATGAATTCTTAATTTCAATATGTTGATTGTCATTTCTCTTGCTCACTAATTCCTTTACATGGTTGTCAATGAGTGTTGTTTTCCAAGGGATTTCTTTTTCTACCCACGTTGCAGCTTAACTTGGCACATGTGTATTCTCTGTCTTATTATTTCCATGTATTC
Organism: Harmothoe impar; assembly: GCA_947462335.1. NCBI lineage: Eukaryota > Metazoa > Annelida > Polychaeta > Phyllodocida > Polynoidae > Harmothoe > Harmothoe impar. The sequence continues at coordinate 18,111,491 of OX381707.1, read as the reverse complement.
ATTCAGGTATTTCTGAGCTAAATTCTAAAATTTACTATGAAAACTGATTGTATGGATACACATACATTACCAGGTATGAATATTAATGAAATACGGCCCCTTCCTATTTAACTGATTCGTGGCCCTTACTTCTCACGTTGGTGAGATTCTCACCATACCTGACCCCACAGGTGTGTAGATCGCTGTGGGACTGGGCGTACACCTACCAGTACCCCCCCCCCCCTCCCCTCACACACACCGCCTCCCAGCCCAGACGTTGGCGTCTGTGGTTAGTGCCGCCGGGCCCCGTTAGATGTCGCCACCCGTAGGTCGGACGGCCCGTAGTCGCTGACCGTGCAACACTCAGGGTTTGCTTGTACCTCGCGGGTGCCGGGTAACATTAATGCTGATTCCTGCCATATCGCGCAGAACCGGCTCCGGTCACCCCAATGCTACATCCTGATTGGTCCATCGGTTTGTTTAAGTTCAAGCCTATAGATTAGGTTTGGCTTACACCGTGTCCTACAGCGTCAAACTCGTTGCTCGTCCAAAAAGCGACGACTCGGCAAAGCGATCTAGGCACCGAAAGCGTAGCGAGTTTCAGTGTAGGTTTGGCTGTGGGTGACTGCAGAGGGGTTTTCGGCGACCTGGCGACCTGGTACAATAATAAAAGCGACCTGGCGACTTTTGCCCGAAATTGATTATAGGATAAAGGGTCTAAAAAAACGACCTTGCGACCTGAGGGCCTTAATTTCGGCGACTTTCCGACCTCAGGGGGGGACCCCTCTGCACCTAGTTCATCTAATCTGAACTCGTCGCTGCGGGCCGCGATCTGATGTAGCCCCGCTGTTGTAAATGGTCTGGCACGCACAAGGTGAGTTCGGGGTGCGCCAAAATAATGACTTTGGTGATTACGAGAACCAGCGTGCCTCTACCTTCAGTAGAGCCACTGCAAAGACCCAGCTGAAGCTGGTGCTTTGTGAGAGTGTACCGGAACATACAGGCACGCTGGTTCTCGTAATCACCAAAGTCATTATTTTGGCCCACCCCGAACTCACCTACAGACTATCTGCACCCCCCTGTGGATGCGCTGGGAGGCCGGCAACTGTCAAATAGTTGAACGTGCCCACCACTAAGGGAGGGTTCATTATTTATGGCAGGGGGGGGGGGTGAGCGTTTGGCAAATCGAATACGTCAAAAATAATTGGCCCCCCCCCTCGGAATAGGTTGAAAAAAAAGCGCCCCGCCCCCTCACCCTGGATCGTTTTCAACTTTATTACAAAAACGATGTTTTTGTCTACTGATTGTATGCATTTAATCCTGGGCACTTTTTTACCTTCAATTTACTACCTTGCAACAAATACATCCATTCGTAAGGTGTTTTAGTGTAAACGTCTCATGATACTCGCTGGTGTGTGATAATAGTCAAACCTCAGACACTTGACTTACATACCGTTGAGTTTAAGGGCCCCAGTGCTTATAAATTGGAAGCTCCCGTACCCTCAGTGCTTACATGAGGCCGGCACTTTTTTGAAGACTGACAAAACGGTGGGCCATTCTGAGTGTCAAAAGTGATGCAGTGAGAAATTTGCTGGGAGTTTGAGGAAAATTTTAGAAAATTTTGAAAATATTGACATAATTTGGTAAAATATACCACAGGCTGTTACCAAAATTTGCGACATTTCAACGTATTAAATTCGCGACATTTTTAGGAATACCCCTAAAAAAAAAGGCCCCCCCTAAGAATAGGGTAAAAAAAAAAGGCCCCCCCCTTTGAATACCCCTAAAAGAAATTGCCCCCCCCCTCAAATGCTCACCCCCCCTGCCATAAATAATGAACCCTCCCTAATAGGGTCGCTTGATTCTGACAGGTGCTCCCTAAAGGCCTCTGGAACCCCCACTGATCGGATCACAGCATATCAAACATGTTTGATATGCTCTGATCCGATCAGATGATCGAGCCATATGATCGAGACACTCCATTTGCGGTGGCCTTGCGTGAAGCAATGTATTTCCAAAGTCGACACACGAGCCTTAGTGAAGCCTTGGTCGACATCGGTGACTATACTGTCTCCCTCCCCCCCATCATCTATTACTAGCTGAAGTGGGGCGGGGGGGGGGGGGGCTATAAGCAGCTCCGTATTTCTCCCGATCCTCTCCCGAACTCGCACCGCCGATAGACTGCAGTGATACAGATGATACTTAAGGGAGTGATCATTTTTTAACAACAGGGGGGGGGGGGTGGTTTTCCGCGCGGAGCGCGCGAAATTTTTTTCACCCCCCCGGTCAACGGGTCAAAATTTTTTACCCCCCCCCCCTACGGGTCGGAAATCGGCGCGCGCGCAGGCCCTTTGAAGCATAGTAACGCGCGGGCTTTTTGGCCCAAAACAGGTTAAATTTTTTTGACCCCCCCCCAAGAGGGGTCCAAATTTTTTACACCCCCCCCGGTCAAGGGTTCCAAATTTTTTTGCCCCCCCCCCCCCAAACCAACCCCCCCCCCTGTTGATAAAAAATGATCACTCCCTAATCTAGTGGGGAGGGGGGGGGGTCTGAGAACCCCCCCCCCCCCCCACCCCCCAGTTTTATTCATGAAGGAGGCTGCAAGTCCTCAAGACTTGACATCAAGTCCCAAGCCAAGGCCCCATCCCATGATATTTCCTGCTTAGGGAGTGATCACTTTTTAACAACAGTGGGGGGTGGTGGGTTTCCGCGCGGAGTGCGCGAAATTTTTTACACCCCCCGGTCAAGGGGTCAAATTTTTTTACCCCCCCCCCCCTTAGGGTCGAAAATCGGCTCGCGCGCGGGCCCTTTGAAGCATAGTAACGCACAGGCTTTTTGGCTCAAAACAGGTTAAATTTCCCCCCCCCCCAAGAGTTTTTTTGCCCCCCGGTCAAGGTGTCCAAATTTTTTTGCCCCCCACCCCAAACCCACCACCCCCCTCCTGTTGATAATAAATGATCACTCCCTTAGAGAGTGTTCATTTATTATTTACAGGGGGGTGGTGGGTTTGGGGGGGGGGGGTGTGTGTAAAAAATTCCGACACCACCTGAGAGGGGGGGGGCGTAAAAAATTCTGATCCCATTGAGGGTGGGGGGGGAGCGTAAAAAATTTAAGCCCCTTTTAAGCAAAAAAAAGCCCACACGTTACTATATTTCAAAGGGGGGGCGAAAAATTATCCCCTCCTACGGCGCAAAACATTCCACGCACTCTTGATGGGGGCGTAAATTTTTTTTGTCCCTCTGCGCGAAATCTCACCCCCCCTGTAATTAATAAATAATCACTCCCTTAGTCCCCAGGACGTAGAATCTAGTTGCAAGTCCTAAGGACTTAAGAAAAGTCTGATTCTTTATATGAACTATACTCAATATACATGTAATAATTTTCAATTTTAATACACTGCCATACGCTGGGCCATAGGCCTACCTAGGACGTAATACCGTACTAGGCCTACTTCCAAGTCCCTAGAGCTTACTCTGAGTCTCAAGTCCCTAGGACTTACTCTCAAGTCCCTGCATGCATGCCATTGAATGGACAGGTCCCTGGTGTGTCCTCAAGTCCCCAGGACGTGCCCGCAAGTCCTCAGGACTTACCCAGTACACATGTAAATCTCATAGTCCTGGCCTGCACATGAAACAGTTGAACTTTGAATTTGGCCTCCTTTAATAGTCAGGACTTAAGCTCAAGTCCCCAGGACGGTTTATGTAGGAAATGTACTAAAAACACCAAAAATATGCAACAAAACCCTAATTTTCTCAAAAACTGTTCAGTAGGATTTTTTCTAACTGAGGTTCCAGTGTTTTCTACCCTCATATTACACATTGGCATAGAGAATATATTGGCACCTAGTCAGGATTTTGCCCTAGAAGCAATCTGTGAGGCAAAAAACAGCCAAAATGAGCCACTGGTCTGAAGTATAAAACTGGGCATCGATCACTATAGAGCTACAAAGAGAGAGAATCGATGTCCAGTAATAAGACCCTTACCCATGCCCCTTATCTAGTTGTCATTCCCCGCAAAATGGTGTCCTCATACAATATATTGCCAGGATTCTGTTATTTCACTTTATAATTTAGTAATTAAACATTTTATGGCTTATAACTGGAATAACTCTTGCTTAAACATTCAACCTCAATTCTTTTAATTTTTTTTTTTAATTATAAAGGTAGAAGTTGGACTGTACTTATCTATTCATTAAAACAATCCTAGAGCCATTTTTTTACATATATATATGTGCACTTAAAAAAGGGAGAAGGGAGGTGGGGGACTGTACTAGCTTACAGAATAATGGTTTAGGTCCACATGACCTCCCGCTATTGGCTTGCGATCTCCATTCCCTTATATATATATGAGAGGAGTTGAGGCCAGCATGACTTAGCCTCTAGGTGGCAGCACCAACACAGCCCGGAATTTGCAGTCAGTGGCTATACTAATGCTGCACATATTGGTGTAACAGTAGGTAGGTCAAGCAGCGACCGGGATCTCGGGCCTGTATGTGTCCCAATGCTAAACGCCCTCATTGAAATGGTGGTTTTCTCAGCCAGATTTGATGGTATCATAAAAACTGCCAAAATCCTGAAGAAGGCAAAGACTATGTCTTTCACATCCTATTTTATTTGTAGATTTCCTATTATCAAATAATGAGATATTAATTAGTAAAATAAATACAATGGCATTGTTGATAAGTATATTGGAACGGTTTTTGTATGGCAGGCATTAGTGCTACCTGCCAGGAAAGGGGGGTGAATCACATGAAATTGTATTTGTGTGTATGAGATCTCATACATATAGACTCTACTGTGACTAGTCGTAAGACTAGTTAACGAGGCTCAGGGGGGTTCCACTGCTAGACCATCTGTGACAAGTATGGAGGAAGGTCGGTCTTTTATACCACAACCTGCCTACTTCACCTGCCAGATTTCCAACTGAGTTGTGAATCACTCTCCACCAGAGGTTTGGTGGGGGTGTGACTAGTGGGGGCACACAGCTATTGGATTAGTATGGACCCCTGCTCTCCTGGGAGAGTGTGGAGACCGCTCACCTGGCCAGACTGTGAGTCTGTCCTGGTGTTGGACTAATACCAGACTCTTTGTTGTAAATTTTATTTACAGAGGAGTCTAAAAACCTTAAAACAGGTCCTAGCCTGGGCTTGTAGTAACCCAATGTGTCCCAACAGAATGGTTTCGACATTAGTCTCATCAGTAGCCTTGTGGGAAGGTGTTTTTGGTATGAAACCAAAAAACTTAATTTATATAGGAACACAGTGTGTAGACTTGCTCCTGGTCTTCAAAATTTAGAAGATTCCCCATTCATAGTGTGTGTCACTGTGGTTGGGGACAACTCAGGTGGTCTGGGGACTCCCATTTAAGGGGTCCTTGAAAGGTGACAGGTATAACTTGTCGGTCCACGGGGGAAGTGCTGTTGACACATTCATATGTGTTACTTTTCAGGTAAAATAGTGCTCCACAGGCGAATATTTAATATCCACCAAGGGCCGGTAGATCCTGGGTGGATCATGTAAATACCCACAACTGGTGGGTGTTTAATTTTCCCTGAAATATAGACTCTACTGACATAGAACCCTTGGTAGATATCTTGCTTAAATATCTGTCACAATAATTACTTTATAAAAGCACCTGTTACTGAGTGACATCATTTCTATATGTGAGTTATATAGTCAAGTACCCCCTAAAAAACCCCCAAAACCCCCACTGCTAGATAGAATGTAGATTTGTGAGTAATATTCTTTTTGTTTGGTTTAAAAAATATGCTGGCGGAAATTGGCTAAAGGTCTTTTCCTGGAGCATGCCCATTACCCCTATAAGGCCCCTGCTTATTCACATTTTCATAGGAAATTTAACATATAGATGTGGAAATTGAAATCATGTTCTGGGAGAGGGTATCATATAATCTAATTCCGAAAACAGCTGGTTATTCAAGGAAATATTCTCCAAATGAGAGGAATATTCCTGCAGCATGTGTCCGGGCAGCTCCACTTACACAGGACCCAGGTACAGTGGTACACTGCACTGCCATGCAGGCCACCAGTAAGTGACAGGACGAGTACAACAACTTTATATTTTCAGAAAATCATAGAAAATATTCTATCAATGGTAGGTGAATGATGTTTGTAATTCCTTACTCTAGTTGATCACGAAAATGTGTTGTATACTTCATGATGGAATTCAACATTTTCTTAACAATCCATTGTGCTACCTACTGTAGGCCTATGTGGTAGATTAGTCTCAGAGTACCATATAGAGGGAGCAGTATGCTCAGAGTACCTCTAGGCCTATAGCCTCTATAGGCCTATGTGGTGGAGTACTCTCAGTGTACCATGGAGGGAGTAGTATGCTCAGAGTACCTCTAGGCCTATAGTGTATAGCCTATGTGGTGGAGTAGTCTCAGAGTACCATGGAGGGAGTATGTTTGTTTGTAATTCATTTATTTAATCTGCACATACAGTAGGGCCAGGCCCTGTTTATGTAATGCAGCTCATGTGCATGATTACCAGTATAGTAGTGTAGGGGTTTCGTATACGTATAACGCGAACACAGATTCCAAATTCGGTTTGAATGCAACAGGTTTTATTCGATCACAGCCTCAAAAGTACACAAAGGTTTCTACTCGGTTCACTTGGTCTTTTAACCATTCGAAGACACACAGGATTCTATCGATAGTTCGAAGTTAGCAACACCGGATAGTCAGGTCCTGAGCCAGCATGGCTGGTGCAGGAGCCATAATGTGGGAGGGGTGTAGGTGCCCCTATCAAAGCGAAGGTACGAAAGGTGTGGGTCAGAGCTCGTCCTGGGACGAACTCCCTGAGGTGGCCAACCTCGGCCTCTTATATACCCTGAGCGCGGACCAAGCAGTGTCGACGTGGCACTCCTCTGTAGCGCCGTCTGGAGTGCCCTGCCTGGCTCCGCTACCGGATAACCGAAGGGACATGGCGTAGGTGCTGCCACCTAGTGTCCGCTGGAGGCACTTCCCGCTCTGACTCCACGGACCTATATGTACACGTATTATTCGTGCCCCTACAGTAGTATGCTCAGAGTACCTCTAGGCCTTAGTCTCTGTAGGCCTATGTGATAGATTAGTCTCACAGTACCATATAGAGGTAGCAGTATGCTCAGAGTACCTCTAGGCATATAGCCTCTATAGGCCTATGTGGTAGATTAGTCTCAGAGTACCATATAGAGGGAGCAGTATGCTCAGAGTACCTCTAGGCCTATAGCCTCTATAGGCCTATGTGGTGGAGAAGTCTTAATGTACCATGGAGGGAGTAGTATGCTCAGGGTACCTCTAGGCCTCTAGTGTATCGCCTATGTGGTAGAGTAGTCTCAGAGTACCCTGGAATGGGTAGTATGCTCAGAGTACCTCTAGGCCTTAGTCTCTGTAAGCCTATGTGGTGGAGTAGTCTAAGAGTACCATGGAGGGAGTAGTATGCTCAGAGTACCTCTAGGCCTATAGTGTATAGCCTATGTGGTGCAGCAGTCTCAGAGTACCATGGAGCTAGTAGTATGCTCAGAGTACCTCTAGGCCTTAGCCTATATAGGCCTATGAGGTAGATTAGTCTCAGAGTACCATATAGAGGGAGTAGTATGCTCAGAGTACCTGTAGGCCTATAGCCTCTATAGGCCTATGTAGTGGAGTAGTCTCAGTGTACCATGGAGGAAGTAGTATGCTCAGAGTACCTCTATGCCTATAGCCTCTATAGGCCTATGTGGTAGAGTAGTCTTAGAGTACCATGGAGGGAGTAGCATGCTCAGAGTACCTCTAGGCCTATAGCGTCTATAGGCCTATGTGGTAGAGTAGTCCTAGAGTACCATGGAGGGAGTAGTATGCTCAGAGTACCTCTAGGCCTATAGCCTTTGTAGGCCTATGTGATAGAGTAGTCTCAGAGGACCATGGAGGGAGTCATGTGTTCAGAGTACCTCTAAACCTATAGCCTTTGTAGGCCTATGTGATAGAGTAGTCTCAGAGTACCATGGAGGAAGTAGCATGTTCAGAGTACCTCTAGGCCTATAGCCTTTGTAGGCCTATGTGGAGGGGTAGTCTCCAAGTACCATGGAGGGAGTAGTTTGCTCAGAGTACCTCTCGGGCCTATAGACTATGTGGAGGGGGCTCAGAGTACTATGTAGGAAGTAGTATGCTCAGAGTACCTCTATAGCCTCTGTAGGCCTATGTGGTAGGGTAGGGTAGTCTCAGAGTACCATGGAGGGAGTTGTATGCTCAGAATACCTCTAGGCCTATAGTCTATAGCCTATGTGGTAAAGTATTCTCAGAGTACCATAGAGGGAGTAGTATGCTCAGAGTACCTCTCGGCCAATAGCCTTTTTAGGCATTTGTGGTAGAGTAGTCTCAGAGTTCTCCGAACTAGTGAATGAATTACACATTCAATCTAGTCACACATTGGAGAAACTGTCTGATGAAGATATCATCTCAAACTTAAAGGACTACTTCAAGGAGAAACATAACCAGAAAGATAAAGGTCAAGGTGCAAAGACTAGTTATATGTCCTGACTGTAGTTATATGTGTGTATAATGACTACTGTAAACATAGATATTTTTCGCGCAGCTAAATTTTCACGCACATAGCACCTAGCACATAAAGGCATTTTCGCGCAAAATAGAATAAGCATTTTGCTATATAATCAAATCACCGAGAATATGAATAAATGAAATAAACACGGTCCATATACAGTCAACATTTCTTTATTTCACAGCATAATGACATCCGGACACAATACACAGTGAAGCATCAGTTGATGTGCATGACTACTATAAAATCTTGTGTATAAGCCTAACTCGCATCCGTAGTATCTCAGGTAGAGAAGGGGTCCCTTGTCTATCTCATGTAGAGAAGGCACCCCATGTGTATCTGAGGTAGAAAAGGAGTGCCTTGTGTATCTGAAGTAGAGAAGGGCAGGGCCTTGTGTACTTGAAGTAGAGAAGGCGCCCCTTGTCTATCTCAGGTAGAGAAGGCACCTTAAGTGTACCTGAGGTAGAGAAGGCGCCCCTTGTCTATCTCAGGCAGAGAAGGCACCCCAAGTGTACCTGAGGTAGAGAAGGCGCCCCTTGTCTATCTCAGGGAGAGAAGGCACCCCAAGTGTACCTGAGGTAGAGAAGGCGCCCCTTGTCTATCTCAGGTAGAGAAGGCACCCCAAGTGTATCTGAGGTAGAGAAGGAGTGCCTAGTGTATCTGAAGTAGAGAAGGGCAAGGCCTTGTGTACTTTAAGTAGAGAAGGGGCCCCTTGTGAATCTCAGGTAGAGAAGGCACCTTAAGTGTACCTGAGGTAGAGAAGGCGCCCCTTGTCTATCTCAGGTAGAGAAGGCACCCCAGGTGTATCTGAGGTAGAGAAGGAGTGCCTAGTGTAACTGAAGTAGAGAAGGGCAAGGCCTTGTGTACTTTAAGTAGAGAAGGCGCCCCTTGTCTTTCTCAGGTAGAGAAGGCACCTTAAGTGTACCTGAGGTAGAGAAGGCGCCCCTTGTCTATCTCAGGTAGAGAAGCAACCCTAAGTGTACCTGAGGTAGAGAAGGCGCCCCTTGTCTATCTCAGGCAGAGAAGCCACCCCAAGTGTATCTGAGGTACAGAAGGCGCCCTTTGTCTATCTCAGGTAGAGAAAGCACCCCAAGTGTACCTGAGGTAGAGAAGGCACCCCTTGTCTATCTCAGGTAGAGAAGACACCCCAAGTGTATCTGAGGTAGAGAAGGAGTGCCTAGTCTATCTGAAGTAGAGAAGGGCAGGGCCTTGTGTACTTTAAGTAGAGAAGGCGCCCCTTGTCTATCTCAGGTAGAGAAGCCACCCTAAGTGTACCTGAGGTAGAGAAGGCGCCCCTTGTCTATCTCAGGCAGAGAAGCCACCCCAAGTGTATCTGAGGTAGAGAAGGCGCCCCTTGTCTATCTCAGGCAGAGAAGGCACCCCAAGTGTATCTGAGGTAGAGAAGGCGCCGCTTGTCTATCTCAGGTAGAGAAGCCACCCCAAGTGTATCTGAAGTAGAGAAGGCGCCCCTCCCAGCAAACTGGGGTGACTCGTGGCCATCCTGAGTGAGGTCCTCACTCAATGTGCTAGATGAAATAAAACTGAGTGATGTGTTGCCATCAATCACTCAGCATCACTAGGGATGGCCACGCTGGTGATCACTCAGCATCACCAGGGATGGCCATGTTGGTGATCACTCAGCATCACCAGGGATGGCCACGTTGGTGATCACTCAGCATCACCAGGGATGACCACGCTGGTGATCACTCAGCATCACCAGGGATGGCCACGCTGGTGATCACTCAGCATCACCAGGGATGGCACATTGACCAATTAGCACTGAGGCAGGGGGGGGGGTATTTTATTCGTAACATTGACAACATCATTTAAGCTGTTCATCCAGAATCTCTTCTTCTCTTGGCAATGATGAATACTTGAAGTCCTTGTGGGAGTGTCTGTTTAAATATAAGCAAACATAATGGATTATTATGGAGGAACACAGTGTACATGGCAAGGTTATGAAACTGTTTAAATGTTACTTTGAAAGTGAAATTCCCCTTTTATCATTAACCAATTATGTTATACATATATAAGAATATAATAATACAAGTAAGGTAAAGAAAGTGCCAAAAACTACCATAGAACTTACCAATAAATGTGTCATTCCAGTCAGTGAATATACTTCCTACCTATATTTATAAAAAGAGCAAAGTAGAATATATTAGAGAAAAATAGAGACATAAAATAGGCAAGAACAGTTACTGTAGAATTCACAATCAGCTGATGGCTGAGATTTCACCATGACTTATATAGGACAACCCACCTCACATCTGTTCTCCTTGCCAGTCTCTGCCTGTCTGTTGTGAATGCTAGAAGTTTCCACTGAGAACAAAGAAAGGGCGGGAAATTTGAAATGGACCAATCAGAACTCAGGAAACCAGGATGTGTGTGACCGTGAGTGATCATGCGCCATCCTGAGTGAGACTCACCACGAGTGGCGCCTGGTCACTCAGTGAGTGAGAACCATGTTGGCGACTGTGAGTGATGATGTGCCATGCTGAGTGAGAGCTGCCATGCTGGTCAGACAAAGAAAGTTCCCCTTTTATCACTCAATGCAAGAATGTTTTACCATACTGTTGTAAATCCTTACTTGTTACTCATGATTATATGATACCATGATGGTCACTGGATATCATACTTTCCTATTCTTGTTAGAGCAAGGCTGATCAATGTCTATATACTATGTAAAATGTAGACAATTTCATTTCAGTGTTAAGTCCCATAGACAAAGGAAAATTGTATTTTCTGTCTTAAATCTTAATCTAAAATCATATTGTTTGCTATCATGATGTGCACATTTTCATAATGATTATAATCATGTAAAAATCTGGTCCATATGTGCGATAATATTAATGAAATCAACATCAACTTCTATTCCCCCTCTGCAAAATACAAGCAGTATACCTCCAATGCTACTATCCTGGTGATGCTGAGTGAGCTCACCACAGTTGGGAAATGAGTGAAAAGTCACCATGCTGAGTGAGACCCACCAGGAGTGGCGCGTTGTCACTCAGCGTGTGATCACCACAGTGGCGAGATGAGTGATATCTCGCCATGCTGAGTGAGACTCACCAGGAGTGGCGCATTGTCACTCAGCGTGTGATCACCACAGTGGCGAGATGAGTGATGAGTGGCCATGCTGAGTGAGACTCACCAGCAGTGGCGCATTGTCACTCAGTGTGTGATCACTCAAATAATAGTCACCATGCATCACCAGTCATGGCCAGGGATCACCCCAGTTTGCTGGGCTTGTCTTTCTCAGGTAGAGAAGGCACCCCAGGTGTATCTGAGGTAGAGAAGGAGTGCCTAGTGTATCTGAAGTAGAGAAGGGCAAGGCCTTGTGTACTTTAAGTAGAGAAGGGGCCCCTTGTGAATCTCAGGTAGAGAAGGCACCTTAAGTGTACCTGAGGTAGAGAAGGCGCCCCTTGTCTATCTCAGGTAGAGAAGGCACCCCAGGTGTATCTGAGGTAGAGAAGGAGTGCCTAGTGTAACTGAAGTAGAGAAGGGCAAGGCCTTGTGTACTTTAAGTAGAGAAGGCGCCCCTTGTCTTTCTCAGGTAGAGAAGGCACCCCAGGTGTATCTGAGGTAGAGAAGGAGTGCCTAGTGTAACTGAAGTAGAGAAGGGCAAGGCCTTGTGTACTTTAAGTAGAGAAGGCGCCCCTTGTCTTTCTCAGGTAGAGAAGGCACCTTAAGTGTACCTGAGGTAGAGAAGGCGCCCCTTGTCTATCTCAGGTAGAGAAGCAACCCTAAGTGTACCTGAGGTAGAGAAGGTGCCCCTTGTCTATCTCAGGCAGAGAAGCCACCCCAAGTGTATCTGAGGTAGAGAAGGCGCCCTTTGTCTATCTCAGGTAGAGAAAGCACCCCAAGTGTACCTGAGGTAGAGAAGGCACCCCTTGTCTATCTCAGGTAGAGAAGACACCCCAAGTGTATCTGAGGTAGAGAAGGAGTGCCTAGTCTATCTGAAGTAGAGAAGGGCAGGGCCTTGTGTACTTTAAGTAGAGAAGGCGCCCCTTGTCTATCTCAGGTAGAGAAGCCACCCTAAGTGTACCTGAGGTAGAGAAGGCGCCCCTTGTCTATCTCAGGCAGAGAAGCCACCCCAAGTGTATCTGAGGTAGAGAAGGCGCCCCTTGTCTATCTCAGGCAGAGAAGGCACCCCAAGTGTATCTGAGGTAGAGAAGGCGCCCCTTGTCTATCTCAGGTAGAGAAGCCACCCCAAGTGTACCTGAGGTAGAGAAGGCGCCGCTTGTCTATCTCAGGTAGAGAAGCCACCCCAAGTGTATCTGAGGTAGAGAAGGTGCCCCTTGTCTATCTCAGGTAGAGAAGGCACCCCAAGTATACCTGAGGTAGAGAAGGCGCCCCTTGTCTATCTCAGGTAGAGAAGGCACCCCAAGTGTATCTGAGGTAGAAAAGGAGTGCCTTGTGTATCTGAAGTAGAGAAGGGCAGGGCCTTGTGTACTTGAAGTAGAGAAGGCGCCCCTTGTCTATCTCAGGTAGAGAAGGCACCTTAAGTGTACCTGAGGTAGAGAAGGCGCCCCTTGTCTAATTCAGGCAGAGAAGGCACCCCAAGTGTACCTGAGGTAGAGAAGGCACCCCTTGTCTATCTCAGGTAGAGAAGGCACCTTAAGTGTACCTGAGGTAGAGAAGGCGCCCCTTGTCTATCTCAGGCAGAGAAGGCACCCCAAGTGTATCTGAGGTAGAGAAGGCGCCCCTTGTCTATCTCAGGTAGAGAAGCCACCCCAAGTGTACCTGAGGTAGAGAAGGCGCCGCTTGTCTATCTCAGGTAGAGAAGCCACCCCAAGTGTATCTGAGGTAGAGAAGGTGCCCCTTGTCTATCTCAGGTAGAGAAGGCACCCCAAGTATACCTGAGGTAGAGAAGGCGCCCCTTGTCTATCTCAGGTAGAGAAGGCACCCCAAGTGTATCTGAGGTAGAAAAGGAGTGCCTTGTGTATCTGAAGTAGAGAAGGGCAGGGCCTTGTGTACTTGAAGTAGAGAAGGCGCCCCTTGTCTATCTCAGGTAGAGAAGGCACCTTAAGTGTACCTGAGGTAGAGAAGGCGCCCCTTGTCTATCTCAGGCAGAGAAGGCACCCCAAGTGTACCTGAGGTAGAGAAGGCACCCCTTGTCTATCTCAGGTAGAGAAGGCACCTTAAGTGTACCTGAGGTAGAGAAGGCGCCCCTTGTCTATCTCAGGCAGAGAAGCCACCCCAAGTGTACCTGAGGTAGAGAAGGCGCCCCTTGTCTATATCAGGTAGAGAAGGCACCCTAAGTGTATCTGAGGTAGAGAAAGAGTGCCTAGTGTATCTGAAGTAGAGAAGGCACCTTAAGTGTACCTGAGGTAGAGAAGGCGCCCCTTGTCTTTCTCAGGTAGAGAAGGCACCCCAAGTGTACCTGAGGTAGAGGAGGCGCCCCCTGTCTATCTCAGGTAGAGAAGGGGTCCCTTCTGTATCTCAGGTAGAGAAGGGCTCCCTTCTGTATCTCAGGTAGAGAAGGGGTCCCTTGTCTATCTCAGGTAGAGAAGGCACCCCAAGTGTACCTGAGGTAGAGAAGGCGCCCCTTGTCTATCTCAGGTAGAGAAGGCACCCCAAGTGTACCTGAGGTAGAGAAGGAGTGCCTTGTGTATCTCAAGTAGAGAAGGGCAATGCCTTGTGTACTTGAGGTAAAGAAGGGATCCAATAGAAAATGTTGACTTAATACAAAACAAGGTGTGTTTCAGGCAACCAAACCCGCTCTAGTTTCCTAAAAAGGGCCGACTTTTAAAAACTGAAAACTACCTATCTATGCCCTTGGGGCATGGCCTTGAATTATACAAACAGTACATCGCAGACCTATGCCCTGCGGGCATGGCCTTAAGTTATACTTGTAAGTGGTAGACTACTGATCTATGCCCTGGGGACATGGCCTTAACTTATACAAATGGTAGACTACTGATCTATGCCCCGGGGGCATGGCCTTAACTTATACAAATCATAGAATACTGATCGATGCACTGTAGGCTACCGATCCATGCCCTAGGGGCATTGCCTTGACTTATACTAACTGTACATAGCAGATCTATGCCCCGGGGCATGGCCTTAACTTATACAAATCGTAGACTACTGATCTATGCACTGTAGGCTACTGATCCATGCCCTGGGGGCATGGCCTTGACTTATACTAACTGTACATAGCAGATCTATGCCCTGGGGGCATGGCCTAAACTTAACCAAGTGGTAGACTACTGATCTATGCTCTAGGGGCATGCCCCTGACTTATACTAACTGTACATAGCAGAGCTATGCCCCGGGGGCATGGCCTTAACTTATACAAATCGTAGACTACTGATCGATGCACTGTAGGCTACCGATCCATGCCCTGGGGGCATGGCCTTGACTTATACTAACTGTACATAGCAGATCTATGACCCGGGGGCATGGCCTTAACTTATACAAATCTTAGACTACTGATCTGTGCACTGTAGGCTACTGATCCATGCCCTGGGGGCATGGCCTTGACTTATACTTACTGTACATAGCAGATCTATGCCCTGGGGGCATGGCCTAAACTTATACAAATAGTAGACTACTGATCCATGCCCCAGGGGCATGGCCTAAACTTAAACAAGTGGTAGACTACTGATCTATGCCCTAGGGGCATGCCCTTGACTTATACTTACTGTACATAGCATAGCTATGCCCCGGGGGCATGGCCTTAACTTATACAAATTGTAGACTACTGATTGATGCACTGTAGGCTACCGATCCATGCCCTGGGGGCATGGCCTTGATTTATACTAACTGCACATAGCAGATCTATGCCCCGGGGGCATGGCCTTAACTTATACAAATCGTAGACTACTGATCTGTGCACTGTAGGCTACTGATCCATGCCCTGGGGGCATGGCCTTGACTTATACTTACTGTACATAGCAGATCTATGCCCTGGGGGCATGGCCTTAACTTAAACAAGTGGTAGACTACTGATATATGCCCTGGGGGCATGGCCTTGACTTATATTAACTTATACTAACTGTACGCCACTGATCCGTATGCTGGGGGCATGGCCTCGAATTATTCAAACGGTACACAGCGGATCTATGCCCCGGGGGCATGGCCTTAACTTATACAAATAGTAGACTACTGATCCATGCCCTGGGGCCATGGCCTTGACTTTATATACTAACTGTAGACTCCTGATCTATGCCCTGGGGGCATGGCCTTGACTTATACTAACTGTACGCCACTGATCTATGTGCTGGAGGCATGGCCTTGAATTATACAAATGGTACATAGCAGATCTATGCCCTGGGGGCATGGCCTTGACTTATGACTGTGTCTCACGACCTTGAGCCAATGTTTTTGTCTCTGACCGGTGCCATCTCTGACCAGTGCCATCTCTGACCGGGTGCCGCCTCTGACCTGGTGTCAGAAAAACGTGTTTTTTACATGTTAACCTATACTCATATATATATAAGGATATGTAAAAACGCTATGGCAGCTCTTATGTAATTATTATTAGCCTCCTGCTGTTGGTAGAACATAACTAAATTCCCAAAGTGACATCCGGTCAGAGACGGCACCCGGTCAGAGACGGCACCTGGTCAGAGATGGCAACCAGTCAGAGACAAAAACATTGGCTCAAGGTTGTGAGACATAGCCTTATATAAATGGTAGACTACTGATCTACGCCCTGGGGGCATGGCCTTGACCTATACTAACTGTAGCCTACTGATCTATGCCCCGGGGGCATGGCCTTAATTTATACACCGTACTCCACCATATAGGCTTACAGAGGCTATAGGCCTAGAGGGGTACTCTGAGCATACTACTCCCTCCATGGTACTCTGAAACTACTCTACCACATAGGTTTACATAGGCTATAGGCCTAGAGGTACTCTGAAAATATTGCTCCCTCCATGGTTCTCTGAGAATACCACAGATAAGCCTACATAGGCCATAGGCCTTGAGGTACCGGGGGTACTCAGATCATACTAGTCCCTCCACGGTACTCTGAGACTACTTTACCCCATAGGCCTACATAGATTATAGGTCTAAAGGTACTCTGAGCTTAGTAGTTAGTCCTTCCATGGTACTGGACCTCCTGGGGGCTTGGCCGCAAGTCCTGGGGACTTGGCCGCAAGTCCTGGGGACTTGGACGCAAGTCCCTAGGGACTTGGACGCAGGTCCCTAGGGAATTGATATTTTTTCAAGAAGTCTGGGGGACTTAATGACGAGTCCCTTGTCTTCCTCAGGTAGAGAAGGCACTCCGAGTGTACCTGAGGTAGAGAAGGAGTACCTTGTGTATCTCAAGTAGAGAAGGGCAATGCCTTGTGTACTTGAGGTACAGAAGGGATCCAATAGAAAATGTTGACTTAATACAAAACAAGGTGTGTTTCAGGCAACCCGACCCGCTCTAGTTTCCTAAAAAGGGCCGACTTTTAAAAACTGTAGACTACTGATCTATGCCCTGGGGGCATAGCCTTGAATTATACAAACAGTACATCGCAGATCTATGCCCTGGGGGCATGGCCTTAACTTATACAAATAGTAGACTACTGATCCATGTCCCGGGGGCATGGCCTTAACTTATACAAATGGTAGACTCCTGATCTATGCCCTGGGGCCATGGCCTTGACTTATACTGGGGGTGCCCCCCTGAGGTCGGAAAGTCGCCGAAATTAAGGGTTCCAGGTCGATAAGTCGCTTTTTTGGACCCTTTAAATCCATTGTAAATTTTGTCCAAAAGTCGCCAGGTCGCTTTTATTATTGCCTTAGGTCGGAAGTCGCCTCCAAAACAGCCCAGGTCGCCAGGTCGCTTTTGACCCATCTGGAGCCACTAGTAGACTCCTGATCGATGCCCTGGGGGCATGGCCTTGATTTTATACTAACTGTACGCCACTGATCTATGTGCTGGAGGCATGGCCTTGAATTATACAAATGGTATATAGCAGATCTATGCCATGGAGGCATGGCCTTAACTTTTACAAATGGTAGACTGCTGATCTATGCCACAGGGCATGGCCTTAAATTATACAAATAGTAGACTACTGATCTATGCCCCGGGGGCATGGCCTTGACTTATACAAATGGTAGTCTGATCTATGCCCTGGGGGCATGGCCTTGACTTATACTAACTGTAGACTACTGATCTATGCCCCGGGGGCATGGCCTTGATTTATACAAATGGTAGACTACTGATCTATGGCTGTGTCTCACGACCTTGAGCCAATGTTTTTGTTTCTGACCAGGTGCCGTCTCTGACCGGGTGCCGTCTCTGACCGGGTGCCATCTCTGACCTGATGTCACTTTGGGAATTTAGTTATGTTCTACCAACAGCAGGAGGCTAATATTAATTACATGAGAGCTGCCATAAGGTTTTTACATATCCTTATATATATGAGTATAGGTTAGCATTTAAAAAACACGTTTTTCTGACACCAGGTCAGAGACGGCACCCGGTCAGAGACGGCACCCAGTCAGAGACGGCACCCAGTCAGAGACAAAAACATTGGCTCAAGGTCGTGAGACACAGCCCTATACGATGGGGGCATGGCTATAGGCCTAGAAGTACTCTGAGCATACTACTCCCTCCATGGTAGTCTATCACATAGGCCTACATAGGCTATAGCCTGTATAGGCCTAGAGGGGCATTCCGAGCATACTACTCCTTCCATGGTACTCTGAGACGACTCCACCATATAGGCCTACAGAGGCTATAGGCATAGAGGGGTAATCTGAGTCTGAGCATACTAGTCCCTCCATGGTACTCTGAAACTACTCTACCACATAGGTTTACATAGGCTATAGGCCTAGAGGTACTCTGAGCATACTACTCCATCCGTGGTACTTCATCACCTAGGCCTACATAGGCTATAGGCCTAGAGGGGTACTCTGAGCATACTACTCCCTCCATGGTACTCTGAGACTACTCTATCACATAGGCCTACAGAGGCAATATGCCTAGAGGTACTCTGAGCATACTACTCCCTGCATGGTACTCTGAGACTACTCTACCATATAGGCCGACATAGGCTATAGGCCTAGAGGGGTACTCTGAGCATACTACTCCCTCCATGGTACTCTGAGACTACTCTATCACATAGGCCTACAGAGGCAATATGCCTAGAGGTACTCTGAGCATACTACTCCCTGCATGGTACTCTGAGACTACTCTACCATATAGGCCGACATAGGCTATAGGCCTAGAGGGGTACTCTGAGCATACTACTCCCTCCATGGTACTCTGAGACTACTCTATCACATAGGCCTACAGAGGCAATATGCCTAGAGGTACTCTGAGCATACTACTCCCTGCATGGTACTCTGAGACTACTCTACCATATAGGCCGACATAGGCTATAGGCCTAGAGGGGTACTCTGAGCATACTACTCCCTCTATGGTACTCTGAGACAACTCCACCACATAGGCTATAACCTATAGGCCTACAGAGGCTCTGAGTACTCTGAGCATACTACTCACTCCATGGTACTCTGAGACTACTCCACTACATATGCTATAAACTATAGGCTTAGAGGTACTCTACCACACAGGCCTAAAGAGCCTATAGGCCTAGAGGTACTCTGAGCATACTACTCCCTCCATGGTACTCTGAGACTACTCTATCACATAGGCCTACAGAGGCAATATGCCTAGAGGTACTCTGAGCATACTACTCCCTGCATGGTACTCTGAGACTACTCTACCATATAGGCCGACATAGGCTATAGGCCTAGAGGGGTACTCTGAGCATATTACTCCCTCTATGGTACTCTGAGACAACTCCACCACATAGGCTATAACCTATAGGCCTACAGAGGCTCTGAGTACTCCGAGCATACTACTCACTCCATGGTACTCTGAGACTACTCCACTACATATGCTATAAACTATAGGCTTAGAGGTACTCTACCACACAGGCCTACATAGGCTATATGCCTAGAGGGGTACTCTGAGCATACTACTCCCTCCATGGTACTCTGAGACTACTCCACCACATAGGCTAAAACCTATAGGCCTAGAGGTTCTCTACCACACAGGCCTAAACAGCCTATAGGCCTAGAGGTACTCTGAGCATACTACTCCCTCCATGGTACTCTGAGACTACTCTACCACACAGGCCTACAGAGACTATAGGCCTAGAGGTACTCTGAGCATACTACTCCCTCCATGGTACTCTGAGACTACTCCACTACATAGGCTATAAACTATAGGCCTAGAGGTACTCTACCACATAGGCCTACATAGGCTATAGGCCTAGAGGGGTACTCTGAGCATACTACTCCCTCCATGGTACTCTGAGACTACTCCACCACATACTGTAAACGTATTAATTTTCGCTCAGTACATAGTTTCGCGCATTTCACGCACCTGCCTAGGTGCGCGAAAATATGATGTGCGCGAAAGTTTTGCACATAGAAATAGCTTTCCAACGATGTCTGACACTCTATATGCACTCTATAATATTACCCAAATAATAAATCTAATATGCTGGAAAAATCACATCCTGAAAACTTTTATATTAAAGAAACTTTTATACTAAAGAACAATTGATATGACGATACAAGGCTACATTAAATTTCCAAGATGGAAGAATTTTAGTCCCCCCCCCTATTATTTGGACCATCATCTGGGCTGTAAAATCCTTAATAATTGTCTGATTGAAAAACCGTAAAAACTGACATATAGCTAAGGATCACCTCATTGCAGATGCGCGAAAATATGATTGCGCAAAAATGCCTCTATGTGCTAGGTGCGCGAAAATTTAGCTGCGAGAAAATATCTACATTTACAGTAGGCTATAACCTATAGGCCTAGAGGTTCTCTACCACACAGGCCTAAACAGCCTATAGGCCTAGAGGTACTCTGAGCATACAACTCCCTCCATGGTACTCTGAGACTACTCTACCACACAGGCCTACAGAGACTATAGGCCTAGAGGGGTACTCTGAGCATACTACTCCCTCCATGGTACTCTGAGACTACTCCACCACATAGGCTATAACCTATAGGCCTAGAGGTACTCTACCACACAGGCCTAAAGAGCCTATAGGCTTAGAGGGGTACTCTGAGCATACTACTCCCTCCATGGTACTCTGAGACTACTCCACTACATAGGCTATAAACTATAGGCCTAGAGGTACTCTACCACATAGGCCTACATAGGCTATAGGCCTAGAGGGGTACTCTGAGCATACTACTCCCTCCATGGTACTCTGAGACTACTCCACCACATACTGTAAACGTATTAATTTTTGCTCAGTACATAGTTTCGCGCATTTCGCG